>JAGTXR010000087.1:0-1200000 GCA_022606575.1 Glossosoma conforme | reverse complement strand
ATATTTTTATTAGACTTTGTTTTACACTTCGTTGGTTTTTCAATTTTCTTAAATAAAACTATTTATATTCTTAACAAAAAAAATCATGTCTTATTTAATTTTTAATTTAAATAAAAACAAGTAACTTCAACGTAATAATAATGAAAAAGGTTTTTTTTTATGTATCTTATGCAGAGTGAGTTACGAGTATTATATCACCGTAAAAGATGTTTCGTCGGAATACTGTAAGTTTTTTATTTGACTACTATTATACCTGTCGTGCTCTCTATCCATACTACTCTTCGCCGAGTGCCGATATGGTAGTATATCATATCATTTCCGCTCGCTCGCGAATATCTGGAGCAAGTAGTTGTGAATTATTCCAGGATATCGCTGAAGGCGGGAGCAGGGCTCTCTGATATCTGTGAATATCTGAATAGGCGTATTGCATGCATAGAAGTAGCAACGTATCTTTTCAAGATAAAACTATTTTCAGGATAAAAATATTTTAAGGAGATTTTTTCAGTTCATTTAATGAGATGAAATGTCTTCAATTATAAGCTCGCTGTATGTTTTCTTATCCAGATTTCGACGTTATTTTTATAAATATGGTTTTGATAGATTCAAAAATAATGAATTTTAACTTAAGGTTTTTTATCATATCCACTCCATATTTGGAGCATATGAACAGCGAAAATTTCCATGTATTGTTGATGATTAACATTATTTACCATTTTGTAATCTCAGATTGCTTATGACTTGACTCAAAACACCTGGGACAAGCATTAAGATTCTAAATTAAGGTACTTGATGGAATCTAAGCATGAAATATATGGATACCTTAAACCATTTCTCAGATATATGCATTTAATGTATAATCTGACAGTGGTACCAGTTGCTTAAATGAAAAAAAACTTTGATAAACAGTTTGAGGAATGGAAATCGAGATGCAAGATTCTGTTGCTGCAAACCAATCCACCGGATTGATACTACGAAGAAGAAGAAACAGTTTGCTTTTTAACTAATTAAATAAAATCTGTTTTTATTGACATATATATATTTTAATTGTTTATTTTAGTAAAACAATAACTTAAATGTTATATTCTTAGGCTAGCATTATAAATATACTCCAAATTATTTTAACATTTTTTTCTTAGATCTACGTAAACGAAATTTCTCTATCATCATGTATCGGTATTCTCCTGTTGCTTAAATAAAGATAAAAATAACATAAAAGACAAACAACGCACATAGAAATATGTGGGAACAGTATGCATCCCTGTGGACTGCTTTTTTTAGCTCCGCCGCTGCTGCACAGCATGTGTCGCGTGGTGTGTTGTCAGTACAATAATGGACGGTTGAATGATCTCTTTGTGTGGACGCGACAACCTGGATGCATGTCATCAATTCTGAAGCTCGCTTTTCCTGAAGGACTTTAATTTGGAAAATGGCTTTTCCGCCTTCAATTTCTCATACGAATTCACCCCTGAAAACGAATGAGAAAACTACAACTGAATTTTTCTACGATATTTCAAGTTCCACGAATAGTATTTATTTTATTTCGAATGTACTTTGCTTTCATAAATTGCTTCGCTTAAGGTAATCACTTAAAGCACGATACACAATAAAATCACAATACAATTTTACCCATTTTCCATTAATTTTGCATCAGTTATTTCTTATATTCGTTACTCCATTATCATTAAAATGAATTTGCATTTTATTTGAAAATATTTATATTTATTTTAATGCTTAAGTAACTTTGCACTTATTTTAATTAAAAATGTGAACTTAATATTGAGTTTGTTGCATTTTTAATAATACCTTTAAAATATATTTTATTTGTCATACATAAGAAGGATATAGCCAACTCTAATAGGCATATAGTTCTTTCACTGCCATTCTAAATTTTTCGGTCAATTAAAAAAGTACTTCTATGCAAAAACTAATCAATTGGAAAGACATGTGGATATGAGTTTTTTTTATAACGATAAAATTTGGTTTGTAGAAAACCTTAAACAATAAACATATTTATTGATTCATCATTTTTTTCACATTATTATTCCTATTCTCGTATTTATTTAAGGATTGAAAATGAATGATAAAGCTTTAAAAAAATATAGTTTTGAGCAAGTTATTTTGGCACTCAGCATTTTATTTAATGTAGTTTTTTTAGTATACTTTTGTTTTGCTGAATTTAAAGCTGCGGTTGCAACAGTTCATACATTCGCAGAATTTTCAGCAACATTGTGTTAGAGTTTTGATGTTTTTTTTTTGTTAAAAGAAACATAAAAGTCTTCCATTATTTCTTTCCCACATGGAACATCCAACCAAATAGGCGAAATAACAAAGTCCTGTCATTCATAAAGAATATAAAGCATTTATTTGTTAAATAAATTGTATCCGTTCACTTTTCATCCATTTGAAAGTAAATAAATACTTCCTTTCTTGTTTTACATCGATCACACTGAACACTATTTGTTGATTTGCTGAAATACCACAGCTTCTACATTCAGTTAACAATTAAAGTACTTTCTTTCTTATTTTACTGATACTTTGTTAACTATTTACCCATCAATGTGTTTTAACACGTTGCGGTATTCCAGCATGTGAATCCATTTCAATAATAAATAAATAATTTATTTATACCTGGTATTAAAACATGGATCACAATGACCACTGTTTCACTAGCTAGAAGACTACAATTTCACAATCAGAAAAATCATCAGTCTCTACGATTACAAATGTAGAGCCTTCGAGCAACTGAAACAGTGCTCAGTGCGATACACGTTAAAACAATTTATGATTTTTTTTTAAAGTAGGAAGTATTTATCTATTATATTTAAGATCTGTCTATTTTAAATCTATTTTTCGTATGTAGGCCACTTTCTTAATGGATTAAAATACCACGTTCTGTTACCAGAAACAACATTCAGCTACGTTTCAAACGTTTTTACAACAACAAAAAACTCATATCATTATGTAAATCAATTAAAACACTACCTGAACATTTTCATTTGCGTGCTCCTGTTAAAACTAATGCATGTTAAGATATCAAAGGTAATATTCTTTACTAACAACAGACACAAATTGCTTATCCAAAGAACCCTCTGAGGGCCAAATGTTTCCCTGCTACACAACAAGCCATCACCGCCCTCAAGCACCCATATATAACATACAAGCAGTTTTATTCATTTTATTATGGCGCTTATGATAATATCATCGCCACGTATAATACCCCGTTGTATACGACACCGTTTATGGACCAAAATGATAGTCACAAGTTTACAAGCGCCATTTGAAGCTTTTTTCTCGTGTTTCGCAAATTTCTCATATCGTAAAGACAAAAGACCAGTCATGTTTTTTTTTCAGCTTTTTGAGAATCGCACCCAATAAAACACGTAATACAAGTTTCGTTCAGTTTTTTATTACCTCTAGCAAGAAGTATTAGCATAACGTTTTTTTATTTATAATATCAAACGTGAAACTTTTTTACAATCTACTTTAACAAATTCGCTTTAAAGCATACTTATGTAAGTCTTGCAATAAAAATATATAATCATTTTATAATATTACACTTTAATAACTCTGTACTTCTTCTTATATAAGGGTATAAATATAATGTAAAAAATCTTTAATATTTTAAAAGTAGCTCGTTAGATATTGAAATACGTATATTTATGACATTATATATTTAAATAAAGCTCGGTTTACACAGAAGCTTGAATGTATTATATAAGTAACTTTGTGTTCCTCTATACTACCAAAAAATTAATGTGGAAACTACGTTAGCACTCTTTTTCAGCATATCATTTTATTTAAAAATATATATTTATTTTGGTTAGAACATCATCATAACAATCATGAAATTAAATCCTTACACGGCAGGTTTTAAGTTATTTGGCATTTTTTTATTGACTAAATCTGCTTTGTCTCTCTAGAGAAACCAAAAGTAAGACAAATTTTCTTCAAAATCAATTTTTATATATAAAAAAAATATATTGGGTTGAGCCGGCCCTTTAGGACAAAATAGTACAGGCTTTGGAAACGTCGGATTAATCACCCGATTTGTTAAAAAATCACCGAAAATATGCCTTACTACAGCTACCCTTTCTTCAAGTACTCGGATCTCTGCTCTGGAGCTTGTCGGGAACCATATGTTTCCAAGTGGACCTTCAGGTGCGCAATATATCCAAGAATAAGAAATGGACAGTGGCAGCTGACAAAACTAAGTGGCGGTAATTGTTCTGACCATATTTTCTAATATGGAAAGGAAACGGAAACAAGAAAATGAAAAAAAAATACATGTGATACCAGCAGTCGTGGCCGAGCGGTAAAAGGAATCTGACTAAAATGTGTTTATTTCATTGTATAAATTATATCCAACATATCGATTCTTGTAGAAATAGTTTAAAGTACTGCTAATATATTCGAGAAAGGTTTATTTCAAATTATTTTAAAATTACTAAGTGCGTTTTTATCTGAGAAGAAATTATTACCTGCTAGCAATGTTTAACCTAAATGTGAAATAGTACACAATCATTTTGTATTTAAATTAATATTACATTAAAAACATTTTCTAATATATACTATAGCATATTTTACTTACATTACAGCTTAGTGATAAATTTTAAATATATAAATATTATTAGTAATTAAATATACACATATTATACATCATATTCTTTATACGCATCAATTAATTCAAAAAAAAAATCGGCAGAAGCGGTATGCGAACCTGCGAGCGTTGGAACCAACCGTTGCTCTTGTTCATTATCTAATCCACTCGACTATCTCCTTCCCGAACTGGTGCGTAGAATAAGTTGTATTTATACCATTGTTACCATCATATAACAATAGATGTCTCTATAGTATATCTTCAGAGTGTGTATATTATTATTTTTTATTATTCAATCAGTCAACATTTATTCAGAGGCTTTTTTAAATATTATTACTTTCCGACAGTCTATTTATTTTAGTAAGTACCACTCAGGTAAGCATAAAGAATTTGATGTATAATATGTGTATATTTAAGTACTAATAATATTGTAATATAATCAATGATCTATATAAGAAGATTAAAATATTGAAAAAATAAAATAATATTCTAATAAATATTTAAATCCATATATTGATATATTAGTTGTTGTACCCTCGTCATAATTTAAATGATTAACATTTAGTGCAGCATCTATTTAATGGCTGAGCATATTCTCTTAGCAGTTTTGGTATGATCTTCCTTGCTCTCGGCACTTGGGCGAGCGCTTCAAAGTTTGCTATGATATGAAGTGGTTCCCGGCTCGGACGTTCAAGTCCAAGCTTCTCCAACTTGGTGAGCCAGTAAGTTGGGGATTAACGCTGATGTTGACTGCGGTGCATATGGGTGCCTGCAATCCAGGGCAGCAGAGTGGAAGCTATCATCACTTTCATAAGATAACATATCCAATAATACGCATTTCAGTGATAGAGAAGAGCTGGAAGAAGCGGTTCTCAGGTATCTGCGTGGCTTGGCGTCAGATTTTTTGACTCGGGCATTCAAAAGCTCGTATACTGCATGCAAAAATGCATTGACCTCAGTGGCGACTATGTAAAATAGGTAAAAAAAACTCTATTGACAATATTATGACGGAGCATCTAGGATTTGCTAAGGTTTGCGTGAAGTGGGTGCCAAGAATGTTGACCGTACCATAAATTTGGATGGGTATTGTGAAACACCCACCCTACAGCCCAGACTTAGCCCCAAGTGACTACCATCTCTTTCGTGACATGAAGAAACACCTGGGTAGAACGGATTTCAGCGATAGAGAAGAGCTGGAAGAAGCAGTTCTCTGGTATCTGCGTGGCTTGGCGGCAGATTTTTTTGACTCGGGCATTCAAAAACTCGTAATGGCGTCTATGTAGAAGAATAGGTAAAAGTTTGAACTTTCCAAAAATGTACGCATTCATGGAATAAAACATGTTTTACAGTGTGAAAAATCACTGTGAACCTTATTTTACGGATAATTCTCGTTCATTGTTACGCACGGCTCTAGTTTGCTCACGAAAGTTAAGAAACAATAGACGCAGACAGAAATTTGGATGCATTTTTGACATAAGGAAGGCGAGAACTAACGCGGCTGACAGAGCTTTGTGGCAATCTCTTGTGAAATTTCATCTGTGGATTATATGACGCTTACAATTCTACATATGGCTAATCGCTGCATGTGGGGTGCTGAATCGCCAACGTCATAAACTACAGCTCGACATTCACGCATCATTCTTATTATTACATGAATTTACTATAAATGAGAGATCTTGAAGGGACAACTTTCTTCGGTATTTTCTCGGTAAATCTCTTTCGGGAGTCGAACTCACGACTGTTGGTTTGGAAAGCAAATGCTTTGACCACTAAGCTATGCCCGCCGGCAAATTATCATCAATTTTAGAGAAAATATGTTTAATTATATTTACCAACGATAACAGTAGAACATTTTTACTACGGCTCTATTTTGATCATCGAAGTAAAGCAACATTGGGCGTAGACTGAAATTCGGATGCATTCCCGCTCAACACAAAATCGACAATTATTAAGATTGAATTTTTGTCAGAATAAATTCCCCACAAACGTCTAAACATAAAAGCCACAATTCTAAAATCGGCTGTGAAAACAACAGAACCTTTGAAAATACTTTTGGTTTTACTTCATACATTAATTTCAATGAAAAAAAATTGCCTGTTTTTTTTTTATTCCGTGAATTTCAGTATTTATTAAGCGCGTCCATGGTCTAGAATTCTTGCCTGCAGGCTCGTCTGTGCGATTAAGGGCTAATGTTGCTCGCTATTGACACCCGGCGCTGTAGGAAGTTACACGTGTAGCCGGAGCCGGCTATCGAACATCCCTCACCCGAGTGCAGGCCAATTCGAGCCGTACCGACAATCGCTTAGGCCTGAAGTAGATCTACGACAAAATCACTTATTGAATGTAAAGTAGATGGAATAGAATTTCAATAAATTGTGTGAATTGTGTCGATACTTTATGACAATATAATACATATTTTAAAATGGACAAAGAAAGATTTTCATTTTGTGACTTAAAGACCTTAATGCCACCGTAAAACTTTGGAATGCTACTCTGTGCTTCTTCCTTCATATAATCTGAATATCTTTAAAAAACTGATAAATATACACTTGCAATCTCCCCAACCCACACCCAAACACGAACACAACACACGTTTCCCGCATGCAGCGTCCAGCTTACCTGGCTGAGCGTCATAGAGTGCACTGGTCTTGACAGGCTGTGATCTTCTATATCCAATTACATGAAAAAACACTTCTTTAAACGAAAGTTTTTATTTAAAATTGATATTATAAAATCGTACCTCTTAAGATGAGCTTAGATTTGGAGCATAACTTTGAGCCACCCGTTAAAGACAAAAAATTCTCCAGGGCATCTCTGATTAAGTAACTAACAAATATTTATATACAGCTGCAGTGTATGCAAGTTTTGGGGATCTTGCCATGAAGACTACCGGGAACCATATATGATACCATGTGGATTTCCGGGAATATATGTTTTGTGGAATAAGATAAAGACAACTTGAGCTTACAGAACTGTGAAAGGACAATTTGTGGTGTCCATATGCTCCAAATATGGAGAGGTTCTGTAAGCTCAGGTTGTTGGCCCGAGGCTCCAGAGGCCCAAACAATTGTGTTTTGTCCTTAAAGGGTGGCTCATCCTTACTGAAGGAATGCATAGAGCTTAGATTCAATTAAATAACTTTGAATATAAAGCTTGGTCGAGATTTGAACCGGCTGCGTCTTAATGACAAACAAGCGCTTCTACAACTAGACTATTCCATTTAGTGCGAATATCAGTAAATAAAAGTTACCTTGAAACTGCTTAAATCGTCAACCTTTGGGTGCATATGAAAATGATAAAATATTAAGGTTTTATGAAATAAGATTATTTTTATTGAAAGTAAAAAAATGTCAAAAGGATAATGATTCAGACTGAAAGTATCCCAAATATCCCAAATTTTAGACGAATGGATGCGTTCTTCTATGAGCGCCATATTTAATTAAGAAAATTAACTAAATGTACATTGATGCCGACCACTATAAATATCCATAAATATATTGAACTAAGGTAAATTACTCTGTTAATTTCTAACTCAAAGAGATTACGTAAAGTCTTGTATAAACATTCTCCCAACAGAAATATTTCATGAACTTGTAATAAATATAATTTTATTATTCCTGCGCATAAAATCATAATAACTTCCTTTGAAGTCCAAATTTTATCGCAATTTTATCTCATTTTGATGAAACGTTGATTAAAAATACCTAATAAAATTTAATTAAATAATATAATTAATATTTCGTCCGCTGCGGCTCCCGGGGCTTTATTTAATTTAGAGTGAGGTTTCCTGAAACCGAATGAAACTGACACTAAAATTCACTGAAACTCGAGCTTTTGAATAAAGAGCCAGTAACATTTTGGGTTATGCGTATATATAATATTTTATTACATTAATAAATTATATCATTTATATCCAATAACAATTAATAATATTTATTTATTTAAGACAATTAAGCAAGCCATTAACTATTTTTCAAAAACCTTTCATTCATAATTCCTTCTAAGCTGAAGCATATAATCCCTGTAAAACACCGCAACATACATAATTGGATTGCCCCGAAAGAGGACCTAGCCCCTGGACATGACCAAGGGTGGAATATATGGAGGTCCCTTAACAGACTTCGGACCGGAGTATGCAAGACGAGGACACAAATGAACGCGTGGCAGTTTTACAGCGGACCGACTGAATGTGACTGCGGCGTGGAGCAGACCCTGTCACACCTTCTGGAGTGTGCGCTGTGCCCGAGTGGCTGCACCCAGGAAGACCTGATGATGGCCAGAAGTAACGCCATCGACGTCGCCCACTTCTGGGCAGACAGGATCTGACCCTGTTGTTTCCGACACGATTATATATATATATATATACCGCAACATATTTATTTAGTTTCCATAATTTGTGACTCATAGTTATCACTTGCCTTGTATTTTTGCTGATTATATGTTAGTATTTATTATTATTTTACAAGTATCTATTTTATTACAATTCTAATATTATTAGTTGCTCAATAAGTTTTGATTATCACAAAATATCAGTAATATTAAGGAAAATGAAAAAAAAAATGACATGAATTTGTATGTATAATATGTACGTATACAATAATATGTACCATATTTTTTTAATATGTCATTCAAATCGTTACACAACTGTCGTTTATTTCATTTGAATTAATGACTATAAGGTTCTTGAAAGGAAAGGTTAATTCAACATTTGATTTAATATATCAACTCTTAGTTTTTTCACAAAATGATTTGTATGACATTAAATACGTATAATTCACACGAGAAACACTCTAAGCACGAAAACTTTGAAGTTTCTTCAGCACAGCATTTACCCTGGCTCACCTTTTGCACCTGTAAAGTTTCCCCTTATACGAGCACCTGCACAATACACACAAGAAAGCTCTACTAAAGCACAACAATATCTGGGCTCATTCGTTCCCGGCATGCAAGCTCCGCCACTCGTGAACTTTCGAGAGCTTTTTTTCAGGAAAAATAAAAGCTGCTTGAACACCTTTGCCCACTTGCTGGGACTGAAAAAACTCCTGCAATGTACAGCAGTTTTTACAGTTAACGTAAGACTCTGCATCCTTCCATGCATGCGTGCACTTTGAAACTTTCAATAATGGTGGTTTCAGAGTTTTTTTCTTTTTACTCCACGTAATACGGCGATCCTTGCAAGTAGTTAAGCTTGCGGAGATTTATTAAATTTGATAAATGCTCAACGTGTAATGCTTTATTTTTAAAAATTATTAATTGAAAGAGATATAGTTTCCTTCGAATAATACTCTTACTTGAAAAGTATGGATAGTTGAATTGTATCGTATGCTATTGTAATGTATGCGTTGGCACTTTATAAATATTTGATAATATATGTAAAACCAGATGTAAAAATTTAAATTTGTGTCCATGGAATTAAGCAATATTTAAATATGTGTAAAACGGATTTATAAATATTTGTTAAAAATAAAAATAAATAAAAAAAACTTTTGATCATACGAATTTCGTATTTCAAAATACCCAGCTTATTTTCATAATATGATATGAGTTTTTCTTATACCGTGTATATAAAGGGTGATTTTTTAATAGCTATAGGAAATTTTTCCAAAAGAAGACACATAAAATTAAGAAAAATGCATGAAATCTTTATAGTACAGTCCATATAATTTAATGTTTGAAGATTATTTCATTCAAATGTTGACCGCGGCTGCGCCTCAAATGGTCCATCCGCTTAGTCCAATTTTGGCATACACTTTCCAACATTTCGGCCAGTATCTCACGAATAAATGCTTCAATGCTGTCTTCCAATACGTCAATCGAAGTGGGCTTGTCAGTATAGATATGAGCCTTAACATAGCTCCACAAAAAATAATCTAAAGGCATTAATTCGCACGATCTAGGCAGCCAATTGACCGGTCCCAAACGTGAAATAAAGTGTTCACCGAACTTGCCACTCAATTGGTTTATTGTTTCGCGTGCTGTGTGGCATGTGGCACCGTCTTGTTGAAACCACATATCAAGCAAGTCAAGCTTTTCCATTTAAGGCAAAAAAAAGTTGGATATCATCTCACGGTAGCGCTCACCATTCACAGTTACGTTGCGACTCGCATCATCTTTTAAGAAGTACGGTCCAATGATGCCACCAGCCCATAATCCGCACCAAACAGTAACTCTTTCTGGATGCATTAGTATCTCTTGCAATGCATCTGGCTGATCTTCACTCCAAAACAAACAATTCTGCTTATTTACGAATCCATTCAGCCAAAAATGAGCTTCGTCGCTTAAAACAATTTTTGATAAAAATTTGGATCTTCCGTCAACTTTTCAAGAGCCCATTCACCAAAAATTCTGCATTGTGGTAGATCGTTCGGCTTCAATTCTTGCACGAGCTGTATTTTTCAAGGCTTCAAACCTAAATCCTTCAAAATTTCTACGTTGTTGAGTAACGGAGGCCCAATTGCTGCGAACGGCGCCGAATCGATAATTGATGGTCATCACTAACACTGGCCGATACAGTTGCGATATTTTCTTCAGTTCGCACTGTACGTAAGCGTGTTGGTGATTTAATGTTCAACAATGTAAATTTGGTGCGAAATTTTGTCACAATAGCCCGAATAACCGCTTCAGTGGGTCGATTAAACTGACCATAAAATGGAAGAAGCGCGCGATGAACTTTCTTAACAGAGCACGCATTTTGATAATAAAACTAAATAATTTGAAAACGTTGTTCGTTTGTAAGACGATTCATGGTTAAATTATAGACCAAACTGAAGATGTTTGACAGTGACACAAAACGCGAAACGTACGTGAGCTGTCAAAATCAGTGTTGCCAAAAAGAAAATAGTTTAAAATCACCCTTTATAACGTGCTTGAAATTGCGTTGGGATTAGTGCAAATATTTAAATTATGATATTGCTGAAAGTTGTTCAACATAAACATCCAGTGTTGACGGAATTACCCACACGGCCTGCGTAAACACAAACTTCGTGTATTGTTTTCCAAAATTCATAAATACCTACCGCTTTTTACCTCAATGTTTTATTTTAATTATTCCATTATTTGTAGCTCAGAAATCATGCATAATTATAATAAATTTTAAGTTTTACTTATCCTGGACGCAGAGGTCACATGGGGTGAAACGAAAACTATCGCAGCTGAGATAAAATAAACTGTGCAGTTTGTGACAGGCTCTAGTTAGGGGAACAGATATGGTGATGATGATTCCATGAGAAATTGCTTAATATTCTTATAGCTTTCATAATTTTCTACAAATAAACTGAGGGGAATACTTGGATTGCCCCAAAAGAAGATCAAGCCTCTAGACACGGCCAGGAGTGGAATATATAGAGGTCCCTTAACAGAATTTGGATTGTAGTATGCAAGACAAGGACACAAATGAAAGCCTGGCAGATTTACAGCAGACTGACTGAATATGACTGCGGCGTGGAGCAAACCCTGTCACACCATCTGGAGTGTGCGCTGTGTCCGACTAGCTGCACCCAGGAAGACCTGATAATGACCGGGAATAACGCCATCGACGTCGCCCACTTCTGGGCAGACAGGATCTGACCCTGTTGTTTCCAAGACGATTATATATGTACAAATATATAATATTGAAATATGACTTTTGTCTCTTATTTTTGATCGCTCGTCTGACACGCATATGTAAAAATATTATTCTCAGTTTTAGGCTTAAGTTTATATATGAATCGTCGATGCAGGCACCATTTCAATTATTTTGACAAGTGCTATCATGCACAACGCCATACTTTGCCAAGTATCCACTGTATTAATTACGGCGCTAAACTGCAGGCCATCAGTAAGAGTCTGTCCAAGACGTGTCAAAGACATGTCATTGTTCCGTACCGGATAGACAACCAAAGTTTGTCAGTTCTTGTACTTAAACTAAATTACAATGTGCTTCTTGACAAGTTCTTTGATTTGGAGACCTACTTCTTATCCCTCCACTACGCGTCCTGATGACGATCGTGGCGAAACGGAGTCACTTTATTAAGCGGAGGCTGTTTATACGACCTCGATGCTGAATAATTTGTATACTTGAAACAAGTATTTAGAAGTTGAAAAAATATACACAAAAGTCACAGGAATAAAAATAACATTGTATAATTTACAGCATATGCTTATGTAAAATATAAGTTTTGAGTTGATTTTTCTTACAGCGTACCATTATAGTTACAACCGACACAGAAAGGGGCCGATGGCGGTGAAATTCACAAGAGTACAAATCCACTGCACGTTACTTTGAAATTACATTCGACAGAGGGGAGGGTAAGTTTAAAACCTTTGTGATTGATCGTTGGGAAAAGTTCTCGGCGCTCGGGTATCAGGGTGTGAGAAGGTGAATACTGTACGAGCCCGTGTACTATGAAGACATTCTGCGAACAAATTGATATACCTCCTCGACTGCTATCGGCTCCTGATACTTTGTTTTGCTTTTAAATATAGTTTGATAGGATTTTTATTCCCAAATAAATATTATTTCAGTGCTTATATGGGCTTTTTAAAATTAATTAAGATTAAATGACTAATGCAGACATTTATAATTTTTTTGTGTGTTAAGTGTTACAAAAATTCAAAATTGAAATTTTGTGTGCAAATTTTCTTTTATAATTAAACTTTCTCTTTCTAACATGAGGCATCTATTCAGATATAGGCAGCTTCTAATCTAAAAGAGAAAACTTCTTTGATTCTAAGATAAAAAAATCTCTTTTCGGCAGGTATGTGAGCCTGATACTTTTTTCTATCTATATATATTGATATCATCTTGATATAACTCCTTTAGGCTGATGCCGTCAAGCCTCGAAAAACGATCTTTTGTCTCTTATTTTGTTCGCTTGCCTGACATGCATATCTAATGTTTGTAATTGTAGAATGTTAAACGGTGTCTGCATACGCCAAAATATTTGTCATGACAGTGGGCCCATTTTCTGTTAGTAACACTGTCATCTTGAATTCGCTTTTTTCTGCAGCGACAGTTGGCACCGCCGAGATGTCAGAGCGGGACGTGAGTTGTCAGTTGGAACGCGCCCGCCACCGTTATAGGAGCGCCTAAGGGCATCCTTATAACGGGCGACGTTATTGACAAATAAACGTGTATAAAGAAACAAAAACTAGTTCTTTATATTGCGAACCTGATCCAGCATTCTTCATCAAGTAAATCGACGTCCAAAATATAAGAGCAGGATGTCAATATTTTTATACACTCGAGACCTGATCATGATGGACCTGATGCAAAAGAAAAGTAAATATTTTTCAATTGTTATTTTTTCATGAAAATTTTATATAAAATGGTTTTGTTTAGTTTTGATACTAAAATTTATATCACTTCGACATATTAGTTTTCGTTTGTTATAATTACGTAAACATTTTGTTTGAATTTTTTTTTTAAGATCATCATCATCATCAGCCTGTGTCCGTCCACTGTTGAACGTAGGCCTCCCGCATGAGTCTCCATCCTCTTCAATCATCCGCCTTCCACATCCAGGTCACTCCCGCTATTCTTCTTATATCGTCAGTCCATCTTGTAGGGGGTCGGCCAATGCTTCGTTTGCCTGTTCTTGGGCGCCATTCCAATACTTTTCTTCCCCATCGATATTTTTTAAGATAATGTGGCCAAAACTAAATTCTCGCTCAGTTGTGTGTACTACAAGATATAAGTAGAAATTAAGTCGTAAAACAAAACTAACAAAATTATCTCATTTTATGTAAATTCAAAAATTAAAAATAAAAAGTGCCAACGGTGGATACACTATACCAAAAATACACTATCTTACAGACTATTAAAGAAAGGAGAATCAAAAACTGGTACACTTGTCATTCTGCTAGGTTTATGTACAACTTATTAATACCAAAATTTAACACACAACATGCAAAAAATGGTTACAAATATAACGGAATAGTTAATTTTAACAATCTTCCTCGGGAAATAAAAGCGATCAGTGATATTAAAATATTGATTGAAAAGGTGAAACAGTACTTTAAAAGAATTACGAACAGAACCGACGTCACTGCATAATAAATTGAAATAATGAAATGTACCAAAAATGTATTAATAATTTATATATACTTTAGATTTAATTCAACTTATAGTGTATTAAATTTTTAATCATATAATGTTAACATATCAAAATCATGTAAATGTATAAATGTGTATATGTAAAACTCTGTATACACACAAGATCGTATCTTTAAGTGGTGTGGTAAATTAAAAAAAAAAAAAAAAAAGAAAAAAAAAAATATTGTAATGTAAATTACTGTGTAAAATGTATCTTTTAATATTTGATTAAATAAAAAAAATAAAAAATATAAAATAATAAATGTAAAACCTTCTTCTAACGAAATCCATAAAATACTTCCATAAATATCCATAAATACAATAAATGAAATCAATATAAACATTTTTCCCAAAACATGATATTTTTTTGTGTACAAACTTTTATTTTACTTCCTTTTCCAAAAAGTTCAGAAATTATTTTTTTATAAAATAATGTTTTTGCTTAAAACGTATCCAAGTATATTTGTATGTCATTCCGATGAAAAGGTGAGCTTTAAAAAATAAAGAATCGCCTTTCAAAAATAATGGAAAACGGCAATTGCATGTTGTATTCTCGTAGCTGAATCCCAGCGCTTGAATTGAGAAAATATGTTTTCAGCCACGTAGATTTTCATATATTTTCACGAGGGTAAACATCTGAAGGATGATAAAGCTTTAGTTTGCTGTGCGAGATTAGGCAACTCTCCGGCTCCTTGTATGAATATTCAATGCTCAACGAAGAAACAATAAATTGAAATAAACAGAATCCATGCTATCGTTGCAATGCCAACTTTTTTTTATGAACACGTACAATAGAATGTTGCATGAATGTGATGAAGAGATCCAGTCTGTCAGTTTACATGTCCTGTTTTTATTTTTAGAAAAAGATTTTTTTTGTGTTGACACGTACAGGAGAATACCGACAGATAGTGATAGTGATACTGAAGTCTCATCTGTAGAATTCTTTGACGCTTACCATGCTGCATATAGCTAAGCGCTACATGTGGAGTATTGATCCGCCAACGTCATAAATTTCTTCCCGATTCTCACGCATCATCTTTATTACTACAAGAATTAAATATGAATTGGGCAACTTTTGTCTAACACCAACTTAAATTAACATTAATTAAGGACAATTCTAAGTGAAACTAAATAATTATAATTTTAGCAACAGTCAATTGCTTGATCTAATTTAAATAACTTATTCCTCCTGCACCCACCCACTCCCGAAAAACTGGCTTACACATGCAGAGCATCCATACAGGTTACTGTGTGTCGACCAAGATCTGTCGGTATGCAAAGTTTTTTCCTAAATGCCACCGGTAATCTCTGGAATGCTCTTCCGGCATCTGTGTTTCCTTTTTCCTACAATCTGGATCTTTTCAAGGATTAGATATAACACTTGCAATCTCTAAATAATGAAACCAGATTGGCTTGAAGAAAAAATGAAAATGAAATGATGCGAAATAAAGTTCATATTGTTGAATTTTTATTTCCTGAGTTAAATTAACTCATTATTTTTTTCATATTGAATGGCCATGATTCCTAATTATTGTGCTGACTTATTTGATTTGCTTATACAATTAAACTGCGTCATTTAAACGTTGTTTATTTTAAAAGTCACTGTGATTCGTAAAGATATTTGTTTTTCTTTTTATCAAATAAGTTAAATATATTTATATAAGAAGTGTTTTAAACTTTTTTAATCAGTAAATATATCATAATTGATGTTTATTTAAAGCTTTAATGAAGACAGAAAACGTGATTTCCAGCTAGTCATTCAAACACTTTTTTATTTCACTATGGCTCATATTGCTATGTCATATCACATAAGTAAAACATCAAGTAATAAATTATTATCACATAAATAAGATGTATTAGAAATATATTATGTAAACAATTTTAGGGAAAACGAATTGATTAAACATCATGTATTAAGCTTTGCAGGGATATTACTTGCAACTGCTAGCGTGAAAATGGAACATTTCAACACGTGTGCCACAGTGAAAGCAGTGCTCGACTGTGAAACAATAAATTGAAACAAACAGAATCCCTGCCATAGTTGCAATGCCTCGTTGTTACAGGATTGATTCAGATATCTTTCATGTAGGGAGTTCTTGAAAATAATCATATACAACGTGAAATGTATGCCCAGAGTGCAATTTACTGTACGTGAATACGGGATGAAATTTTTACGAGAATATTTTTTCATCGGATTAACTCTTCTTAGATATACTTTACAGATTTACGTATTATTTTTCATGTTGTTTTTCGATCTAATGTTTTTAAAATGCAAATGATTTTCATCGTTTATTAAGAGTAATAAATATTTCCTATTCTCAAAATCTAATAAAGGAAGTAAGTAATTAATTAAATATACATATACCATACATAAAATTCTTTAAACGAGTCAATTCATTCAGAAAAAATACCGGCAGGAGCGGGATGCGAACCGCGGACCTTTGGAACCAACATTTTGCCCAGGTATTTATACCGCTCGGCCACCGTGGCCATTTCTTCCGGCTGCGATATTTTTTCTTAATGAATTGACTCGTTTTAAAGAATTTTATGTATAGTATATGTATATTTAATTACTTATAATATTTTAATATAGTCAATGATCCATAAAAGTAAATTAGAATATTAAAATAATAAAATAATATTCTAATAAATATTTAAAAATCCCTCTAATAGAGCAATATAGATTTTGAAACATATTCACCAATGATACACATATGAATTTAATTTTTATTTTATTTTTATATTACACTTATTTTTCACAAATCAAAATAGGATATATAGAAGCAAGCAGCGGAAGTAAGGATTTCGACTTCAGAATGTACATATTCTCAATCTTTATTTTATATCCTTGACAATGACCACTCAGCCAGTTTTCTCACCTCATTTTATCTACAAATTATTACATATTAAGCTTTTTAATAATGTTTTACAGAAACATTTAATACATTGAAATTCAATTCAATCAGATTCGATTATTACGTTTTTTAAGTTGCTTAACAATTTGCTTTAATTATTAGTTATTGCTCTATTCATTTTTTCGCCATTTTATTAAGTGCTTTAATTGTTTGAACAAACGTTTTTGAAGACGTGCTTATAGAGAGAAAAAAACAGTTTCAAAATAAATAAAATTGTATGAAAAAAAATCCTGATATTTTCGTTAATACCACCAATAATATTGTTAAAAATTTCAATAAATGTATGAAAATAACTGAATTATCATGACACAAACATCCTATATCAGGCGTCAAGGCCTTAGGTTCCTGCATCAAGTACATACAGCCTTATGTTGCCTCACACCTCGCCTGTTGTCCGCACTTGTACGTGAGATGCTTCAGCGAGGCTTTCACGGAATTACTCCATGGATATGAAACAGCGGCCCGCGATCACCTGTCACTCGAAGCACAATTTTCAGGCCACCAGTGGTTTTACACCTTGTGAAATTCACATAGCATTTTGTAACGTTTGTAATAATTTTGTAAGCGTACATTAGTGTAGTATAGTAGTGACTATTCTTTTGTTTTTTTTTTGTGTTTTGATTGGTCGTTAACGTTTAATTGGTTTTACTTATTATTTACATGTTCTTCTTCTTCATGTCAGCGACGTCAAATTATTTTTTCCCAATATCTGGCAACATCCGATAGCTCGTGTGTTGCCCAGCATTAGGTCCTGAGATGTGCAACTTGTTGGGCACATGGAGCAGCATCGTAGGTGTGAGGCGGTCTGCAGGTCTCCACAGTCGCACAATAGTGTCTCTCCCTGCCGAAGCATTCCCCACCGCTCGAGGTTGTCCTTTGTTCTACCAACTCCGGTTCTTAATCTGTTTAGGGATTTCCAGGTCGGCCAATCAAGGCTCTTGCCAGTTGGGAGGCCTTCCTTTGGAGTAATGAAATCCTCTGGTGCGATTTGTTGCCAGAGTTGGAGTCTCTCATTTTCAGTGCCGGATGTGAGAGGTTGTGTGAATTTCAGAAAGCTGCTTCGAGACTTCAATCTTGGTGTTGGGGGTATCCGATTTTACAAGCAGTGGGACCGTTGGTTGATTGCCTTACGCATTTCTTCGGCGCATATGACTTTGCGTCTTATGTTCGGTGGTGCGATTTACATGTTTATTTAGTTAGACTGATAAATTATTTTATTGATTATATAAGCTTAGAATAATTAAAGTAGTAGGTAATATAAATTGCAACAAGATTATAAATTATGCTTTCTATTCAAATTTCCGAGCTTTCGTTTTAAATTGATCGGAAACTGTGCCTGGAATTTGTGTAGACATGACTTAGATAAAAGACTAAAATAATTTTAGCTCACAAAACTACAATTACCTATTGACAGTGTGTTATGTACTCGTATACTGAATCTAAATTGTGAATATCGATGAATGGTGTTTGGCTAAAAAATCACTTTCTGAATACATTAACGTGTTTGTAATTGAATTGGTCACATTTAACAGAAAAAGCTAAGCTATGTAAAATTTTGAGGCCAGAAAAGGTAAGTAGTCCACTGCTTAACAATTCCTTTCGTAGCCTGAAAAGTCGACGTATCAATGGTTGTATTGACAAGAAAATGTTTCAGTAAGGTAACGCTATTACGAATATATACGGTGAATCGAATCCAGTATTCGAAAGTTTACGTTGTTGGTGTATTTCAAAAGTTGTTATATTATTAAAGTAAGAGAATTACATATTTATTTACCGAAAAATTCTACCAGCATGTGATGAAGACATCTTTCGTGTTATTTTTATGTCTATCATCATATTTTATGACTATCATCATCTTGAAGATGACAAAATTTAGGGCTGAATATTGATCCACCATGTCCATACTATACTATACTACGAAACAAAAAATCACCCATTCTCAAAAAAATAATACGATGCAGTGAACATGAGATGACTTTCATCTACCAGTAATTAAAAGAATGCATTTTAAATTCATTACCAAAATAATTTAATTCTCACGATTTCTAAATACTTAAAAAAATATGTGAATAATATTTCAGACCTTTAATACATGAAAACTTATTTTTAAAGCTTTGGAAAGGATCGATTACCAGTTTTTTCATGTTAACCTATCATTTCAAACACCTAAAATTGCAGCAAACGGGATCTTAATTTGAATATATTCTGCAATCTCAAGATCAAATGTAGTCATAAGATGACGTGATGTTTCAGGCAGGTTATGTTATCTTTTAATAGTGATTTGCGCAAATCGCATACTGTAACTATGGAACGGATATGAAAGAAGAATAATAAATCTTCGCTCACATAACCAGGTACGAAGAACAAACCGTTTTTAACAAGGTCGTTCTCTCCAGCGCCATGTTTTCGCTCCAAGTTTATAGGGCAGATAAAATGTTCAAAGCAGTTCGTTGCATTTCGAGACGTTCATAGTTCACAGCAAACCAATCCAGAGACTTGGAAAAGAGTGTCTTATATAAAGAGGGAAGATTAAATTTTAGACCTTTATTTTCACAAAATACACAAATATCAGATTATCGATAAGCATTCAAAAGGGCTACTTATGAAATTGTTCACGTTAAAAAAATATGTAAACAATTTATAAATATTTAATAAAATACACACTGGAGAGCAACATCAGAAAGCTTATCTCCTCTAAGTACTCTTTGACTCTCTGTTCAGTTATATGCTGCGTGGAAAAAATGTGTTACGTGGATATAATTACTGAGGAAACTCTAAATGTTTATTTTTCTGCTTCTGAAATTTGAATTGCATGTAGGTAAAAGCAAATATATTGGAAGAAATTACATGTGTTAATTAAAAAAGAAATGAAAAATATTATCATATTTAATGGATATATGTCAACCGTTTATAGATGATAAAAAAAGGCAAAACGTGTCTTTTGTTGATGTATAGGTGCAAGAGTCTTCAATCGAAAAATTTCCAAAGATTAGTGTCTATAATACGTAGTATCAGTAAAAAAACTAAGTGAGCCGACTTAATGCCTGTGTTCCATGAATTTTTATTAGAAAGTTAAATTACATTGTTTTGATACATTTCACTTTTTTTATTCAATCGATCAAATCAACAGGTAATTTGAGGCAACTATCAAAGGTTGATGTTGTCTACTAGAACGGTAGACGGAATTAAGTCTCTATAAAGAGTAAGCAGTCGCAAATAAGTTTTCAAAAATTGTGCATCATAATTGATGCCTTATTATTAAATAGATAAGAATTCCATTCTTTTTTAAACATGTATCACACTAAGCACTGTTTTACTTGCTGAAAGACTGCAGTTTCGCAAGCAATTTAGGCTTTATCAGTTTCACATGTACAAACGTACCTATTCCAACAGTCTAGTTATCTTGATTTTTTTGAATGAAAGATATGTCACACATCAATAGACACTTTCTGGTTTTTATTTTCAGAAAAAGTTATTTGTAAATAGACAAAATATAATCTTGTTTTACGTGGGGGTCAAAACGTGATGAGATTTGTTTAAAACACAGACGTAATAAAAACTTTCAAGACGTTCATAGTTTACAGCATACCCAGAGGGAGGCGTCATCTGCAAGCAGTATAATATATTCCGGGGCAGGCCCGTTTTTCAGGCATCTCTTAGCTCGCGGAGGCGCTGTGTTTTCAGGAGCTGAGCTGAAATCCGTGTACAGCGAGGGAATTCTTGTTCAATGGGACGGCTTGTTTAAAACCATAAATGATTATATTTTCTTATGCTGTGATAGTTTCTATTAGTTGCTGTTTAAGCCCAAGAAAACACATTACAACTGAAAAATAAAGTTATGATTACACACATCTTCAAATAAAAACAATTTATTTAAACTTATTGAAAGATGTCTCTATCAAAATATAACATTGACTTCCAAATATTCACGTCATTTTATACATATAACATATTTCGAACATTTTAAATTTTTTAACGTAATTCTGATATTCATGGAATAAATGTATTATTGCTTGCATTTAAAATTATAAGTCACGAATATATTTAAACTGTCATATCGAGGTTATTTACGAACAAAACTCTTTTACGGTTATAACGACAATTTCGTATACATGTGAGGATTATTGTATTTAATAAATTCAAAATTTTATTTTTGGTGACATGGTTTAGCAATCTCACTTGAGAGCGGATATCCTTAATATTTCATCAAAAATAAATTCAATTTAATGAAAACTTTATACGTTACTACATTTACAGCCCACAAATGAAATTAATACTTTTATTATATAAGCAAACGCAGATAAATCATGCGCAAATTGATTATTGTGTGTTTAAGCTACAATAGTCACTAGACTTGAGCATGTTTACTAAAACATGCTCAAGAAAGGACAAAAATAAAAGTAATATTTCTTCCTAGGTCAACAACTCAACGTCTGAGCTTACGAGTTCATTGATTTTAATAAATCATCGTTTCAGAAATATTTTCAGTAAACAAATACTTTATACTTCGTCCCAATGTACAAGCATCTCCCCTATGTACAACTCTAGTGCCTGTACTTCTGAAGTACTGAAATGCGGCGTTCTACAGCTGCAGTGTCCGGCAGGCACTCGTAAGTGAGATACGAGAATTTCAGCACTTAATCTTCGTGTAAGCATTCTGCAGCAGGAATAATTATTTTTTTATGTGAATTAAACATGTTTTTACTTTTGATCGAGACCATTTCGAAATGAGATACTTACATTTATATCTTGGCAATCATTTAATTTGTTTTGTCATGTCTTTAGTAGAAATATTACAGCTGAATTTGTACAGTACTAAGCTGTCACTGAAACATACTGTAACAACAACAAAAAAACTCTAGATTAACCAATTACACGAATATGAAAAAAAGAATTTAAACACATTGTAGACAGTGAATAAATCAATTCATGTTTCAAGGTAAAGCATAACAACCGTGAGGTCCATCTGGTAAGTGTAATTAAGTGAGATATTTAAGCAGTAATTGTCTTCTTCAAGAATAATTGTTTTTTTTTGTGATTCATTTATATATTACTGTGCGCCGGCTAAGTGATTTGAATAAATATTTTTATTTTTGTGTTAGCATTACTGTCACTGACATCTTTGCTGTATAATACGTCAAAAAAGTTATGAGTGTTTGAGATACCTGTCCATATGTATTACAGCGCATAATTTTTATCTATGTTTCATGCCTGATTAAAAAAAATAGCTTCTATAATCTACAGTTTATGAGTCTGGTAGTAAACTATTAATGCGTCAGCAAAGCATCTTTTCAGTCTCAAGGAAGACAAAAATATTTAATGTAAGTGTAATTAGAATTTTAGAATTAATTTTAATTAAAAAATTAATAAATTAAAAAGATTTATTTTTGATTCACAATTTATTTTAACGATTACATGTTTCGGCCTTCAAATAAATTGTGAATCAAAACTAAATATTTTTAATTTATTATTTTTTTAATGAAAATTGATTCTAAAATTATAATTATGCAGTTTCACCAAGTATTGTCAGTTGATAACCTTAATGTTAATGTAAGTGTGTTAACTAATGATGATAAATTTGCATTTAAATTATGAACTAAAAACTTACTATATAATTATCAAATATATTCTTTGTCACAAATAAAAAGTTAGCTTGATATTTTTTCAAAATTAAATACATTAATCATCAATGTTGATTAAAACCGTTTTTTTAATATTATTTTTTTTTTTTTCGGTGCTTCTAAGTAAATTATTTCTGACTTCTGATTTACTTTGTTTGTGCTTAAATTTTATTAAAAATAATATGCAATGTTTTATTTTACAAAAGATTATCATAGTTGTAGTTACACAAAAAGTGACCGTAAAGTAACCATAGAAGAAACAATAAACAAAGGGCAAAGATATGAAAACTTTAAGCCAAAACAATGGGAAGATTGATTCCGCTTTTAGACGCAGATCTTGAAACTTAATAATATACGGCGTTTGAAAGTTATTGTTTTCGCAGTGTAAATTTAAAATGTTTGTTTTGTATTGTTAAGGTGACAGGAAACAATTTATTCCCGGCAAGATTCACGCTCTAACCCCTCTCTTGTTCCCCTTCTCTACTTTGCTCTTCGCCGCCCACTTCGCGTTCCACTCCACACTGCGCTGTTTTTGACACTCTCCTAGCTAAACTACGACACATTGGCGGCACAAAAATAGAGCCTGAAAAAAAGATGCAATTTACAGATTTCAAAAAAATGAAACGATTTTATTAACCAATGCAGGCACCATATGATATTTTGTAAATCATTCATATTTACATTAAATATCATATTTAATGCCATTTTTCTCATCAATAATCGAGAAAAGAAATGGTAGACGCTCCAGCGTTTATATTAATATTATATATTACATTTTTCAATATAAACTGAAAAGAACTTAAATTCAATTTTACACACAGATCGGTCAACCATGACTGTTTTGTAGACAATTATTTTATTTATTTCCTTCAATAACATTACAAAATATTTCTACATCTTAATTCATTATTGAAGTATTTACATAAAAATTTGGCCCTGTAAATTTATTGACACATTTAGTGTCAATGACCTCACACCCAGAACAAGCGTTAGAACAACAAAAACCCTGTTATAAGTAAATCATGGATGACCCACAAATAACATGGCATTATTGTCACAACATAAAACTTCCAAAATTTCGCCTTCGTCAACACTAGCACTGAATCTGAAGCAATATAACACTAAATATGTCAATATCTTCACTCAAGTTGGTTTCAACCACTGTTCATTACGATTCTTTCGTCTTACACATATCCAGGGTTGAACGATGGTCATTTCAGGCCACACTTCAGGCTCCATGAGAGACTCTAGCGAAGTCGCGATGACCCCGACTTTGAAAGAAGTTGACAGCGTCCGTCTGCTGATAATCCTCCTGATGTCATCCAAGAGGGATTGAATGCAGCGGTCACTGCTACGAAGCTCTGCAAGTCATCAGCTGTTGTATCCGGGTGAAGACCCCTGGCGTGAAGATACGCCATCTTCATTCCGGTAACCTTCTTCGAAGGAGCTGCAGAACCACGGATCACCCGACGTGCTGAACGCCTTTCCCCTTTTGTTGCTTCTACATACTGAGTTGAGAATCAAATTTACATTAAATTTCTGAACAATATATTGTAATTTAATCAACAACAAAAGATACCACATGCCATTCAAATATTTACTCGATGAGCATCCAAATAATATATTTAATTTTCAAGCATTCAATGACAACAACATAGATTTCAAAATGTTCATCACTATTCAAAATTGAATACGATAAATTTCATTAAAAAAAACATTATTAAATAAGCATAGATCAAACGGGTTAATAAAGTAAAATTAGAAAGAGTCTTTATTTCCAATCATATAACATTAACATATTTAGAAATTAGAAGTTATAGTTTATTCTCAATTAATCAAGATAAAATTGATGAACTTTTGAGTTTTTTATATTTATCAAAGCAAATTTAATACGTTACAGCAGATGTTGTTAATTTTTTATGTTTTTTCAGGATCCGCCCTTGATAAACCTTAACTCTACGGGGAGCCCGAATCATGCTCCATTGTATGAAATCCCAGACATTCAGTGAGGTGCAGCAGTCAAAAATTTGGATTGTAGATTATTTTCAGTGGGTTATTTCCCGCGAAGTAATTTCAGGATTTTTCAGGAGACTTTTCAGTGACACACGCTGAAACTTCGCGCGCGTGAAACTGACAGTAACTTTTATATTATGCAGCTATTCGCAGTGCGAGAATGTCATATTCATAATAGTACTGTCGTAAATATGTTGGAACAGCGACATTATTCCAACGTTTCATTTTATGCTATGTTTCATTCAGCATCAACATTGTAACATGCTTCGTTATCTGCAGAAAATGAAATAGAAGTAAC
Organism: Glossosoma conforme; assembly: GCA_022606575.1. Classification (NCBI taxonomy): domain Eukaryota; kingdom Metazoa; phylum Arthropoda; class Insecta; order Trichoptera; family Glossosomatidae; genus Glossosoma; species Glossosoma conforme. Next base: position 1,174,484 of record JAGTXR010000087.1, on the reverse strand, counting down.
TATGTTATTTATTTAAAAAGTAAATATCAAATTTATGATAAAATAGTTTTCCTTAATTTTCGTAAAGAAAGTTAATAACTAATAATTTTAAAACATACTTAAGTGATTTACTCACCAAAACTCTTACCATTTGACTAATGAGTTATTAAGCTTTCATGGATTAATATATTTTACGTCATTTTTTTTTAAATATAACAACACTAGTAGATAGCTAACACAGTTTTTAACTCCGTCTTTACTTCCTCACATACTTTCTCGTGTATTTTTTATTATTTACCCAGCAGTATGTTTTATACGTTTTGGTAACTAATGATGCTTTCATTGACATCAAAACTGCAGTATTGCAGTAAGTTAATAAACATTTCTCAGTGTTAACCCTTTTTTTAACAAGTTAAGAAGTAATTGTCTTTTAGTAAATGAAACTTAAATTATTAAAGACATTAATAACATATTTCAGTTTTTTGGTGACTGTTAATGTTAGCTTTGTATGTTTTTTGGTGAATCCCGAAAGTTTCTTGTGAACAATGTCAAAATTGGAACATAGCATTTTTTTTTCATTTTGAACTATGTTTATTGATTCGTAATGGACTTAAAACATCAAAAAAATAGCAGAAGGATCCTGGATGCAAAGGCCAAAGATGGATTAAAGTCATACTTCATTGGATGGACACGTTTGATAATGATAGTGGTTTCATGTTTATTTTTTAAAACTGTATATACAATTTTATAATGATAATGTTAATTGTAAATACTTTAAATAAAAAGGTTGAGTAAATAGTAAGAAAAATATTAATTTTCTATTGGTTGCTTTATTATTTATATATTATACAGTTTTTTTTTATCACTGACATGGATACTTGATTTAAATTTAGATATAAAGTACAAACCATTATACTCGTATATTGCATGTTTTGCCTGCTAAATGATTACCAGTACAATGCGTTGATTTATTTTACAATGATATAGTATTTCAAACATTCCGAACCAAGAGAAAATTTGACGCGTCACTTTTTGCCCGGAACCCCGACAACGTGTTTGATATATGAACGTCTCAAACGCAAACTGAATAGTCGGCATAATAAAGAACAACGTGAGGTGCGGGCAAAAAGCGGCCTCCGTCTGTAAACTTCGCCAAAACTCTACCGGGCAAATAACGACACGAGTCTTTCTTCATGGCAAGAAACAGTCTCCCCAGTTTGTATAAAGACAGGCAATTTGGTTACAAAATCGGCTCCGAACATCTGCAAAGTCTTTCGTGTGAAATCACTTCTCTCGTCCCATGTTTGTGGCTAGATTTAGTGCTATTTTGCGAAAGATCAAAGTCATTGTCTGTATTCTTACGGATGTTATGTCTTTTATTCTCTTCACCGTAAAAGATAACCTCTCTTTGTTATTGGTTATTTGTGTTTTATTGTGTCTGATAATGTGTATGTATTTTGGTGATTCTATCAATAATAAAAACAAAAACATAAAATACAATTAAACGTTATTTGACACGTGTAATTAGTAAAATGATTTTATAGCACATTAATATATTTCAACGTTACACTAGCTGCTTATAAAGTGTGGTAAGGCTATAGAATCCTGCATGTTTGCATACGTCAACTTTAAGCAAGCATTATTTTAACTGCTTCTTAACGTTTTTTTTTATTTTTTACTCAATATTTCTGAAACCTAAATAAAGTAGCTACATATAAATGTCACAAATCAACACCAAGTATTTCAGTCGTTTTTCTATTTAAGACAATTCCTTGCCTCATTTTAAGTAACCTCATTATTTCACAATAGCTTCTAAGAATTAATCTCTTGGGCTTGAAGATTAATGTATTTATTGAATGTAAGACATTTCAAGGTATTTTTATAGAGATTGAATGATTATCCGCTCTTATCACTTGGTCCAACTCATTTGTTTCTAAGAGGCGTTGCAAACTGATTCTAGCAAATCTTCCACTATTTATTTTTTTGAAAATCACATAAAATTATCTTATGATAACACGCAAAAAAAAAATTACACATCCTTTCCGCGTACATTGACCAATTGAATACAAAATTTTTGGTAGTGACCATCAAATTTTTACTCCCTTGCTCACGTTAATGTTCGTAATATATTTAAAAAATTGGAAGTGTTCGGATGTAATATTTCTTTTCATTACGCAATAAAAGAAAATGTGTTTTAACGTTTCAAATAAAAATACAAATTTTTTGTTAATGGAACCCAAAAAGATCGTAATTTTTTCATTTGTATCTCACTTTGAATTTCAGCCCCGTCATCCGGCCTTCGTAAATTGAAATATTTTTACCTAACGACTTTACGATTTCCGTCCGAGACGAACGCAGAATAACCATTTATTGTACGAACGCATCTGGAAAAACACAACCAAACAATTATGTTGATTCTATGACCCTTGCCATTTTTAGAATATGACTAAATGCTGTTATTGGAGTGTTCTTTGGCCAGTGTCTATATTAGAGAAAGTCAATTTTTTAAAGAATTCTTTCAACGATTGGTGTTCACATGGTAACTTTTGTCATATAAATGTATCCAATAATATATGATCTTCTTTTTAAATAAAAAGCCTCACACCAACACGTTAGTTTTATAAATGTTTATGATTACTTTTTCTGATTAACTTATACAAAATATATCTATTTTGCTTCCTGTAAAGTAATAATTATATTCAGAGCGTAAAAGAAATACACATATTATGAGTATTTAAAACTTTGTATTTTGTTGAAATAATATTCCGTCCTTAACTTATTAATTACTTATTCAGGAAACGAGTTTTCTAAGAAAATCGTTACGCAGAGTACCAGAGTATAAAAATTAAATAAACGGTTGCAAAGAGAAAGACTTATTATATACAACTAAGATATATACGTATGTTTATCTTAAAAGCAGATATTGACGAAATTACAATAAAAGAAACAGATAGAATCGGAAACTGAAATTATATTAAAGATTCCGTCATAAATGTTCCCATAAATATCTACAGTAAGATTTAAATATTGTGGCAATTATCATTGAACAATTATATTCATACAATTATCAATTTAAGCTAATTGAAGCTTTTTCAGAAATCGAATCGGAAAACTCTTATGATCACATAGTCAAGCGTAATAACTTCTCGACTACATCCTCACCAAAACGAAAAATATTTAAGCAGAAAAGAGATGGGGAACGGCAAAATGGCCAATAAATAACTACGAGGCAAAAGGTTTCGGGACCGGTGGAGCTTCTTTCCGTTAATGTGTTCTACAATCGCAGATATTGAATTTTGTTTTTTTTTCACGAATTTCCGGAGCATGGACGTTAAATTGTATTGACAGGTAATGCCTGATTATTCTTCTGAAGCGATTCCAGCTATTTGCGTTAGCAGCGATGCTCAAAACATTTTTTTTTAATTTCTTTACATTAAATCGAAAGTAATTAGTATTTTAAATAACTTCTTAGGTTTTCACGGCCAGATTTGATATTGTGGCTTTTGGGTTTAGCCGTGTGTGGCAAACTTCCTTCAACCAATATTTCGACCGCTATTGCAGGGGTCTTCTTCAGGATTGATTATTTATTTAGTTGTGAGTTGTTGTCAGATTATCTTTTTTACGAGCGTTATTGATTGATATCTCTATGGCAACTATACTCAAGTTTCATTCCGGAGAATCAGTAGGTATGTTCTAAGAATACGGTAGGTATGTTCTAAGAATACGGTAGGTATGTTCTAAGAATTGTACCTCCTTGAAAATCATGTCGGACTGTGGTCGTCCTTGCTTGTCTATACAGGTTTTAGAGAATGTGTTAGAGGTGGAAGCCATGCTGTTTTGAGAATCAAGCCGTCATCCCTGTTGATGTTGATGGGATGTATTTTGATTTCAATGGCTTCCCTTACTAGGCGTGCATATTTTTTTGTATTCGAGCCACGATTTCGGGTTCGAACGAAAACTTATGTCTCGTGTCAGCCAGATGCTCTGCCAGTGCTGACGCCATTGGGTGGCCTAGTCTGCACGATCTCTCATGTTCGCTTACTTTTTTGCATATATCCCTGCAATGGCGGTCGAAATATTAGTTGAAGGAACTTTGCAACACACGGCTAAACCAAAAGCCACAATATAATTAGTATGTTTTTTCCACATCTGCTCCTTAGATGGAATATATAGTCGCCAATTAAATTCTCAAAAATTCGGTTATTTACGTTTTGTTTCGATTTGAGAATGCATACCCAAATCACGTGTGCATCTTAGGCTCCACCTAGTAAAAACTATACATATTTTTTAACGGCATCCAAAACGAAAATCCTGCTGTTCGAGTAAAAGATTTTGAAGTGTCGAAAGCAGATTTAGGCGATTTTCAATCAATACTTTTGAGGAGCTGAAATTAAAAACACTCATAAATTGGTAATTTCTTCGTAGTATCAATCCGGTGGATTGGTTTGCAGCAACAGAATCTTGCATCTCGATCTCCATTCCTCTCGGTCCTCCGCAACCCTTTTCAGCTCAGCATAAGCGCTACAATTCATGTCCTCGAATACTTGCTGCAAATACTCCCGTCTAGGGCGCCCTCTACAGTTTCTACCCTCAACCATTCCCTCCACAATAATAACGGTAATTTAAGGCCCAGAAAATTTGGCCAAAGAGACGACTAAGCCTTACCAACGACACCTACCATCCTAAGTGGTTATCCATATAAGTACGATTCGCACCCGATACTGCTTAACTTTACAGAGTTTCTACATGATATGTTTACAAAAAAAAAAAAAATTGTACAGGATATTGGTTTTTTGTAAGCAATGAAACCTTTATTAATTAAATAATCATTATTACTACTCATTTTAATTTAAATGTTTGATGGTATCAAGTACACAAACTTTCAATAGGTAAACAACAGTTTACTTCAATCGTTCAATCTTCCCATATCCGTTTCATATCTGGAAAACTTTTAGCTCAAATTGCCGCTACTCAGTTTTGAAGAATCGTCAGCTGTAGTATCCAAACTTGAGTAATTTGTTGATCGGTTTTAAAAAGAGGTCAAATAATTAGACGTTCCCGAAGCTTAGACCATTAAAACCTTTGGGCAAACACGCGGTGTCTTAGTCAAGTAGTGATCCGCGTCTAATGTTGAATAACTTCGGTGATATAACGACAACCGAGTTAACGATGTGCCGCAATGATACAGGCTTCAGAAAATGATTAAAATTGCTTCTTATTACGTTGAAATATGGAAGACATTGCGTATTTTCTCATCTACGTACGAATTTCAGCCCATTTCCAAAATTTTGACAGTCTCCGAAAGAGTTGCTCGAGTAATGAGGAAGGGCGGTGTCAATTAGTCGCTGATTGATGCGGCGCCTACCCCGACATTCGCGCATACCCCGACTTTTGCGCTCACTCCCACTGCCCGCCCACTCATCCGCCCAAATCCCCCAGAGGCGGAAAGAGCCACCCTTGGATAATACCGATACAAAGTTCCACGGCGCGGAATTCAGGGGATACCTTTTTTTCATTTTCTAGACAGCACTTTTTAGAATTGGCAGTTTTAACACTTTAACCACTTTTAATGTTTCTTTGCTATATACGATACAAATTAGAAAAATATGTGCACTACAAACTGCTTTTAAGAGTTTTTAATAAAAAAATCAATCATTTAGAGTCAAGACATTAAATAAATAATTTTAAATGTTTTACAATGTTCAAGAAGCCTATTGCTTCATTCTTCATCCACATAGAATGATTGGCTACTTGAGAATATGCTTTGTCAATAAATAATATATTTCTTAATACACATTTATTTACCAATTCAAAACATTATGCTTACATTACATCTAATTTTTCTCGAAAAAATAAATTATTTTTGTCATGTCCGCTACCAATTTTGGAGCATGATAAATACATCAACAGTAATACTTGTACAGAAAAGCAAGTCTTACCCATAAAATAAAGGTCACGCAGAGTGCTATGGAGAAATCTATGCTCTATAAGACAAAATCCGAAACAAGGATATCCGCAGAAGAAGTCAAGTAATGGAGGCTACCCAACGAATAGGCACACTCAAGTATCAATAGGCAGGACACATCTGTTGAAGAGACGACGGTCGATGGGGAAGAAGAGTATTAGAGTGGCGCCCAAGAACTGGCAAACGAAGCATTGGCCGACCCCCTGCAAGATGGACTGACGTCATAAGAATAATAGCGGGAGTGGCATGGATGCGGAAGGCAGAGGATCGAAGAGGATGGAGACTCATGCGAAAGGCTTACGTTCAACAGTGAACGGATACAGGCTAATGATGATGATGATGATGAAGTATATGCAGACACTATTAAATTAAAAAATATAAAAGAATACAAAATCATACCCGATGAATACATGTTTATTTTATTGATAAAGAAATATACGGGAGACTCAATATACCGATTTATTTTAAGACAATAAAATAATATGTTTACTTATACATTATTTCTTTACATATAAAATAGCTAAACTCTTAGTTTTGATATGTAATCTGACATTTATTGACATTTATATTGTTATAGAGTAATTGAGATGAAGCATTAATGGCTTAAATGCCTTAAATAATAGAATGTTTTAAATAATACGAGTATATTTGCTTGAAAGGATTATTATTGAAATTCGGAAGATTAAAATTTAAGCAAACATTTCATTCAAAGATCTCCTTAATTTTATAAAATAAGTTGCGTGGCTTAGTTTCTAGATAGAGTATTATTATATTTCAAATAACCCTGAGTATATGAAATAATATATAAGTGTTGAAAATTAGCACAATCTTGTTGAGATACTTAAAAATCTCAAGAAAGGAAATATTAAGTATGTATATTAAGGTATTTACTTCAACATCAGATTGATGTAGCCCTTGCTGACTGGTACCGAAAACCTCAATATACAATCTTTTGTCCCTTATTTTCGTTCGCTCATCGGACACTCATTTATTGTCATTTTGTAATGCCGTTAGAAGGACTTGTTATATAGATCGCCACTTGCAGCGCTGGGTGTCACCGACCACGGCGCCCGGTGTCCGGTCAGTTGTGTGCCGATGGCGGCGAGGTCGTATTATGGCTGGCCCGGCGTGCTATTCCGCAAGGGCTGGAAGTTTGTAAAGTTATCGAAATATATAAGTCAATATGCTTCAGAAAAAGACTTTGTGTTGTTAATTTGATCCTTATCCTGCCACCACGCAATTCAATAACAAACTTAGAGAGGAGGATGTCAACTTGAATAACCTAAATTAAGCGGCAGTATTAATAATTAAATATATTTATCTAGATCGACTCTCGGGGTTATCAGGTAAGGTGATTGGATAAAAAAGCACTGAAGTTATTTTTTTTATTTATAAAATCGAACTATGCCATCTTTTAAGAATAAACAAATTAAATTAAACAAATAAAATTACATCAACAGAATAGAAAAAATATATATTTTTAAGAGATTTGCCGTTAAGTCATTCAAATATTCTTATTTAAGTATTATTATAGTAGAAGAGACAAACTTTCAAAATTGTGAGATGCATATATAATTGATTTACATGGGTAAGCGAGACGGAGCCTTAGTGTTGAATGGCTGTATATTTATGTACATCCTCTTTCGCTATGGTCGCTAATGATGCGTGGAGGTAGTAGCGCATAAGTGACGGAGGCTTTCATCCGATTGTATTGCCGAGGTGCCCGCTCACTCACACGCAAGCATCTGATGGACTCGTAAAATAAAACGAGATTAATTTAATGGACCCGAAAGACACTTAACGTGCACTTATCATAATACATTATTATATAGTATACTTCATCAAAAAAGATTAGTCAATCGAAGTAACGTTACGTAACGACATATATTTATGTAATAGTTCAAACATTCTTGTTGTATTTTGTATAGTTTTGTATTTTATGTGAAATGATCTTACGAAATTATATTTGAAAGCGATTGATTTATAAGTATATTTGGTTTGATCACTTCTGTTATATAATGGAATCTAAAAGAAAGCAAGACATGAGATGAAAATAATCTTGAAAATAATGTCATCAATAGTGATAGATTTGGATAACTCTTTAACTCCTATCAACAGTAATTCATTTTTCACAAAATTTGAATATCCTTAAAAATTTTTTAAAAAAGCACCATTTTTCCAAATTGTACGCAAAAATCACATAGTTTTTCAACATTCAGTTGACCTGCTCGAAAGTCATAGAACAAAATAATTGGTTGCTTATCGGCGTTTATTTCCACTATGAATTTATACGTAAAAATATATTGTTTTTTTGGCTCTTTTTATTTATTTTTTATTTTTGAAACCTATAATTTAATAAAACGTTACAGCGATAGATTTTTTTTTCTATCGGATTTCTTCAACTTTTTGTATTAAATAATAAGACGGGCTACAGTGATATATACTTAAAGAGTGTCTAATTGATATTGGTAATCGTTTACAAATGATAATAATTTCAACTGAATCTGTCTCATATTGAAATGGTTTCATAAACATAAGAGGACACGTAGAAATCTCCACACTGTAAAGGTTAACTTTATAAAGTTTTCAGTCACATCACTTCTCTGGGGATGAGAACCACACAAATACATATTTCAAAGACAAAGTCACGTAAGCAGCGTTTGGTGCATGATGACTAATACATTATGTAAACATAAACTTGAATAGCTTAACACATGCCTTATTGTGTTAAAGTACACAATACACATCTAATCCAGTCTCACGTCATATGCCTTGCCTTCCTTTACATTCCATAATATAGCAGAAGTAAGCAACCCAAATATTTGTTTATTATTAGAACAACCTTTCTTTCGAAGCATATTGCTGCTATAAACTATCACTAGGGATATTTGTAATATAAATTTTTACTCGTCAATAAGTGGGAACCGAAAATTTTACTAACTGTATTTTTTATACTCGCAAAAACTGGGCTTGATAACAAAATTTAAACCATAAAGGCATTAAATGTTTCATTTAGTATACGTATTACTTATTTACAAAATTGACAATATGACTAAAAAACCATATTGTAAACTCTCTACCTGGTTGGAGCATAAAGTTATTTCCATTTAAAGTCACAACTTACCTAAAATTTCTACAGCTACCAACCATTTCGAAAATCACTGTATGTCTCATTGATTCTTTACTGAAGCATCTTGACTGAAACGTAAATAGGACTTTTACAAGAAAAAGAAACTTCAAGCTCTATCTTCACAAATGGGATAAATTAAGCTCAGTAAAAAGAAGAGCACAGACGTTTAGTTGATGAGCATCTCGTGAAGAACTTTGCTGAAAAACTTCATCCTCTTTACTAGTATAGATCTGCAGCACTGAAAATTCTGGAGGTTTTCGTAATTCAAACTATTTCGATATCCTTGCATCTGATTTACACTTTTAAATAAATACTCAGTTATTATAAAAAAAATCATGAAAAGGGTTAATACTGTGGTGAATTTTATATAATATTTTGGTATTTTTCAATTACGGATTTTTATTACCTTGTAACCGGTATTTTTTAAGTTTTCAATAAATTTTAGTAACTATAAGATATGCAATAACCTATTATACCCCGGTTTTATCTCTTTCTAAAAGATCGTCTTTATATAGTATAGGTTAAGTAATAATTTTAAGACTTACCAATCTGAGGGCTGATTTTGTACGAGAAAACGCTAAAAAACTGGTACTCACCTGAAAAAATAAACATTTTAGAATCATTAATTTTAGATTGAATATTTATAATTAACATATATTAAATATAATTATATATGCTCAACTTATCATTCATTTTCTGTTAATACTTATTAGAAATGTAAATTATGTAGTAAAACAAAATTAATAAAAATTTCAAATTTCTCGCGACCACGACCAATTAACATTGAAATAATCGGTAGTGTATGAATTTCTTCTATCATTCAATTTGTTTTTTTTTAAATCTGGTATATATTCACTAAATAGATTTAAGCTAAAACATGTCTGTTACGACTGAAATTTATTTGGTACGCTATTTTGATATGCGATGTAATATTTTATGACACAATTATGACACAAATTAAACTTAGTCACAGGTTATCGACCCCTTAAGAAGAAATATTTTTTTAAACCAAAATATGTCCAACCTTTATATTTTTAATAACGTTTATATTAAGTTATTTCCGTTATTTCGACTCATATTTTGGGACACAAGATTTGACGTCAATAATGGTCATACATATTTAGCTCGGTAAATAGTACTCATGCGGGAGGCCTACGTTCAACAGTGGACGGACACAGGCTGATGATGAAATAGTACTCAACCTCTGAAATATTATCGCACTCTCATTCTACCATATAGTGTCGCTTTCTCCCATTCAAGTTCAATATCGTTTATTCTTAATAACAAATAATCAATTTCAGGCCGAAATGCTCATGAGAAGAAAAATTGTGTATCCATCATTTTATCGTAACAATTCAAAAAAAAATTCACTCAACTCATACACAAGCCGCAATAGAGGGAACTAGTTTTCAATTACCTTCGAGATAACATCCAACGATTACTTAGTATTATAATTTTATTACAATTTAACCTAAGTAATGTTATATAATTTTTAACCTCGCATTCTATATAAAATAGTCCTGAAATTATGATACTGGTATCTCTTATTACTACATATATTATTATGTAACGAATGTAAAAAGAATCCATCAGGGTTTTCTTAAAAAGCATAGGTAAACAGCTTACCTGAAGCAAGCTATAAACCTTGGACAACAATGTCCTTTTATGTCACATGCTGTTTTTAAACGAATATTCAAAGGTCAAAAAGCTTCAAGTACACTCTACTGGAGTACAAAAACAATTAAAATTCATTCGTTTCAAAGCGGGAAGTTAATGGTCATTGTAAAAAGCCAAGGGTCTTTGTGTATTTAGACATCTTCTGTACGATTATTTTTCGTTTCAGATGTATAAATATGTTATTTATGTGTAAAAGTTTTATAAATTGAAATTATAAATTACTTTTTTATACTCACATTAGGCTACTTTTAACGTTGGATTAATAACCCAGATTATATAATAATTTCTTTATTATTACTGATATTATTGATATTATTTTTGCGTATAACAGAAAGAAGATTTTTATGGAAAACACTTTAAGAGAACATATGAATTCATTAATTTTTTATTAGAATATTATTTTATTATATCAATATTATAATCTACTTTTTAGATCATTGATTATATTACAATATTATTATTAATTAATTAATTAATTATTAATTGCAATAAATTAAAGGAAAGTAATAACAGAATAAATGAAGAAGATTGAATTTTACTTTGAATAAAACACATCTATCGTAGAGAACCCTTCAAGCGAGAGGTATAGTTGGTTAAATTTGAAAAAATAGATGACTTCCAATACGCTCATAACAAGTTTCGGTTCAAACAGTTTCGAGAGTTTTTTTATAAGAAAAATAAAATTAAGAACATTTCTGTTATATTCTAATTTCGGTATTACGTAATCCAAGTTTTATAGTTCTTATTAGATCATCGACATCGTGCGCGGCCCAAAGCTTGGATGAGTCACTTCCCTTTACTAACCGCGTGTCGCTGGTTGGGTTGGTCCATCTTCAGAACCAAACAGTCCTAGCCACGGGAGCGTCAGACTTATTATCCGATCTCATTAAAAAATCCGATTAAAAAATCATCCAAAAACATGCTTTGGTTACAGCCGCTGTCTCTTCAAGTCCTACGGGTTATATTTAGAGGTCCTAGGGATTCATATTTGTTTTCAAGTAGGTTTTCATTGCAGATACGTCTTTGAACGAGTGATGGATAGTGGTAATAGTAAATGGTAGCAACTGACACAAATGACTATAACTAAAATTAATTTAAATGAATATTCAAGCAGTTTTTTGTTATATATTTCGATATTTTGAACTTTATTTTTACAAATCAAAACACGAAATACCTATCTATATATTTTTTTATGAAATGTTTTGTAGTGTTCTATGATATGGCGAAGCAATACAAGACAATATACAATTCTCTTTGTCTTAAGGTATTAGTCTTTGAGGAGTGAGAGATTCGCTTAAGCATTGATGCATACGCCACAGCGTCCATTAGCTAGTTTGCTCAAATAATTAAATTATGGACTCTTGTACGTGAGAAGAAATTCCAAGGACCATTTACAAACTCGTGCGAAAACATGGAATCAGGAATTGTTTTTATATAAAATCCCCCACATAAACACCAATAAATATAAGCAATGGCTTTTTTTACCTAAAAAAATATTTATCTTCTTTGTTCAGTCAAATTTGATCAAGAAATTAAATTTATTATATTATATACCCAAGAAAAAGATTTTATTTAACATATCCGTTACATATGTGGAGCACGTGGAAATCAAAAATGGTCGTTTCACATATCTGTAAGCTCAGGTTGTGTATGCCTAGTCCTAGAAACCCTGCATCCAGAGGTTCATATGGGAACATAAATGATCCCGGGAGTATCCAGGGCGAGCACGCGAACTTGCATAGACTGTGACTGTAGTACCATATGAACGTATTTAGGTGTTCAATAATCAGGGTTTTTAAGTATATTGTATGATCCGACCAAAAACAATGTTTTGTACTAAAAGGGTGGCTTGACATTACCGGGTTTATGAAAAGAGCTTAGTTTTGATTTGATATATTGTAAAAAAATCAATCTAGGTTGGGATTTGAACTGACAACGTCTGCATGACAAACGAACGCTTTAACCATTGTACTTTGCCACCCTGCTAAAAATAAAACGAAATGAAAATGATATGCCAAAAATAATAAATGCTTTATCAATTTGTAATTCAAAATTTAACAGGACAGTGAGTAATAACTCTGGTTAAGGCCCCCTTTAGGCCCATATGATTGGAACATCGAAATTTAGACTACGTTTTCATTAATCACATAAGCAAATAAGCTCTCAAATATGTAGCAAATATGTAGCAAATATTTTTCTTAACTTTAATATTTAAAAATTAAAATAATCAATTTATTCTTTAAATATACTTTATTGCTTAAGTTGATTATTTTCTTTGTGTTTATTAAATAATATTCACTGAGATAGAGTCTGTTAAGCAAAAGGTGTCCACCAGAAACAACCTACTCCGAAAAGTGGCAGGTACGAAGTGGGGAGCCCAACCAAACCTGATCCGCACAAGTGCTCTAGCTCTCTGTTTCTCTGCTGGCGAGTATGGGGGAGGTCTGCCCATACCAAGAAAGTGGATATTGCTCTGAATGAAACGTGCCGGGTAGTTACGGGGTGCCTAAAACCTACCCCAATATCAAAGCTATATCAACTCTCGGGCATTGCCCCACCAAACATACGGCGAGAAGTTACTACCAAGAGGGAACTCATCAAAGCAACCCACGACGCACTCCACCCTATGTTTGGGTACCAAAAGATAACTACACGGCTCAAATCAAGAAGAAGTTTCCTACAGTCGACAACGGAACTGGAGATACCTGAGGCCACCCTGCGGCTGAACATGTGGAGAAGCGCAACTGAGGGGAATACTTGGATTGCCCCGAAAGAGGACCTAGCCCCTGGACATGACCAAGGGTGGAATATATGGAGGTCCCTTAACAGACTTCGGACCGGAGTATGCAAGACGAGGACACAAATGAGGGCCTGGCAGTTTTACAGCGGACCGACTGAATGTGACTGCGGCGTGGAGCAGACCCTGTCACACCTTCTGGAGTGTGCGCTGTGCCCGAATAGCTGCACCCAGGAAGACCTGATGATGGCCAGAAGTAACGCCATCGACGTCGCCCACTTCTGGGCAGACAGGATCTGACCCTGTTGTTTCCGACACGATTATATATATATACTGAGATAGATGAAATGATGTAAGGATACAAAATGGCTATAAAGCAAGGAGGAAGTAAATTGATGCATTTTTCCCGAAGTAATGTCCGCTTCCACTGAAATTTACAGTCAGTTCTAAACTTTCAGTTTAGCGCGAATTACGTTGGACTTTGCTTTCCCGGTCTCTACGTTCTGCGTCCCGCTGAAAGTTGGCTCGTGCCCCTGCAGCCTCCGTTAATTTACGGTTACGTTTATACGGTGCAAACTGAATGCAATTACTGTCAGTTAAATAACTGGAAACATTGGGGTCAGTAACGAGTCTCCAACACCATCTACTGCTGAAATAATTAAAACTGAAATTTCGACCGATTAAACTTGCCAAAGTGTTTGGTATTTCGCAATCATGTGAAACAAAGCTAAACTGCTGAATTCGACTTTACCTGCATCACATCAAAGAACTCTTTAGATCCTTGATAATCTACTTATTCAGATTATAATCAGTTAACGATTGATAAGTTCAATGGGATTTCTCTCTAAGTAATTGAAGCCACTGCTCAGAAATGCTTAAGATAAAAAATCCGCGAAAAAAGTTCAAATCGCAGTCACGGATTAAAAGGAGATAGAGATTGAAAATAATTTTTTTTTGAAAGTACAAGCAAATTAGAGTTAATAATTCATAGATCTTTTCAATTAATACGAAGCTTATTACCTAATATTTCATTTAAAATTCAAAACAATAAAAAAACACTTTATCATAGTGCAAAGATATTTGCTTTAAATCATATTTGGCTAAGCACTGTATATGAAGTGATGATCCCCCAACGTCATTTAACTTCAGTCCTTATTTTACATCGGTCAAGTTTTAATTAATAAAAAAACATAATTAAACATTTAAATTAATACTAGATAGTACCACAAGAATTGACCGTCTTATATTATAAGAGAATAGTTCGAAATTTACGCATCTTTGAAAAATAAGACAGTTTGTTAAGTAGTGTTTCAGTGTGAATGATTGGTCTCCATAGAATGAGTAGTTTGATTTATTTTCAGTACTCATGCATATTTTTGATCAATTTAAAATTAATCTTTATACTTTATTTGCTTATAACTTCAATGTAGAGTGAGTTCAGAGTCTATGGTATGAACGCCTTAATCTCATAGTTGTATCAGCAATAAAACTAAAAATTAAACCATTTAAACCAGCAGCTTGTGGTTATCAGTAATATTGTAACATGTAGTTTACACTAAGTGTTAAAGTTATGATGAAAGTTTAGGGAATTATTGCTCTCGACATTAAATGCTTAAGTGTAATCTGTTTTAGCTGTCATCTAAAAATGGTGTTAATTCAAATAAATGTCACTTTATAACTCACCATTTTACATATTATAAAAAGTTTTATGATGAGCATTATTAACAAGTTGAATTTTGTAAACAAAAATCTTTCAAGCTTATGTGCTACAAGGCAAAATGTAGCAACTGACAATTGACTTGAAGAAAAATATATAAACGAAACTCAATAATTAACTTAAAATACAGTTTACAACAAAGAATTGATATTCTACAATAAAAATACGTTAATTCTTACGTACGAGTATTTTGATATCACACTGATGTTAAGATCAGAATAGAAATATTGAACGATCAAAAATATTTATTAATTATATATTAAAGTTAAAATATTAATATTATATTTTTCAACTGATTATGTAAGATAAGGTTCGGTTAGGTGAGATTAGGTTAGGTAAGGTTAGGTTAAGTTGTTACTTTTATACTCACCTTTGCAATTAAATATGAATCCTTGATCAAAACGGATTTAAAATACTTCCACTAAAATGCAAGCCATAAATTAATTATTCGCGTGTGTCTAGGTTAGTCAGCTGCCTTTGCCTGCTACTCGCTAATGATGACTAACGGCCGCGCAAGTGTAATGACGGAACACTTGTGTACTGCATAATGAATCACTGCATACTGCAAACACGGCCAGAACACTGTGGGAGCACTATCGGTACACGATTACAGCACGGAGGCCAACAATGGCTGCTTGAATTCGATATTTAGAAACATAATAAAAGCAAAGCCAAAAATGATGAACAAATTTGTGAAAATTACTCAAACTTTTTTCTTATCCAGCTATTATTAACCAATTCATGATGCATTGGCCAATAACAGATTGGAAACCCATTATTAATTTATGGTGCAGAGAATCTAACAGTAAGTCTCAGCAAACGCATAAATAAAGGTACCCAACGTGCCAACAGTTCTCACTTCCTTACTTATGTTAAGCAACCTTGTTCATGGACCAAAACTTGTATGGGTCACCGTCTGGTGATAATCAACTAGTTTTGGCCTATTTAAAACACTTTTTAGAATCAAATGGTCCAGGCCTCAGAGCTTTAAGCAAGTTGTCCAATTTACTTTTAAAAAATCTGATTAACAAATTGCCCAAAAATATGCTTTGAATAATACAGTTAGGAATTCTGCCCTATAGGTTTTCGGGAACCATATATGTTCTTGAGTAAACCTTCAGGTGCAGACGTGTCTGTAAAATTGACATAGTCAAGATCAGCATCAAGTAGCTGCATTTTTTGTGTTTATCTGTTCCGGACATGGAACGGATATGAAATTAAAATCCATTTAATATTCTGCGAAGACCACGACCGGCACTTGGCTTCTCTTGTCAAGCAGCCTTTACACGGTTCAGATTCATGGCCCAGCACCTCCGGTTCTCCGTCTCGAGGCCATAAATTTCCAACTGGTGACGTCACTAGTCACCATTGAACATTCACCACTCACAGTAGGGTGCATGACTTTGGTGAGCCGAGCTTTCACCGGGAATCAGAGTAACCCACTCCTCACCCACGCTACAACAACAGCAAATATCTTTATTGTGTTCGAGATTGACAAATTGCGGTATTCTGCCCGGGCCACAAATAATGAATGATCTCTATAGATATAATAAATACAAGAGAAGGTATTAGATATTTCTCCATAATATATTTACGCATCGATTGACGGGAAGTGCAATACCATATTCGCATCTCACTCTTTCATACTTTAATGCGAAGGAAGAGGGAAGAGAGTGGACCACTATTATTGATGGTTTTAGAAGGTATGCAAGTATGAGATGCATTATGATATTTATACTCCAGCTGATATCATGCTTACTAAGAATAGATAGACCAAACAAGTAAATTATTAAAACAAGTATATTAGTACAAGTATCAATCACATCTCCAAAAAGAAAACCACATACATTTATAATTTTTCATTATTTACCGTTTATATTATAAACAAATTCCAATTTATCATTTTATACTAAATAAGTCATAATTATTTCGTGGGCAACAACGACGGGTGGTAACTCTTCGCTGAGATAACGCGACATGAAATTGTCATGGTGATGTTTTTGGTTCGAATCAAGGCGTCAGTTGAGCTTGGCCCGTCTCATGGAGACGTTGTATAGGCCATTTGCAACAGATGCATGGTATTATAATTAATAACAAAGAAAAATAAATAGACGATTAATAATAAATAGATTTAAAAATGATAAATTACTCGTACCTAGTCCATTTCAGCGCTCTATGCATTAACCAACACCATAAATATTCATGTAATATTATCAAAATAATTAATATCGATATTTCAATTGTGCTCGTATTATTTTCATTCTTAAAATACAGTTTCAAAAAAGGGTGTCTTACAAATGTTCATACGTAATTTACACTATACTCCGCTTAGTAACAAAAGCTTTCAGTACTCAGCCAGCGCACGTTCCGTAACCAGAGCTTATTTGTCCCGTTATATGGTGGAACATCCCACGGCAAACAGTCGATAGGCGTGTACCAGATTTGACAAAACAAGAGACTGAAAGTTCGTTGGTTTATCAGTGATGTAGGTGTACTGGGTACTTAACTTCTTACTATTCAGATAAATACTATTCATAAATGTTAGTCGAATCAGCGATAATGACACTTTTTTAGACGATGGTTTTCATTAGATCATCAAAATTAAACAATAATTGTCGCGGCCACAATTTGGATGAGTCACCACATATTGCTCAACGCGTGCCACTAGTTGGATTGAACCGCTTCTTAGGATCAAATAATTCAAGCCTCGGGAGCGTCAGGTTAATGAACCGATCTTCTTTAAAAAAATCCGATTTACGAATTCTTGAGAGTCATATATGTTCAAAAATGGACTTTCGATTACAGAGATGTCTTGGAGATAAAGAACAACAGTGGCAACTGACAGAGCTGAATTAAAAATCAATTATGTCTTATCGAAAAATCTTAAAAGTTATAAATTCATAAAATAGAAATACAGTCCACTTTTTAATTTTGTATTGTCTCGTGTTTAAAATGAATACATTTAAAAACATACATTTTCTAACTTAGTGTTTGATTGGCAAGCCGAAGATCGTTAATTCGGTCCCCGACGGATATTAAGAAAAAAAAAACTAATCGATTTCTGAGCTTTAAAATTCCCATCCTCGGTTGGTGTATTTTCGATCTCTCACCCGTAAAATGCCAGTCACAGTCTATTAATCCAAATAGGTGATAGACACAAAAACACGAACACAACACACATTTCCCGCGTGCAACGTCCAGTCTCCCTGGCTGAGCGTAATTGAGTTCACTGGTCTTGACCGGCTGTGCTCTCCTGCATGCAATTGCATTAAAAAAAGACGAAAGTTGTCCCGTGAAGACCACCCATTTACAATAAATTCATGTAATAATAGGATGATGCGTGATTGTCGTGCCGGAGTCTATGAAATTTTTGTTGGTGGAACAACATTTCACGTGCAACACTTAACCATATATAATTAAGTGACATATAATCCACAGATGAGACTTTAGCACCACTATCACCATCTGTCGGCGGTGCTTACATAAAAAAGCTTTATTTCGCAGTCACACTAATCCATCCAGGTGTATATTTCTCAGGTGAGCAACAAAGTAAAAGCACGGCGATTTCGAATCAATAACGTTCCAGCAATAATGTGGCTAATCCGTTGAGGCCATCACGGAAGCCCAGCACGTACCAAAGCTACCCTCCCGAGCTTTTCAGTTCCACTGAAAGTTTTCCTTTTGAGGCGAGACTCGCCCGCAGCCTCTCCCTCCCTATAAGGCCTTCTGCCTCTCAATTAAAAGTTCCATAACTGACCTGACCCAAGCGCTCGCTTTTTTGCGAATTAACAGTTGTCGAAGTTGAAGAAAATCTGAAGTTTGGAGAGTGATGCAATGGTAACGAGATTTAGAAGAGATTTCTGAGTGCTTTTGTACCAATTTCGTAGTATTTCTTAAGAATATACCCTTTTTACCATATCCGCTACATATTTGGGGTATAAAAAAACCGCAAATAGCCGCTTCACAGTTCTGTAAGCTAAGATCGTCTTACCATGTCTCAGAATACCTGTAAACTCGGAAGTTCATATGGGAACATAGATGCTTCCCGGAAGCTACCTGGGCAAGTGCCCGTGAACTTACAAAGACTACGTAGTACCAGAGAATTATTTGTGTTTAATAATCAGGGTTTCTTGACGAGATGAAAACGATCAGTATGATGCTCACGAGGCCTTAACAATTTTTGTTTCGTCCTTTTAGGATGGCTCAACTCTACCGCGTGCTTTTAAAAGCTTAGATTTGATTAAATAATTTTTCAAAATGTCAAGCTCAGTCGCGATTTAAACCGACAGTGTCTGAATGACACACAAAAGTTTTTACCACAGGATAATGCCTCCCAGCATATATAGTCATACATGAATTCTATAACACGTGTATTACAACTTTTTAGGAATAAACTTTAAAGAAACTCAAATAATTTAACACAAGAATTTCCAAAGAAAAACTTGAAACTGATTACAATTAAGAAGAAGTAGTTAAGACTACCCAAAAAATAGGCACACTCAAGTGGCAAAGGACAGGACATATTTTTCGAAGAGACAACGGTCGATGGGGAAGAAAAGTATTACAGTGGCACCCAAGAACAGGCAAATGAAGCTTTGGCCGACTCCCTGTAAGATGGACTGATGACATAAGAAGAATAGCGGGAGTGACCTGGATGCGGAAGGATCGAAGAGAGTGGAAGGTTTAACCGTGGACGGATACAGGCTGATGAGTTGAATAATTATTAATTGAATCTAAACTTTATATAACATTTGAATTGGATTACAAATATTATTTTCAACTCAACTTAACCGTATTTTATTCTATCACAACAAAATATTTGATAACATAAAGGTTTGACTGTGGCATTGCAACAAAACAAGAGGTTTTAATTCATCAGTGGATATACAGGAGTTGATGTATTTGTGGAAAAAATAGTCTTAAAATATATTATTTGATATTGTGAAAGAAAAACTCTTGGGAGCGGAATTTGTATTGATTTTATTTTACGTTTTTTTGTCATAAAAAGTACATTAAGCACACTCATTAAATAGCTGTGATTACATTAATTTATTATCACAGTATTTTTAAACAGGCAGCACTTTTATTATGAACGTTAAATGAACATTTTATCGCCATTTTCGGAGCCACTATAAAAAATGAAATATGTTGATTTGAGCCTCGTTATAAGAGAAAGTGATTTAGTCCGCCGAAATGCGTAATCTCAGCGCATAAAAATATAATAAGGGCACAGACTCAAAAGTACCGATTCATTTAAAATTTATCTCCTGAAAACATAAAGCCTCTAATTTTTATACGAGATTGAAGGAACACCTCGATTCACGAAATGATAACAATGTATTAAAAAAAAAAAAAACTGAATTTAATATTTTCGGTTATTTTTTGCAGCCGATGCGGTCTTTGTAGATTGTGCTTTGAGCAGCATAAACTATTGATTAACATTCAGCGATGATTAAAATATTATTTCAATTAAAAATCGGCATTTATCGTTCAACATAAAATTACAATATTCTTTGTGGATCTTGGAAACCGTCAGCAAATAAAATAAAGTAAAATAAAATGCACTGTTGGCTTTTTTTAAATTATTATTTTATTGTGCATCATAAATGAAATTGGTACAAAATATCAGAAGCTTATATTTTAGTACTTGCTGCTAAATTACTTAGTAGACTTGTAGTCTTTTAAAAAAAGACGACAAGTCGCGGTTCATCACATGGCCGCGTGGAAGAAGGGTGCAGGAGCAGATTAACAGTACAAAGAACTTATTTTTGAAGCACAATTTGCATTTATTTTTAATAAAGACTTGACTTCTTCGTCTGCTGGAACACTGTGAGACGCAGTGCCGCCAAGACAATCACGGAAAAAAAACAAATTTAAGATGACAGTTGAACCAACATGAAATGGAGCAACTGTCATAACAAAAAAAAGGCGTATGCAAACGCCTTTTATATAATGAAAAATAACATTATTAGATGTGCATGTCAGACGAGCGAACAAAAATAATAGACAAAAGATCGTTGTTCGAGGCTTTTTGGTATCAGCCTAAAAGAGCTATATCGAGCTGATATGAACTAATATTATTTAATAAAAAGTTATTTACAATACGAAAACAATGATTTTAATCAATTTAAAAATACTTTTCATCTCATTAAAATATAAACTATTGGAAAAGCAAGAAAACTTCTTAGACCTTGCTTCTCAATGGTACATTTTAATATATGCCTAGTTGATTAAATACTCTAACTAAAGTTGATTATCCAAAAAGAACAAAAACACTTGTCTTATGTCATTCTCGAAGAATGTCAATTACAGAAAGTATTCAGTGAAACGTGATGAGAAGTTTACTTGAGAAAACGATTTGGATCTAATGTCTAACATAAAATTTAACATGAGTTTCAGCTCTTATGCTAAGTTAAAGAGGGTTGCAGAAGATCGAGAAGAGTGGAAATCGAGATGCAAGATTTTGTTGCTACAAACTAATCCACCAGATTGACAGTACGAAGAAGATCATTCAGACTAAAATTAAATATTGTTTATATCGTTCACATGAAATGGCTTAATTCCGTTCTCATGAATAGCGCAATATAATTTCATGCCACTTAGAAATATAAAAAAAAACGTTTGAGAGTGAATTCAACGACAATATTTAACCGTCTCATCCATCGGGTTCAAGCGCTTTTCCTGCCAAGTTGGGTCACCCGGATTACGTAGGAGGTTTATCATCCCACAATAGGTTCTATGATGGACGAACTAAAATGATAGTGACTTTCCACCCAGTCTAGCTCCACCGTAAAATGCTTAAACTACGGCTTGAGCATTCCCCGCCTCGTAGGCTAGTAATGCTGTCATAATTTATAACTGAGATATTTTTGAAACGGCTCGGAAAAGTTTTGTTGGATCAATATCGCAAAAATATGATAGAGTTAAATTTAGAACAAACTAGAGGATAAAATTGTAAATGCTTATAAAAAAAATCTTGACACTGTTGTTTATTTGAGCTTTCATTTGAAACTGTTTTCTGAAATGTTTATTGTGTAAAAAAATAAAAAATATTTATTAACTTATTTTGTTTCGGATCACATTGAGACCTCTGCTTAGGAGATTACAGTTTCGACTTACTCGTAACCTTCCTCAATCCTTCACTTCCAAGAGACAATTTATTGGTCTTATCGTTTATTGCTTATTTGTCTTTTAAAGCATTATAATATCAAAAATTACATAATAAAACACATATTCATTTCAAAGCTTACAATTTTACACACATCTACACACTCACACTTTGGATTGTATAAACTCGAACACTTACTTTTGTAATTGACTCGACGCAAACGTTTTTTTTTTGTGACGCTTATCATTCTATGTATGGATAAGTGCTGCAAGTGGACTGTTGATCCACCAACATCACAGACTACATTTCAAAATTCACGCATCATCTTTATTATAACAGGATTCACTATGAATTGTTGGTCTTCACGGAAAAACTTTCGTTTACGATTATTTTTTATCTTCTTTTTATTATAGTCTATGACTGACATTCAACGGAAGAGGGATCAAATTCAAACCAACTGGGGGTATTTATAGAGCTTAGAAATCGTTGGAGATCGAACCCACGACCTATGGATTGCAAGAAAACGCTTTAACCACTAGGCTTCGCCTGCCGCTAGATAGTCATGTATTAATAAATTGTATCATAATTTTAATTGCTTAACTTATAAATAAACAAATGTGAGGGAAAAATTGTCAGTTGTGGGTCTTTGTAATAATAGACGATGCATGAATGCCGGGCTGAAGTTTAATGACATTTGACGCGGACTGGCGACATGAGAAAAAAAACGAAACAAGCTGGATTTAAATGGCAGAGAATCTAGAGGGATGGAGACTCATGCAAGAAGTCTATGTTTAACGCTGTACGGACACAGGTTTATTAATGGTGTTGATGTGGCAATTATAATGGCAACTAACATAATTGTGTGGTAAGCAAATTTAATGACCATCTGCTTCAGTTATGACAGAATATAAGATATGATATAAAAAAAACATATTTCTAGTAATTAAATACACACATACCATTATACATCAAATTGTGTTCGCATCAATTCATTCAGAAAAAATATCGGCAGACGCGTGATTCGAACGACGAGCCTTGCAACCTTTTGCTCTATACTACACACCGCGCAGTCCACATGACTATTCTCTGCCTGATCAGATGCGTGAAAGTTGTTGTATTTATAACATTGTAACCATCGCAATACGTTAGATATCTCTGTATTAAATATTCAGAGTATGCATATTACTATTTTTATTATTCAATCAGTCAACATTTATTCACAAGCTTTTTTTATTATTAGTTACCGTTTAAAAATCCATTTAAAACATATTTCTCTTAAAAAGGCTTTCAAAAGTTGGGTTTTTTGTTATGTTTAAAATAAAAGGAGGTCTTTTAATAAATATTTTCAGTACATTATGTATATAGTGCACAGTGCAAGTAGAAAGTCAGCCCAGCAATAAAACAGTCATCATTTGATGTTTATCCAGTGTGTGTTTGCTCCCAACGTACTCGAATCGAATATTTATACTCGCCGTATTGCGGACACACGGAGGTTCGAAGCTGAACAAATAGAGGCTTCAGATTTTTAAATTTCATCGCTGAAACATATATTTTTCAGAAAATAAATACGCCCAAGACACGCTGAATTCGAACGTTTCAGGGCAAACAGAAATATTACAAGGGAAAATACTCGCGGCAAGATCTGAAAATCTAGCACCGATAAATTAAGCCATTTTTAATTTGAGTACACAATGCGTGGAGTCAGTAAGCTATTTGTTATGAGCTTTAAATGAAAGGACATAATTTTTTTTTTTTTTTGAGCTGCATTTCATACTTGTACTTGTACTCGTATTTCTTTATTTAACTTCATTTTTTACCTTTTAATATCATGCTTTTAAATAAATAATGTTTTTTACCTCGTGTCATTTCTGACGTTTATAATAATAATAATAATTATTATAGATATTTATTCAGCTACTAGTGCCATTATCAAAATTTTACTAACAATAATTCCAAGTAAATACAGAAAAAAACAAAAATTAAATTAAACAGAAAGAAAATAAAAATCGGCATACACCACATTATTATTATTATTGTACTACTCAGTAAGTGGAGCACTGGATCCTCTCTGGATGGTCACGTGAATGCGCATCCAGTGCCTCTCTAACCGTGAGTCCCACCTATCCGCCCACACAGCTTTGCGTTGGGACTGCCGCGAACGCGCGCCCACAAAGAAACGCAACACTTCCTTATTATGACGTGGAAGACATCCATTCGCGCCTCCGTCAACATGCCTGAGGCACTGCAGTATCACGACAGACCCAACTACAATCGGGAGGCGTTATTTTATTCGGACTAAATACTAATTTGGACTTAATATTAATTCAGTTATCGTCACAATTGTTATTTAATTAATCTGAACTTATATTAATTGATCAGACAGTACATTTTTTACTCCTAACAAATGTATCTGTATTCAGACCAAACATGTTTTATTAAATTCACATAATTTGATTATTTCGTTTAATTTTCTTTGAAACATGTTTTTTATGTACATGGGTCCGATAAGTACTTGGCCTACAAAATAAAGACGAAAATTTTGTATAGGTGGCAATTTATTTCTCAGTATAATCTTCTTGTAGCTCGATACACTTGACCCAGCGATGCTCCAACTTTTTTAACCCGTCTAAAAGTTTTCTCAAGGTCGGCAAAGTAGGCCCTTGTGAAGGCGATGACCTCCTCGTATGAGTAATATTTGCACTGATTTGGATTTGGATTATATAAATCCCCCCGCTTACAAATGAATATGGTAGTGATGAACATGTCACAAAGCTCTGCCAGCCACCATGATCCACACATTATCTCACATCAACTGTTCCTCCCGTAGCACCGCCAAGTCAATAATATATATATATATATATATATATATATATATATATATATATATATATATATATATATATATATAGTTCCCAGAAATATTTTCAGGACAAAGCAGCGGTTTTATATAATAACGATAAATTTCTACCACAAAATTAAAGCAGCTCTTAGTATCTGCTTCATTTCAAGTCATATCTGCATACAAAAATCTCCACAAACGCAATATAAGCTATCCAAACGAAATACAAAAAATATATATATCAATAAGGTTGCTTAAGTGCTTAGCGCAGGCAAAATCAGAGTCTCAATTTTTTGTCAAAGTGATCGTTGTTGTATATTCTCTTACTGTTCCTTACATTCTTATCAAAACTGCTTCAAATACGGGTATAACTCTATGGTCAAAGCGTTTGCTTGGCAAGCCAAAGATCGTGGGTTCGATCCCCGACGGTCAATAAAAAAATAATAATCGATTTCTGAGCTTTAAAATACCCGCGGTTGGTGTGAATTCGATCCCTCACTCGTAAAATGCCAGTCATAGCCTATTAATTAAAATTGGTGGTAGACAAAAGTCGTCCAGTGAAGACCACCCATTCATTGTAAATTCCTGTAATAATAAGAATGATGTGTGAATGTCGGGTTGTAGTCTATGAAGTAGGCGGATCAACACTCCACATGCATTAACTATATGTGACATAGTAAGCGTCATAAAATCAATATATGACACTTCGGCATCACTATCACCATCTGTTGGTATTCACCTGAATGTGTTTATTGCAGTTATAAATATAAAATTAATTATTTGAGTAAATAAATCAACTTGACCGACATTAACATTCAATTATTCAAGCGATAGTATAGCACATAAAAATATCCTAAAACCCATGATAATCGTACTTTGTACAAAAAAAATGTTTATATTGTAGAATACACATCCGTTTTCTTTGCTCCATTTCATTAAATATAATATATTGTGTGGGCTATATACTGAGCGAGTCTTTATAAATAATATTTCAACGTCTTCCGCGAACGAAGATTATACTTTTTGGAAATATTGTCGCTAGAATTGACAATTCCGTGCGGCTTGGAACTGGAACCGAGAGACATATTGATTTATTATTCCTTTGAAATGAAAACAACACTGATATTGTGTTATATCTTATGTAACATCCAATACAGAATATAACTATTGTATCATGTTCAGATGATATTTTTCTCAGATTGTATATACGGTAATTTATGAAAGCGGAAGTAGTAAAAATGTATCCAGTACAGACACTTTTTAAAAAACGACAAGGTAACGATGACATCATCTTATCAAAATAAAGACAATTGAAATATAAATACACATATTTTACGGATTTTGCAATATAATAAGATTTAGTTGGGCTGGACATATCTGTCGAAGAGACGACGGTCGATGGGGAATAAAAGTATTGGTATGGCGCCCAAGAACTGGCAAACGAAGCATTAGCTGACCCCCTGCAAGATGGACTGACGATATAAGAAGAATAACGGGAGTGACATGGATGCGGATGGCGGAGGATCGAAGAGGATGGAGACTCATGCGGGAGGCTTACGTTCAACTGTGGACGGATACAGGCTGATGATGATCAAGATTTAGTTGCCCCCTTCGGCATTTCACAATCTTGGAAAGCTATCGAAAAAAATATTTTTTAACAGTTTATTTGAAAAAGATACGGATACTGAATTAACAAACGAGGCAAAGACCATGGTCAATTATTTTAGTATAGAATAATTAAATATAATAAATAATTGTTTTAACACGCATCACGTTGAGTATGATCTCTGCTTATGAGACTGTGGTTTCGACTTACTCGTAGCCTTCTTCAATCCGTCACGGTCAAGAGCCACCTAAACAGAGAAAGGAGTCAGCATAATTGCAAAAATGTTTTTCAGTGTTAATGATTTACTGTTTTAAAGTATTTGAAGGCTTGTATAAACTAATTATAAGTTTCAAAAAGTTTTTTATCGTTTCTAAGAGCAATAAAAAAACAATTATACTTTGTTTATCATATTCGCTTCATATTTGGAGCATATGGACATCGCTTTTGTGCCGTTTCAGAGTTATGTAAGTTCAGATTATCTATGCTTTGTCTTAAAACACCCGTGTTTTCGTAAAATATCAAGATTCATTACCGTAAAGGAAAATAGAGACAATTCAGGCGCTACATACTCGTGGAAGGCACTTTGTTTTGCAATAAAAACTGCAAATCCCTTATATTACGCATAAAATTAAAAAAAGATCCAGCGTATGCAAGGTGTGAAGCGAGCTCCTTCCGCAGGCCACCGTTCTTAGTGATCTGTACGCTGAGATATTTATTTTTTACTAACGGAATTGAGTTTCAAGTAGTACATATATTACACAAAATAATATAGATATGATACAAATATAAGATAAAATAAGAGGCAATAAAATACAGAATAGAGACAGACAATGGATATATTTATTATATATATTGACATTTAATTAATTTAATTTTACACCCAGAATCGAAGTTCCAAGGTATAAAAAAAAGATACAAATAGAAGATAACAAAAAAATAAAAGTAACATAAAATAAGAAGATGATGAAACGTGTCAGAGATCATATCTAAAACTCTTAAATTTCTCAATTGTACGAGTATGACATGCGCTACTATGTGCATGACCTGCATAATAGCAACTGGGTTTTCTTTGCATTCATTCGCATGCCCAGTCGCAGAGATTTTACTTGTAATTCGTCAATAGTGTACCGCATTTCTGCAGTGGAAAAGATATTAGGACGAAATAGACACATTGATTTTTTTTCACACTTTCAATGTTTCTTGTCGTGAAAAAGATCATTTATTTATTTCCTAAGTAGTCCTGTTTGTGTCTGTAAGTGTATGTAGTTCTAGCATTTGATTTTCCTGTACATGAAATAAAAGTGAATGTTTTCGCCGCAAGTAATCCCGGCCCATTGTGATGATAATTCAAGTAAAGTGTTTGATAACTCTCGAGGGAGAGAAGCCGGGGATGACTCAGCTGAACCTGAACCAACCAGAAA
Source organism: Glossosoma conforme (assembly GCA_022606575.1). Classification (NCBI taxonomy): domain Eukaryota; kingdom Metazoa; phylum Arthropoda; class Insecta; order Trichoptera; family Glossosomatidae; genus Glossosoma; species Glossosoma conforme. The sequence continues at coordinate 1,146,305 of JAGTXR010000087.1, read as the reverse complement.
ACCCTTTCAAACTTCAGCCCGGCCATATCGATTTTCATAGTCTTGGATTGCGACGGATAAAAGACCCTTTTACTCGAGTTTCATGCTTATATAGATTTAAATAATACATTGTATATATTTGCCTTACAATATATTTAATTTGGTGGCTGCTTTGGCTTTAACAGGTATATTTTTACATTTCAAAAATATTTTGTAATATAAATAAAACGTACTACACGCACTGTAATGAAATTCTTAGAGGTTAGTCTCATATTTATCTATTGAACTTTATTATTTATTTACTTAATCATTTTCACCTCTAATGACACATCACTGTCAAATTTTTGTACTTTTTTTCGAGCATTACTATGAGTATATTATTGACCAACTCGTATTATTTTTAAATAACTTCTTAGGCTTAAAACGTTTTTTTACTAAAAAATAATGTTTTCTCAAATTTATCATATATTTTTGGGCAGCCATTCAGTTCTGTCAGTAGTCACTAACCATGCCTCATTCCAATATATTTCTGTACCTAAAGGTCTACTTGGGAACGTATATGGTTCCCGACGACCTACGCAGCAAACCGCGAGGACCAAATTTTCGGGGATTTGCTTATCGTTTTTTTAAGATCGGATTATTAGCCCGACACTCCTGAGGCCTAAAATGTTTTGTTATAAGAAGTTGATCAACTTGAACAGTGACACACGGTTAGCAACAGAAACATTCAAGTTTTGTCGTCCGCCACCAATGTTGCTTAACTTCGGTGATCTAACGAAAGCCGCGCTAACGATATGCTATTGCCATTGAATTATTATTATTATTATTTTTAATCGCATTTATTTTGAAGTACAATGCGTTGTATCTACTTACAAACACATTGTCAATATCCAGTGTCAACATATGCAGTTTCACCAATAAATGACATATAATTTAAAAAAAAAAACTTTATTTTATTACCAAGTTCTTCTTTAATACTACCAGTTGGCTTTTGAATGCCTCTCCTGCATACGTTTTTTCTCTCTCAATTAACAGAATAATACACAAAGTTTATACGTGTAGAACAAAGTTGTCCCAGTAAGTGTCTTCAATTATCAAGTCGATAAGAATTTCATTCTTTATTTTAATATAAATCACATTGAACACTGTTTAACTTGAATGAAAACTGCAGTTTCGCTGTCCATGATAGCTTCTTCGGTTCCAACATGCACAAACGTACTGATAGGTTAATGAATATGAACTGATAAAGAAAATGTTTCACTAGAGGGTAATTAACTAAATGTGTCGGAAGGTAATAATATTTACAAAATCTTGTGAATAAATGTTGACTGATTGAATAATAAAAAATAATAATATACATACTCTGAATATATACTATAGAGACATCTATTGTCATACGATGATAACAATGGTATAAATACAAGTTCTAACGCGTGTCAGCTCAGGCAGAGAAATAGGCGAGAGAGCTAAGCGGTATATAAAGACCTGGGCAAAGGTTGGTTCCATGGCCCACGGTTCGCATCCCGCTTCTGCCGATATTTTTCTGAATGAATTGATGCGTGTTAAGAATTTGATGTTAAGGTTTATGTTTATTTAATTACTAATTAAATAAATATTTAAGTCTTTAATATTTTTTTTACTATAAGTACACGTAGCTTGCAGAGTTATTTTATTATTTGCCAAGGTTCAAACTTAGGAAATCTCGCGTGACAATCGAGTAAAGTAACTCTCTGGTTTGCCCCTAAGCATGCCCTTTACTTGAATTATCATGACAATGCTCATGGATTGCTCGCCACAGAACATTAGAAAACGGACAAAAAATACCCCGACTTTGCTATTCCACTCGTAGAGTTTAAGACTACCCACAAAAACATATTCGGACGTTTTTTCTTTGGCATCGAAAATAGAAAAGGCAATTGTTACTATACTCTCACACGGTTTCATCGTTTTTCTGTTATTTAAATATGTAGTTTACAGAATTATACAAATATTTAGTCGTATTAAAAAAAACACTGAAAAAAATTGGTTTATTAAATAAGAATGCACGTTAACCAATAATTTAATTCAAAAAATTAATACATAAAATAAATTGAAATTTTATAAATATTATATATATTGGTACATAATTTATCTTTTTGTATCTAATGTTGCATTCATTTTTTAATCAGAAGCAATGGTATGAATGATAACATTTTTTCATATCACCGAGTTAAAAGTTTTTAGTAATTAAATTGTGTTTCTATCATTAATTAAATAACTATTAGATAATTTGTAATAAATTTCGAGTAAGAGATTAGGTAACGATATTTAAGATACATATACGAATATTTTAATGTCATCATCATCATTTAAGATCAAGATTAACTTGACTTGTTGAGTACTGCCAAAATAAGAAATTGCACTGCCGGATTAATGGAACCGAATAGATTTATAATAATAAAATTTATTTATTCAGCCATTCAGTGAGTGGAGCACCGGATAATCCAGTGCCCCTCCAACCGTGAGTTCCACCTATCCGCCCACATAGCGACCATTGCGTTGGGACTGCCGCAAACGCGCGCCCACGGAGAAGCGCAGCGGTTCCTTATTATGGCATTGCAACCATCCACTCGCGCCTCTATCAACATGCCAGAAACACTGTATCGCGGCAGACCCAACAACATTTGGAAGGCGTTTTTATACTGGAACCGGAGTGCACTGTAGACTTTCTGAGTATAGCCACACTATAGGCTGCACGTGTAGAAAGATTGACAGAAGCCTTTATTTATGAGTATTTCGATGTGTTTTCTTTTCCACTATGTATATTACATTCTTGTTCTAGGATCATTAAATGTTGCTTTGAGTTATTTAAATACAATTTAAATTATATAGAATTTTCATCATTTTTATCATGTCCGCATCTATAAACTGGCGCATATATATGTCACGAACTGGCATCACAAAACGGTATTAGCCGCCATAGTCTTCCCACATTCCATGTCAGTACATTCATGTATTGTGACCGACGCTCTTTGAAGATGAAGCGAACCTATTAACTTGAAGATAAAGCAGCAGTAGCTAATGCTCTTCTGCGGCATTCGAAGTATGTGCTTATCACGACCAAGACATTTTATTTTATGTCATTTTCAAATTGAATTTATTAAACCATATTATAGATATTTCAAGTATTGAATTTTGAAATACTAGCTTCATTGCAATATGGCGATTCAAAAGCTGTAAAGGGTTCAAACGCTTAACATTCATTTGAATGCGACTCATTTTAGCACAATTAAGTTTTCAGATATGTGTTCATTGGAATTCAATATGCGAAATACTTCGTGCAAAAGAAAACAATGAGGTGTAAAATTCCATCCATTTCACATTGGGTGTTTGATTCCAGTTAGATGAACGTAATCGACGGTCGGTTCAGGGGACCTTATTATAATTAATATGGCACGGAAACTGGTTTAGGTATCAGTTATTGCAGGGCTTCTCAAACTTTATTACACCGAACACTAGTGATACTTAGTAGGTAGTTGCAAAGTGGGATATTTGTAAGGTAAATTTGTTATAAATTATGATAGTTACATGTTAACAAGTTGCAATACAGTGTAGTAAAAATAAGTACGGAAAGTTCATCGTGCAAAATTTATACTTCGGAGTAAATACGAGTATAATGCAATGAAATTGTAAGGTTAGGTAGTTGTTATGAATTGTTGTTGAATATTGGCTTAATTTGAAACAAAATAGATCGATTCCGAGGAATTATTTTACTTAATCTCTGATGGTTATGATTATCTAGATATCTCAATTTCAGATTTTATGTTTTTACATATCGCTCACCACTGCACGTGGGATGTTAATTCTTAAACATCTATACCCCACAGCCTGACTTTTACGCCCTTACCATTCATTTTAAATTTACTATGAATGGGTAGTGGGTATTCACGAGATGATTTTCAACTACCACCAATTTTGCATAATATGAAATGACTGGTAATAACGGGTGCTAGGTCAAATTCACACCAACCAGGGGTATTTATAGACTTCTTTCAATCAATTAAAAAGCATTATGACATTGCATAAATGATTTTTATTCTAATCCTCGTCGGGGATCGATCCTACGACTTTTGGTAAGATAAACGATCGTTTTACTACTTGAACAATACCTGCCGGCAATTTAAGGTGAGGAAATTGCAACGAAAATTGCTAAATTGCACGTTTATTGCGAGGTCCGCAATTTGGGAAGGGCTAGTTGCAAGGTAGAGAAAGTCAATGGAACACAGCTGCAATATTTTTAACAACAAACGCTAGTTGTACATTTGAAAGAGCTTATAAAGTTATAGTTAGAAGATTTGATTAAAAAATATTGTTCGTATTCTAGTAATTAATAACCCATAATAAAATTGGAATAAAAACGAAAAAAAAAAAAAATAATTTGCTATTACATATTTTATACTTACTAGAGTTTTTTATGTAAGCACATAGAGGAGAATACTGATAGATGATGATAGTGATGCTGAAGTCTCATCTGTGAAATTCTATAACGCTTACCATTTTACATATGGTTATATATCATACGCTGCATATGAAATGATGATCCGCCATCGTCATAGACTACAGCCCGACATTCACGGATCATCGTTTATTTTTACAGGAATTTACAATGAATGGGTGGTCTTCACGGTACGACTTTTGTCTTCCACCAATTTTATTCTGATAAGCTATGACTGGAATTTTACGAGTGAAGGATCAAATTCACACCGACCGGAGTATTTTAGAGCTCAGCAATTGATTAAAAATCTTTTTTCTTAATCTCCGTCGGGGATCGAACCCACGACATTTGGCTTTCAAAGCAAATGATTTGACCATTGATCTATATTCGCCGGCAGATTTACGCTACTGTAAGTTTAATTTGAACAATAATTAAAGCAAAGTATTGTCAACTAGAATTGTAAATAAATAAAAATTGCTTGCTTTGTGATTTGAGCTCGTATTTTAGTTAATATTAAAAAAATAGTTTTGTACTAAGAAAATAAAGTTTTTTTCAACAATCCTTCTAAAATAAATCTTAAGCTAGCCCTGAGTTAATGGAAAATAATATAATATGGAATCAGAGATATTCGGGGATGTTCCTATATGCTTGGCCGGTGGTTCATTTCGGCTTGGAAACTTTTGTAATCATTTGGATCCATCCGAACATCAAACACACGGTTGGGATCGGAATTAATTACCTCTAGATGTATCCACTGATCTTTCGACCCGTTTATTGTATTCTGGTTACGATCGTTTGACCCAATTTTCAGGAATCATCCTCAAGTGTAAAAGGAAAAAAATAATATTTACAGAATTTAATTACATTTATAGTGAATTCCTGTAATAAATTAATGATGCCTGAATGTCGGGCTGTAGTCTATGACGTTTACGGATCAAAACTCTACATGAATTGCTAAGCGATATGTTAACAATATAAATAATACTAGGGCAAAGTATCTTAAATGAATGCTTTAAAATAATCTAAAAACAAACATCAATTATCTTTATTTTAAATAATAATAAAAATGGATCTAAAAACTCTACGACGAAATTTTACCAAAAATATAATAAAACATTTTTTTTTATATAAATATTTTAACTTACGATCTTAATGGCTGAATTGACTTATTTATTTACATTATAAAATCAATTTCAAAGTTATTTTGGTAAGTTAGCCCTCAAACCACACATTGTGGTATGCAAATCGTTTCAAGATGTATAATTCCGTATGAGATGACAAAAGCCATATATTTATATCCAGTGGATCTTCCGCATTACACTTAAGGACTAATACTTTTCGTCTGACAATAAATTTGATAGCGTCGTAAAAATTGGAGCGCTTTCCGAGACGCCCTAAAATCTTTCTAGAACTTTCCAGAGAATTCCTCAATATTTTTATTTGCCAACATTGTGGAATACCTCTACGTCCTTCTACGAAAAATAAAACTCTCGCTTTGTATAAACGGAGACATAATAATGTCATAAATTTCTATACGATGCAAAGGTAAAAGGTATATATTATTTATATTGTATGTTTCTCCGTAGCATTTTATATGGCAGAGACGCAACGATTATGAAAATAGAAACTAAATTTTGTTGTGAATGCCTTTGAATATTAAAAACTGTGAGTAAGAAAAAAAATGTTCGTTTCCTAAAAGTAACATTGTAACAGTATATGATGTAAAAAATAATGGAAACGGACTTGTGCTAAATAATTGCTAGCTTAACCTTCTTAGAAGGATGCATTATACAAATATGTACGGAAATGTTCAGTTATATAAATCTTTAAAACTGTTTAATCGACGGTAAGACTTGTTTAAAATATAACTTAGTATATTTATCAATGAAAATTTTTTTATTAACGTGAACTTGCGAAAATGTGTTTTTTTATTACTAGTGAAAAACTAAGAATAAACAACAACTATGAAACTTTTTAGCTTTAAACAGCCAGATTTGGTGGCACAAAGTCGTCAAAATCGAAAAAAAGAATTTTATGTATAGTATATGTATATTTAAAATTAACGTGAACTTGCGAAAATGTGTTTTTTATTACTAGTGAAACTTTTAGCTTTAAACAGCCAGATTTGGTGGCACAAAATCGTCAAAACTGAAGAAGACCCCTACTAAACAGCAACTTAAAATAATTATTGAATTTTTCAGGCAAAATTGTAGAAAAAAAAATAAAGCTGTTTAATTTAAGTAGTAGTGAACAAGCACGAATATCAGGTGATTTTATCATGTTCTGTATAATGCATATATTTGATTACTATTTATTTAACGAAAGCCATGCAAATAACTATATTATTTATTGTTATAATAAAATTGACGCAATATTATACCGGTGATAATAAACTTCTTTGTGCTCGTATAATAGGTCATATTATATCAAATGCGAGTAAACTATGTACTTAATGGCATATATAGCTTTTTATTAATCTCTTGGGATACATAATATATCTATGTAGAGTAGTTCGAAAAGGCTCTTAAATCAGCTGTTCCTACACGAATGAGATTAATCTTTATAAAATTGGCTTCTAAAAGTACCGGGGATATGAAAATATATCAGCATGAGACTTGAAAATGCTCTCAATATTTCAAACTATATCTTTATTTTTCTTCCATATCTGCTTCCAAAATGGAGCATTTGTCCACAACGAACTTATAATATGAGAAATAACTAACAAAGAGTGTCACTTAAAACGACGGTGACTTCTGTTTATGTTCTCCTATGAAAACCACTACATGAAAAAAACATCTTTTAATCATAATCGGGAAAATATTTGCTAATTTTAAAGTGTCAGAGGCTGCTATTATGGGAGCAATCAATTATACTTTAAACAATTATACAATTTTTGTATTATAAGTAATTAAATATACATATACTATGCATACACATCTTTAAACGAGTCAATTCATTCAGAAAAAATATCGGCAGGAGCGGGATGCGAACCGTGGACCTTTGGAACCAACCATTTTGCCCAGGTTATTATACCGCTCGGCCACCGTGGCCATTTCTTCCGCCGGAGCTGACTCGCTTGGAACTTATATATATGTTATCATCGTATGATAGATGTCGCTATAGTATATATTCAAAGTATGTATATTTTTTATTTTTTTATTTTTTTATTATTCAATCAGAATGCATTTATTAACAATCTTTATATAATTACTTTCCGACAGTCTATTTATTTTAGTAAGTACCATTTGGGTCTCGAACCGAACTATAGATTGAATGGATGAGAACAACTTCTTGTATGTACGTCGCGCACTATACAATTTAAACGAGTCAATGAATTGACTCGTGTAAAGAATTTTATGTAAGGTATATGTATATTTAATTACTTATAATATTGTAATAAAGTCAATGATCTATTAAAAATAATAAAATAATATTCTAATTATTATTTTTATAAAATCCATATAATTTTGGTATTATTATATGTATGCAATATATAAAATATTGCTTAGAAATTATTCCATATTTTGTATTACTGGACGACATGTTTCGTAATTTAATGTAAAAGAACATAAAAAAATGTGGAATAATTTAAGTAATGTTTTATTTCGATATTTTGGAATTACACCAAAAATTATCGATCGAAAAAATCTAAGAAAATATCTATTCATACTCAGACCTTAATAAACGTTCGGTCAAATACCCATTCATCTTAATTACCGTTACTCTAAATTTTCATTAAGCCAATATTGATTTCGGCCAAATATTCAACGACCTACTTGAAAAGTTCAATTATCATTGAAGTATAATTTAGTAAAAATACTAATAAAAAAAGAAGATCTGTAGACCTGATATTAAAAAAGTCATGTAATTTGGTAATTAGATATACACATACTATACATCAAATTCTTTATACGTACCAATTCATTCAGAAAAAATATCAGCAGAAGCGGGATGCGAACCGCGAGCTTTGGACCCACCGTTGCTCTTGTTCATTACCCTAGTCCACTCGACTATCTCATGAATGAATTGATGCGTATAAAAAATTTGATGTGAAGTATGTCTCATAATATTGTGATATAGTCAATGATCTATGAAAGAAGATTAGAATATTGAAATAATTAAAGAGTATTCTAATAAATTTTTAAATCCATGTCATGTAATTTGGTTTGATAAAAACAAATACCTTATCACTTACACAGTAATTGTATTGTTTATGAATTATAAATTACTTCATTCAACTATATCAAAGTTCTCAATGATTTATTAACTGTAGAATGCAGTATAAATTATTCGTTAATTAATGGAAGTGAAGAGAACCAATTCCTGGGGGAATGTGTTAATTCAGTGATCCGTCTTTCCGGCAATGAATTGCATTGAGAACGTTGCAAGCACTTCAGAATATTCTAGAATGAAATTATACCGAGGGTACTACACAAAAATAACTGCAGGGGCCAGTCCGTGGAATATTCGCTTGTCGAATATGTACAATTGAACAAACGTACCGAATTCCAATATTGACTTCACCCTCGTATGGGATTACTATTTAGAGGAAGAACAAAAGTGGACCAATTTCCATGTGAGCATCTTTTGCCACACGTATGACTTACAATAATTTAAATATTTTATTTAATTCAAATTGTGATTCAGGTTTTTTTTCAAATTATTATATATATATAATCTTATCGAAAAAAAAACATATAAATCAATGAATCAGAGATAAATTGTTGTATATTCGTGTGTATTCTTTTAGCAATAATTTCATTTAATTGCTAATAATCTCCATTTTTATTAAAGTTGACTACTTTTTCCGTAAACATATGATCACTTCTACTAAATTTCCATCATAATTTCTTTCCGTCTCAATTCTGCATGACTCGCAAGACATTTCTTCACCTGAAGGTCCGCTTGAGAGTCTTTATTGTTCCCGACAACCTTCAGAACAAAAACCCAAGGACTTCAAGAGACGGCTACTGTATTATTAGAGGCATATTTTTAGGTGCAATTGTTTTTTGAAAAGATTGTATAATTAACCCAACGCTCTTAAAACCTGGAACATTTGGATCTTAGAATTGGATCAACTTAACCAGCGATACCCATCCATTTTTTTTGGTCGGCTCCCAGTGTTGTTTCACTTCGGTTATCAAACAAAAACGGTGCTTATCATGTTCTTTTAATATCGTCCTATCATTAAAATAACTGACATGATTTCTGTTAAATAATACATAGATTTAATAAATAATGCTGCTTTTTTTATTTTATCGTATGATTTTTATCTCGCTATATAAATTTATAAATTCAATTTTTTTATATCTTAAAATAATTCATTCAAGAGTCACACTATTATGAACATTGATACTTTCTCTGCATACTATTTTTATTCAGGTTCTTTTAGGTCATCCAGGTTTGGGGCCCTTACTGGTGGACCTGGCCAGCGTCCGTTCAGCATATTCCTGAACGATTACATTATCATGAAAATCAATCGTTAAAAAGACGTTATCGTACATCATTTCAGGACTTGATACCTCCGTTGGGGAATTTTTAGCGCTGATCCGAAAGCTTTTCAGCGGCCACGGGTCACCTTTATGGACCTCTAGAGTGGCGCACGTCCTGAATTTCACGAGTTTTCAGGAAGTTATGCAAAAATAACACTTTTATAATACCTTATCGTTGCATACGTGGGGCGTTTGAAACAATTTCGGGCGGGAAAAACGTATTATTTTGAGGTTATTGAATATAAAGTATTATTGATAGGGCAAGTAAAATTTAAATGGGTAACCCAAGTAATTTAAGTAAACGATTCATTTTTAGTATACTATCAGCTTTTTTTAATACAATTTTATTAAGAATAAACTTCCAAGATTGAAATAATTACCAATTGATTTTTCATATTGTTTAAATTAAAACAATTATTAAAAATAATTGTACATTTCAAATCAAAATATTCAACATATACCATTTTTTTCTTTTTATTTGACATATCTGGCTCTTGATAAATGTAATTATTAACAATATTTGTCGGCACAACAATTTCAAACAAAATAAAAAAATAAAACACATTTTTGTTTTTATTTCAAGCCAACCAAAAGATCCGTTTACTACTTACCTGTATACTCTACATAATATATGCGTCCGTATAAAATAATTCTAAGAAACTTTGAAGGTAGAATACTCTCAATCATTTTCTTCAAAAACATAAGACAAATGGATGTTGTTAACTCTCTCAGAATATACAAAAAAAAAATGCTTTACATTTTTATAATCACATATATTAAGATACCATATTCTTATTACCAATGCTAAAAATTCAAACGAGAAACTTCAGAGTGCGCCCTAGACTAGTATTTGCAGCAAGTGTTCGAGGACATGAGTTGTGCCACCGGTAAGCTTTGGAATGTTCTTCCAGCGTCTATAAATATACACTTGTAATCTCCCCAACCCACACACAAACACGAACACAACACACGTTTCCCGGATGCAGCGTCCAGCCTCCCTAGCTTAGCGTCATATGGTGCACTGGTCCTGACAGGCTGTGCTCTCCTGCATGCGATTAAATAAAAAAAGTTTTAGATATTATGCTGAGCAAAGAGGGTTGCAGAAAATTGAAAAGAATGTAGATCTAGATGCAAGCTTTTGTTGCTGCAAACCAATCTACCGGATTGATACTACGGAAAAAGAAGAAAATTCAAATTAAAAATATGCGAGTTTATCAAATAATAACGCGTAGTGTATTAATTAAAAATACTAGGTGAAACTGCATAATGTTTATTTTAAATTGCTTGGTTTGGACCGCTTCTGGTTCGAAATATGTACTATCACTCAAAAATAAATATGAAATAAAAAAATAAAATAAAAAGTAGAAGATTTTAAAAAATCTTAAAATAAATCTCAGAGAGTTTTGGCCATCTTTTAATATACGAAATACTCGTAGATGTAGAATATTTTATTTTTCGTATGATAATTTAACAAAATTCATACTAAATTTATGGACAAAATGGATGCAAACATAAAGTACAAACTTTTGATAATATATTTTTATTTTTGATAAATGAACGAAAACCTTGCCACGTGCAATTTATTCGTTCCCCCAACATCCGAATTTATCGGTCAAATAATCGTCAAACAATATGTTCCGAAACTGTCTGAAAGTCTATTACGATAACAATCGCCGAGCTTTATCAAAACTAAGCCATTGTACGGCCAGGTCTACCTCATATTCCAGCGCGTCTTAATAAGTCCCTCGAAAAGCTCTCGAAAAAGCTCTCAAAAAAGTTTTCGAGGGCGGGGGAGGGTCCGGCCTCTGCCTGAATGAAAGCTTCACAAAGCTCGCTCACTGGGTTATTGATTGATAATAATAATCAGAAACTCGGCTGGCTCACGTGATCTTCAGGACGAAATAGATTAATTTTACGTTTACGTTTTTTGTCCACGTCCTTGGTGAGTAAAAGTAAACAGTTTGCTTTAACATAAAAAAAGACATCATAATTCAATGCAAAAGAAAAGAGTTGTAAGAGTGTAAGATATATTTTATGAACATAACATTCTAAGATGTTGAATACTATCTAAGATGTTTTTTATTTACGTTTTTGCTATGTTCATAAGACCTACTTCCAATTTGTAGCATATAGCAACAATCGATTTCTACTAGTTTACTTGTCTGATAATTTAAATTTGTCAATGTATTTTTTTAATAACATCACTCTAACCTATCACTTAATGATCAATTCAGTCTTACATAAATGTGTCTAATACTCGTAGTATGAGTAATTGTGGTATTTGTAACTAACAATTAAATTATTTTCCTTTCATTATCTTACTTAAATATTATTTTATACAGTAGTAATATAACATTTTTCATTAATGCATGTATTTTTTTAGATACAACCAGTACATAGTATACTATGAAAAAAAAACATTGTTAAACCAAAACACAAAACGATAACATTTTTTTTCATTCCATATCCATTTCATGTATCGAACATATTGATATCAGCTTGACAAAGCTCCTTTAGGCTGATGTCGTAAAGCCTCGAAAAATGATCTTTCGTCTCTTATTTTTGTTCGCTTGCCTGACATGCACATCTAATAATGTTAGTTTTAATTATATAAAAATTAGACGGCGTTTGCATACGCCATTTTACTTGTTATGACAGTTGCTCCATTTCATGTTGGTGCAACTGTCATCTTTAATGTGCTTTTTTGCCGCGACTGTTTTGGGGTGCTAAATGTCACAGTGTTCGGCAGTTGTCAATTAGCTGGCATCCGGTCGGCAACATGACATGCTGGTCGGGCGTAGAAATCAGGTATTTATTTCAAATAAACTCGAATTGTGCTTCGAAAACAAGTTCTTTGATCTGCTCCTGCATCCTGTCACCCAGTAATTTGATACCAACTTAGAGACAGGAAGATATCAATATTATCTCCATCAATTGCTGCTCCCCAACTTTATCAGTTGTCATTATTCAACTCTTGTCCAAAGATATCCCTGCACCCCAAGGTCCTCTTAAGAATATATGTATATAGCTCTCGACGGCCTCCGGGGCAGAGCTCGCGGACTTGGAACTGTAGTATCACAGGAATATTTTTGGCGATGTTGTAATATTTTTTAAAGAATATCGGATGATAAGGTCAATGCTCCCTAGGCCGAGAACATTTGATCGTAAAAATCGGGTAAGACCGACTAGCAATTTGCAGTTAGCAACAAGCGGTAACACATACATGTTTAATTTGCGCCTAATGTTGCTCAACTTTGGTAATGAGAACTGTAATAACAATGCGCTATTATCGCTGAACAAAACCATGCATTTAAACATCAATAAAAAATCATGTTTAAACAATGTTAACATGTTTTGATTTTTTTAAGATTAAGTTAGTGTTTGAAATACAAAATGCTTTCTTATTTTTATAGAGTGAGTGTGATAGAGTATTAGCATTATATCTATAGTCATTTAGGAAATTGAAGCTTTGGTTGGGCATATCGAATCGGGCGAAATCTTAAGCGTTTCGAATCGGGCAAAGTTATTGAGAGCCTCTACAAAATCAGGAGCACGTAATACACAATGGGTATCCCAGTTATACGGTGGAGTGTGTTTATAAAGATGATTGATTTTGAAATAATTGGCAAAGGGATTCCCCGGAGTCAGAAATGGAGGTCCACAAAAACTTTCCTTATATTATATTCCGTCGGCTTTCAATCGAACAATCGAATACATTTATTGGATTAAGCACAACACAATGGTTTTTGTGTATTCCGGTACATTTTAAACGATTTTCAGATATCATATATATTTTTCAGTTGTTTTTTTGACAAAAACAAACATCGCTGAAGACATCAAATTAATGACATGTAAATAAATGCAAACAAAAAATTGTCATTAAAGGGAACTTGATAAAAAAAAAATTAAAAAAATATAAATATTATTTTATCCATATTAAAACATCCATTGAACTTATCAATACAATTTAAGGATATATTTTTGTTTTTCTGTATGTTAAAGTAATTACTTAAATTAATAATAAACAAAAGTGGTAAATGTACATGTCTCTGACAAATGCGTTCAATGACAACAAATTAAATTCATCGTTTTTATTTCACTTTGTAAGCTAAATAAAATCAGACTTAAAAGTAATTTGCAATTTAAGATTAAATAAATATTTAAATTTCAAAAGGCGAAGATAAACTTTAAGCAATTAGAACATAATTAACCAAAAACCGTTATCGATGACGTATTAAAGTGCAAAATTTGATTTTTAATTTGACTGATTATCAAATTTTCCATTTAAGATTTGCACTTCAAAAATTTAATCTATTTTATTTCGTATCAGCAAACCTGAAATAATGAAAAAAACTCAAAATATTATCAGCAATACATTCAAACACTTGTATAGCCAAATGTCTTTCATGGGTTTTTATCTATAAATAATCGTGTCGGAAACATCAGGGTCAGATCCTGTCTGCCTAGAAATGGGCGACGTCGATAAACTGTGAGTTCGAAGTATTGAGCTTTCGTCTTATACTTATTAATATAAACACTCAAATAATTAATATAACACTTTATGTTTTGAACAAATATTTCATTTATTCTGTTAAATTTTCAGCATGAACTTTACATGAACAATTTAAAAAACGTTTGCTTTGCTTACAGGAGGAGCCATTAATATACCAAATTTATAATTTATATCTGATGGTTTCAGCGCAAAGAAGTACAGCCTTCAAGAAAACTCTCGCATATGTTATTATTATACATCCCCTAGGGGAAGATCTTCGCATGTGCGCTGAATGTATTTGATAATAAAGCCCCGTATTAAAATTTATGGGTTATGTTTTTAAGTACGCTTCTCCCGTACATTCTACACATGCTTACATGACTATGGAGCCCCCGTCCATTAAGGGAAGTATTATTTCTGAGAACAATGGCCTGATGTATCATTCTCTTCGCAGAATAAATTATTTTAATCCTCTCTTAATTTCAGTTAAATTAAATTCATAATGGAATCCAAGACTTTTGGTTTGAGCCGTGTGCCACGAATTGTTATTTTCTTTGATATTTCAACCGCATTCGAAGAAGTTTTCATCTTGAGTATTATGCGTTAGTAAAATAATATTAACCAAACCATATCTTTATCGAGCATATTATATTTAAATATAATATACTTGTATTTTAGTTAGTACATATAGTAGTTTTAATTGTTGAGAGCATACCAATGCTGTATTTTATTAACTATTTTATCTGGAATTTAGTAGTTGTCAGATTTACAGTAAAGATCCGTCATCCGTCATAGATCTTATCTTATGCTTTCACTTAGCTAGTTTTATCTTTCGGAGCTTCCCTGAGTAAATTTCATTTATTTCACGACACGTTTCCAAGACGGTAAAATCATTGCATCAAAAACTTAACTCAAAAAAATATTGACATCCCCATTTACTAAAAATACAACTTCTTGTCATCGGAATGAGGAGCAGATGAGCAACACAGCAACTTTTTGAGAAGCGGATTGAAACATATTTTGCTAAAAGATTAACAAACTTCGATTATCTGCCCGAGACAGGACTTTCTGCTTCAGGTCTCGGACAGATTTTGACAAACCAACGTTTTTTAAATGTTTCTATAGCGCAGCATCCTGCACATTCGTAACTAGTGATTGCGGCCCCAAAAAAAAACTATTAAAGTGTACATTTTGATGAAAAATTTCATTTCTACGAATCTGAATACATAAAAACAACATAAACTTGTGTATTATCTTATAATATAAGTAAAATATAATATTTATTTAAAATATACACTAATTACTATTATAATTTAATACTTTTAAGTGAAATAGCTTTCTATTGTTAGTCCTTTATGAAAGTACGTGTATATTCTCAAATATCTTGATTAAATAATCTTGTTAGTAAATTTATTTTATATTACATGTAATTATTATATTTAACATAACAAACCCTAATTCGGGTTAACTAAGTCCCAAAACCCCAAAAAATATTAGGGTCATCCTTTCATTATCGTTAAGAAGGTATAGGATTCAGTTATTAAATTCTTCAGCTGGAATTTCGCCTTTCACCTAAAATTCTAACGAGAATTAACTGACTCATAACATTAACTACCAATGTAAGAAACCTATTTTCTTTCGTGTTTATTAAAGGAATATAATAACAACCTTATTCGTTAGGCTTGTTATTTGCAATATTACATTATTTAATAAATTTACTACTTACAATTTAGCCATCAAAACATTACCTTTGTGTACATGCAAAACATTATTTAAAAGGATTTTGTTTTGTTTTATTCGACCTATAATTCTTTTTACATTTTTTTAATTTCAAATATAAATAAATGTTACCTTAGAATTCCTTCGCGTATTTTTGTGAGTTACTACAAAAGAATAAGTGAAATAAAACTAAATTTCATAGCATCTGTAAAATACGTTTAAGGAAAATCTGCAATCAATGAAAATTTAAAATTTTTAGAATAATCAATAATTCAGAACGTTTTATTCTGTAAACAAATAGAAATAATATTTAAAAGACTTAAAATGTTATTTAACACCAAAAACCATGGTTATGTTTATAATTTGATTAAAGATACGCTTCGTACTTACGCACGTCCAATTTCTACGGCGCATAAACAATCCGTACGCAACCGACACAGAAGTACATATCTTTTCGTTTCAATATCACGCGGACCTAGCGGCGATAATAGTTCCATGTCTCGCACCGCTCCGACGCCTGATAAAAAGCTCTCGCCCTCAGGGACACAGAGGAGTGTCAGGCGTCCTACTGCTGTGTCGCCTGACGAAATATAGGTTCTTGGTCTCGGAGTTGTACTAAAGCGTCATCATGAAACGTCACTGATGATGAACTAACCATTACGAGCATAAAACGCTGAAAATTTCAAGCTTAATCGCATCCTGGAATTATTTTGTCAATAAAAAATAAAATATGATATTTATCATCTAATGAAAGAAGTAAAACTTATGATTATTATCCAAAAAAAAACCTAAACCATTCATTTTTTTTCTTCATCCATGCAACCTTATCTGTCTCCCTTTCTTATCATTCTCTGATAGATACAACCTACCCCCTCTCCTACATAAAATGGGTTTGACCACTTATGAAGTACAGTGCAACTCAGTTATTGCTTGACAAGTGATGGATTGAGAATGGCTACGAGTCGAAACTGCAGTCTCCTAAACAGAGAACATATTTAACATGATACATGTAAAACTAAGGTAAATAAATAAATATTTATTATTAAGACTAACGAATATACTTGTTTAACTCAACATTGAGCGCAAATTCAATGTAGTTTTTCATTTGTATTCTATGCAAATATTAATTATTGAGCCCATTGCCTTGGTTGAAGAATGAAAAGTAATTGGAAAACTTATGTATATTTTAATATTATAAGTAAAGACGTTTAACATTTTTTTCCTTGTATTGCTTACAGAATGTAGAATCTATGAGCAGATTTTTTTTAAAGAAAAGTATATACGACGATCAAGTATATACGATACAAGTTGGTTATATGGTCAAACAAATTAAACTCGTATAAGAGTTATCGTTTAGTTCGATATCACTTCTATATATCTCCCTAATCTCAAGCTGATTGCTGTAAATTTTTCTTTATTTCTCCCATTCCAGTTTCCAAAGCCTCCTGGGTAAGATAACGTGAAAGTATAAAACAAATTGATACCATTAAACCCGAAAACCAACCCATAAATTATTTCATTATTGAAAATAATATTGCCGGGCGAATCGTAACATTTCTCTCCAACTGTTCGGCGTAGAGGTTCTCGCAGAGGATCGTAGACCCCGCTGAAAAAGCTTTTCCTTTCCGCCTACGCGATGATGCATCGAAGCTTTCAGGCGCCGAGTGCCTGCGAAAGCCTTCCCAGGACCTGGCGATGAGAGGTCGTCAGTTCTACCGTAACCCTTAGACGCAAGTATTATTACAAAGATTAATATACTTCAAACTGTCGGCCATTTCGTGACGCTCACAAATCGAAAAAATTATAAAAGTATATTTTATATAATTCAAGAAGGGTTATTCTTTCGAATATTTGATTTAAAACAAAGAATAATAACATAACAAGTAATTAAATATACACATACTTTAAATCAAATTCTTTATACGCATCAATTCATTCAGAAAAATATTGGCAGAAGCGGGATGCGAACCGTGAGCCTTGGAACCAACCTTTGCCCAGGTCTTTATATACCTTAAATATACATATCATCATCATCATCATCAGCCTGTGTCCGTCCACTGTTGAACGTAGGCCTCCCGCATGAGTCTCCATCCTCTTCGATCCTCCGCCTTCCGCATCCAGGTCACTCCCGCTATTCTTCTTATATCGTCAGTCCATCTTGTAGGGGGTCGGCCAATGCTTCGTTTGCCAGTTCTTGGGCGCCATTCCAATACTTTTCTTCCCCATCGACCGTCGTCTCTTCGACAGATATGACCTGCCCATTGCCACTTGAGTGTGCCTATTCGTTGGGTAGCATCCACTACTTGAGTTCTTCTGCGTATTTCCTCGTTTCGGATTCTATCTTTTAGCGACACTCCGAGCATGGATCTCTCCATAGCACGCTGGGTGACTTTTATTTTATGGGTAAGACTTGCTGTCAGATTCCACGTCTCTGCGCCATAAGTTAATACAGGGAGGACGCATTGGTTAAACGCCTTAGTTTTAAGGCATTGCGGAATTTTCGCTTTAAAAATGTACTTTAGTTTTCCAAATGCTGCCCATCCCAGTTGTATGCGCCTGTCGATTTCTTTTGAGAAGTTATTTCGCCCTAGTTGTATTACTTGTCCCAATAATATAATATACATATACTAAACATAAAATTCTTTTTTCAACGCGTCAATCAAAGCACAAAAATAACGGCAGAAGCGGGATGCGAACCGCGGACCTTTGGAAACCAACTTATGCCCAGGTATTCATACCGCTCGGCGAATCGCGCCATTGCTATGCCTAGACTGACTGCGATGAAACTAGTATTTATATCATTGTTATTGTCGTACGACAGATGTCGCCATAGTATATATTCAAAGTATGTATATTTTTATTATTATTTGTTGTTTTATTATTTTTTTTATTATTACGTTGAAAAAAGAATTTTATGTTTAGTATATGTATATTTAAGTAATAATAATATTGTAATATAGTCAATGATCTATAAAAGTAGATTAGAATATTGAAATAATAAAATAATATTCTAATAAAAATTAAAAAAATTCATTCTTTATATACCGCTTAACTCCCTAGGCTATTTCTTCGCCTGAGCTGATACACGTTAGAACTTTTTTCATTATTTTTTTATTATTCAAAAAGTCAACAATAGAGGCCCACGGTGGGCATCCCGCTTCTACCATATTTTTCTGAATGAATTGATGCGTATATAGAATTTGATGTATGGTATGTGAATATTTAATTACTAATAATATAGTTATATAGTCAATAATCTATAAAAGAAGATTATAATATTGAAAAAATAAAATAATATTCCAATAAATATTGAATCCATATAACGATAATATGCATAATCAATAGACCAAAATATTTTTCTTCGTGTAAATACATACGGGACACACACACATTTTATATTATAGTATCGTCTACATTTGAAGACTTTCTTCCTATCAATATGTAGTATTAATTTGGTGCCAAGTCGACGTAATTATCACTTAGGCTATACAATTAATACACGAAAATGTCTTTTGAAATGTTTTTGGTTAGCAGCCAAAACAGTTGTGAACATTTAAGGGTTGAATCACCGAAAGAAAAACTGAAATTTGAAACTTATGGACGCGAAAAACTTATTCCATATTAATATAATATTTTTTCTCATTCGAAAATAATAACCCCAATATTGCATTATACACATATACAAATATATTTAAATCTTTTATTAATCATCTAGCAATAATTATATTTAATATAAAGACATATACTCATCAATTTTTAAGTTTTAAATCATTTGCTTATTTCACGTTAAATTAAAATTTACTTTTTTATGGATCACTAATCAAAGTTTTTTAAACGAATATATATCTTAATAAACGCCAAATAGGAAATAGCAATTGAATTCATTTTTTTCGGCAATTTCAGGGACCAAGGACAAACTATCTGTATAATGTCAAATGGAAAAAACTTTTAAAGTTCCTTTAAAAACTACTACTAATCTCTATTCTTGTCATTTTTACAATTTTAAATAAAAAAAAAATGTACTTTATAAGAGCCTGTATTACCCACACTCTTTTTTAAACTAAAGATATATGGATATCAATATTGGCATTTGGCGAGATCATTCGTGAGATAAATAAAAGCATATCAATTAAAAGTGATAAATATATAGCAAAATAAAAAAGTAAAACACACGTCAAAACTTGCAAAGGCAAAACATTAAAATCTCAATTTTCTTTTTTTAAATCTTATTTAGATCATTTTACTTGAGCTTTGAAGTTGTAGTAACATTTTGTCTCATAAATTGCTTAGTTTTGTTTGCGCAATAGTTCGTTGCATTTCCAGCTTTTCAGTTCTCAGTTTGACACTATTTAGACATGAAAACAGCGATTTCAGCATCTGGACCTTCTCCTCCTGAAAATTTCGAAGTGAGAATCTTCTCACACAGAGAGACAAAGTCACTTATAAACTTTCAGGAAACGTCCCGTACATTCAGTCGTGTTTTTTTATGCAAACTTAAGAGAAGACTAAAAATTTAATGAATTTCAAAGTTAAATTCATTATATTTGAAATTTTATGTTTTTTTTTATATTTGGCTATGATAGGCACTTTGTAGACAAAATAACTGTTTTTAATGTAAACAAGTACAGCAGCGGTCGGGGAACTTTTTTAACCATTACCCCAAAATATTTTTGCGTAAGTCGATATTACCCCTTCCCCCTATTTCGAAAAGAAGACAATCAATGTTTATTAAAATAAACATTATTTATTGAATTAATTTACACGGAAAATAACAAAAAAATTACATGAAAATATTAAGTCTTATGAAACAGCAAACTAGAAAAATTTACCCCAATAAACATATTTTTACTCCGTTTGGGGTAATTTACCCCGGTTCCCCGACCGCTGAAGTACAGGATAATACCGACGGGTGGTGGTGAGAAATCTTATCTGTTGATTTTTTGACGTTAACTATTATTATAGTTGAATTTGGAATGTTAATCCAATAACATCATTGATTACAGCCTGGTATTCACGCATCTTCAATTTTAACCAAGATATCACTATGAATAAATGGATTTGATAACAATTGCTAGTTTTAATGAAAAGACTGGCATTCTACGGGATAAATTTAAAATTAACAGCAATCGTAAGTATTTATGGAGCTTAGATTTAAAAAAAAAAAAACAAAACCCACAATCTTTAATATTGTAGACAAACTTTTTACTACTAAACTAAAGCCTTCGATTGCAAAATACAAATAATAGTGTTAGTATCTACTAGAATAGTAAACTATTAAGGTTTTTTTTCGTTTTAATATGAAGTCAATAACTTGTTTATTTGACGTAGCAAAATTATTAGCACCTATAAAATACATTTATACTATAAAATTAGTAAAATTGTGAGTATTTTGTAATAAAAATTCACTTTCATGTACAATACTTTGCAAAAAGTTGCTGAGATAAAAATAGTCTTATAACGTAGGTTACGATGAAGAACAATAAACCTGGATGCAAAAATAATACAAAGGAAATGGGCTACGAATGTCTTTATTATTAATATATTTGGAATGAAATTCGCAACCTGTCGCGTGTCAATTGAGTACTTTATCACTTGCTCGTACTCCTCGGTGACTTGAAGTTCCTGAAAATTTTCCAGTCGCGCAATTATAGACAGTTTTATCTTCGTGTTTGTATTGGGTGTTGTCATGAAACTCTGAAAGTTTAATTTTCATAGTTAGCAAAGACTTTTATATTCTCGCAGAAACTAAGAGAGTTTTACGAGATTTTTTTCCTCGTCTTTTTTCTTCCACTGTCTCGAGCTTTCAAAGTAGTTTAATAAAAGGTAAACCAGGTGAACGAGATTTTCATTACATTAATTATATTCTAACTAAGCTAATAAAAGTTATCTGTTTTAATATCCGAACGCCATTTTTCGTACAAGTAAGTGAGTGTTATGTTTATTACATTACATTCATGTACAAATCAATCTACATTATTTGAGTACTCGTAGTTAGAGATATTTCTGCAATATTTTTTATTATTTATCTTTATATATCGAAATTTTACCATTTTAGTGATAAAAATATGCATTTAACTTTAAAGCGTAAACTAAAATATTCAGTAAAATTTGTAATACAGGGAGCGGCAAAAAAAAGCTGACAATTTTCGTCGTTGTTTTAATGTAAAACAGATGTAAGACATTTTACGAGAAAGGGATCAAATTCACACCAACTGGGGTATTTTGAACTCAGAACTTGTTGGCGATTTTTTTTTTTTTAATTTATCGGAGATCAAAGCCACAACCTTTGGCTTTCCATGCAAACGCTTTAACTACTGAGCTATAACTGCCGAAGTGATTTCTATTTGTTTATTAGTTTATTTCTCCAAGAGACCTAAATTTTATAACATATTTGTTTCTCTCCTTATATAAGGGAAGACACAAAGATGACATATGGGTAAATCACACCTGTAGTGTTGCATATAATAAACTATATGTACTGGTGGCTTAGCTCAACGATAACTCAAAACGTTGTATGTACAAATGCTTATTTATTTTATTCTTCACAAAATCTAGATAAAAGCCAAGGTGCCTCGGTGAAAAATAATTGTTCTCGTAATTGTTTGCAACATCGGAGTAAAACAATAATTTTATCAGCCGGTACTAATATTTTTACGCGTGTTTTGAAATTTAATTATTTTCCACAGAGATGCCGCCACCTACCGACGTGAGAGAAAAGATAGAAAGAGAAAGTAAACCAGCCCTTGGAAAACCAAGGCCTGCGATTGGGCAAGGGCCCCATTTCATTTAGGAATAAAACTATGAAAAAACTTGCGTAAAAGCGTATAACTCAAAATGTTCTATTAGTTATATGTATTAATGCACTATTTACCTGTGTCTGTAACTGTTTAACGTAAGACAACCGCGTGAGTATTCATCTTCTTCGATTCAACGCTCCATTTGCCAAATATTGGACTCTTCTCTAACACGTTCCTTCCCAATCGACTATCATCTCTTTGAAAGATATATTTCCCATTGTAACTTGAGTGTGCCTATTCATTGGATAGTCTCCACATCTTGAGTTATTTTTCTGATATCTTCGTTTCGGATTCAATCTTTAAAATACACTCTTATTATGGATATCTCCGTGGCACGTTGTGTGACCTTTATTTTATGGATAATACTTGCCAAGCCAACCATATCACATAGTATTTGGTACCTACCCAAGTTTTCTGAAGTAAATTTATAATTATTTATTTATTTTACATTCTCATTTTCATATCAGTGACGTCAAATTGTTTCAGCTCAATATCTGTCAACATCGATGTCCCATGTGCTGCCCAGCATTAGGTCTTGAGATGTGCAGCTAACCGGGCACACAAGGCAGGAATTTTGGTGTGAGGCAGTCTACATGTCTCCACATTCACGCAACAGTGACTCTCCCTACTAAAGTTTTCAAAACTGGAGTTTCTTTAATATCTGGCAATACGGATGGTCCGTGTGCTACCTAGCATTACGTCTTGATGTGCAGCTAATCGTCCACATGGTGCAGGATCTAAGGTACGATGCGGTTTGCAGGCCTCCACAGTCACACAGTAGTAAGCTGACAGATTAAGCCTAGACTTAACTGAATAAGTCTGAAAGTCCAAATTTTAACGTCTGAACTACTAACTTTTACACCCATGTGTGGTGTTGCTCACCAAAACCAGTTACTTGTATAACGAGAATGTACTCTGACTACAATGCCTTGGTAAGTGCTCCCAAAGAGCGCAGGTACAAGGCGAAAAAAAAAAAAAAAAAAAAAAAAAAAGTCACACAGTAGTGACTCCTTTCCAAAACACTCCCCATAGCTTGAGTTTATCCTTTGTTTAGAAAACTCCAGCTTGTACATATTTTAAGTAGCAAAATAAGTAGCTTCAGGTAAGGAGTGGAAATGGAAAAATAATTAATAAGGCTCACCGGTTAAAATGTTTACCCGCCCTGCTGTAATCTGATACACGGGCCAAATTAAAATAATATTACTGCCGTGATATGGGCGATATCTCATGCCGTTTCCTTAATTAAAACTCCCAGGTATGCCAATATAAATCTCCCCTCATCCAGGGCCGCCTCAGGGCCGGTACATAATGCGCCCGTAATTATGAGATGTATTGTGGATCTGGGCGAGCATCAAAAAGATTCCAGATACGGAGTCGGGATAACCTACTTTTGATGTTGTTTTGAAAAATATATTTGCGTATAATTGATTTATTTTAATTAGGTGTGTAATTTTATTTAATTCGCGTTGGTATCATGCTCACTTAAAACTTATATATTAATAGGTCGTGTATTTTTGACTAGCTGTGTTTCTCAAGACCTAATTTGTTTATATACATAAGATTGATTTTGAAATTTAATTTGTAAATTAATTTAATGTTTTAATTACTTGTTGTTGAATGAAAGTACTTTCACAAATTATTGATCTGGTTAGGAAGAACGTTTTAAGAGCATAAGTTAATTTTCTAATGTTTTTATGAATACTGATAAACAAATATGCAAACATGTTATGTGTACTATAGTTGTTGTCCCTTAAAGTCCTTAATATCTTGTTCTGGAGGCAATCAAAAACTATAGTTGTATGCAACTGGACATTCGGGTTCAAATATATCTTGGCAATAGGAGACAATAGAATTTGACAGAATAGTGTGGCGAAAAATAGCGATCAAAATATGTTCGAAATTTTCAATAAAATAGGCACTAATTTTAATACATTTGTCTTGAATTTGTCACGCAATTGAACAAAGTACAGTAAGCCGTTTGCAATTATGAGACGATAATAGGGACTCAATGATAATGTCAATTCACAGCAGTCAATATTTTATCGTTTTTCTTACTATTGTGTCTAGTATAAACATCAATATGAGGTTTTCATTCGTAAGTGTAATAATCAAATATTATTTTATGGACATTACTAGATAGATAGCATGCAGTTTTCCAAAGAATATTTAATACACAGCAATTATTCACACTTGAAATGACAATCATCGACACTTGTAACACTTTCATTTGCATCTTCATCTTAGTTAATTGTCTTTAATATTTCAGTATTATTCAACGTTTTCCTTGCATACTAAATCTCAAATTGTAATAGAGACATTTTAGTTCAACCACGTCATTTATTTATTGAGACAGGAAATTGAAACTCCTATCTTTAGATAGGTTAGCGACGCTTCTTTGCACGGTGGTCCAGGGATCTAATGTCTCATTTCGCATCACGCGAGCAAAAGTCTTTAATCTTATTTTCACCAAGAGTGTGGTCGACAAGATGAAACCTCGACTATCACGTTAACGGACTCTTATTCGATTCCTGGTAGTCTAAATAGACTATTTTTGCAATTCTTACGTTAAAAAAACTACGATGCTATTAAAGAGAAGAGTTTAACGAACTAAGTTTATAAATCTAATCGTATTTTTTAGACATAAAGAAACAGTTAACTTGCAAAAACCAAATAATACAGTAACTTATTCCTAAAAAAGCGTAAATATTTTAATTTTATAGTTTTTTCTGTTATTTCCATAATTTTAACGTTCTTAATGAAAAAATATCTAGTATATAATGTATTCAACCATTTTACTTTGGGTTATGATTTGGCTTGGTCGAGTATTTATAAACTATTTTTCATTATCAATATAATAATAAATTGTCATAGCATAAACTAGGGCTATGACAAGACAAATGAAGATGGAGAGTCTCTGGAGTGCTGGGCAGAAGCAAACAATCTGGTGCTTATACACGACGCAAAGCTCCCACCTTCATTCAACAGCGGTCGCTGGAAAAGAGGCTACAACCCGGACCTAATATTCTCCACAGGTACAATTAGCCAGCAGTGCGAAAAATCGGTGTATAAGCACATACCCCACTCTCAACATAGACCTATTCTATGCAAGGTGTCAGCCTTACTAAATATAGGGACCGTGCCATTCAGAAGGAGGTTTAATTTTAAAAAAGCCGACTGGGATAAATTCTCAGAATCCCTCGACGCCAAAATCTGGAATACCACCCCAATGCCAGAAAACTACGACCACTTCGTGGAAACGGTAAAACAGGTGTCTCGACAGACAATCCCGAGAGGCTGCAAACGACATCACATACAGGGACTGGAGAAGGAAGCAGAGAGGCTACTTGACGACTATACCCAGCTGTACGAGAAGGACCCTTTCAACTTCAATACTGTTTCTGCTAGGAATGCTTTAATGGAAGCTCTGTCAAAAAATAAAAGAGAGAAATGGGCAGCCATGCTAAATGAGCTAGATCTTTCAAGAAATAGCCATAAGGCATGGAGATTACTTAAAACCTTGAACGGTGACCCAAAACAACCGAAACACAACCTCTCAAATATAACCGCAGACCAAATCGCCCACCAACTTCTATTAAATGGAAAGCCCACAAAAATGGCACAATGTGCTAGGAGGAACATAAAAATGAAAAATAAATGTACCGCCGAGACCGCTAATACAGTTCTGAGTGCAGCAGTCACCAGTCTTGAACTCGACAAAGCAGTGAGCATAATGAAGAATGGGAAAGCCGCAGGACTGGACGACATTAGGACGGAACAAATAAAACACTTTGGACCACAGACAAAGAAATGGATTCTCCTGTTTTTAAATAATTGTATCAGTACTCAACATACACCAAAAATATGGAGAAAGTCAAGAGTAATCACAATACTTTAACCCGGGAAAAGCCCAGACAACCCAAAGAATTTCCGTCCAATCTCCTTGCTCTGTCATTTGTATAAGCTGTTGGAGAGAATCCTTCTCAACCGACTAGCGCCCCTTATAGACCCGCTTCTCATCCCACAACAAGCTGGTTTCCGCCCTGGAAAATCATGCACTGGACAGATTCTGAACCTCACACAACACATAAAAGATAGGTTTGAGAAGAGACAAATAACGGGAGCAGCCTTTGTAGACCTAACCGCTGCCTATGACACAGTCCACCACAAAACCCTGCTGCTTAAACTACAGAATATTACCCATGACGCAACTATTACTAATCTAATAGCAACTATGCTACAGAACCGTAGATTTTATGTTGATCATGAAGGTAAGCGTAGCAGATGGCGCACGAACAAAAATGGACTGCCTCAAGGAAGCGTGTTAGCGCCCTTACTCTTCAATGTCTACACAAACGACCAGCCAATACTGAACAATACCAGGTCCTTCATCTACGCAGATGACTTGGCGCTCACAGCACAAGGGGTCTCTTTCGAGGAAGTAGAAACCCAGCTTACTAAAGCACTCACCACCCTCTCTTCGTACTTCCACCAAAACCGACTACAGCCAAACCCAAGCAAGACCCAAGTCTGCGCCTTTCATCTTAATAACAGACTTGCCAAGAGAAAGCTGCACATTACCTGGAACGACTTGCTGTTAGAGCACTGCGACACACCTAAATACCTAGGAGTCAAGCTGGATAGGACCCTCACTTATCAGAAACACTGTCAGTCTGTTAAGCAAAAGGTGTCCACCAGAAACAACCTACTCCGAAAAGTGGCAGGTACGAAGTGGGGAGCCCAACCAAACCTGATCCGCACAAGTGCTCTAGCTCTCTGTTTCTCTGCTGGCGAGTATGCTGCGCCAGTATGGGCGAGGTCTGCCCATACCAAGAAAGTGGATATTGCTCTGAATGAAACGTGCCGGGTGGTTACGGGGTGCCTAAAACCTACCCCAATATCAAAGCTATATAAACTCTCGGGCATTGCCCCACCAAACATACGGCGAGAAGTTACTACCAAGAAGGAACTCACCAAAGCAACCCACGACGCACTCCACCCTATGTTTGGGTACCAAAAGATAACTACACGGCTCAAATCAAGAAGAAGTTTCCTACAGTCAACAACGGAACTGGAGATACCTGAGGCCACCCTGCGGCTGAACATGTGGAGAAGCGCAACTGAGGGGAATACTTGGATTGCCCCGAAAGAGGACCTAGCCCCTGGACATGACCAAGGGTGGAATATATGGAGGTCCCTTAACAGACTTCGGACCGGAGTATGCAAGACGAGGACACAAATGAGGGCCTGGCAGTTTTACAGCGGACCGACTGAATGTGGCGTGGAGCAGACCCTGTCACACCTTCTGGAGTGTGCGCTGTGCCCGAATGGCTGCACCCAGGAAGACCTGATGATGGCCAGAAGTAACGCCATCGACGTCGCCCACTTCTGGGCAGACAGGATCTGACCCTGTTGTTTCCGACACGATTATATATATATTATCAATATGAAAGAATTTCACTGAAATCTGTTATAAGTTGTTGTCAATCTGATTGTCAAACTAGTAGTCAAAATTTAAAATGTTCAAACTTTTTGTTTCAATTAAACCTTCTTAAAATTGCTTTGAAACGAAGAACTAGATGAAACTTATAATACGATGGTTTTCAAATTATTTTTCATTACATTTTAAAAATGAAAAAAGATTAATAAAAAAGGAAAATAAATAAATACTTAGAATTTAAATTTAATGAAATTAATAAGCATTGTAAAATGTAACGTCAACTGGGATTCTCTTGTGTGCTTTTACGCAAAAAAACGTGAAGGAGTTCGGGCAGAGGTCATTTAATCAGTGGCGAAGATCAGGGTTGGCCACTTCAATCAAGGACGAATGTCAAGTTCTCACCCTTCCAGCTTTCAGGAATCTGACCCACTCCCGAGTGAAAAAAATCCTAAAAAAATCCGCCCGCTGAAAAACTGTGCCATCAATCTAGTCGCCTACAAAGTGCGGAAATATAAAAGCGTATTTTCATTTAAGAAAGCTAGGACATTTTTTATTACGAGTGTGTATATTTTCTATAAAGATTTCTGCTACTCCTCTACAGTGTTTTTCTAAATTTAGTCTTAATTCATTTTATTTTTATTTCTTACTGCTTATACTTGGTACAACTATATAAAAAAAATAAGGCGCTATAAAGATCAAGTACTTGATAGCTTTTTAATTTTACATATAATTTACTAGGCAAATGGAATGAAACGAGGACCAAGGCAGCTGACATTGCTGTGTTGCGGTAGCTCGTGACAAACATATAGCCTAGTTAGGGAAGAGAACATGGTGATAATAATAAACTAAGAATATTATCTTTTTTATGTAAAAACATGCAGGATAGCACACCCAGTCAAGACCAGTGCACTCTATGACGCTCAGCCAGGGAGGCTGGACGCTGCATGCAGGAAACGTGTGTTGTGTTCGTGTTTGTGTGTGGGTTGGGGATATTGCAAGTGAATATTTATGTTTCTTGAAGAGATCCAGATTGTAGGAAGGAGGAAACACAGACGCTGGAAGAGCATTCCATAGCTTACCGGTGGCATTAAGGAAGGAGCTTTGGAAACTGCCAGTTCTTGGTCAACATATATTAACAGTGTATGGATGTTCGACAAGTGTAAGACGAGTTTGTTGGTTGTGGGTGGGTGCAGGATGAATTAGTTGTGTAAATTCCGAAGAGCAGCGACCGTGGTAATAACGGTAGAAAAGACTAAGAGAACCAATCTTACGCCTGTTCCAATATGAATTTAGCTTAACTGTAGGACAGTTTATGAGATTGTGGTGAATATCATGTTGTTTGAGATATTTGAAGTTTTTAATATGGTATTCATATGCTTTATCTTGAAGACAATAATTGTGAAAGAAGTAAAAGTAAATGCATAAAGAAGTGATTGGTTTATTTGTTTTTATAGAACTTAATTTCAAATATTACGTTACAATAATAAAAATTTAAAAAAATATGAAATAAAGGCGTTTCAAATATTAAATGGACTTGTGTGTGAGTGAGTAATAAGTGAAAAATAGTTAATAAATAGTACACCAAAAATATTTAATCAAGATGAACACGTTATAAAATAATAAAATTTTATAATACAAAATAAAATTAATGATATCAAAAAGCATTGTCTCATCTAGTGCAGTGCATAATACTTTATCGGGAATATTTCATAATAACAAATGTTTTATTTTAAAAAAATGTTCGGAAATTGATCGTTCATTGTACTTTGTAACGTTGCCTTCTACTAACATTATAGTCGCGAAGGTTCTATAGTTAGCATTGTAGCATTATTCTAGCAAAGGCTCCGGTGCAACGCCCAGGGCTGCATAAAGAATGCAGCCAAACGTCTATTATGAAGTAAAAATCAATAGCCTTAATGTATGTAGCCTTGTGCAGCGTTCGAAGCCTCCATCGGAAGGAGAACTTTGAGTGTAGTCATAAATTTAGCTTCAGCAGTTTTGTTAATTAGTCGAACGCAGCTTTATTATTTATTTTTTATTTTTGTTAAACTTATTTAAGTGGTTAAATTTAAAAAAGCCTATTTGTAACAAACAAATATAAGATAGTTGTGATTTTAAAATAACAAAACTTCGAAGACCAAGTTACGAAGAATTAGGATAAAATTTTGCTCTGGTAACCCAGAAACATTGATAAATTAATCAATTAAATATATTTGGTGAAAAAAATTGCAATGAAAATTTAAAATTTTAATATTTGATAAATACCTTTAACTTTAAAATAATTAATATCTTTTTATTTAAGACAAGTAGGTTGTTCTGAAATTTTCTCTCAGAATATGTTTTTTCTCCGAAGGACTTCAAGAAAAGACAAATTCGGACATATTTGTAATCATTCCAATTTTTGAATTCCTTTAATTTCTTAGCATTCTTACCACGTGTACTAGTAGTATCAACTTTACTCAGTAAAATGTAATTTATTTCACTAGATCTATTGCTAAAGCCTTTTTGCGTGTTTTTCGTGTTAAAAAAATATGTTTAATGATCGTTACATTAAAAAATTCAATTACATTGAATACTATTTTAAAGTTCATAAGACGTTGTATTTTTCATAAATAATTTCACTCATTCGTACAGTTTGATAGCTTCGAAACTACTTGTTTCGAACGGAAAAGTTACAAGTGGCGCAAATCGAACCCGGAACATCCTCTGGGAAAACAACTCCAAGAGTTTGTTATTCGATTATCATAAAGCTCGGTGCTCTCCTAGAGCACTGCGGGATCGAAAATTATCTGCCGGTGCAGGTGGGATCAGCTGCAAAAGCTCGGAAGAGCAATCGCTGCGGTGGAAAAGTTCACTAGGAGGACTTGACCCGCGCGAGCTTTATAGGGGCCAAAAACAATAGAGCCCGAGCTTTGTTTGTAACTTGGAGCTTTTTTATGACGCCCTAATGTATGACGCAATTATTTTTAAGGTCCCACACACATTTCCTAGTAGGTCATAAATCGCGAAAATCCTTTTAACTCGGCAGAATGGGACCTTACAGTTTTTTGTTCAATATTTTTAGAGTATTTTTTAAGCGGACGGTTTTACAGCGTATTCTACTCGAGAGAATATTTTTTTAATTTCCCATTATACAATTTTGAACACACGTAGTATGATAATAATAGCAGGGATAATAAAGGGATATTACATGTCTTACAAAAAGTGATGTTAAGTGGTTAATAATCATAATACTCATAATAATACAGCTTATAAGAGGATTAAGTGATTTGAATATTTTATACATATCACTTTTGATATTGCTTTACTAATTATATTACAATTAATCATGCCATAAAGCAGCGGTCGGGGAACCGGGGTTAATTACCCCAAATGGAGTAAAAATATGTTTTTTGGGGTAATAAGGAAATTTTTCTAGTTTGCTATTTTATAAAACTTACTATTTTCATGTAACTTTTTTGTTATTTTCCGTGTAAATTAATTCAATAAATTTTTTTATTCAAATATGCATTGGTTGTCTTCTTTTTAAAATAGGGAGAAGGGGTAATATCGACTTACCCAAAAATATTTTGGGGTAATATCGAATTACGAAAAAATATTTTGGGGTAATGGTTAAAAAAGTTCCCCGACCGCTGCCATAGAGTGATTGGCCTGTATTTCTTTTATCAGTAAATAATTGAAGTTTTTGACAGTAAGTTAAATCAATTGGCAGTTAATAAAATTAATCGACAGTAAGTTGTTATAAAATTAATCGGCAATAGTTTTGATGAAATGTTATTTATATATCTTGCATCGACTTTGAGAAACATTTTGATATTAAATTGATAAGAATTTCATACCCTCATTCAACATATGATCTATGTTAAAACGATGTATGAAATTATGTGTTGTTTTGTTAATAGTTTTGATGACACAAATAGACGGCGATCTCAAAAAATTAAATAATTATTTTATCGTATATTTGAATAACCAAACGTGATTAAATTAAAATGATTTAATTAAATATAAGCTCTATAAATGCCATGGTACAGTTGAACCACCCCTTAATATTGAGCGGTTATGATTAAAAATATATATTTAAACGGGGGCTTGCAACTTCAAGATCTTCATGATTTGATTGACGTCATCGTTTTTAATTAAAATAATTAAAGTAAGCCATTAATCAATTAAATGATCTGTTTTCCATTAACACAGTTAAATAATGTTCAACAATTAAATATCTTATTTATTTATGAATCAATGTTTTAAAAATACGGATATCAAATCTATCGTATGATAAACGTACTCTAGCTTAATGGTTGACACTTATTACCAATATATTCTTAACATTTGTTGTTAAATAAAAACATATTCATATATTTTTCAAAATTATTTTTATTCTTGATGGAAAAAAAACTAACTGTCGTTATAAAATGGGCAGTATAAAAGGAAACAATAAAAAATCTTAACTGTCCTAAGAAAGTCAACAAGCAGTGAATTTTCTCGTTAGCAATGAAACCTCGCCGGGAAGCTTTAGAAGCGGAGACCAACAAACTGGTTTAAGTGGACAATAGCAGTAAACAGAGCTTTCAAGCGGCAGATGGTTTAGGGGAGGAAATACAGATGCTGGTAGAGCATTCCAAAAGTTAACGGCTATATTAACCCCCAAAACATACTCATAGGACATAAAAATTAAGGTTATTAACTGACTACTTGGTAAAACTGCATAATTGTAATATTTTAATTATTTTAATTTTAAAAATTACAGATTTACTTTTTTTAAGTAATTGAGCATGTTTCTGTCCCCATCAGGTCCATCCTTAGCGATGGCTTAACTCTAGTGATAGTATACAAGTCTTCTTCGTAGTATCAAACCGGAGGATTGGTTTTCAGAAACAAAATCTTGCATCTCGATCTCCACTCCTCTCGGTCCTCCGAAACCCTCTTCAGCTCAGCATAAGAGCTACAACTCATGTCCTCTTGCTGCTAACACTTGCTGCAAATACTCCTGTCTAGGGCGTATTTGCAGTTTACTTACAGTGACAAGTATTACTTCTTAAGTCAAAACACTCATATTTTTATAATATGTTTTTAAAAAGTATAATCGTATCAAATTTTGTTTTAATATGTATCACATTGAGCACTGTTTACTTGATGAAAGACTGCAGTTTCGAGATCTATGGCAGCTTCTGCAGTTCCAATGTGTACAAAAGTACTGACATGTGTAACAAATTTATATTTAGTGAAAATGTTTCACCAGGGTGTAATTAGGTGGTGTGTAGAAACGGGGATAAATGGGTAGGACATATATGTAGGTTAATGACTATTAAGAGAAAATATTCACTAGAAATGAGTAGGGAGTTGGTAAGTGGGAGAAATACTTTTATATACAATATAATAATAATAATAACTTATATATTTGAATATAATTTTGTCGAATATTTTATTTTTTATTATGAGTTACTTAAACTAATATTAAATGATACTTTAATAAATTATTATGTACCCTACTATATTTATTCTTACACAAAATTGTTTTTTTTTTAAAACACTTACTTAGAAATGTATCTTATCTACTTAAATTATGCCTGAAGTAGGCTCTAGGTTTTACAGTAGAGTGTTGTAGGCTGTTGCGCAGCAGACAAAGTGGCACCTTACGGAATCGAACCAAAAGCTTCCATGATTGACAGAGTATATGAAATTCCCTGCATAAATCCACGGCTCCCGCCCACTAGAACCCGCCTACAAAGCCAGGGCGGAACTTGACAGGTATTTGCATTATTATTTTTAGCTGACGCGTTTGGCGTTTTTGCGGGCTGTGCTCTCGACTTAACGACGATTTGAAGATTTGCGCGGTTTTACAGTGTTGTTCGCGCGAATGCTGTAATGCCGTGTCAGAAGAGAATTTTCATGATTTTCAGCCATAATTTCAACGTGAAATGTTGACTTTATGTATTAAATATAAATAGTTCAAGACTTTCACTAACATATTGATAGAATATTCCAGAAGAATATATTTCACACTGTTATTTATTTTTGTTTTTTTGTTACGAGTATTATTGTATTTAAAAGTCAAATTTTAAGGATTCTTGAAATAATAATGAATTTTTATCATTGACATATTTAAATAGATAAAAGTTGAATTACAAATATTTTAAAATAAGAAAAGTAAATATATTTTACGCGTTTTTTTTATGTAAGTTTATACAGTAAAATACTTACAAATGGTGATGAAGAAATTTAAGTTTTTTTTAATTTTCCAGAATACAATGTATCTAGAAGATGCTATTTTGTTAATGATTGATAGGTAAATCAGTTGATACTTCTTTTTATAAGAATGGTAAGAATTAGTCTCAGTTATTGTAAAAATAATACAATAATATTACAAATAACTACCATTTATAATCTGAAACTTGTATTATTATTAATATTATTTTGGTTTCTTTTAATTTTTGCACACATAATCAAATAAAGAGAATTTTTTCAATTCAACCGTCTTTTTTAAGATTTATTTTTGAAGAAACGAACGAAATACCTGTAGTATTTAGTCCTAAAACTGCTTATTCCAAAATAACATTTTTTTTTACTTAAGACAGTGTTTGAGCAACTATAATAGATCTTACAAAGACAAGTTTTAATGACAAGACAAAAGCCAAGTCTTTAAAACGAAGATCTATCATTTAACTTTCTAAAAAAAACGATTGACCGACGCTTAAAATCGGCCAAATTACTTAATTTTATTTAAATCTACCGTATCTTGTTCTGCAAATTCGACCGAGAACAATACATATAGTATGCTCTGTATTATTTTGAGTGCAGGTATGATTAGGACTAGTTTTATTCATGGCAGCTGACAGATCTTTATGGCAGCGGTGAGTGAAGGTGAAATTCTCCAGCTGACCATGGATCATTTGATACAGAGGTGCAACTCAACAAACCTGAAGATACGCGGTATTTTCAAGGGGTCACCTACAAATACGATCTCCACTCTTATGCTATGGACAATAATTGATGTAATAAATGTATTATTATGAATATATCTTCCATTTACCTGGTAAATTCAAGATTTTTTTATATTTGTACTCGTTTAATAAATGATTAAAGTTGGATTCTAATTTAAAATCAATCTAAGTATTTTAAAAGTCTATAAAACAAGAAGAAAAAGTGTTTACGTTGTTTTACTTCAGAAATTACTTTTGCAGTATATAAAATAATGACTATAGTTGACACCAGGGGCTTCGCTTTTATGTTCCATGCATCGTAAAAACTTTTTTATGTTCTAAATAATATCATAAGAGGGCACTTTGACATTCTGGATATTTATTGCAGTTATTCTAAACTCTATAGACTGCTTTCACTTCTACTACAGTGTCAGTAACAAAAAATATACATTTTGAACTCAACGTTTGCCTTTATTGATAATTTGATAACTGAAATTTTTGCTTCATTAATACATTTTTGAATAGATATTAGTACAGATTCTACTAAAAAATATCCAGCTCTTAAATCAGCTTCTTTAGTATAGATATCCTAAAGCATCTTTAAAATCGGATTGATTCAATTTATTGAATTGATTCAATCAGCTTTACTTGATGAAAATAAAGTGTCATCTATATAGCGCCTGTATTGAGTCCATTCTTCATTGACATATGTGGCTCATGTATTTATGGCTTAAAAAAAGCCAATTAGGCCTTATAATGTGCTTGGAAAGCAGATGACAGCGTAAAATACTAGAGGTGCGATTATTTGACTTTGTGAGAAATAAAAATTCAGCATTTCATACTACAGTCGGTCAAGAGGTGAAGTTGGACTTAATTGAGACATACACTAAGGATGTCGTAAAAGAACAAAGAGCACAACTGTCTGTTCTTCTAGACCCTGAGCTCGCTCCATCCTTGACGGCCTTCGGCAATAATATATAGAGTTTACTCGGCATAACTACGAATTGACATGGGAGGAGACGAAATCCATGTGCGGCTGACAAAGCTTTGAGGCGGCAGTTTGTGGCAGCCATGTAATGTAATAAAATCGGAAACGGTGACGACTTCATATTTTGGCTTTAGGGTGTAGCCGTGTGTGGCGAACTTCCTTTAACCAATATTTCGACCGCCATTGCAGGGGTCTTCTTCAGGATTGATGATTTATTTAGTTTTGAGTTGGTTTATTCAGATTATCTTTTTTATACGAGCGTTATTGATTTATATCACCATGGCAACTACATAATCAAGTTTCATTCCGGAGAAACGTGGGTATGTTCTAAAAATACGGTAGGTATGTTCTAAAAATTGTACCTCCACAACGTCATGTCGGACTGTGGTCGTCATTGCTTGTCTGTAAAGGTTTTAGAGTATGTGCTAGAGGTGGAAGCCATGCTGTTTTGAGAGTTAAGCCATCATCCCTGTTGATGTTGATGGGATGTCTTTTGATTTCAATTGCTTCCCTTACTAGCCGTGCATATTTTCCTTGCGTATGGAGATATAAATCAATAACGCTCCTATTTAAAAAGATAATCTAAATAAACCATCTCAAAACTAAATAAATCATCAATCCTGAAGAAGACCCCAGCAATGGCAGTCGAAATATTGGTTGAAGGAAGTTCGCCACACACGGCTAAACCCAAAAGCCGAAATATCAAATCTGGCCGTGAAAACCTGAGAAGTTATTTAGGTGACGACTTAATTAAAAGGAATGACTTTATATTAAAATATTGCTTTATATGCATTTACAGCTTTACGTCTAATATCAAATTTATAGAACACATCTAATTATTTATAAAGCCAATTTCAAGAAGGAAAAAAAACTACATTTCTATCAACAATTTAACATCTTTTAAGCATTTCCACAACATATGTCGATAAAGAACGAGTTGTTTTAGCAAGCCCCTTCTGTGAAAGTATCGGTATGCTTTCAAATATTTTCTATTTATCGTTTTAAGAGACGTTATGCCTTGTATCCATTGTGAACACATTCTAAGGCATTGTTTTCTGTAGGTCGTTCTCCTGTAATACCAGTTACGACATTTGGGTAAACAATTCTAAACGTGAGCTTCAAAGTAATATAAATAATAACTGAAATATTAAAATAAATCGCCCAAGATCGACATAAATATTGAGCAGGCATAGTTTGCCAATAAAAAAATTGAGTTAACGAATTATAACTGGGTCAAACATCTTTTAGATTAAGTTTCGTAGTATCAATCCAGTGGATTGGTTTGCAGTAAAAAAATCTTGCATCTCGATCCCCACTCTTCTCGATCCTCTGCAACCCTCTTCAGCTTAGCAACAACTCATATCCTCGAACACTTGCTACAAATACTTCCGTCTAGGGCGCCCTCTACAGTATCAACCTTTAACCATACCTTCCACAATGTCGTGAAGAAGACCATTAAGGCACATGATGTGACCGATCTATCGGGCTAGCCTCTCAGAGATGGTTCTTACTAGGTGCCAATCTTCCTTGATTATGCTGAGAACCTCATTGTTCATGACGTATTCTCTCCAGGAAATGCCGAGAATGCTTCTGTCTGGCCACATCTCAAAAGCCTTTAGTATTTTCTTATCACTTTCAGATAAGCACTTTTTTATTTGCGATTAGCGCCCTAAAAAAACCATCGAATGGGCATTATAGACAACTAACTTTGCTTTATTTTAAGAGTTTGGCCTTGACTTTGTCCTGACTAGTCATTTTATCAATATATGTTTTTATTTCCTCGTTTGATGAGATTTTTTGGTTGAAAATCAATATCAAAAGGTTCACAGCAAATACGCACATTTTCCACACACAGAATTTAGTGGAATCTGCTGATCCTTCACTTGATTACCTTATAGGTACTCTCTCACGCATGTAAGAACAAAACATAATTCATATATATAATATTAATTAATGTTTCAGGTGTATTAGAAAATGCATTTTAAATATTCTCGTATATATTAGAAAGTCAATACTGTGGAGCATTTTTGAATAGTCTATGCCTCTTTTTTGCATTTCCATATGAATACAAAATAATATTTACATATTAATACACCTGATTCTCTCATTATTGTTTCTAAAAAATCATTAATATGATTTTTAATAAACGAGTATAATAACACACAATACCAGGATAGAGCCTTGGTCGAGCATGGATTCTATGAGGTTCATACGGATCGACTATACCACATTTGCTAAGGATGTGAAGTGATTGCATAAGTGTAAGTATTGAGAGAATCGTTGTTTTCATCAGCTGCTTGAAGATACGAGTATTCAGGTTGAATAACTTCTAAGGTTTTCACGACCAGATTTGATATTGTGGCTTTTGGGTTTAGCCGTGTGTGGCGAACTTCCTTCAACCAATATTTCGATCACCATTGCAGGGGTCTTCTTCAAGATTGATAATTTATTTAGTTTTCAGTTGGTTTATTCAAATTATATATTTTTTATAAGCGTTATTGATTTACATCTCCATGGCAACTCAAGTTTCATTCCGAAGAATCGTACGTATGTTCTAAGACTACGGTAGGTATGTTCAAAGAATACGGTAGGTATGTTCTAAGAATTTTACATCGTCATGTCGGACTGTGGTCGTCCTTGCTTGTCTGTACAAGTTTTAGAGTTTGTGCTAGAGGTGGAAGCCATGCTGTTTTGAGAATCTAACCGTCATCCCTGTTGATGTTGATGGGATGTCTTTTGATTTCAATGGCTACCCTTACTAGGCGTGCATATTTTCCTTGTGTTCGAGCCACGATTTCGGGTTCGAACGAAAACTTATGTCTCGTGTCAGCCAGATGCTCTGCCAGTGCTTAGTCAACATATATTAAATGTGTCGGGAAGCTTGGAAAGAGTTTTACAGGTCTTACGTTTATGAATTGGAGCCAAGATCAAATGTAACGCACTAAATTACTTTAAATTTGTTCTTTTTTTTTTTTTAAATGGAAAGTAGAAAGGTATTAGTTGTCATATTAATTAAGATTTTCTTCATATAAAAAAAGGTAATATTTAGTGTATCTTCAGGAGTGTGGTACAAGCTTTTATGTACTCTGTTTATCTCTGTTTAATTGAAACGAACGCTCATCCAAACATTCTAAACGATGATGGTGATCGTTATTAATCCCATTAGTGAGATAACATGGCCGCTTAGCAATCTGAATATCCAGATTGCTCACTTTTAACAGCACGGCATTAAAATTAAACGATTGTTTTATTTGCGTTAAAATATTTTAAAACAAATACACAACGTTCTTGTTAACACATCACTTTCGTAATTGTTTGTGAAAAACATTTAACGATAACATAAGTACATAAACTAATATGTATTGTGTGATTATTTTCTTCTTATGTTTCATCAACTACAATGCATAATATTTAATCGATGGATTGTTGGATTCAGAGATGACTTGGGCCAGGAAAAGATAGAAGATACTGAAAGATTCGCAGTTGTTGTGACCACATGTTCCAACTAGAGAATTGATTTGAAAGGATGTTTCTTTTTTTATTAATTGGGTTATTGATCTGGTCACTTCGCAGCCCAACTTTTCAGCTCAGTAAATTCAAAAAAAAAAATTGCATAAGCTTCATCCAATATAAATTTAAGGTCTAAAAACGCCATTTTATATATTTTCCATCAACTTTGAAATGCAAGGCCTTTCAATATTTCAAAACGAAAGTAGCTAAACTTTATTGAATTTATCATCATCATCATCAGCTTGTATCCGTCCACTGTTGATCGTAAGCCTCCCGCATGAGTCTCCATCCTCTTCGATACTCCGCCTTCCGCATCCAGGTCTCTCTCGATATTTTTCTTATGTCATCTTTTCCACAGGTATGTCCTGCCCATTGCCACTTGATTGTGCCTATTCGTTGGGTAGCCTCCACTACTTGAGTTCTTCTGCGGATATTCTCGTTCCGGATTCTATCTTCAAGCGATACTCCTAGCACGGATCTCTCCATAGCACGCTGGGTGACAAACACGTGGAATCTAACAGCAAAACTTACTGTTAGATTCCACGTCTCCGCGCCGTAAGTTTATACAGGGAGGATGCATTGGTTAAACGCCTTAGTTTTAAAACAATGCGGAATTTACGCTTTAAAAATGTACTTTGGTTTTCCAAATGCTGCCCATCTAAGTTCCATACGCCTGTCAATTTATATTATATTTATAGCGTAACCTTTTTCATATTT
Organism: Glossosoma conforme; assembly: GCA_022606575.1. Taxonomy (NCBI): domain Eukaryota; kingdom Metazoa; phylum Arthropoda; class Insecta; order Trichoptera; family Glossosomatidae; genus Glossosoma; species Glossosoma conforme. The sequence goes on along the minus strand of JAGTXR010000087.1, from coordinate 1,105,780 downwards.
TTATTTATTTGATCTATCGTGTGGTACAGTTATAGTAGTGCTTATAGAAAAGATTATAAAGGTTTTAAGATATCAGGATAACTATATAATAATAAAAGTGAAATGATACATAAATTTATGTGTTTTTTTTTATTTCCACTTGCATTCTAATATTTAATAATACATTTTAATTATACAGATATACACCTAAAACAAAAAGTTTAAGAACATATTAAAAATGATTGTTTAATGTTATGTGATATAAATCTTCTTGTATTTCCATAATGACTCTCAAGTATGATTTTTTTTATGAACCCCTTATTGTGGTATAGAAGGTTTCTTCAAAGAATTAATGGTAAAAAATAGCATCTGACTTAGATCTATAGTGACAATTTTTGGCGACTTTATGTTGCAGATATGAAAAACGAATATTAAAAAAATCGTACGTTTCTTAAAAATTAATCTGCCCGTTTTAGTTCCGCCCTTAAAGAATAAAGCGGCGCGCGCTATTTTTTGTTCGTGAGTCAGTATTTTCATTGTTATGAATATCAAAAAGGTTTTTGTATCGGCAGACAGAAAGGCAGTGTGAATTGATGGATTTAATATGAAAACAGATATAGTGAAGGCAGAGGATTACCTTATATGTACACTTAAATAATAGTAACAAAATTTGGATTTATATTTATTTTTTGTTTTTACAGTAAAAATATTTTGACAGTATTTAAGAAGTTAATAAAGAGAAAATCGATTTTTGTTTAACAATCTTTTGCATGTAAAAGTGATTCAATTGTTAGGCAAAGAACATGTTTATCATATTTTCCGCTATTTTTAATGTAAACCCATACAACAGAATGCCGACACAAGGTGGTAGTGATTTTGAAGTTTTCCATCTGTGGAACCTTAAATGCTCAGTGATTAAAGCGATTGCTTGGCAAGCCGAAGGTCGTGGGTTCCATCCCCGACGGAGGATCTCGGGCTGTAGTCTATGACGTTATCGGATGAATACTCCACATGCAGCGCTTAGCCATATACACCATGGTAAGCGTTATATAACTCCACAGATGAGCCTTCATAATTACTATCACCATCTGTCGATATTCTCCTGTATGTGTTTGCATTAAAAATAAAAATAAATGGCCTACATCGATCCTTTTCATGCATCCTTCTTTTGTCGATGGTATTGATCTCCTAGATCTCTGTGATCTTTAACACGTGTCATCTTCTTCTTGTTTTATGTTTTTTTTTGTATGTATTGTATGTTTATGTATATTCTATGTTTCTCATTCTTTAATTTTTAAATAAAAAATAAAAATTATACGTAGACCATTTTATTTATTTATTTCTTCCTTCATCCTTGCAACCCTACCTATCTCCCTCACTTATCATTTCCTGATAGAAACCCCCACCCCCTCTCCTAAATAAATGGATTAGACCACTTATAAAGTTAAACGCAGCTCAGTTATCTCTTAGCAAGAGAAGGATTGAGAAAAGCTACGAGTAAGTCGAAACTGCAGTCTCCTAATAGAGAACTTTTGTAACGTGATCCATAAGAAAACAAGGTAAATAAATAAATATTTATGATCTTATTCTTTATTATTCCATGTACCTTGAAACTAAAGTTCTGTTAATAAATAAATAAATAAAAATACTTAATATTAATGTGTAAATAATAAATAGTGTACTTTTACTTCGTATTCAGATTTTCTATATTTTCTCTGGAATAATTGTAAGACATATTATTCTTGCTTCTTTATCACTGTCGTAAAGAAGTATTGTACAAAAAATATTTTTATATTATAGTGAGCAATGAGATATTTCTAAGATTCATTTTATTTTCATTGAAGGTTTTTAGTGTTTATAAATTCTAATTGTCTTAAGATTTTTTTCAAATAGATATGAGAAAGTTCAAGTGGCTAGAGTGGTGCCCAAAAACTGATAAACGAAGCGTTAGACTATCCCCTGCAAGATGGACTGATGACACAAGAAGAATAGTCGAAGTGATGGGATGAATGTTAGATGATCGAAGAGGTTGAAGACTTATGCGGGAGGCCTATATTCAACATTGGACGGACACAAGTTGATGATGATGATATATTTTTTCCTAAATAAAATTAGTTTTTCACTTAAACTTTTATATATTATTAAGGTTATCAACTGACAATACTTGGTGAAACTGCATAATTATAATTTGAGAATTAATTTTATTTAAAAGATTATTAAATTAAAAATATTTAGTTTTGATTCATAATTTATTTTAACGATTACATGTTTCGGTCTTCCTGAAGAACATCTTCAATAATTATTTAAGATCGTCTTCAGGAAGACCGAAACATGTAATCGTTAAAATAAATTGTGAATCAAAACTAAATATTTTTCAATTATTAATTTTTAAATTATAATTAATTCTTAAATTATAATTATATATTAGTTAAATGAACATGCAAAGATTATGGAAGAACTATTTGATGAGCTAAACGCCATGAAATTTTTGCTTAAATAAAAATGGTACAGGAAATAAATAATGTTCAGGATTCAAACACTGTAACTTTATGTTTTCTTTTGACAAAATGTCTTAATGTTCGTACTTGTTTACAGTTTTGCAAGTATATTATAACAAAATAACTAAATTACCCTAAAAAATGTATTTCTCAAAGCAGCGCCTTTCAAAGAAGTCTCAAAGAAGACATCCAAATTGCTGGAATGTTCAACCCCGAGACCGCAAGAAATTAAATTAAAACATCTCAGGTTTATAATTTTCATTGAGAACTCTCGAAAATTTGAAAGTTTCGCGGAGGTATTTAAGGAAAGGGAAGACTTGAATTATTACGAACCCTGAAAACGTATTTCCAAAAATAAAACAAAGAGGTAACGTATAGAAATTTATGAAAGGTCTGAAAGAAAATGAGACCTGAAAGAGAACTCCTGAAAAAGTTAAAATGTGTGTCCACGTCATGGCCGACGCTAAGTGTTTCAGCTGGAATGTCATACATATGTATGCGGCTTCAGGAATAGGGTCAAGAATAATATTTCTTTATTTCTTTGCGACAGACCGGTTCTTTATAAATATGAATATGAAAAATGTAAGATTCACTTACGTCAGTAGTGGATGGGGAGCTTTTTTCAGCAACTCGGCTGAAACTGCTTTCACGTTGATTTTCAAGAATTAACATACATCGGTTCACTGAACTTGAATTACTTTCTAATAAAATTGATGTATTCTAAATATGTATTCTTTCAAACACTATATTTTATCAAATACAAATAATATTTTCGAATCGTATACATCAACATTTAATGTTAACTGTTATATGTATGTATTATTTAAATGAAAGCTTTTATATTGATATTAACTATGAAATACACATTGTATAATTTAATACTTTGTGTTAAATATTATTATAATTATACTTTAAATTAATTTTTATAAACACTTTTTATTAATATTTTTGTTTTACCTATTAAACAATCATATGAGTGATAGCTGTATTATTACGTTATTAATTTTTTTAACAATTATAAATAACATTATTTAATAATCCTGCATATTTATTTATTTTACCTACATTATTAATTGATAAGATCAAATTGACGTATTCGTAAATCACTCTGTTTAAATCATCAATGAATCACACGACTTAACCATTCTGATAAAAATCAACATCGAAAATCACGCATCGATTGTAACAATACAACACATGTATATTTAAATATTTTATTTTATTTAAAAAATGTTGGTTTTTCATATATCGGTTAAATAATTCAACTGATTATCACATCGCGTAGAGTGAAGAAGCTCTACGGTTTCGTAGACTACGTAGAGCTACTGTTCTCGTAGCAAGAGACGTAGCGACCGTGCGCGGCGAAAGCTCGGTTCGCACTGAGGGCCGGGAAAGCTCCGTAGCCAAAAAAGGCGCTACGATGGCTTGGCGTAGCAATAGAGCCTTCCAGCGTAGAGGCGTAGAGGCGTAGGGCAACTCTCATAAGTGACTCGGCTTATCTGGGAGTGCTTTTATTAAATCGTCACCCGAGTGGGAAGCTTTGGCACACTCCGGTCGCCCCTGAGTGATCAATTTTAGGCAATTATTCATGGCCAACGCTATTATAAATGGTTTCAGTTTGGTGATGTCGTAAATATTTCTCATTAGATGTATCGCAGAGTGGGTGAGGACAGTTACATTACTTTTGAAATGAATGATATTATGATGTATTCATGTAATTATTATCATAAATATAAGTTTTACTTAAGACACTCGTCATGAGTTTACAAGTCTTACGAATTATATAAAAATAATTTTCGCTCTGACTGGTCAAAACATTTATGAAGTAACGATACGTCAATAAGATATGCGTTCTATATTTCAATTCTATGATTTTTTCTATGTGTAATATAATCCAGTGGTTTTCAATATTTTGGGCACCGTGAATTACTCGTACATTTGATTATATGGACTGTCATGTGTCAATGTAAAGTTGGGGAACGAGCCCATACCATGGTGGATATGGCTAAGCGCTGCATTTAGAGTGATGATCCGTCAACGTCATAGACTACAGCCCAAGATTCACGCATCATCCTTATTATCACAGGAATTTACTATGAATGAGTGGTCTTCACGGGACAACTTTTGTCTACCAGCAATTTTAATTAATAGGCTATGACTGGCATTTTACGGTTGAGGGATCAAATTCACACCAACTGGGGATATTTTTGAGCTCAGAAATCAATAAGAAATCTTTTTTGTAAGTATCCGTCGAAGATGGACCCACCATCTTTGGCTTGCCAAGCAAACGATTTAACCACTGAGCATTTTAGGATCCACAGATAGAAAACTTTAAAAACACTATCACCATTTGTCGTCATTCTCTTGTATGGGTTTACGTAAAAAAAATTGCGGAAAATATGATAAAAAAATCCTTATCACAGTCTCTTAATATGTCCAACAATTGAATCAATCTTACATTCTAAAGATTACGAATAAAAAATCGTTTGTCTCTTTATTAACTTCTTAAGGACTGTCTTTAAATGTAAATCCAAATTTCGTTACTATTATTTAAGCCGGCATAAAATAAGATCATTAATTACATATACCTTCTGATTTTGCAAATCTTGATCTTATAGTTCATCATTCTAGGGGACCGCCCAGTAAAATGTTTATTCAATGTATGATGTTCCCAACAATCGTGAATATCAAAAAGTCATTCTGGAAACTACTTGTTCTTGATCATCAAATGACTACCAAATATGGCTGTACATCAAATATGTGATTTTCAGTCCAAAATAAGTGTAAGATTAATTAATCAATAATATTATCTATGCCGTGAAATACAGAGCTTGTGTTATCCCTATTCATCTTTACGACTATATACGAAGTTTTCTACAGTCGACAACGGAACAGGTGATACCTGAGGCCACCTGCGGCTGAACATGTGGAGAAGTGCAACTGAGGGGAATACTTGGATTGCCCCTAAAGAGGACCCAGCCCCTGGACACAACCAGGGGTGGAATATATGGAGGTCCTTTAACAGACTTCGGACCGGATTATGCAAGATGAGGACACAAATGCCTGGCAGTTTTATAGTGGACCGACTGAATGTGACTGCGGCGTGGAGCAGACCCTGTCACACCTTCTGGAATGTGCGCTGTGCCCGAATAGCTGCACACAGGAAGACCTGATGATGGCCAGAAGTAACGCCATCGACGTCGCCCACTTCTGGGCAGACAGGATCTGACCCTGTTGTTTCCGACACGATTATATATTTACGGCTATAGATCTTCGCATCTCACCAAAAGTCCATCGAGGACTACGATAGTTTGACTTTGTGAAGCATAACAAGATGAAGGAGTAAACAAGTCAACCTTACATAGTACAGTCTGACAGGAGACGATGTTTAACCAGGCTGGGATTCGTACTTCGGATGCTGCAGGACATCATAAACTATAGCTGCTTTTTAATCAAGCTCCTGGACTCAAGCTGTGTAAAAATAATATACAATATACTCAATAAAGATCCTGAAGATATAACTGTCATGAAATGAGGCGAGGAGCATGACAGTTAAGAAAGCTTTAATTTTAGCAGTTTGTGATGACCGTAAACTTCAGTTGTAAGAGCGGTTATGATATGGTGTTGACGGTACCGTGTAAATAGACTTGGTGAACCAAGGATTGGATGTAAAACGGACGTAAAAGCCTAATTTTTGATTATTTGAGAACTACGCCTTTGGTATAAAGTTGTATAGTCATCTGTTGCATTCCACAGCAGACTGTTTAAGACAGGATTGCATCTCCACACAGTGGAAAGGTCCTACCAAACTTTGGCGCCCATTTTGATGCTTGGTATTATTAAGACACTGCGAACTTTGCAAGAACCCTGCAATTGAAGACAACGCCAGAGATTTCAACTCTTAGTTGATAACAACTGAAACACAAACTAATTAACAGTAAGCAACATCTTACTAGACATTTTTGTATCAATAAATTAGATTTAAATAAATGGCAGATGCAGGGATCTAAGTCATGAACTTTTGCAAGCATGCTCATATTACACGCTTAGATTTCATGATCCAATTCCGTAGGTTTTCATGATAATTTTGGTATTGTGGCTTTTAGGCTTAGTCGTGTGTGGAAAATTTCTTTGCACCAATATTTTAATGATGTGACGACACAAAAGCATACAACCAAAAGATTTTGTGTCGTCAAAATCGTCAATGGCGGTCGAAATATTGGTGCAAAAATATAACACTCACGGTTAAATCCAAAAGCCATAACACCTTGAAATTATCCATTTTGTATATACATGAATTATCGAGTCGGTCTCAATTTTTTGTCGTTATCTGTTGATACACTTCAATAAGTTTACTACAAGCTACAAATTATTAAAAGTCTTTTTGTAACCGTCACTGAACAATTGAAATGCAATGATTATCAATTGACGCTTTTATCATTAATGTTAACTCATTTTAAGAAAAACATGAAAATGCACGCAATAACCTCAACTTTTAATTAAATATATTTTGCTTACATTATTTGAGTGTTTTTCAAAATTAGTAAGAAATCACCTAGTACGTATTCAACATTTTTTTTTAATACCATTTATTAGTTTCTTAAACTGACAATCGCCGTAAGCACACATGTGCACTCTACGTAAACGATCGCCATAAGCGCGGCTGTGCGCACTTTGCAATATTCAAAAGATGTATTAAAAAATTAATTCCGATTTTCTCACAACAACATTTATGAATATTTTAAAATATTGACAAACCTAAAAGGATCGATATTTTTCGATAGGTTGGTGGATATACAAGAGATGGTTCTTGCGCTGTTTCTAAAAACATGTGGCGACAAAATGGGATTGCTAGATATAATAATACATTAATCATCTTCTTTTATATATTTTTTTATTTCAATTAAAAATGACATCAAATTATGCGTACGTTTTACAGGTTTTATTTATTAGGTAGATAACTACAATTAAATACTTTCATTGTATCATTTAAACCGTAGAATTTTCAGATTATAACTGAAAAAATCTCATCTCGCAAATGCCCATCGAACTGTATAATATAAAACAAGACAATCTTAATTTTGTAAGTACGTTCCCTCAGTGTGTCGTCGGTCCTGAAACAAGACTGAAAGTTCGCCTTCGCCAGGCGCTCAAACTCCTAAACACTGCGCCTCTAACGATAATTTTCAGGACTTGTCAAAATAATCACTGAAATGGCCAATTCCGTGTCGCGACCTCGCTCGGCAAAGTACGATGAAGTTCGTCTTGTAACCAGCAGAGTGGATTTAAAATAAAATAAATTAGATTTTTTGCTTTCGACAAATGTTTTTCAGTTTCTATTCTACATAGAGCATCGTGTTACTATTGTTTGTATACATAAAAGAATATATATTGGAGGTGAGGCTTTGATGAATCTATGTGGTGGGCAGGACCTTATAGCTGAGATGGTGGCGGATAAACCGAACTAGTGGTCTACGGCAGCTCTCTAGCTTTCCAAGAAAGCTACTGCTTTTGCGTCAGGTGGCAAACGGCAGTAAAAAACCACCAAAAAAAAACATGATGCCAGAGAAGACCTGAAAGATCACAGGCCACCTGGACTACAACTGTAAACAAGGATCTTAAAACTATGAGTTTGACCGAAAATGCAACGCAGAACAAACAGACATGACCCCAGATGATGGGAAATGGCGAGACTAAAGAAGACATACAATAAAAATATATTTACAGGTGAGGCAGGGAAGTATGCCTGATTTTGAAATATAATAATTTTGAAAAATACGTCTCGACTGCAAAAGCGCGTTGCTCATTCAATGAAGCGATATCTACAATTGACGGCGGTATTTACGAAAAATTCCATAGCTACAGTGTCGTTCGAGCTTATTTCACTCCTCCAACACGTCACTATTACTCACAACGTCATCTCAAAAGTATGGATTGTTCTTTCCTTCAACCTGTATATGGTTTTACATTTTTTTTTATTCTAGGTAGACTTCTTATACCCGGGATGGATTACATGATTATATAATTTATATATGCTTAGTTTAGCTTAATTATTTGCAATTGTAACAATGACAAAAATACATTGCTTAGCGTGGTTTTTGTTAAATCAGCTATTTATAGCTGTGTTATTGTTTGGGTGGAGCCATCTTTTATTACCAAATATTTAAGGTAACTCAGAAGCGTCGAGATAGTTATCCGATCTACTTAAATATTCTAATTATCAAATTACAAAGCATGAACAATGGCAATTGACAAAACTAAGTGAAGCAATTTGTGACGACCGTCATTTTCATCATCAGCCCGTGTCTATCTACTTCTTAAAGTAGGCCTCCCTGATGAGTTTCAATCTTCTTTGATCTTCTGTAACATCTGATCTACTCCCGCTATAATGACTATATGTTCTAGATATAAAATTTATATGAAAGGAGGGTAAAAATTATTTGTAACTCATATTTATAACAAGTGAGTTTTGTTCAATTTAAAGCTTTATACATTAACATCAAATTTATTATTCATTTTGTTCTAATACTCGTATTGCCTTTCAATTTATGCGATATATATATGAAGTATTGGGATTTTAAAAGATATATTTAAAAATCTTCCATACGTTAAGATATTAACTAAAATCATAATGTCTATGTAATACTTTTTGAGTATATATATCAAATATAAAAAGTCACGTATAAAACTTCTGCCCTCTTGCAAGACCCTTTGCCCTTTGTACTCGTATGAAAGATTGCAATCCTTATAGCCTTTACAACAAGTGACCCTCGTATGATAATAGAATACTTTGATGCACGACACACTTCATTTAGCACATCGTTCAAGGATCTAGAGGGCTTTTAGAGGACAGGCTTTTTCTTAGTCACACCCTCAACTCTTTTTTTATCTAAACAAACACTGTAGAATACCAACAGATGGTGGTTATCTGTTAATTCAACGACACTTGTCATTTTGTGATATTTGTGTTATTTTCAATGTTTTGAGCATTCACTTTGAGATCCATAATAAATTATAAATATTTATTTATTTATTTACCTTGTTTTCACATGGATCACGTAACAAAAGTTCTCTATTAGGAGACTGCAGTTTCGACTAACTCGTAGTCTTTCTCAATCCTTCTCTAGTTAAGAGATAACTGAGCTGCGTTTTACTTATAAGTGGTGTAGCACATTTTTGTAGGGGAGGTGGTGGGGGTGTGTCTATCAGGGTGTGTCTATCACCTGATAGACACACCCCCACCCCTCCCCTACAAAAAATGTGTTACACCACTTATAAGTACAACGCAGCTCAGTTAACTCTTAACTAGAGAAGGATTGAGAAAGACTACGAGTTAGTCGAAACTGCAGTCTCCTAATAGAGAACTTTTGTTACGTGATCCATGTGAAAACAAGGTAAATAAATAAATAAATATTTATAATATTTGTGTTGGTTGACGAAAATTTTATTGGTGGTAGATGAAGGCTGTCTTTTTTTTACCATATAAACACAGGTAGTGTTTCTAAATTGAACTATGTATACTTGAATTCTGACGTGTAGTTTAATGTTGTTTGCGTATCATCACTCCACATACAATTCTCTTCAAAAATACAATCACCATGTATTTCATAAAACGAGATTACTTTATTACTTTTTTGTAGTATTCTCCTGTGCGAGTTTACTCATTTGTCTAGACCAAAAATGTAGATTTTTAATTCACCTACTTTAATTAATTCATGAATATGATAATAACTGGCATATTGAAAATATCCATTTTGTGAAATGTTAAAGCTTAGAGTAACCTTTAAAAGATACGAATACAAACTCGAAGAGTGAAGGCTACTAAAAAAAGCATACTCAAGTGGCAAAGAGCAGGACATATCTATCGAAGCTACAACTGTTAATGTGGAAAAAAAGTGTTGTCAAAGAACTGGCATACGAAGCGTTGGCCGCAATTGCAAGATAGACTAACGACATCAGAAGAATAGCGAGAGTAACCTGGATGTGGATGTCGGAGGATCGTGAAAGAATGGAAACTCATGCACCAGTCATACGTTCAATATTGAACGGTCACAGTTTGATGATGAAGAGTGGTGTTCACAAAATTACTTTCATCTACCATCATATTGATTCTATGCCTATAAATTATGTGTACAATATTTTAAAAAATGAATTGAATTGACGATGTTTCATTTTAAAGATGGCAGTTCTACAGCGGACCGACTGAATGTGACTGCAGCGTGGAGCAGATCCTGTCACACCTTCTGGAGTGTGCGCTGTGCCCGAATAGCTGCACCCAGGAAGACCTGATGATGGCCGGGCATAACGCCATCGACGTCGCCCACTTCTGGGCAGGCAGGATCTGACCCTGTTGTTTCCGACACGATTATATATATTTTTTAAAGATGAAACGCATAATAAACATTGAGAGATTCAAATAATTATTCAAAAAAATATTTTTCTTGTTCTTTATAATATACTAATTAGATGTTCAAAAAGAGTGAGTCGGTTGTGAGTGGGTAGAGTGGGGATCGCGGTTCGAATTTGAGATGTGTATGCTCGTCTTTACACCTTCTCTTCATCACTCTTCGTCCCAGGTCACGTCCTCCGGTGATCGAATCTCAACCCAAGTCCTACGAGAGCCACTTTTGTGAGAGCTGACAGCAGTTAGGGGTAGGAGTCTAGACTCTACTCGTAGACTGATAAGAGGCATCACACAACATACATTGCGATGCTTTTTTTATAAGAATACTTCAAATTGCGTGTTTTAATTACAAAACATAAGAGTTTGATTTGAGATTGCTTCAATTTAAAAATATTTAAAGTCAAGTAAAGTCAATATCACAATCATTTAATTGCTTAATATGTACTCATAAAATACTTTCTGCATTATGAGTACAATATGTTACAGCTACAAAACAGTTGTCATTGGATGACAAAAAAAAATTTCTGCCATATCCATGGGTTTTTAATTTATTAGAAAGAAGTTAAATGAGAAAAACAGAGCTATGCTAGCTAGAATAACTCATAACTGATTGAAAGGTATTTTATGTGAGCTGGTGAAGTGCATGGTGAAAAATTTTAGTGGCGGACTCGAGAAAGGTTTTGACCTTAAAAAGATGTTTGTATTAAATAGTAAAATCAAATAGAGACTTTTTCCTGGTTTCTTTTTGACCTAGTCCCAATACTATAGAAGATTTTTATCAAATAATTATTCAATATCAAATATCAAATTATTTTTTTTGTATTTTCAGAACCAGTTTGTAAACATTATTAACAATTTAAAAAATTACATTCAATATTTTAAGGTATTCTAGAAAATTCAATAAATTATATTATTTCGGAAAGTATACGTATTCAATTAAGTACATCATAAGAGGATTTTTATTTTAAGCACTGGTGGATATTTTGTGTTTGCTTTTAGAGTGATTGATATGCATAATAGTTACATATTCATATGTATTACAATATAAAAAGGAGTGTATTCATCACTCACAACTTTTCAGTAACATTCAAAAGTGTAAAAGCGATGTTAAAGTAAAACCTCAGCTGTCAGAAAACTACCAAAGAGTTTTCAAACATCACTCAGCACGTAAAGAAATATATTACTAGTGAATTTTATCATCGGACACAGGGAGCCTGCTGCAATCGCTTAGGCTAGGAACAAAAACTACAGAGTCAAATAAGTTGACTAGTAGGTGAGGGTGAGATCCGCCCACATGTTTGAGAGGAGTAAAGAAAACTGGGAGAAGAAAGTGAGGAGAAAAATTATAGTATTTCAATGGGAATTTTCTAGTTTTTTGCCTGCCAGTATGACCTCTGAGTCTTCTCATCAATGGATGTTACGACAGGGTTGTCACAATAACACAATTACCAGATATCATTTATTTTGTTAAATTTTATTTAAGGAATTTTCGCTAATTTTTGTAAATTAATAATAATATTAATAAAAATAATAATAAAATATAAAAAAACTATACCTATACCATTTTATTTCTTTCTTTCTTCATCCTTGCAACCCTACCTGTCTCCCTCTCTCATCCTACAAAAAAATGAGTGAGAACACTTACAAAGTACTATAGCAGCTCAGTTATTATTATTATTATATTAGTATTTGTATAGCGCTCTTTTATGACCGAATGATCATTCCAAAAGCGCTTCTTTGCCCCTCTGAGTAAAAAGGTGGGTCCTGAGTCTGCTTCTGAAGGATGCCTCCGCTTTAAGGTCTCTTATGCTTTCCGGTAGCGATTTCCAGGCCATTGGTGCCGCGTAGCTGTAAGCCCGACTGCCAAAGACCGTGCTAGGACTACCTCCTGTCAGCTGCAGGGTGCTTCTATTTGTTCTAGCCGATCTGAGTGTCTCTCCACGCGCGCTTAGCTATTTCTTAGCAAGAGAAGGATTGAGAAAGGCTACGAGTTAGTTGAAACTGCAGTCTCCTAATAGAGAACTTTTGTTACGTGATTTATGTGTAAATAAATATTTATAAATTATAATGGATATCAAAGTGAATGCTGAAAACATTGAAAAAAAATAGTTTTTTTAGACATTAACTAGGAAGATAGAAGCAAGGTTAAATTTAAAAACTAATGAAAAAGCTTGTAATATTACAGAAAAAATAAATCAGAGTGTTAGGTATTTAGTGTAATGATATTTCACGGCCTCCCTATCATTCGCCTTCGATCGCCTGCAAAAGACCTCCTCACACATCCGGCGGACGTGCGCTGAATAATACTTTCAGGCCATTGTTTCGGCGTGTTTACAGATGAAGCCCGCCGTAGGGGGACGCCGCTAATATGGTTTTCTTTATCACTCTTTTTACCTTATTGTCGGTGCACGTGTTTGGGGTGCGCATGAAAAGATTTATCAGTACTTTCAGCAGTGTTTCAAGATTAGTGATTTTTTTCGTTACTTAGATACTTTACTAGATTTTTTTCGCAGCATTCTTCGTCTTCGTGTCAGTGGCGTCAAATTATTTCTGCCCAGTATCTGGCAACATCGATAGCCCGTGGGTTGCCTAGCATTAGGTCTTGAGGTGTGCAGCTTGTTGGGCACATGGAGCAGGATCTTAGGTGTGAGGCAGTCTGCAGGTCTCCGCAGTCGCACAATAATGACTCTCCCTGCTGAAGCATTCCCCACAGCTCGAAGTTGTCCTTTTTTCTACCAACTCCGGTTCTTAATCTGTTCAGGGATTTCCAGTTCTGCCATTCAAGGTTCTTGCCAGTTGGGAGGCCTTCCTTTGGAATAATGAAATCAAGCACTCAATTTGGTACAACGGCAATGTCACTCCTAAATGGCCTACCAGCACACCTCGATCCTTTTCTTTCATCTTTTTCCTCTTTTGTCAATGATATTGTTCTCCTTGATCTCTGTGATCTTTGACACGCGTCATTTTCTTATTCTTTTGTGCTATTTTTATTTTGTATTATCTTTTCTATTTTATATTAATATCTCTATTTTCTAAATATTTGTAAAAAAAAATGGTATTTCGATTCTGTAAATAAATAAATACTTTACAAGAAGGTAACTGTTGATATCAGCTTGATATACCTTTTTTAGGCTGATGCCGAAAAGCCTCGAAAATCGATCTTGTGCCTCTTATTTTTGTTCGCTCGCCTGACATAGACATCTAATAATGTTAGTTTTCATTAAATAAAATTACACGGCGCAAGAATACGCTATTTTATTTGTTGTGACAGTTGCTCCATTTCATGTTGGTGCAACTGTCATCTTTGATTTGATTATTTTCAGTGATTTTCTTGGCGGCACTGCACACATGTCACAGTGTTCCGGCAGTCGTCAGTTAGTCCTCGTGCAGCCTAACGAAATGTCATGTAGCGGTCAGACTAGAAAATCAGATCATTATTCAAAATAAATGTGAATTGTGCTTCAAAAACAAGTTCTTTGTGTTGTTAATCTACTCCTGCATCCTTCCTCCGCGCGGTCACGTGACGAAACTGCGACTTGTCGTTTTTTAAAGACGGGGGATGTCACTGTATCATACAAGTAATCATGTATCATTTTTTATCGGTTTTAAGGAAATCAGATGATAAACCGTCGTACCTCTGAGGCCGGTTTATTAGTACTATTAATGTACATATCGTAGATTTCAAATATTTCTACGTTTTCGTAAATATTTAAATATTATTTTTTGAAAATGCTTACTTATCTCATATTAAAAATTAACCGCGAAAAATTATATCAATAATAATTACATTTTCTATGTTGTTTTTATCGTTTTTTCACTAAATTACAAAGCGATATTCGATACCATTATGAATAGTTTGCACCCTCTCTCGTGAAGTATTCACCAAGTTCAGCAGATATTGTTATCGATTTCCGGCGGTCCGCGGTGGCATTTTTGGATTTGTTATTTATATGGACGGAAGGAAAAGATATCGGCACTTGTGGATGTGTTATGTGACCGAGCAAATATGAGAGTGAAATCATTTTATCTAGCCCCTGTGTGCTGTTGTATAAATATCAAGCAAGAAGTATGAGGATTGATGATAAATTTTTTCAACAGATGGAATAATAAAACAATAAAAAATAACTATTTTTTTAAGTAAAACTATAATTATTTAATTGACTTTGTTAAATTAATAAATGTTAACTTCTTCGATACTATGTGTCTGAAAATCTCAAATTGAATAAATACCTTCTCAAACAACTCTACTCATGTGACGTAATAATGTCCGCATTGTTTTTTTGGAATCATGGTATTGTTTTTCTGATATTGTTACCGCCTTAACAAGAGTAATCTTTAGAGTTGACGATTTACACGTAGTTTTTTTCTACTGAAATGCGTCAACTCATAATTAAATAAAAACAATGGGATGCGTTATAGTGCTCTCATCATCTGCCTTTTTTTATCGCAATAATTTTTTATTTTAATTTTCTGAACGCTGTTTTGTGACTTCAGAATGGATTTTAAGACAAACTGGCAATAAAGTTAATTGAACTTTTGATTGATTAATCAACGCATTATTTTGGAGCATGTGCTTTTTGAGTTATACTTGATAATGCAATATTAGTTAAAGAAAATAGTTTTCAAATAAGTTTTGCCTTGAAGCATCATATATCTTTCAGAAAAAAATATACTTGTTTTGTAATGAACCAAAAATGTAGCGTTAACTTGAATTTTCGCGCAGTGTTACTTGCAAATCGAGTTATTCCGACCAATCTTATCAAGCTTGCAATAACAAAAATTAAAATTAATATAAGTATATCTTTTTTATGTGCAGCGGTCATCAGTTCACAGCATGGCCGTTCGAGAATGTTTTTTACTCGTTACACCAGTATCGATGCGTTTTGGAACCACGTTGCTTGAAAACTCGCACTTGGGAGAGTATAACGATCACCACAAACTACAAGTGCGAGTGTAACGATACTGCCCGTGAGGGCTGGGAAGCAATAAAGTCGGAAAGAAAGCAAGGCACGGAGGTAACCATGCATATTGACCCACTATATGAATTGAGTCTCCAACTCTAATCCTTGGAACACTGAATGATCCCTGCTGCACTTATTCAGCAACGTAAGACCAGTAAAATATATTTTAAACACTTTACGTTTCCCCCAACACCCAGACTGAAGTTGCGAAACAGATTTCTGAGATCCACACAACCTCTCACATCCGCCCCTAAAACTGAGACTCCAGCTCTTGCAACAAGTCGCATCAGAGGATTTCATTACTCCAAAGGAAGGCCTTCCAACTGGCAAAAACCTTGACTGTCAGACCTAGAAATCCCTGAAAAGATTAAGAACTGGAGTTGGTAGAACAAAGGACAACCTCGAGCGGTGAGGAATGCCTCAGCATTGAGGTCACTATTGTGTGACTGCGGAGACCTACAGACCATCTCATACCTATGATCTTACTCCATGTGCCCAACCAGCTGTACACCTCAAGACCTAATGCTTGGCAACACACGGGCTATCGATGCTTCCAGATACTGGGCAGATATAATTTGACGTCGCTGA
Organism: Glossosoma conforme; assembly: GCA_022606575.1. Classification (NCBI taxonomy): domain Eukaryota; kingdom Metazoa; phylum Arthropoda; class Insecta; order Trichoptera; family Glossosomatidae; genus Glossosoma; species Glossosoma conforme. The sequence goes on along the minus strand of JAGTXR010000087.1, from coordinate 1,089,350 downwards.
CATGAAGAAAAAGAAGAGAAGAAGAACATAGTCTAAACGAAGAGTTTGGTCAGTATTGTTGTTTGCAGTGTGTACTTTGATGTTTTTTTTTGAGTAAAATTTAAAAATAAAGCAATAAATCTTCTATTAATCTCTATGACGCTCAAACACAGCAATTAATGTAAACATAAACTTGTCATACTTATAAATAGTAACGATATATCAATATAATCATGCCTCAAACTTGTAGACAATAGAAATAATTTATCAAATTGAAAATACACATTACATTGAATAACTTATAAAAATACACAAAAACACAGTCTCGAAATTATCAACAAAAAAAACATTTTATCCAATAAAAGTTTATTAAAATATATATTATAAATATAAACATATGTTTTTCACTCAATTAATGCCTAGCCTTTCAATATATTGATTAAAAATATTTCATTTTCGGCAAATTCATATTTGACAAACTAAAAGACAAATGCAATATACCATACTTTAGATATTCGCCATACTATTGAGAGAATCTTTCCTCTATTTCATTTGTTGGCAGTGAGTTTTTCGCCTCGGGCGGAGTTAGCATATTGGATCCGTTTCGGCGACCGAAATCTTTTTATTGTCGACCCACCACTCGGAAAAACCCGTGAATAGAGGCGCGAATATGGTCACCATGGATACTTGGAGTTTTTTTAGTAAAAATGCCTTCTTAAAAACCTCCACAAAGCTTTAGTCACTCTACCAATGGCAATAATATAATATTTCGAACCTAACCTAACCGTATCTAACCTTACTTTGCCTAATATTTTACAACCAAAATATTACATCAATATTTACTCTTCATAACCTAATGAACATTAAATAATATATATATTTATTTTATTTTAAATGTACTCGCATTACGAAAACACGTATCAGTTATACTTCAAAATATTTTTTTGTGATGAAATTGATTCAAACGCATAGTTGTTGGCTTGGTTTTTGGTTTGAATATATCTATATCATTATAAAAAGTTAAAAAAAAACTATGTATAATCAGCACTTTTATTGGCATAGTTCTGTCTCGTATTCTTCAAGTGTTAAATTTATTCAAAAGGACAACGAGTCCAAGACAAATGATTGTGTTAAAAAAAGATCACTCCTGAGAGTTCACTGAAAAAGCTCTCATAGTTTTAGAAGTATTATAAGCTCATCCTTACTAGAGAAATCTAGAGCCAGAAATATTTAGTTTGATACACAAAGAGCCAAAAATAATTGAATCAATTTTACGGTTAAGTTCCAATGATTTGAGGTTGCATAAAATTCTTCTAATACAACATTTTCTTGAAGTAAATATTTAATAATAATAAATTCTAAACGGAAGCAATGGTCACCGTGAGAAGCTATCATGTTCAGCCGATCGTATGAGGATGTGTGTTTCCTTGGTCAAAAATGTCGCAGATGGGTTTGATTTGAGTACGAATTGAATTTATGGGCCTGAAAATTCTGTCCCACGACATGCGCGAGGGTCCTGATACCCTCCGTAGCCCCCTGAAACCCCCTGAAGCCCCAGAAACCTCCTGAAAGCACCCGGTCTCAGGCTGTTTATTTTTATCCTAATACACCACTTTTTGCGAAATATTATCAGCAAGCATTTTATACCCACTTTGGTGATGTAAAGCATCCACAAAATTCCAACACTCTCGTACAAGACTGATGTTATTTAGATACTCGGGTGAATACATTTTTTTTATTCTGCTGATGAAAATCATTTGAATTTTTGTTTCGAATTACTTTCTTTTTTTTCCCATCTATAATTATTTTTTCTGTTTTCTTATTATTAGATACTGTATTTATATTCATATTTGTTCAGTATCTAAATCAACACAGTTGTTGGTCAGTATTCAAATACCAAACTGTAGAATAAACTAAACAAAACGCTCAGTTTTAACTGTTTTAATTGGTTATAGAATTTATTTATTCATTCTTTTTTATATTAAATACAGTATGTTAATATTTAAATCAGATACAAAAAGAATATTGTACAGTTCAGTAAGTAAGATATTATTTTGATCAATTAACAGTTTGCACTGTCTACGAAGTGTTTTTTAATTTGTATTACAAGATAACTGTGAATATATGATTAAACACTATTTTGTGGGCTTAGAATATATTTCAATATTATAAACCAATATTTATAAGCCACTGGTGATATTTCATATAAGATAATACTAATTCTAAATTAGTACGTGTATTAATTGGTGAATATTACACTAGCTATTAAAATATTTTGCAATTGTAAAATTGTATTATCTTACTTGGATATCAAAACAAACATTGTATTTTTTGTAGCTTAGACCAAAGCAACTCTGTTTTATATTTTTTGTATTTTCTTTTATTTAATATTCATTCATATTATAATTGTCTGAAAAGTTTCATATAGGTTAATCAACAATAAGTTTTGAAATTAATTGCTTTTAATTTAATAATCTTAAGCCACATAAATCAAAACTAATTAACTAACTTGTATAAGAAATTAATTATATGGCACTCTATTTGCAACTTTAGTGACTTAGCCAAAACTTCAATACCATCTCTGAAAAACAAAATTGAAACTTTTCTTTAGTAGTGTGAAATTAATATTTAACTTTTCAAACAACACTCGTAATGTACTAAGATAGTTTTACTATTGCTGGTAGTTTGGACATCTTCCACAAATCATATGAGCAAAATTATGGCTTAGCTGAAGTCATTTAAAGTATGATCTAGACAAGAGATATGGCTTAAAGGATAAGACGCTCGATATAAGAACAAAAAACCAAGGACTCGCTTTCCACTTAGCTTTAAATAAAATATTTATTTATTTATAATACTATTGTATAACTATAATAATGTATTATATTGGTTTCATTTTTTAGGATCTTATTTGTAAAAGTTGAACATTCTCTTGCAATTAAATCATTACTATGAAACTAAAATATAATAATCTGAAATTGCAGTATATGTATAAAAAAAGCATTTCTATATATATCTATATATATAAAAATCAATGTCTGTCTGTCTGTATGTGTGTATTTGATGCATTCCGACACCATTAACCCGATATCGATAATACTTTGTCGAATTATTGCTGATACTAAAAGGAAAAAGATAGAATACTCAAAATTAGATTTAATTACAAAAATTAATTGAATATTTACGTAAAACATGTTTTCATACAAGACTATTGTAATACAGAACGACCAACTTAGAACATTGTGTTTCCTTGGCAACGCCGTAAACAACAATTCACTCACCTGAAGTTATTATAAATAGGTACTAACGTAAGGTACTGAATATTTAGAAACAAAATTTGATTTTCGAATAAACTATTTCAATATTTGAATTTTTGACGACTTTTTTGTTTATCGAATTAAAATAAATATAACGTAATAATTGTGTGTGATATACAGTAGAAAGAGTTAATTTTGGAATTCCAATTGCTGGTCGGCTTCAGATAGTATTATATTATAATTTTATAATTAATTTTAAGTAAAAAAATAATAAATTAAAAATATTTAGTTTTGATTCACAATTTATTTTAATGCTAACATGTTTCGGCCTTCCTGAAGACCATCTTCAATAATGAAAAAATAAAACCAGGCCGTGGCTTATATAGGTATGGACAATATCCTATATTAGTACACACATATTTACAGGTTTTAATTTTTTTTAAATTAATTGATATGTGATTAGTTTTAATGTATTAAGACATTATACAATAATATTTTTTTGCTTTCAATTTAAAAGATATTATGAAATACTAGGTATTATATTTTTTAATTAAAATTAATTCTAAAACTATAATTAGTTCACCAAGTATTGTCAGTTGATAACCTTAATGTTAGTATTATATCAATCAATTTATTTTTATTTTTCAAAAGTGAATTTCAAAACGTAAAATTCACTGTGATATCAATTATGCCACCCAAACGAAAAGCAATAGGTCAAGAGTACAACTCAAGCACGAATGAAAAGGGCATCTCGAGCTTCAGAAACAGTCGAGCAAAGGAGAGCAAGATTGGAAACAGATCGAGTACACGCTGCTCAAACCCGTTCATCTGGACAGATGAGCAACGGGAAGCAAGATTGGAAACAGTTAGAGTACACACTGCTTAAACCCGTTCATCTGAAACAGAAGAGCAACGGGAAGCAGGATTGGAAACAGTTAGAGTACACACTACTCACACCGGTTTATCTGAAACAGATGAGCAACGGGAAGCAAGATTGGAAACAGATCGAGTACGCGTAGATCATACCAGACGTACTCTGCATGCTGATTTAAATCATAGTGCTTTCCATTACGATCCTAATTATGAATACAGTCTGCACCCAAGTATTGTTATTGGAAAAATTGATAAATTATGCGTGTATTGTAGTGGCTTTAAATTTAAAAATGAAACACTAGGAATGTGTTGCACGAGTGGAAAATTGAAATTGCCAGAATTACATTCACCACTCGAACCTTTATTAACGTTGGTATCGGGTGATACAAGAAGGGTATATTCATTTACGCGATGCAGCTGTAAATGATGGCTGAAAAACAAAAAAACATTGTGTATCCAAAAGCACTCCAATAAATAAAAACACATACGGGCGCCACTGTCAAATTTAGGTAAGAACAACATAACCTAAGTTGATTGTTTTTAATTGGCTCCGGTCACGCCTCAAGTCCAACGTATCCAATCGGAAGACGAGAGGCTCCCGACGAGGCGCTTCCATAAAAACTCGCGGTTTATTTTTTTTAAGTGGCATTGCAACGCATGCCGGGTACACGCTAGTCTAAAATAAAAATTGCACATTTTTCAACATATAAAATATCACTTTTTGTTATCGTTATTGTTATGGTTAAAAAACATATTTCAGAATATTTTTTCAAAAATACGAATAAATATTAACAATTTAACAGCTATCTTTAAAGGACCCCTTCCAGACTTCAGAGCACATTCTCTGGGACTGTCAGTTCCCCTCGTTAGAAAGAGGAGTCCTTTTCGATGCAGTTCGAGGGAATCGCCTCAGCCCTATCGGGCATGCAGACTTTATGGCCACTGAAAAAAAATTCCACGCATTTACAATCTTTGCTCGTATTTTCGGTGAGAGAATCTTTCTTCCATCTCCATCTCTTTACAACCCATGAATGCGATTCCAATCCCTTTCACGGCTTCTTTCTTTTAGCACTTCTGTGCAGTGGCCACAATTTTTCAGAGGGGACTCCCACTGGACTTATCAGTTGCTAACTGATCAAATCGGAATGAGCGCGTCATCAAGGAGACTTAACTGTCCTCCGGTGTGATGAAGGTGTGAGGCGGGTAAAGTCCAACTATTTTTAAAGGACATCGGGTGCTTGGAACAACACTACTCTTGGGCCAGACGACTTATCTTTAGGTCAATTTATTATTTCCTTAACATTTCCATAGTAAGATCATATGAGTACCACAAATTGTCGCCAAATCATGTCCAGCCACCCTGGCTGAACGTCAAAGAACGCAATGGTCTCAACCGGTTGTGCTCTATGACATGTGATTTTATATAAAAAATGAAAAATACAATATTTCTGTCATTTGTTGTATCCGTAGCAACTTAAGCATATAATTAATCAGCGTTTGTAAGAAGATCAAACGATTGACCAGTAGCACCTGTCCCAGGAGTCCCGGGGCTTGAATAATTTAAGACCATTCAGTAATTCTAACCCAACCTCACCTAAACTAACCAGTGACATTAGGTTCACGTAAGCGGTCACCATCCAAGTTAATTTCGTGTCTTATGTTGCTTAACTATGATATTCAAACGAGAATTATTTGTACATGCTATCGTCTCTAGTAAACTCATTAGTAGTATTTATTTGATGACTATCTCGAAAGTTGTTTCATATTTTCTGCTAAGATTCCGTCGAGATAATTATTAGGTTTAAACATAAATTAACCTCGGGACGTTGCATGGAAACATGCAGTTACTTTTAACTGGACTTTATTCGGATAAGTTACGAGCACTGAGTTAATCTTGTGATCAAAAATGTCCCCAAGAACACGTAAATTTGTAACAATAAAGAGAGTTTTGAACACAAAACGATTTTTTTTTTGTAAATTAAATGCTTCGGTATATTTATTTTTTCCAAAATATTCCAACAACCTAACACTTACAAGACGAAGAAAAATAACTGATGTTTCTTTGTGAAACTGTACAATTATAATTAAATTTCAAAAATAAAATTCATAAATTAAAAATACCTCGTTTTTCGAATTGTTGAAAATAGACCATGATTAGTTTGAAACATTCACTATCACGTTAAAATATAATAATGTGAAATAAAACTAAATATGTTCAATTTTAATTTCAATTAACAAATAAATAATTTTTACTCTAATAAAGGTGGCTAAATATTTATTTATATGAATAAACTATGAAATATATTTACTAAAACTCAATGGTACATTAAAGTCATACATGGTATCTTAGGGTAGCAAGTTTCAAATTTTTTTTTTCTGTTTTGTGGTAAATTGTTATACAATTACAACTTTAAATCAATCAAATATGTCACAGACGACCCTTATTATTATACTCAATACATAAAATGACTAAGTACTCATTAATCAAGTGTTAAGATGACTTAAATAATTACTTTCCGAATTATCTGACATTTATAAATTCTACTATTCCATCAGTTTTGAAAATAACCATTATGATTATAATTTAGAGGAATAATTATTTAATTTATAACTTTTTTCAGTTTTTCCTCTAATGGATGTAACTTTGTGATGTTTCGAAACGGAAGCGCTTACAGCTAAAACATAAAAGAGTTTTTAAAAAATGGATAAATTCTGGACCATGAATAAAAAGCTAATAAGTCATTCGGCCGCAAAAAAAAATACACGCGTATTTCAATTTACCACACGTGGGGCGTTATTCTTCGTGTTAGAGTGACGTGGTAAAATATAATTACTCCTGAAAGACTAAGAGTGGCTAATTTCAGTGGGAAAGAAATCCTGAAAGATTAATGGACTTGTTGTGTACGGCCGAAATAAGAACATGCATCGCCAGATTCATGGAACTAAATAGATTTATTTCAAAGAGGTTTTATTTCACCATATATTACATTCATGTTCCAAGATAATTTAGTCTTGGTTTGAGTTATTTATACATTTATTATGTAGTAATTAAATACATACAAACAATTATACATCAAATTTTCTACGCATCAATTCATTCAGAAAAAACATCGGCAGACGCGGGATTCAAACTACAAGCCTTGCAACCTTTGCTTCTTATTCTACACACCGCGCAGTCCACAGGACTATTCTCCGCCTGATTAGATAAGCGAAATTTGATGTATTTATACCATTGTTACCATCGTATAACGATAGATGTCTCTGTGGTATATATTCAGAGTATGTTTATTATTATTTTAATGATTCAATCAGTCAACATTTATTTACAAGCTTTTTATATTATTATTAGTTATTGACAGTCTATTTATTTTAGTAAATACCACTCGGGTCTCAAACCGAACTCTAGACTGAATGGAACAACTTCTTGTACATCACAACCAGTCATTTACCTGTGTTACTGCTGAACCATATTACCTTCTTGATATTGTCTCAAAATGAGATTATTACATGGATTTTTAAATTTTTATTAGAATATTTTTTCAATACTCTTATCTGATTTTATAGATCATTGACTTTATTTCAATATTATTAGTAATAAAATACATACATACAATTATACATCAAATTTTATATGCATCAATTCATTCAGAAAAAACATCGGCTGACGCGAGATTCGAACCAACAGCCTTGGAATCTTTGCTTCTTATTCTACACACCGCGCAGTATAATATATAATACATATTTATTATATTTTATATTTATTATTTTATTTTATTTATGTTACCTGTATTTACATAATAGGTTAAGAAAGCTCTCAACATACCTACGCTGAGGAGAAAACCTGGAAGACCACAAGCAACCTGGACTGCCTCTGTAGACAAGTATCTGAAAACTCTTAGCTTGAGCGAGAATGTAGCGCAGGACAGGCAGACATGGCAAATGTGCACAAGGAGAGCCAACCCCAGTTGATGGGAAATGGCGAGGCTAAAAAAGAAGATTTAAATTATATCATGTTAAATCATCATCATCATTTCAATGTTCACTTCCCTAGATGGAGCAAATATACGTCACGAACTGCCGCTTTAAAGCTGTGTCAGCCAACATGATCTTCGCTTCATCGCATGTTAGCTCTGCCTCCCAGAACTCTACCAATTATATTCCATCTATAGTTCCCGATGGCCTTCCAGGATGATGCAACTTAAGAGCTTGAAAAAATGACCGCTGTAGTTCATGCTCTCTTACGGCATCCTAAGTACATATACAAATCAAGCCTTACTTCACCTCTTAACCGTCTATACTATAAAAGGCTGCTTTTTCCGCTCCTTCAACTCACAAAGTCAAACCATCGTATACCATGTATTGCACGCAGGCATCTACTTTCAAAACCCATTATATGCTGCATTGGCTTTTGGTGAGATTCCAGGTTTCGTACTAAGTTATATTTTTTATTTGATATACGTAAGCACAATAAAGGTTATATATTCAATCGCGTTTTGTTTTTCTGATGGTAGAAAATTTAATTTAATATTACTCCATTTACCGATTCCTGAACGCCACTCTTACGCCTTTTTTTTTCATTACCATTTTTTAGATGAGTTTTGACTTGTAAAAAATCGCAATGCTAAAGTTGCAATAATCTTGCTATAAAATATGTTCTTGAATATGGATTCAATTATTATTATTATTATATAAGTATTTGTATAGCGCTCTTTTATGACCGAATGATCATTCCAAAAGCGCTTCTTTGCCTCTCTGAGTAAAAAGGTGGGTCTTGAGTCTGCTTCTGAAGGATGCCTCCGCTTTAAGCTCTCTTATGCTATCCGGTAGTGAGTTCCAGGCCATTGGTGCAGCGTAGCTGAAAGCCCGATTGCCAAAGACCGTACTAGGACTACCTCCCGTCAGCTGCAGGGTGCTTCTATTTGCTCTAGCCGATCTGAGTGTCTCTCCACGTGCGCTTATTTCTGAAGGCTTGATAAGTTCTGTCAAATAGCCCGGTGCAGTTCCGTTGAGTGCCTTGTAAGCTAAGAGGCATAATATGTACTGGATTTTAGCCGAAACTCTCAACCAATGCAGTCGGTATACAATCTGTACATGTCTTAAAATAGAACATAACATTTATTTTAATTATTAAAATACAAAGAATATTTACAAAATTTTATGATGACTAAAGTTCGTAAGCTGCTTATCCATAAAATAACTTTCCATATTGTAGACGACAGCTTCCAGTTCCGCTGACGATCCGCTCTACGGGCGTGTATCGGTTTTCCGCTCTTCACTAGACCATCTTCTCCCAGTTACTTGTAAGGTAACTAGTTACGCCATCAATCTGAAGTGGGCGGACAGCCTCATTTCTCCAGATTTCAGGCAGCCGGCGCGGCTTTACAGGAGGGTGGGAGGTAGAAATGAAACGCAAGAGATTCAAGTCTAAACTGATTTATTTAACGTTCAAGTCGGTGCTTTTATACATTAATTTTCTGGTACCTACTTTTGCGGCCGTGGGAATAGTTTCGGTCGCACGGGTCTGTATTCCTTTCTTAGGGTTTTATTACTATACGAAACGTTCCTGGAGATAGGTAATCCCAGCCATAAACATCGGTTTATGTTTTTATGGCTAAAACTGAAACGTATCCCAGGTCCGTTCGCACGCTTTACTAAACAAAGGAACACTTTCTGAATATTTAATATTTATGACATCTTCCCGAGAATAGACGCCTCTCACGCTGGCCAACAAAGGGCGACGTTTTTGGCTTATTTAATATTTATGGCATCTTCCCGAGAATAGACGCATCTCACGCTGGCCAACAAAGGGCAACACTTTTGGCTTATTTAATATTTATGGCCCCCTTTCTAACAATCGGTCGGGGCTCACGGACTGTTTCTTTATTGAAGGTCCGCCCGATAATACTCGTGGGATGCAAAGTATAATAAACCATCGAATTCCTATATCATTACAAATAACACATTTACAAATAACACATAACTATCAACAGCTGTCGTTTTCAGCGTGAGACGTACGTAACACTCCCACCGTGCAGTCTCTGCTGTACTCTGCCTCGGACGTCTCGACTCGTTCTGTGTTGAAAACCGCCAGCTTCGCCGCTGGCCGCGTATAAGTCCCTGTTGCGGTCTTTATCTGAACCACGCGAACCTGCCCGTCGGCTGCTGGAGTCGCTCGCGTTACTCGTCCCCGTGGCCATGTGTTGCGCGGCAACTTCGGATCCGCAACGAGTACCAGGTCTCCTTCCTGAATCGGCTCCGTCGGGGTCCTCCACTTCGGGCGCCGCGCCAACGTTGGTAAGTACTCCCGTACCCACCGACGCCAGAAGCATCTGCCATCTGTTGTGACGCCCGCCATTGTTTCTTGAGACACATCTTCTCCTCCTCCGTGTCGTACTGTACCAGGGTCGTCATGCCACCAGCTGATCCTGTGTAGTCTCTGCTGTGCACCGCACCGGATGTCCCACGTGAATGTCGGCGCGAATGCCCGCATGCGCCCGCCGGGCGGTGGCGGCTCCCCCGTAGCAGAACCTTCATCTCGTCGCCGGAGGAGCGCCTCTGGGAAGAACGCACACGTATCGCCTCGTCGTTGACGATCTCCTCTGCCCGGAGCTCACACTCTCCTTCGGGCTTCAGGCGTTGGGGATTCTGGCAGCGATCGACAAATCCCGTAGTCCGAGCGGTTGTCCTTGGCGGTCTCGTCCTCGATGAAAACCGCGGCACGCTCGGCGGTCCCTCCGTTACGCTGCAGTGCCCCACGAAGTGTCCAGCTTCATCGCCGCCTTTCGGTTGAGCGCACGTGCCGAACGCAACGTGACCCAGCGGCGTATCACTCACAATTACGCCATCACGCCGGAATTGCGCAATCCTTCGCGGCACTATTAGCTCGGCACTGTCTAGACCTATGATAATTTCAGGCCTCACTTTCACACTGGTGACACAATTGTCGTTTAAACTGTCCTTTAAGTCAATCCACCTCCATTGGAGGTAGCCGGGAAGCTTCGACGCCATCTCCGCGAGCAGCGCCGTCGAGACGAGATGCTGCGCGCCGTAACTCTCGAGTGACGGCACGGTATTTCTGATTAGAGTTGTGTAATCTACAACAGCAATCACACTTCTATCCGGGAGCTGCGGGACCCTGCTCACCCGATTAGTCAGCATGTTGACGATGACTCGAGGATTCCCGAACTCTTTGTCCAGGATCTGCATCACTTCCGGAACGTTTTCCGGATCTGACAGCATCTCGCTCACCATGTCAAAGGCTCGTCCGCTCAAGGCCTTTTGTAGCCGGAGTCCATTTTCGACATTTTTCAGCTTGCACAATTTCGTCGATTGGATGAATTGTGTTTCAAAATTGCGCCACTCTAGCGGTTCCCCCGAGAAGGGTGGTAGGTCTTGGAACCCTGTCCGCCTTGCCATCATCGACTGTATTTCGGCATCATCCAGCGTCCTAGGCTTCTGCATGTCTCTCAACCATTCGTGAGTATGACGGTCGAGGTCGGCAGCCATTCCCCTCGATGCCGAGTTCTCGTACGCCGCGAATTCATCTCGATAGACGCCCGCGTCCCACTCGTGGGCTCGGTAGTTCAGCATCCTTGGTGCTGGCGGCTCCCGCCTCACCCACTGGTGAGCAGGATGTTCGGGCTCAGCGTCCGCCTTCCACGGCGCTGGGCGCTCTCGAGCCGCGGCGACCGTATGCCCCGCGCGCTCTTCACGAGCAGTCTCGTAGCTCAGCTGCTGTTGTGCGGCTGGCTCCCGCCTCGCCCACTGGTGAGTAGGATGACCGGCCTCAGCGTCCGCCCTCCATGGCGGCGCTGGGCGCTCTCGAGCCGCGGCGACAGTATGCCCCGCGCGCTCTTCACGAGCAGTCTCGCAGTTCAGCTGCTGCCGTGCGGCTGGCTCCCGCCTCGCCCACTGGTGAGTAGGATGACCGGCCTCAGCGTCCGCCCTCCATGGCAGCTCGAGCCGCGGCGACCGTATGCCCCGCGCACTCTTCACGAGCAGTCTCGCAGTTCAGCTGCTGCCGTGCGGCTGGCTCCCGCCTCGCCCACTGGTGAGTAGGATGACCGGCCTCAGCGTCCGCCCTCCATGGCGGCGCTGGGCGCTCTCGAGCCGCGGCGACCGTATGCCCCGCGCGCTCTTCACGAGCAGTCTCGCAGTTCAGCTGCTGCCGTGCGGCTGGCTCCCGCCTCGCCCACTGGTGAGCGGGCTGCTCGGCCTCGGCTTCCGCGCCCGACCGACACGGCGCTGGGCGCTCTTGAACCGCGGCAGCCATATGCCCCGCGCGCTCTTCACGACCAGTCATGGAGCTCAGCTGTTCTTGCGCGGCTGGCTCCTGCGTCACCCACTCGTAAGCGGGCTGCTCGGCCTCGGCTTCCGCGCCCGACCGACACGGCGCTGGGCGCTCTCGAACCGCGGCAGCCATATGCCCCGCGCGCTCTTCACGACCAGTCATGGAGCTCAGCTGTTCTTGCGCGGCTGGCTCCTGCCTCACCCACTCGTAAGCGGGCTGCTCGGCCTCGGCTTCCGCGCCCGACCGACACGGCGCTGGGCGCTCTCGAACCGCGGCAGCCATATGCCCCGCGCGCTCTTCACGACCAGTCATGGAGCTCAGCTGTTCTTGCGCGGCTGGCTCCTGCCTCACCCACTCGTAAGCGGGCTGCTCGGCCTCGGCTTCCGCGCCCGACCGACACGGCGCTGGGCGCTCTCGAACCGCGGCAGCCATATGCCCCGCGCGCTCTTCACGACCAGTCATGGAGCTCAGCTGTTCTTGCGCGGCTGGCTCCTGCCTCACCCACTCGTAAGCGGGCTGCTCGGCCTCGGCTTCCGCGCCCGACCGACACGGCGCTGGGCGCTCTCGAACCGCGGCAGCCATATGCCCCGCGCGCTCTTCACGACCAGTCATGGAGCTCAGCTGTTCTTGCGCGGCTGGCTCCTGCCTCACCCACTCGTAAGCGGGCTGCTGCATCGGGGCGTGAGTTGCTTCGCCCGTACTGCGGGCCGCACGGCGGTCCGCTTCATGTGCGGGCGGGACTGACTCACCGGCGCTGCAGGCTGCACGGTAGTGGTCCTCCTCAGGCTCCCGTATGACTTGCACAGACCTCGGCGTGGCGGGCTGCTGCATGGGGGCGTGAGTTGCTTCGCCCGTACTGCGGGCCGCACGGCGGTCCGCTTCATGTGCGGGCGGGAGCTCCGTGGTCCGCTGAACTTGTAGGCTGGCGGCCAAGCTTGCGATGGCTGCGTTGGTTTGCGCGCTGCTTGTCGTCACGGCTGCGTTGGTTTGCGCGCTGCTTGTCGTCACGGCTGCGACGATTTGCGCGCTGCTTGTCGTCACGGCTGCGACGAGCTGGGCCATCATGTCGGTGAGAGCGTTCAGCGACTGGTCAGCCTTGCGGCGCGCCTCTCTGGAGTCCACGGACCTCATTGACTCCCCCGATTCTGATCGGGCGTCGTCCTCCTCCATGTTAGTTCCACGGTTGCTTCCTGATCGCGTTGCAATCGGTGATCGATTGGCAGGCATGATCAGGTCAGGAGATGATCTTCTTCACGAAGGCAGAATCCGGTTCGAAGGACCAAATGTAGACGACAGCTTCCAGTTCCGCTGACGATCCGCTCTACGGGCGTGTATCGGTTTTCCGCTCTTCACTAGACCATCTTCTCCCAGTTACTTGTAAGGTAACTAGTTACGCCATCAATCTGAAGTGGGCGGACAGCCTCATTTCTCCAGATTTCAGGCAGCCGGCGCGGCTTTACAGGAGGGTGGGAGGTAGAAATGAAACGCAAGAGATTCAAGTCTAAACTGATTTATTTAACGTTCAAGTCGGTGCTTTTATACATTAATTTTCTGGTACCTACTTTTGCGGCCGTGGGAATAGTTTCGGTCGCACGGGTCTGTATTCCTTTCTTAGGGTTTTATTACTATACGAAACGTTCCTGGAGATAGGTAATCCCAGCCATAAACATCGGTTTATGTTTTTATGGCTAAAACTGAAACGTATCCCAGGTCCGTTCGCACGCTTTACTAAACAAAGGAACACTTTCTGAATATTTAATATTTATGACATCTTCCCGAGAATAGACGCCTCTCACGCTGGCCAACAAAGGGCGACGTTTTTGGCTTATTTAATATTTATGGCATCTTCCCGAGAATAGACGCATCTCACGCTGGCCAACAAAGGGCAACACTTTTGGCTTATTTAATATTTATGGCCCCCTTTCTAACAATCGGTCGGGGCTCACGGACTGTTTCTTTATTGAAGGTCCGCCCGATAATACTCGTGGGATGCAAAGTATAATAAACCATCGAATTCCTATATCATTACAAATAACACATTTACAAATAACACATAACTATCAACAGCTGTCGTTTTCAGCGTGAGACGTACGTAACACATATAAACTAACACAGCGCCCTCTTGTAAATATAAAATAGAGTTAAAATGAAATCCGTATCTCCAACAGCAAGTACCGCGTAAGTTTGTTTTATATCTAGAATCGATTTTCCTTAAGAAAAAAAATTCAGACTTAGAAAAAGCCAAGTTTCGAACCATTTGTCGTCTAGACTCCCAAAGGGAATACGAATATACTAAGGGCATTCAAAAAGTTATGAAAGCGCTTCTTCTTCTCAATTACTCCGTTTTCGATAAAAGTATTAGTAGTCATGGCACCAGTTATCCCTTATAACCATAGTGACTGAAGTCATACATATTTTTAATTTCTAATTAACTAATGAAATTGTATAGATTATATTGAACAATTTTATTTACATGCATACGAATCTAGCAATAACTGTCTAAAATGCAATTTTCTTCCTTAATGATTAATTATAAGTAAAGTATTAATTGGTGATAAAATAACTCTATACATGTATGTAGTTCTATATTGTAGTGTACAAAAAAAATGGTTTGCGTCTCGGCTAAATGAGCAAAATCTACCGGCGCACTCTGTTGCCAGTAATAAGCAGCTCAAGTTTTTATGATTGTTTCGATACATTATGAATGGACGGCCCATTAAGCGCGGGAAAAACTGCCAACTTTGCCTGCGATTCCGCGCCGCGGCCGCCATTATTCCGCGTCCATTATGTTCTGTGCATTCGGATAGCGAAAACTTTAATGCGGAATAACGAACGATGCTTGGTTTTTTATTTCGCCGGCGTATCTCATAAAGTGGCTCGGCGCTTTTTGCTCGCGATCTTTTTACCGGTGGCAATAAAACAAACAGGTACACAATAAAATTATATGAATGTTATTTAAGTATATTTGCAAATGTGCTGTATTTAGAACATGTGTGACTGTGTGATATATCGGAGTGATGCACATTAAAGCGTGAATTACACTTAGCTGCTTGGTAGCGGCTTAAAGTAGTGGCTGCCAGTAGCGACTGCCAGGAGCGGCTGCCAGAAGTGGTTGTCAGGAACGGCTGCCAAGAGCGGTAGTCAGGAGCTGCTGCCAGGAGCGGCTGTCAGGAGTGGTTGTCTGGAGCGGCTGCCAGGAGCGGCTGCTAGGAGCGGCTGCTGCCAGAGCGTGCCAGAGCAAGCAGTGTCTGCTATTTTAAAACACTGGTTAAAAGCTACTGTATTAGAAGCTTACGAGTAGTAGCGCACAATGTAAGGCTTATTACAATGCAATATTTGTGGTGCATAAGTATGAATAAGAATGAGATCTTCTTCTTCTCATCAGCGAAGTCAAATTATTTCTGCCCAATATCTGTCAACATCGATATGTTGTCCTGCATTAGGTCTTGGGATTTGCAGCTAGTTGAGCACATGGGGCAGGATCCTAGTTTTGAGGAGGTCTGTATGTCTCCACAATCGCACAATAGTGACTCTCCCTGCCACAGCATTCCCGACCGCTAGAATGAAGTGAGAATGTATAAAATGTAATTAAAAAAATATTCTAGTACACACTATTGTATTTTCAATATTATTCATTTTAATTTTAGTCATATACTGTATATGCTACTTATTTAATATCTTGTACAATACGAGTAAATCTTTGACTAGTCTCAACATCACTTTTTCATTATAAAACTTCAATTGTACCGTAAGTTATTTTATAAATATTTTAACCACAAAACTATATTACAATGAACTACTTCAGAATATTTACATAAAATGGAACATTCTAGAAGACTATTTTATTACCTATTTTTTTACTTATTTCTTGACTATTTTTTACCAGCTACAATATCAATAGAATGGTTTCCTTACCTGAGAATGCACTTTTCATGCATCGCAATTTGATATTCTTCTTATTAGTATCATCTTCATAGTCTCACGACGTAAGAGTTGCTCTTGTTCACGTAAAGATGCTGTGATCCATTAACATAATGAGTTTCTCGTCTATTTAGCAAATGAGCAGCGACATCTTCGCGAAGAGCGCTGAAAGGTTACAGGAAGATATGATATATTGCGTCAGGTTGCAAAAATGAAGATTAAATACAGTGATTATGAACTTCTTCGAGACATACTATTTTTTTAAAATATTAAGATTTAATTAAGCTCCCATTAAACAGCAAATAAAGAGCTTAATGAAGGTGAAGCAGCACGTGTTTCAGCAAATGGATCATTGCTTAAAGAAGGAATAAAGTATTTATCTACTCAACACTTCATAAGACGTAAATTATTACTGTATAGGATATTTGGTTACTACTTAAAACATTGTCACAAAATACTCGTATGTAATAACAAATACGATGTATCATATTCGTGAAAAAAATGTATTTATATCTTAAAGTGTGCCTTAAATACTACCAACGATTTATTTTTACAATTTTTTCTTTTGTAGTTATTGTAAAGTCTGACTTGAAATTGTGGAACGATTTTTTGAATTATTAATTATTGTTAACGATTATATTATATTGATACAGCGAATCTCGTAATATCATTAAATTAAATGTAACTAATTTTAAAATATGCTTGGATGGTGACCGCATACGTCAGCTGTCTTTTTTTTATATTTATAATTTATATTATTTATAATTTCTTAAATATATATATATATATATATATATATGTATATATATATATATATATATGTATATATATATATATATATATTTTCTACAATAGGAGAATCGGGAATAAAATCTAATCTTCTTCAATAGTCTTATTACCAAAAAATTAAATTATTTTTCGTATCCTTTGATATCAGCTTGATATAGCTCTTTTAGGCTGATGCCATAAAGCCTCGAAAGACGATCTTTTGTCTCTTAATTTTGTTCGCTCGCCTTACATGCACACCAATAATGTTATTTTTATTTATACAATATTACACGGCGTTTGTTTACGCCATTTCATCTTTAATTTGCTTTTTTGCCGTGATTGTCTTGGTGGCGCTGGATGTCACAGTGTTACGGCAGTTGTCAGTTAACTTTTCATCCGGCCGCCGAACACCATACCGGTCGGACGAAAAATCATGTCTGTTATAAAAATAAATGCGAATTATGCTTCAAAAACAAGTTCTTTGTGTTGTCAATCTGCTCCTGAATCCTTCCTCCACACGGCCACGTGACGGACCGCGACTTGTCGTCGTTTTAAAGACGGGGGGTGTCACTTTTAATGCTTTATCTTTTAGTCCCACAACCGTTGTCCTACAAGACATAAGAAACCTCCCACATCTTGTACTCAGTGAAACTCTGTATAAATGACGTCAGAAAACAAACCCAGCACTCTTCTTCCATACTACAAGAAACAAAAATTTACATTACTACGACATGTTTTCACTATGCAGCAGGAGACTATTAACTTAAAACTAACATTGATTAACTAAAGTAATAAAATTAAGTTTATTTAATAATCAGTAAATTTTCTACATAAAAAAATAATCATTGGTTGGCCTCCACTAGTTTTTAAAGTGTGCCACTCAGATGCCACACATCGCGTCATCGGTTACCTGAGTCCAAACACAATCTTCAGTTGTAAACAACCTTGCACCGCACTGCGGTCGCATGGGCGTGAGAGCTTGGTGAGAACTATAGAAAGAGAGAAAAAGGAGAAAATACGATAAATGCATTGCTCAAAATTTCATTGACTGCATAATAATTTTAAATTACCTGTAGGCTTTTCGGAGCTTCAAAGAAAACATTAGATTTCCTGAAAAAGTGTCAATTATGTTAAAACTATATCAAACTATTTATTTGTTAAGAAATTGCTCTCTGTATTGATAGTCATAAACTCCAAATAGATGAAAAATAAATCTTCCTTTTCCAACAATATCCTTTTTTTCAAATTGACATCCCAGAAGTTTGTTGTTTGTAATACACAGTATTAAAAATAACTTGACACTTTTAATTCATCAGTCAGCATACACAGATTACTTGGCTGTAATTCGTAAAGATTATTTGCTCTAAGTTGAGCCATAATATAGCGTAAAATGTAACTTTTTATACGGTTTATTCACATATACATAATTAAAATATGATTAGACACTGATACACGTACGTCAAAAAATAACAAAAACATTTCTAATTTTGTATACAAACAAAATCCTATATATTCGTCAACCATAAAGGCCTTCCGTGGTTTAAAAACTTACATTTACTGCAAATTTTCGAAGTTAAATTCCCAATCTTCACTGGAAATTTATCAAATGTAGTAAAATCTATTCATATAGACAAATATCTTTCAATTTATATAAATCATTAAACAAATCAGATACCCCCAACACCAAGATTGAAGTCTCGAAGCAGCTTTCTGAAATCCACACAACCTCTCACATCCGGCACTGAAAATGAGAGACTCCAACTCTGGCAACAAATCGCACCAGAGGATTTCATTACTCCAAAGGAAGGCCTCCCAACTGGCAAGAGCCTTGACTGGCCGACCTGGAAATCCCTAAACAGATTAAGAACCGGGGTTGGTAGAACAAAGGACAACCTCGAGCGGTGGGGAATGCTTCGGCAGGGAGAGACACTATTTTGCGACTGTGGAGACCTGCAAACCGCCTCACACCTACGATGCTGCTCCATGTGCCCAACAAGTTGCACATCTCAGAACCTAATGCTGGGCAACACACGAGCTATCGATGTTGCCAGATATTGGGAAAAAATAATTTGACGTCGCTGACACGAAGAAGAAGATTAAACAAATCTTGAAGCCGTGAGATAATGATTTTGTTTCAACGAAAGTTAACAAACTTCATAGTTGTCTATAAATCAGTAAATACACGTTGTAAGTACTGGCTTTCGTTCAATTACCAAATTGGTATTGAATAAAATTATATGGTTTAAAATTTTATGAATAAAATTACATGGAAAGGTTAATGTATGAGGTGCATTGCTCAGTGAATGACACCTCCAAGACCACCAAGAGTAAACCTGATCACAGTATGGTATGATGCTTCAATGGAGACCAGCATTCCAAACTGCATATAGTTACCCTGCTCCAGCATCCATGTTGATACCAACGGCACATATGCATTGGAGACTTTAGTTGCTACTTTACCAGTGAGTGTGATCAAGAGGTTAAATCATCCAACTGTATTGTGGGTTTTGATTCCTCTCTAAATTGTTTTAAAAATTATGATATTTATTTATATAAAGAATAAATTATTACATTTTTACAACCACTGAGTTTTAATTATTTATTCGTCTACCGGTTTTGCTTTTTCTTCTTCTTCGAGTCAGCGACGTCAAATTATTTTTTCCCAATATCTGGCAACTTCGATAGCTCGTGTGTTGCCCAGCATTAGGTCCTGAGATGTGCAACTTGTTGGGCACATGGAGCAGCATCGTAGGTGTGAGGCGGTCTGCAGGTCTCCACAGTCGCACAATAGTGTCTCTCCCTGCCGAAGCATTCCCCACCGCTCGAGGTTGTCCTTTTTTCTACCAACTCCGGTTTTTAATCTGTTTAGGGATTTCCAGGTCCGCCAGTCAAGGCTCTTGCCAGTTGGGAGGCCTTCCTTTGGAGTAATGAAATTCTCTGGTGTGATTTGTTGCCAGAGTTGGAGTCTCTCATTTTCAGGGCCGGATGTGAGAGGTTGTGTGGATTTCAGAAAGCTGCTTCGAGACTTCAATCTTGGTGTTGGGGGTATCTGATTATACAAGCAGTGGGACGGTTAGTTGATTGCCTTACGCATTTCTTTGGCGCATATGACTTTGCGTCTTATGTTCGTTGGTGCGATACCAGCCTTTATAAGCTCTTGGAAACTGTAAATTACATAGAGGTTATATAAATTATCATATTAATTACAAATATATAAAATAAACTTTTAAGAAAAAAAACCTAATTAAAATAATAAATTTGTAGGTACATACAATGTAAATCAATGCAAAAATGAGTGAAGTGTAGTCTGTCTTTTGTTTTTGTAACATTTCACTTCTACAAAACCAGCACAGATATTCAGTGCGGATGAAGAGCTCCTTTCATTTCCTTCCTGCATAAAATAACATCATCTTCGTCTAATTTTTCATATTTTGATTTAATATCTTCTACAATTAAATCCCCACAGTCTTCACTATCATCGTAAGATGGTAAATTGTTATCTCTTCTTGAAAATTCTTCATAGTTAATAATAGGAACTTGCAACATATCCAGATTTTCTTCATTGCTTAAAATTTATTGTCCCAATTAAGCGGAATGTTGTCCCAATTAAACATATAAATTTACTATTGGTTTCTTGGTTTGGTTTCTGTTCTTTGAGATTTGTCCCAAATAAGTGGCTGTGCCAATTAAGCGGTGTCCCAATTAAGCTGAATCGACTGTAATAATATTTAAATAATTCATGAATTTAAAAATTCCACTTTTCAGCTTCGATAGTGTGAGTGTTTGCATTGCAATTTAAAAATGCACGACCGTTAACCCTCGTTTAAAAAAGCCAATTAAAATCGAGTAATGCCATACCTTGCCCCGTTCAAATATGCACGCTCCAATTTATTTTCATTTGCCGGCACAGGGTTAAACTTTTAATTATGAATTCCTTACGGCGCCGTGTAATGTATTGATTTTTTCACAAACATACCGTACGTAAGTACTCTAATGAAAATTAACATTCTGGATTGCATTTACAAGGAAATTTGTGGAAAATATGGCATTCATAATCCGCTTCACTTTGGAAAATTAAAAGCTTTCTACATTGCTTTTATATTGCTTTACTTTAATATTTTACGATCCAGATAGGAAAATTTATGCTCGTAGTAATCCACGGTTATTCATTATATTTGCAATCTATGAAGATTAGTCTCTTCGATTAGGTCCAATTGCTATGTCGTTTCTTAATACGCTTATATATAACAGCTTGACCTTTTTAAACATTTAGATAGTAAACAACTGTTAGAAATTAACTGTTAAAAACTGTTAAAAAAAGGAGAAAAAGATAAATTAATTTCGTAAAGTTGTGGTGACCATTTATTTCAGATATTTAATAGACTTAAAGGAAGTAGAAGAACAAAGAATTAAGCCATTTTTACAATTTATATTTTCAATAAAATATCTTTGCAACATACATCAAATTATCAAGAGAAAACAATAGCCCATTATTTCGGTACATTTTTTTTTGTTAATGTTTTCTTTCTTCAAGGAAAAATATCAATAAATGACACTTATTTTTGCAAACGTTAGACTTTCAGCTTTATATTATCTTTTCATGAAAAGATAGAGATTACAGTGAAACTTTAAACCATCGGCACTTTAAACATATAAATGACGTTAAAATTTCAGAGCGACACTCGCTTCAAGATGTATTTCCGAGAAAGGAAAACAAAGTCTTACAGGCGGCTGGGGCGTGAAACCGTGTAATGGAATGTGCAAACGGGACTGAGGAAAAGGTCCGGAGGGAAGAGAGGTTATACATGTGATGAAAGAAAACAAGAACATATAACAATGTAACTTTTCAGCACAATAATGAATTGTTAAATATCCATTCATACAAGTATGCTTGATTAAGCTGCTCTTTTGAATCAAACTATTCGAACATCGAGATTGTCAGTCAAGTCAATTTATCCCTTTTAAAAAATGACTTAACAAATGCTTAAGTATTCCTCGGACAGTTGCTTTCATTTTAAATCCTGGGATCTCTTGTGCTATAGCAGGGGTCGTCAACCTTTTTATGCCCACTTTTGCCTATTTTTCATGGTAAAATTTCCCTACTAACCTCGCTATATTTCAATTCAGGAAAAAATTCTAGAAGGAATGTAGGAGATTTCACCAACGCCCACCGCCCACCACAGAAACCCGTATCACCCACTAGCGGGCGGTACGGACCAGGTTGCCGACCCGTGTTTTAGAGGGTTATCATGAACTATATACTTTTTACTTTTTTTTTGTAAACACTTACATATGGTGATAGTGATGCTGAACTCTCATCAGTAGATTCTATTACGCTTACCATGTTATATATACCTAAGCGCTGCATGTGGAGTGTTCGTCAACGTCATATACTATAGCCCGCCATTCACGCATCATCCTTATTATTACAGGAATTTACTTTGAATGGCTGGTCATCACAGGACGACTTTCATCTACCACCAATTTTAATAAATAGGCTATGACTGGCATTTCACGGGTGAGGAATATAATTCACACCAATCTGGATGGATAAATAGACAGACTCATAATACAAATATATTAATAACTTCGAACCCATCACTGTTTGCATGCCAGTCAAACACATAAGAGTCTCTGAATTAGCCCTAAAGTGTGAAGCAAAGTTCCTTTTCACCAGAGAGCGATCCGGTCGTGAAGTTCAACGAAGAAGTTTCTGGAAGTAAAAGTTCAGTATTTTATGGCACTCTAGAAGAAGCTCATGATAACCGTCACCGCAAATGACGACCATCGTTACAGGAGATGTAATGTAACGAGTAACGAGTGTAACGACATTCGACTGAAACTCGGTTGGATAGTTTATATGACGTATGTGATGACGAATTTGCGAAGCTTTTGGCAATATCGACGTTATTTTATAGAATGTGAGGAATACGAACATTTTAAATACTCGTAGTATTTAAATTATATTTTTCTCATATGAAAAAAAATATTATTTAACAAAATATCTTATTCTTTTATACGTCTACTTTTTTATGGAGCATATATTTGACCGAGAGGAATGGAGATCGAGGTGCAAGATTCTGTTGCTGCAAACTAATCTACCGGATTGATACTACGAAGAAGATATTTGTAACTAATTGCCACATTATGAAATATTTTTTTCATCCTAGATCTTAATTCCTCTCCAATAATGTATTGTATTATTTATTTTTCACGGTTATAACCCAGGAGCTTTAATAAAAAGAAGCTGTAACTTATGCTCTTTCGCGGTACTCTTAAAACATATTTTTACTTCTATTTAATAACATTTACAACTGGATTAGACGTTTTTTGTCTCAAATCAAAGGAAAAGGGTATTTAATCGAAATACGCTCGTTCTATACAATCGTTAAATTTTTTAATTGTAGATTTTTAACATTGAATCTTCTTTAATTTGCAACATTGTAATTGTAAGAAGCATGAAAAAGTGATCCAGTAGAAGTGGTTTTAACCAATTTTGAGTACCTAACAGGAAACTTAAAGAGAAAAGGAAAGAATGGAAATCCCGGGAATGAAAATTAAGATAATCCAAATCACTGGTAAATACGTGTTATTACGTGCCATTGAAGTTTTCAGTTAAATTTTCAATTACCTACATTAAATCGAGTATACATAATATCTTATACTTATTGTTGTTTTAATATTTTTTATGCAAATGTATTCCGTATACATATAGAATAATCTTCCCGCGCGCGGAATGGTCCTGTGAAAGCTTTTAAAATGAAACGGTAATTGTAAAAATATTTGGAATGCCAATAATCTGTACGCAGTTAAAGATACAAAAAAGATTTTGTACTCGTTATTTCAACGCGTTTTATTTATTGAGCTTCAGTGGTTTTATAAAAAAAAAAGTAAAGTTTGTTTGTCAGTAAGACCCAACATCATTTATTTAGTGTTATAATCTAAGATTGATCCTCCCGCAGACGTGTTTTCTTCGTTGAAGCTGTGTCGTTGTTCTGAACCTAAGCACCCAAGAGAAGTCGCTCTAATTTGAGAATTATTATGATGGATGGAGAACTGGAATATATAGCTTGCGATGAAATAAGTAGAATAAGTAGAAATAAGTTACAAGTTTAAGAAATGCGTAACTATAAAATACATTTCCTATTTTTATTTTACATAAAAAAATTATACAAAATTAATATTCTATTTATATTTGTACTACATAGTTACTTTAAAGTTTGTCATATTTACAGAATTAAATTAAACCGCTAGGTTTAATTTGAATTTTTATTCATCTATCGGTTTCGGTAACATCGCACCGTCTTCAGGACACAATTAAAAGAGTTTTACGTAAATATTTCATTATTTGATTATTTTGTAATAAATTAACTTACTTCAATATATTTATGTATCATCATTTCAAAATTTGAAATTAATTTTGAATAATAAATGGCCTGAAAATTTCATATTTGACGTAGTATCAGTTAGTCTTTTCTTTGTAAAACAACAATTCGTATTCTGAGAGTATAACTACAGGGAGGTTGTCTTTGGTTACTTTGCGAACTGAAAACAATTCATTGTATCAAAGATTAAATATATATATAACACGTATTGCTTGTACTCAATGGATTATATTGCTCTACAATGACACAAATACGTGAAGAGTGGCATTATTAATCGTATTTATTACGTAAATTTATATATCTTAAGCAAAAAAAATTGTTGCTGTTTTTATTACATTAAATGTAAAATTCTCGTTTTTAAATGACGATAATTGTCAATAAAATATTCCAAGCACTTTAAATTCGATGAGGTGACATTTTTAAAGAAATAAAACAAAGCGATGCTTCTATTACTATACAGAAATATCTCATTGTCTCTGAGAATTTTTCCACATTTATGAATATGACATCAAAAAATAGAAAAATTTTGAATTCGTCGTGCTGCTAAATCTTTTGTAAAACAGAATTTGAAATCCCGACTGCGTGAACTCACTCACAAGAGTCCAGAGACGGATGGGGCCAAAGGGAATCTCAGGACATAAAATTAAAGTGAAGAAGTAGATTTATTGATATTGTGGCTTTTGGGTTTAGCCGTGAGAGCCGTTCGGATAGAAGAAATTCGCCACACAAGGCTAAGCCCAAAAGCCACAATATCAAATCTGGCCGTAAAAACCTAGGAAGTTATTTAAGTAGACTTATTATTATCATCCAATATGTAGTACTTCAACATTTTCCTAAAAATATTTATAATACCAGTAAGTGATTGGCTTGGTAAACAAACAGATTGACTACATTTTAACCAGCATCTCTCTAAGGCAGTCTTTTCCTATCAGTCACCCTGCTTCCTATTTTTATTCCAGCCTACCAACAAATTCTTATTTTTCACAAATTACTGGTATGGTTTCAGTGATGCATATATATTACTGGGAAATTTACATTTAAAAAATGCTACATTACGCTTAATTGCATCATATCAACTACACAGTTAGTCACTCAATATTTAAAATGCAAGCAAAATTAAACAAAATGCTAACATTTTATAAATATTTGTCAAACTAATGTGACCTTTTTTTACTTTTTTCTTTATTATAACGAATACTAGTATTTTAAACTACCATATTCTTCTTTTACACATATACCTCAAGGTTATATTTTTGGAGATTTTAATGTAAAATCACAACATGGTTAGACTTCAGAATGGTCTTCCATCATTTGTATTGTCTCTCTTATATCACTAAAAATTTTATTTTTTATGTATGTTCGAATTCTAGTTAATATGATTTCTTTGGTAAAATAATAAAAAATCACACATATTCGTGAAAACTTTTTCCAAACAACCCCTTATGATTGAGTATGTTGGCTAAGATCATGACTGCTAGCCTTTGAGAAGCTTGGCAATCATTTTCTATTAAATCAACAAAATTCACGATCAAAACCATCTGATTGTTCCCTATTGTGTGGGATTCTATAAAACATTTTTTTTAATGGATCAACTCATAAAAACATTTACAATCCACCAATCCGACTCTGTTAGTTTCTCTCGTAAATGTGACAGTGCCGAGATTTATGCCCCTTATCGGTAAATGAATACAAAAGTGCATTAGATTACTCCGTACTCGGCCCGAGAGCGCTGGGCTATTACACTAAAGCAGCCGTGAATACCCGGCATGAGACATCCCTCCCCCTCGTGGCTGGGAATACAAAGTAGACATGCGTAAGTGACTTTAACTCAGCTGAATGTGAGCTTTCGGATTTAATATGGAATTAAGCTTATGAAATGTTTCAACCGTGGGTTGTGCCCATTTATATTTTACTTAAAAATAATTTTGAAAAATAGTTCATTTACAATATGTATAACTTAGTTCAATAGTATTGAATCATTGTTATCAAAATCATGTCTTCTTCCCTCATTTTGGGCATATGATGCAAAATTGAAATATCTTGCAGTATTATCACTCCAAAACATGTTTCAGATATTTTCTAGTAGTATTTTTTATGTTCCCATCTTCCTAAGTGAACCTTCAGGTGTAGATATGTCCTAGAATTAGAAATGGACAATGGCAGCTGACGGAACTAAGTGGCGCCAATTTGTGGTGACCATATGTTATATGTATGGAACGGATACAGAAGAAGTAGTATTTCTTATAATCGGGTTATTTGAAGGCTATCAATTAATTCAGCTAAATATTCTTAATCTGTTCATTATAATTTACTTAAAATTATTATTTAGTATTTACCGATTCATAAAAACTCAAATATTTATATTTTATCTTTTCTTTTCTAGGGTTAGTATTTCAAAGCCACATTCTTCGTAAAATTTTCAATTCATTAATTATTTGAAATAAATCTCAAAGTTAATGCTAGAAATAAATTCCTTCTTTAATTTCGGCTAATTAAAATATTGTTCAAAATTTAAATGAATGCAAATTATTAATATGCAGTTTAGATTCAAAGGATAATTAAATAAACATAAAATCAAACATTTTTCACAATTGCAAGATCTAAAAGTTATGTATACGCATTTTTGTAGCTACACCTTAAACGAGCTTTATCATTATCTTCTTTTACAAATCAACAAATGTATTTACTGAAAAAAACTGAAACAAAATACAGTGTAAGAGCTTTAAAGTGTAGGTTTCAAACGTGTGGTCTGCACAGGACTTGCAGTGCGATCGCAAATCTCACCAAAAGCAGGATTTTCAGAGCAAAGCTTTTGCACCCAAAAGATGTAATGTATGGAAACAATCTGATCCACTGTTTTGCACTCAAATATTTTCACATGTAATTTACTCGTACATATTCATAATTATATCCAGATCTAAATTATGTCTATGTGGATTATAGTTACAAAGAAAACTTTGTGGTGTAAATATAACTCAAACATATACTACTAGAAACGCATACGGCGTGAGTGTGAAAACGAGAAAGTATGCCTCCGTCTTACATTTTCTCAACCTTTGCGCTCTCAGTGGTTGACCTTTATCATGGCGTTACGCTCTTTTATTTATATCATCTCTTACTAGGTAATCATTATTTTTATTTGATCTACAATTGAAAAGCTTTGTATTAAACTGTTAAATTCAAAAAAGTTCTGTCTTGGTGAGCAAAACTCAACCGGTCAATAAATAAATAACTAATATTTTTCATTTTATTTAAAAACAAAAGAATTTAAAATCTTATTATTGTTATTGTTTAATTAATTTTATTTAGAAAGAAATGTTTATTGAAGTCTATTTCATAATAAGACACCATTATATTCACGTTATTCTGTATTAAAGCGCTTCCTTTACTTTCATACCCGAGCGATACTCTTCTCCCGCCCCGGTGGCACCACCCTTGAGGGTTGCGTTCATATCTTGTTTCCGAGCTGGGCGACCACTTAAGCCGGCAAACAAGAACAAGACTGACCGAACGTACTATGCATTAGTCTCTCGCCGGTGGGGGTAGCGGATGTTATGGAGAAGCGAACAAGGCATGTGACTGAAGAATGTTATATCAAATTTATTTTATATTTTTAATGCTTATTTTTAACACATACACGCAAATAATACCAAACGGTGACTTTATGTTTCATATTAAAGACTTTGATCAAATAAAAACACAGTTCAGAGTAATGTACATAGAATTCATACTAAATATTTTTTTCTTCTTTACGTATCCGTTCCATTTACCAGAAATTACAGCCACTTATTTCTGTCAGCTATTATAGTCCATTTCTCATTCTAGGACATATCTGCACTTGTAGATACACTTGTGAACATATATGGTTGCAGACAAGCTCCAAAACAGTAGTCCGAGTACTCGTACTTGAAAAAAGGGTAACATGAAAATCCGAGGCATTTTTGAGTGATTTGTTAAGAAATTTAGTGATTACCTCGACGTTCTTGAAGCGTGGAATTTTGGTCTTAAGGGACGGCTCAATACAAATAATAGATTATACTCTTACTTAATGTTTATTCTTAATAGTTGCTGTCTCGTTATTTTTTTAATTTGATTTAATTAAATCTTAATTTAAGCTTACATTTCATACATATGATAGTTCTAAAATTAACTTTAAACATTCGTATAGGAACATAAATTAAACATATATTGAAACGTAGCCAAAATTTAACGTTTGGTTATTTTTGTGACAGACAGACCATTTGTACACTTACAAAATTAAATTTATACACCATGTGATATAAACATCATCAAATATTATGGTGTTTTCTTGCAAACGCTTACAAACAATTGTACGTTTTTACTTATGTTTGCATTAAATACATTCTCATACTCTTTATTTTCTTCTTTTAACTCATTGACTGAGAGAACATTTGTTCATGATGGTTCACAGTTGATCAAAAAAACAGCAATATTGCTTTCAAAATCATTAAAGTACTCTACAAAGAGTTAAACAAACAGACAGTTAATCTAAAAGTGCATTTCGTATTTTAATTTTATCAACATGTGTTTATTCAAAATAAAACGAATATTTACCGCATAAGTCATCATCGTTGTATTTTCTGCCTTTGGCATTCAGCCTCATCTTCTTCTTTTTAAAGTCTTCGTCGAATCTTATATATGATCAGACATGTCGTTTTAGAATATATTTAATATTGTGAAAAAAAACGTCCGTCATAGTTTTTATACACGGTTCATGTAGAAGTATTGAAAGTTACAAATACCAAAAATACATTTCAGAAACAAATAACTTCAATTACACCAGCGAAACAATACAACGGCGATCGTACGATACAAAGTGTTTTCACCTGAAAAAAGCTCCGCTGTATTTTCAGGCGCCGGAACAAATATTCGTTCGTCAAAGAGACGGGTAGGCTTTTTAAAAACGTTACCTCACGTGACGTGACGCGTGTAACGGACAGATGTGGTTATGGAAAGAGACAAAGGGTATGATTTAGTGGCAAAAATGCTCGATTTAGATTGTGTACATCGCGAATTCAATCCCCGACGAAAATAAAAATAAAAACTTTTTTTTTTCGTAATCCTTAAATGGTCTTCTGGCAAACGAAGCGTTAGCCAATCTCTTGCAAGATTGACGATGACATGATAAAAACAGTGGCAGTACTCTGAATCCAAAGGATTGAAATGGACGGAGACTCATGTGGGAGGCCTACTCTCAACAATAAACCGACACAGATTCAATGCTGAATGCATCCTTGAAATATCAAAATCTACTAATAAAAAATAATGTTTCTTCAAGCACTGAGCTCTTGAAGCTTTGAAAGAGCATTGTGAATTTTACATAATATCATGGAACTTATTGAATCTTTAGGGTGACTCACTTATCTATGGTATCAAGAGGAATGCTTAAAAGATAAGACACTTTAATTTTAAATTGGTGATCACTAGTTTTATCCTCATGAAAGCATAGAAAACTTTTTTTTTTAATTGCAAAAATGTGTAAATTTATCCGCCGATTTGAGACATTCTTCATCTACAAAGATTATAAATCAAAGATAGTTCTTGTAGAAAATTGTCCACCACCATATAATGAGTCATCGTTAATGCCATCTTAAATTATGGATAAAGACTATTTTAATGACGTTGGCGGATCAACATTTAACTGAAGTCAATTTGCATGCTCCAAATGGCAATCTTTATATTATCATCAGAAGAGATGTGTCTCTTATTGTCTGGGGGTACTCTGCAGTATGTAGTTGCATAAAGATACGTGTGTGACGCGTGTCAGTGGCTATGGAAGAAGACAGGAGAGTCACGTGACATGCGGATGCTCTGGAAAGCCTTTCCCCTGGGACGTCAACCCGTCCTAAACCCGAGAAGCCTTTTCTGAAGCCAGTGAAGTTTTGACGCGGGTGATAGTACCATATATAAAAATGTAAAAGCAAGATTTTCTTGAAATGCATAAAAATAAATAACCATAAACTTTCTTATGTTACACTTTCTTGCTTGATCATATGGTCATCTCAAGCTGCCATAAATAAAAATAAGTCATTCAATGGCAACCTCTAGAACGAGAGTCTCTAGAGGTTGAACTATTTAGTTCTTAGGCATGGTTTTGAACCAATCAACAATATGCAGTGTTCTTGGATGGTACAATATTGCATATTATATATCGGTCGGTTACCCATCACAGTGCGATCCTCTCGCAATTCTTGAGTGATTGCACGAAAACCAACGCTTATATTTTTTAATATGCATCTTATTAAAACATCAACTATTGAAATATAAGGCTTTTTCCACTTGCCGCTATGCAAAATAATGTTTGGGGCATAGATTCATGATTCAATTGATATAATAAATATGATTGCATGTAATTACATTATAAAAGAGCTGGAGGTTTCCAAAAATGCATTTCTTAAGGCTACCCGTAAGCTCTTGTAGTCCAGTATATGTGTTTCCTCATTCACACTAGTACAATCTGGATCTCTTTGAGTATCATAGAGCCCACTGGTTCTGACCATGCGTGTTCTTCAACAAGCGCTTTGATATCAGCTCAATATAGCCCTTGATAGTCGGTACCGAAAAGTCTTGACATACAATCTTTCTTATTTTTGTTCACTCGTCTGACACGAATACATAAAAGTTGTTCGTCTAAGTCTTTATTTAAGAAGTCAAAAACTATGGTAATGCCTTTCCATCTTGTTTATTTGACAGGAGGTGTCATTGTTGCGCCATTAGTTCTGTAAATCGCCACTGTAATAATTACGGCGCTGGGGTTTCCTTGCGTGCGCGGGAGTCAGTCTTAGTCTATGTGTTTCTCACGAGTGTTGCTCATCTGCTCCTCATCCATCGACCACGTGTTCCAAAGAGTATCCCGATGACGTAAAGTCGTTCTTTTAGTAACGAAGATGTCAGTTTTTTAAATAATTATAAATAAAACATACTAAAATAAACTTACTAGCATATGGAAAAGCCGTGATATCAAAATGTCTCCATAAAAGTTCATGGCATCGTGGTCGTTCATGATTTAGTTAACGTGATAAACATAATTGCATGTAAATACACCAATAAATATATAAAAAATTGATGAGTAACAGTTTATTTTTGCATTTTATGTATTCGCTGATAGTGTTGAGTAATAAATAATAATAATTCACGTGTGATTGATATTTCCTTTGTTTATCACATGGACAGTAAATATTTGATGGGCGTTATGCTGGGGCATGAAGTAACGCAATACGCCGCATAACTATTTCCTTTGTTAACTGCAATTTCACATTACTGCTGACGATAAAAGGCTTCGGTATAAAAGTATCCACGCAGGTACTTTAGTGGAGCTTTTCAAACTGTGTATCTTGAAAAATAACATAAGAACAATCTAATTTTTGTGATTTGAACTTATTTCATTGATGTAATTAAACGTTATATTTCAATGTTATTTATATTTTTGGCATTCATGTTGAGATGGTTTTCAAATATTGAAGTGATAAATATTTTTTACCTATTTCAACATGAATCGCATTAAGCACTATTTTTCGACTTCATCAAAGACCACAGTTTGGCTTTCAATGAGAGCTTCGTTATTTCTTCACAAACACAAAGGTACTGATGAATGAAACAAGATATAGAATGAATTATCATTTAATTCTTACTGCGTTTTTCTCAAATTTATTATTGAGAAATATTATTATTCTTACCACTTACATTGGTCCCATTAACTTTTTTATATAGTGGAGACAAGAAATCACATAATATCTGCGGATAGTATAAATGATTCAATATAATTATTCAATCTGAATATGATTTATAACAAGTGCATCTATAATAATACTTTATATCAACATAAATTATGCTTATATATTTAAGTGAAGTAATAGGTGATCGTGTGATCGGTGACGTGAAATCTGACAGCAAGTCTTACCCATAAAATAAAAGTCACCCAGCGTGCTATGGAGAGATCCATGCTCGGAGTGTCCCTAAAAGATAGAATCCGAAACGATGAAATACGCAGAAGAACTCAAGTAGTGGATGCTACCCAACG
The DNA here is from genome assembly GCA_022606575.1 of Glossosoma conforme. Classification (NCBI taxonomy): domain Eukaryota; kingdom Metazoa; phylum Arthropoda; class Insecta; order Trichoptera; family Glossosomatidae; genus Glossosoma; species Glossosoma conforme. Next base: position 1,056,836 of record JAGTXR010000087.1, on the reverse strand, counting down.
AATAGGCACACTCCAAGTGGCAATGGGCAGGACATATCTGTCGAAGAAACGACGGTCGATGGGGAAGAAAAGTATTGGAATGGCGTCCAAGAACTGGCAAACGAAGCATTGGCCGACCCCCTACAAGATGGACTGACGATATAAGAAGAATACCGGGAGTGACCTGGATGCGGAAGGCGGAGGATCGAAGAGGATGGAGACTCATGCGGGAGGCCTACATTCAACAGTGGACGGACACAGGCTGATGATGATGAATAGGTGATCAGAACATGCTTTAGTGAAGTAATAAGTGATCAGAACATGCTTTAGTGAAGTAATAGGTGATCAGAACATGCTTTAGTAAAGTAATAGCTTTAGTAAAGTAATAGAACGTGGCTTACCTTACTTTAAAAATAAATGCAACCCTATTAATTTAGAATACTTTACAAGTAATATAAGTTTTGAAGTATTTTAAATTAAGTTTTTTCTTGAGAGGAGAATAATTATCTACTAGTATTTAATCGCAATCCATTTTTGAATACGAAGATTTCTATTTGTTTGATTTTATTTTCTTGCTAACTCCAAAATAGTAATGTGCTTTTTAACATTGTTGTAGTACTTATTCATCTTGCAATATATTACTTTATAATGCTCTATGTACAAAACGGGAATATTAGCAGCAAGTGTTCGAGGACATGAGTTGCAGCTCTTATGCTAAGCTAAAGAGGAATTCAGAATAATCGAGAAAAGTGGAAATCAAGATGCAATATTTTGTTGCTGCAAACCCATCCAGCCGATTGATACTACGAAAGAGATATACAATTTTATTGCGTACGCTATTTAGTCAGCTAGTAGACGTTGAATTACTGAAAGATTTACATTTTTACAGAATTAACACTAAGCGGCAATTCGTAACTATAAAATGAGCATGTACTTAATTCTTACGTTATAGAGTGATTCAATAAGAAAAAGACCAGTTTTAATTTTTGAATGTTCTTTCATGAGGATCTATAATAAAACAGATTGATTTCTCTGCCCTAGATGGCGCTCTCAATATAAGAAAATAGAAAGTTTTTCTCTCGTAAATTACCTCAGTTTCCTTTCAGCGATTCACACAATTACGGCCCCGGAGGAAAACGTGGCAAGCACACTTTCATTAAATATTTATTAAATAATAAATTCAGACAAAGGTCCCTTCTCTTAATGCCAAAGAAAAACTCGTAAATATGTTAATGTTGTTTTTTTTCATCAACGCTAATGCAACCCTTTGAAAAGAAATTTCACTTCTAAATGAGAAATATTTTAAGGGTTGATTTTTATGTGGAATTTTTAAGAGAACAAAACATAGCACGGTTAATAAAATATTTTTAATTAAATTTTAAAGGAGTTATGACTTTTTTATGTCATCGTAAAGATAACTTGATTTATTTTAGGTGCATCTGGTTAATAACTTGACCTCCTAAAATTAAATTGACTTCATTTCTAATTTAATCTTTACATGCAGCATCTAACTGGTTAAGCGTCATATAGTCTACAGGAGAATAACTTACTAGTATTTTCTGGGTATTCTGTATATTTTCACTATCAAAATGTCTGTCTATCTATGTTTTTTGTGATATGGTCTGAACCCTAAAGTGGGGTTTTCAGGAAAACATTAACTAATATTGCTCTATCTGCTTGTCTTTTACCCAATTAGCGCATAATTAGAGCGAAGCAACTAAAAAACCTTTTGCTATTGCAGCTATGGTGAGTCACCACATTTTGATTATTGTTAATAGAACTTATCGTAATCTTAAATTGCTAATTACATGTTTTTTCATTACATTCACTTTTATAATTTAAATTAACCATTATTTATTTTGTGGACTTTTTTTTTCAATTAACAATTAAATCATTCTTCTTCGTAGTATCAATCCGGTGGATTGGTTTGCAGCAACAGAATCTTGCATCTCGATCTCCATTCCTCTCGGTCCTCCGCAACCCTTTTCAGCTCAGCATAAGCGCTACAATTCATTTCCTCGAATACTTGCTGCAAATTAAATCATATAAATCTTTAAAGTAATCGATTGGTGGGGAAAAAAAATAAGACTTTTTCAACATTCATTTACTGAAAAAATATTTTCTCATTTTAATTCAATAGACTGCGCATAGCTGCGCGTGATACAACAACATAATCTTGCCGGGGGTATAGCTCAGTGGTTCAAGCGATTGCTTGGCAAACAGAAAGTCATACGTTCGATCCCCGACGGAGATTTAAAAAATATAAAAAAATAATAGATTTCTAAGCTCTAAAATACCCCCGGTTGGTGTGGATTCGATCCCTCATCCGTAACATGCCAGTCATATACTATTATTTAAAATTGGTGGTAGACGAAAGTCGTCCCGTGAAGTCAACCCATTCATAGTCAATTCCATTAATAATAAGCATAATACGTGAATGTCGGGCTGTAGTATATGACGTTGGCGGAACAAGACTACACATGCAGCGCTTATGTAGCATGGTAAGCGTATATACACAAAAATAAATAAAAATGTTTTATTACAATCAACCATTATAGATTTGAATTTTCAGGTAGTGTTGGGTATCGGTTTCAGGCAGAGGCTGTACCATGCATACCCACACTAGAAAGCCTCTTACCGCTTTCACGTGCGCACACAAAATTTCTCCGCACACACACGTGTGACCCCGTAACGGTCCGCTAAAGAGCCTGCGGAACGAACGGACCGGTTTCGGTGCCAATTGAAAGCGGATTTATGACGGACGCCCCGAAAACTGAAGTGAATGCAACCTTAGAGAACGGTCAGACTGAGATTTGCACTTAGGTTTCAGGACAGAGTTTCGAGCCAAGATTTGCAAAAATAAAATATACGTGAAAAGTAGAAAAATAAAATTGAAGTTAATTAAAAAGAAAAAAACAATTAATTTTTTCAATGTTTTTAACATTCACTTTGAGATATAATAATAATAAATAATATTTTTTTATTTATTTTCCTAGTTTTTACATGGATCACTTTGAGTATGGCAACTATTAAGGCTAATGCAGATTCGACGTACTCGTCGCTTTCCTCAATCCGTCACTGTTAAGAGACAACCGCCCAATATCTTTACTATGCCATATATTTAAAATCTTCGAACGGATGCTACTCAACCGACTCAGCCCCTTTATCGAACCTAAAATGATACACCAGCAGGCGGGCTTTCGACCCGGAAAGTCATGCACTGAGCAAGTACTAAACCTGACCCAACATATCGAAAACGGGTTCGATCTAAGGAAAATTTCCGGAGTGGTATTCGTCGACCTAACCGCTGCATACGATACAGTGTCGCACAGCACACTCTTCAGTAAATTGTACAGAATGACAGGTGACTTCTCGCTAGTGCAAATGATCGCGGCTATGCTGCATAACAGGAGATTTGCAGTGGATTTTCAGGGAAAAACCACCCGATGGCGTAACCAAAAGAACGGCTTACCACAAGGCAGTGGGCTTGTTCTTATACTATTTAATACATATACAAACGACCAAGCCACCCCTAAAGATACACAGTCTTTTATATATGCGGATGACTTAGGTTTGGCAGCGCAAGCAGTAACGTTTGAAGAAGTTGAGGACATCCTAAGCCAGGGACTCAACGAGATGTCCCATTACTACGAAACCAACCATCTCAAACCTAACCCATCAAAGACACAAGTCGGCTGTTTCCACCTTAGAAACAGGGAAGCTAACACAAACCTTCGTGTTACTTGGGGAGGTGGAGTACTGGAACATAGCGACCATCCAAAATACCTCGGAGTCACTCTAGATCGCACCCTCACCTTCAGGCGTCATTGCAGCAACACCAAACAGAAAGTTGCAACAAGGAACAACCTCATCTGCAAACTAACCAACACTCACTAGGGAGCCCAACCACCCCTTCTTCGTACCACCAGCCGAAGAATATGCGGCACCAGTGTGGGGTCGATCAGCCCACTGTAATCAAGTTGATACTGCCCTGAATTATGCATGCAGAGTCGTCACAGGCTGCCTCAAACCAACACATATTTCTAAACTATACCCCTTGGCTGGTATCGCACCACCAAACATAAGACGCAAAGTCATATGCGCCGAAGAAATGGGTAAGGCAATCAACCAACCGTCCCACTGCTTGTATAATCAGATACCCCCAACACCAAGATTGAAGTCTCGAAAAAGCTTTCTGAAATCCACACAACATCTCACATCCGGCCCTGAAAATGAGAGACTCCAACTCTGGCAACAAATCGCACCAGAGGATTTCATTACTCTAAAGGAAGGCCTCCCAACTGGCAAGAGCCTTGACTGGCGGACCTGGAAATCCCTAAACAGATTAAGAACCGGAGTTGGTAGAACAAAGGACAACCTCGAGCGGTGGGGAATGCTTCGGCAGGGAGAGACACTATTGTGCGACTGTGGAGACCTGCAGACCGCCTCACACCTAAGATGTTGCTCCATTTGCCCAACAAGTTGCACATCTCAGGACCTAATGCTGGGCAACACACGAGCTATCGATTTTGCCAGATATTGGAAAAAAATAATTTGACTTCGCTGACACGAAGAAGAAGAAGAAGAGACAACTTTTGTCAAACAACAGTTGTCTATTGATAGTGACAGATTGAGTAAGGTTACCATTTGGTTAAAACTGTAGTCTCCTAAGCAGAAGCTCTTCTCAACGTGATCCATGTAAAAACAAAGTAAATAATTAAATAATTATTAAACTCATTTGACACTAAAACGGAATGGATATGTAACATTTTTTTTCTAAATTATAACACCAAATATTATCATCATCAGCTTGTGTTGAACGTTGAACGTAGACTTCTCGTGTAAGTCTTTATATTTATTGATCTTCCATTTTATGCATCTAGTGAGAGTAGTCTAGATACGAAGATCGAATACACTTGTTAATATGTAAGCAAAAATTTAAAAGGCAACTCGTAACATATCTTTATTAGATAGCAATATTGGATATTGAACGAAATAAGCGATATATAGGGTCCGCCATACAACTTTTTTTTTTTCAACTAGTGCTTATTTCGTGAATGGTAATACTAAGCTAATGTCTGATTTGACAAATAATTAGTTTTATCCTTCCGCTAAACGAATATGGTTGTGTATATGCTTGAACAACGCTGGAAAAAATTGCGATATTACTTTGAAAATCATAGTAATGTTGCAGAATGTGTGCGAAAATTGCGTACGGATTTTGGAAGAAGAGAATCACCGTCAGCTCCGTATGTTCGTTATCTTGTAAAAAAAGTAAAAGAAACTGGCATCCTCATCGATAAACCAAAGCGTGAAAAGCCAAAATCAGTGCGTACACCCGAGAATATTGCTGCTGTGGCAGAAAGTGTGCGTGAAGCGCCATCAACATCAATTCACCGTCGTTTTAAACAATTGAACTAATTTTTGTTTACAAAAATTGAAGAGGAGGATATTGGCAACATTTGGTTTCAACAGAACGGCGCTACGTGTCACACAGCCGAAGCTACACTCGATGTTTTGCGCCCTGTTTTAAAAAAAAAAAGTTATTTGGCGGACCCTTTATTATAGTAGATAGAAAGGATTTAACGCAATTGTTTAACATTTGGACGCCGCAATTCTTCTACGCCTTTTTATTTGACTAAAGGGCAATGTCACTTGCTAATATATATGCATTGTATTTAAAGCACTTTGTCTCTAGTACCTCCCATACATGATTGTTGTCTCACGTTTATAGTTTACGAAAGGGAAGCAAATTCGCAAGAGCCACAACGCGACGTCCATCGTGAATGGCTGCTGCAACGATACTAAGCGTAGCACACACAAAATTTTTGTAAATGCATGCGGCTATGAAGATCTTACTTTATAATCTTACTTATGCCCCAATTATTTTATTATATTACATGATATCACGAAATATTTGGTTATGAGTTATGCTTTTGATAGTACGACTTGCATTAGTTCATGGTTCCTTCACAGGCTTTCTATTAGAAGTATAGTAACCAATACACGGGCTTCAATATCCATAAATATGGAAATATTATGTAGAATTAATGAGAAGCTATTTTTTTTTACACACAGAAAAAAATGTATATTCTAAAATCAAACAATCCATCAAATCAAACCTTCAGATCTATTTTCGGCTACTTTTTCAGTTTATTTCAAAAATCTGTCATTCATAATCGAATGTTTCTTTCACTCAAAAGAAACAAGTTATAAGTGTATACTACAAAGTCTCAAGGTGTAAGATTAAAGTAACTGTGGTATATTTTAAATCGGTTTTGAATCGACCTTTTACTGCCAAACAAAAAATCAAACGTCAATTCGTTCCATCGATTCTTAATGTGGAGAACTTTTCGATATCACTTTCGCGTTTGTCAGCGATGTTACGCCGAGCTTTTACATCAATGTCGAATTTGACATCGAATTTATCATATTATTAAATACACTCCCCCTTACATTAAGGGGAATTCCCAGGAGAATAAAGCTCATTTCAGAATGGTATATAAAAGAGCTTTTAAGGATAAGATTCTTCGCAACAGTTCAAGAATGAAAACATCAATGGCTGTTATTGATTCCGACATGCACCGTTTAGTAAATGTAAAAACGAACGTAGCAAAAATATATTTGTTCATTTGAATAGTGTTTTTATGACATTAATAATATATTATATATTAAATACTTTAAGTAAAATCTTCATCAAATCCATAAAATAGTTGATCCAGTTTCAAATGTACTTCCATGAAGTGAAATAGTGCTTAGTGTTATCCATGTTAAAAAAAGTTTTGAATTTTTATTTATATTAAACATCAAAATGGATCACAAAACGAATACACAAAATATTTTTAAAAATTGTTCACATTTTTAAAGGGACATAAAACGCTATTTTATGTAAGCCATTATTTCGTAACTTTTTATAAATTCTTGATGCGCGTTACTAGTGTTTCTGTCCATAATATAATAGCTGCCTCGATAAATACGAACAAAGATCTCCAATAAAATGTTGACAAGAGTTTTCAAACTTTTTGAAGACACATGTAAGTTTTGATGTCCACGAGGCATCAAAAATAAATCTATTAAGTGTTGAATTTATTCATTATTTTGACTCATTTGTAAAATGACAATCATAGCCTATTAATCAAAATTAATGGTAGACAAAAGTTGTCCTGTGAAGACCAACCATTCATAGTAAATTCCTGTAATAATAAGGAAGATGCGTGAATTTTGGGCCATGGTTTATGACGTTGGCAAATCAACACTCGACATGCAGCGCTTATCCATGTGTAGAATGGTAAGCGTTATATGAAATTTTAGAATCACTATCAACATCTGTTGATATTCTCGTGTATGTGCTTACATAAAAAATGTAGGAAGTATTTATCGAGAAATTAGCAGTTATTTCGATTGCCACGATTCTTGGTTTATTTCAAAGTCATCTATACACTTATGGTTTTGCCGGTTACATACATTAATTTTCTAATTCATGGTAGATACAATACTAGTGTATTAAGAATTATTTATAGCACCTGGAATATCACTGTGGACTACAGTGAAAAACCACTGATCTACTCGTATAACAACAGGGCACTAACTCTCAACCCACAGCTATCTGGATCGTACTTAAAGGCTTTAGCAAAGGTCAATAAAAAATAAATTTCGTTTCGGCTCACCCTGGTCGTTCAACAAATGGTCAGCAAAGCCTTCATATTGACTTTCTTCCGTGAAATTTCTTCTAAAATATCTTCGAATCCGGCAGTATTGCACTCACTGATCCATAACCTTTGTGATCGATGTGCTTATATGCTATATGTCGGACTATTTTCTGTTTCATTTTGATTACTTCTAATTTATTTTTTATTGTTGAAAATGTTGGCAAATTTAAATCTCAATACATTATTGTGTTTTGATTTTCAATTAAAGTATTTCTGTAATTATATACATATATACATGTCACAATCTACACAAATTTTCCGGCGGGTATAGCTTAATGGTCTAAGCGTTTGCTTTGCAAGCCAAAAGTTGTGAGTTCAATCCCCGATTGAGATTTAAAAAAAAGGATTTTTAACCGATTTCTGAGCTCTAAAATACCCTCGGTTGGTGTGAATTTGATCCCTCACCCATAAAATCCCAGTCATAGCATATTAATTAAAATTTGTGGTAGACGAAATTCGTCCCGTGAAGACTACCCATTCGTAATAAATTCCTGTAATAATAAGGATGATGCGTGAATCTTGGGCTGTAGTCAATGACGTTGACGAATCAACACTACACATGCAGCGCCATATGCAGCATGGTGAGCGTCATAGAATTCCACAGATGAGACTTCAGAATCACTATCACCATCTGTTGGTATTCTTTTGTATGTGTTTACATAAAAAAACTACTCACTCACACATTACATCAATAAACGCGAACATTTCCTTGTCTAATTGACCCGAAAATTGCTCCCCAACGTAGTGAGATTATGTCGTTCTTTAAAAAAAAATGTGGAATAATTGCTAAGTAATCTTTTGTTTGTATTTGAAACACTTTCAGCAATTTTCGTAGCTTATTAACCTTTATTTCAAATAAATATTCAGCTATATTTTTATTGGTCCAGATCTCAAGATAGGCATCAGATAATTTCGATTAACAAATCACCAAAAATATCCTCCTTTCAAATATTTTTAAGCTCTCGCTCTGAATATCATAGATAATCATAATAAATTAATTTACTCAAATATTTATGTACATTTTTTTACACGAATCCCGTTAAGTATGACCTTTTTTATGAGACTGCAGTTTCAACTAGCTGGTAACCTTTTTCAATCCATCACCGTCAAAAGTCAACGTTGTTAGTATATTATAATTGACTCTGACAAAAACAAATACTTATAAATCGGTAACAAATATATTTTATTTCAATTTCCTTCAAAGATCGAGCCCACAACATTCAGTTTGGTAAGCAAACGCTTTAGCTACTAATCATACCTTCTACATATACAAAGAAATCATATAATTTATTATAAAAAAAAATCAAATAATAAATGACGTTTAATATATTACTTGCATATTTTAGGTTCTAAATTTAAAGAGGAAATACATTTTCATGTCTTCCTTATTATATTTAGTCCCTTAGACTGATACAATTTAGTTCCCGAATAAGATTGGACATGTTTCATTCTGTAATTCAGAGACGTGCGCTGGAAAAGCCCCTTTTTACGAATTTTCCCCAACAAATCGGTAATTTTCCATTCTTATATAGAGCTTTTATCATGTCGATGTCTTGTTTAAGGTTGTTTATTGATATGACCCCGGAAAATATTTTATGGGAAATCGATACCGCTATTTTCAAGGAAAATTATTCTTACAACTCAATATAATAGAGAAAGTTATGTTTTTCTTAGTAAATATATGGGGCTAAAAGACATTTTCGCTCACTAGCTGGAACATATGCTTACAATATACACACATATATATATATATATATATTTAAATATATATGTTATTTAATTACATGAATGCGTACATTTTTGGAAAGTTCAGACTTTTATCTATTTTTTTACAAAGTCGTCACTGAGGTCAATGCATTTTTGCATTCGGTATACGAGCTTTTGAATTCCCGAGTCAAAAAAATCTGCCACTAAGCCACGCATACCTGAGAACCGCTTCTTCCAGCTCTTCCTTATCGCTGAAATGCGTTTCACCCAGGTGTTTCTTCATGTCAGGGAAGAGATGGTAGTCACTTAGGGCTAAGTCCGGGCTCTAGGGTGAGTGTTTGACAATACCCCATCCAAATTTTGCGATGAGCTCGTTAGTGTCGTTAGCAGTGTGCGGTCGAGCGTTATCCTGATATAAACGCACCCCATGGATAGCATAGCCGTCCGTGAAAATAATGGATGGCATAATCTAAATTACGCATTTCTCTTTCGATGCATCATCATCTATAACTAAATCATTTGCATTTCGCATCAACCATCTTCTTGTTACTTCTATGTTATCGTCAGTCCATTTTGATAAAATTTGGCAGACTCTATTTACTGTGGAATACAATATTATTATTTTTATTTTACAAATATAGCAAAGGCTGTTTTTTTCAAATTATTATTATTAATTCAAAATAAGAATGTTTAGTATTTTTAGTTATAATTGCTTATAGTTTTTATGTCAACACGTACAGGAGAATACCGACTAATGGTGATAGTAATTCTGATGTCTCATCTGTGGAATTCTATGACGCTTACCATGCTGCATATGGTTAAGCGCTGCATGTGGAGTGTTGATCTGCCAACGTCATAGACTACAGCCCGAGATTCACGCATCATCCTTAATTAAATACAACAGTAATTAACTATGAATGGGTGGTCTTTACAGGATGATTTTCGTCTACCACCAATTTAGATAAATAGGCTATGACTGCATTTTACACGAAATTCACACTTACCGGGGTATTTTAGATCTCAGAAATCGATTAAAAATCTTTTAAAAATTGTACTTTTAACTATTTTTACTAAGTAAAAACCATATCTAATAAATACTTTTTACTTGTATAAATAATGACGTATTTTACTATATTTCCTATGAAAAGATGAGTAAGATATTTTTTTCTTAAGAGTCTTGTTTCTATTTTCTTGATAGTGCAAGTAAATTATATTTTTCTCGCCCGCCAAATGTAATAGAAATTTCATCTCAGCCTGATATCTATGTTGATGGTGTTATGGTCCATCACGAAGAAATCTCTCAACTATTCTCGAGAGGCTCTCAGCCGGACTACAATGAAGGCTCTAAGACAGATAAAGGCATTTAAGGTCTACGCGAGATGAAAGCACGGATAGAATAAATATTCTCCTTTTGTCTACCTGCAGGTCCTTTTGATGTAGTGTAATCAAAATGCTGCACAGTAAAAGCATGAAAATAAATAAGATAAAAGTGATGGAGGTATGTTATTTATTTATTATTTTATATGCATTACGGTTTATGAACCGTTTTCTTAGAAATTCAAAATCTAAATATAATAATGCATTTAAGAAAAAAATGTGTATAAATATGAAGAACGACCAAAAGGTTAAAGTGCTCATATATTAATCGAACGGTCGCGAGCTTAAGATTATCAAAACGTAAATTTAAAAGAAATATGTATCAATGTATTTGCATTTAACATTATTCTAAGACTACTTTGAATACTGCATGATTTGTACACGGCAGGTCAATTTTTTGTACCAACAAACATTGCAAACGCAAAAAATGGTATCAAAAAAGACATTTAGAGGTACATTAAGAAAATATTTTTTCTTTGAGTTAAGCTCTATGACTAATATAAGAGTAAAAACAATGTTTGCTTTACAGAAAAAAATTACATGTTTACACGATTTTGCGATTAAAATTTGTTCTATATGAATGCGCATCAGTGCGAGACTGATCTCTCACCCATGAAAATAACAGTCATATAACAAAAAATATATAAATTATTGAGTGAACTATAAGTGGCCCTTAATCATGGATGAATTATAGGCTTTTATCATATCAATCAATTAATAGATATTGCCGTTTGACGGTATTTTTCTATGTTTGTTTACACAAAATAAAAATACTAAAAGGTGGTTTTTTTAGTTATGAAATACATGAAAGTATTCAGTAAAAATATGCGTTTGTGGGTACATACAATTATATACTCCTCGCTCAAACACTGTCCAGTTGTTTTATACGAGTATTCCTCGCACGTGTACTGTCGTGTTAGTTTAATGAAATTTGCGAAATTTTGTCATGGAATTTTTCATTACAGCTGTCCACGATAGAAAATGATATGGGCAGTGGTTTTCATGATGGTAATTTCACAATTCTCGTGCAGAAATGGAGAACGTACGAGCATGTACAAACAATGTTAAATTTAATGAAAGTAATGCTATTTAAATTCAAATAACACATAAGTCTAAGGGCAATAGCACACCGTAAGCGCATTTCTCATAAAATCACTGAGGTTAGGCAACATTGGGCGCAGTACAAAACTTGGATGGGTCTCTGCTGGTTGATAAACGTCATTGTTAAGATTGAACCACCTCTTATTTATTTTTTATTTCATTTCATTTCATTTCATTTATTTCATTTCATTTCATTTAATTTTATTTTATTTTATTTTATTTTATTTTATTTTATTTTATTTTTATTTTATTTTATTTTATTTTATTTTATTTTATTTCATTTCATTTTATTTTATTTTATTTTATTTTATTTTATTTTATTTATTTTACTTTACTTTTATTTTACTTTATTTTATTTTACTTTATTTTATTTTATTTTATTTTATTTTATTTTATTTTATTTTATTTTATTTTATTTTATTTTATTTTATTTTATTTTATTTTATTTTACTTTACTTTATTTTATTTTATTTTATTTTATTTTATTTTATTTTATTTTATTTTATTTTATTTTATTTTATTTTATTTTATTTTATTTCATTTTATTTCATTTCATTTCATTTCATTTCATTTCATTTCATTTCATTTCATTTCATTTCATTTCATTTTATTTTATTTTATTTTATTTTATTTTATTTTATTTTATTTTATTTTATTTTATTTCATTTTATTTTATTTTATTTTATTTTATTTTATTTTATTTTATTTTATTTTATTTTATTTTATTTTATTTTATTTTATTTTATTTTATTTTATTTTATTTTATTTTATTTTATTTTATTTTATTTTATTTTATTTTATTTTATTTTATTTTATTTTATTTTATTTTATTTTATTTTATTTTATTAACGGCCTAGGCCAATACATACGGTCTTAAACTAGAAAATACAATAAATAAAATGGTAAAACAGAACAAATATTATAGCTAAGACAATACATTTAGACAAAACATGAACATGAGTAAATTAACAGATCGAGCACATTAGTAGAGGGATCTGCGAAATGCTGGAAGGTCCACTCCGAAAAAGTCCAAATTCACTAGAGGAGTTAACCAGTCTACACATTCTTAACATAGGAGAATAGAAACCGCAGTTGGTTTTGGATGTCCTTACATGTATAAGGTTACTGCTTCTAGTGAACCGGGAGGGAACATTGAACGTATTTCCTGTAATAATGTCGAGTCATCGATTATGGAGTTCATAATTTTAAAAATAAACAGCAAGTCAGTCACTGTTCTACGTCGTATGTAGGTACATTAAGTCGCCTCTCTATATCTTCATAGGAGTAGCTACCTCTCTCAAGGCCGATCAGTCGTCTTCGATCCTTTGCCTTCCACATCCAGTCTGAAGTCTGTATAAGTTTACATAAAAAAATTAAACCACATTCACTTTTGCATATTCAAAAATTCCACGAATGTACAATTAGAAGGGAGTATAAGGAATGAATGTACTGTTTTCAATAATATGTAGCAGAGATACGCTCATATTGAGAGTATATAAATGATAATTTTATATTACACAGACTTTCAGTTAGACTTTAATGTAAGTAGTGTAATGGGTGTGAATATTAAGTTAGATTGCTACATTTTATTCGCTATTGTGATACAATACATAGTACATACTGGGGGCCTATAGAGCCGGACTATATGATCAGGCAATAATGTAACATATGCATGGGCAGCCGATCACTATAGGGCGAATATAAGTTAGAAAAATAATGCTTTTTAAACAAATTTGATTCCTCTAGTAACATTACGATTATACATAGATGACCTTGTACTAGAATAATTCTTTATTTTTTAACTTTATAAACATTATAAAAAATATTTTGACTGTAGTTTTGCGATCTGCGAAAGATTCATTATTTAAAACGTGTACAAATGTGTAGTAGGTTTGTACATATAATAACTGATGTAGTCTTTATAGATTGAGAAACAAGAGTCTTGCAGCAAACGAAACAGTACTCAGTGTGATCTATCGTATGTTAAATCAGGATATGAAATAATTACCTATTAAATATTCAAATGAATATTAAAGTAAATGCTTAAAGCATAAATAACATAAGACGTTACATTATATTTTATTAATTAAACGTATTTTTTTTCCTGGCCAATTATTATGGCCTACGACTTGGATAATTTTCTAACATCCTTTACAACCTCTTCCTCTTTAGTCGATGGTATTATTTTTCTAGATCTCTGTAACCTTTGACCCGTGTCATCTTTTTAATGCTTTATGTTTCTTTCCTGATTATATTGTTTTTATTTTATGCTTATTTTTTGTATATTTTACTTTCTTACTACGGTTTTGTTAAAAATATATATTTTAAATATTTTTCTTTCGGTTCAGCCCTATGGTGGCGGTGCGCTTATAACGTAAACGAGCTCTACGCTCGCGCACACTGTGGTTCTACGGCGTAGACCACTAAAGCTACTTTCCTGTAAAAAGTGCACAGTGGTTTAGTCCATGCTGGGAAGAGATACAACGCAGGAGCATGCCGCGAATTCAGATTCGCACGGCGACGTCCGGCACATATTTTCAGCGACTGAAATGTTTACTTCGCGCTAGATTACGTTACATAAAGAGTGGAGATAAAAATTCAGGCGCTGAAAATAATTTCGTTTAGCGAAACGTGACACACGTACGACATACTTTAAACTGTATTTTAAGCAAACCATTTCTTGATATTTCGTAGTACTTAACATATTTCGTATTTATAATATTTTTTCAATGGATTGATATTCCTTTAATTCAGTGCTCCGCAATCGGTGTGCCGCGGCACACTGGTGTGCCGTAAGCCGATACAAGTGTCCCGCGATCAAATAAGGCAATATTATAAATAAATAATTTTACAACGGTCCTCAAGCACCCAGCGCCTATCGCCTATTTATGTAGACAAACAACGAGGTACTTGCTTTAATAAGTTCTAAATTAAATTAAAAAAAAGTGAAATTTATCAAATTAATATCTATTTTTGGCTTTTGGTGTGCCGCGGTATTCAAAGTGAGAACTTTGGTGTGCCGTAGAATCCAAAGAAGTACTTTGGTGTGTCGTAGATGAGAAAAGGTTGCGGAGCTCTGCTTTAATTGACATTGATAACAAATGCCACAATTATATAAGCTTTCGTTTTACCAGCAAAGTTTTGAGCATATGGACACCGCAAATTGTCGTTTCACAGTTCTGTTTTCAAATAATTATATAGCATTGTTTAATATTTATATAATTAAAAATAAATTATCATTGTATTATATAAAGTTTTGAATCTCAGAGAAACAAAAAATTGAGAATAAAAATTAAATTAATATAAAAATAAATTCAAAAAGTTCGTAAGAAACTATTTCTCATCCTTAAAATGAATATGAGTGTTTATTTATCAAAAATATTAAGTAAAGCAATGCGAGTATTTTTAAGATTTTTCTATTAATTCTGAATAATTTATATTTTCGTTGAATTTAAATGACTTTAAAGTACTTTGTTTTCAACATGAGTTGTAGTTCTTATGCTGAGCTGAAGAGAATTGCAGAGGATCGAGAGGAGTGGAAATCAAGGTGCAAGATTTTGTTGCTGCAAACTAATCGACCGGATTGCTACTACGAAGAAGAAAATACTCGTAGTTTAATGCCGTTAATAGTACATGTGTAGCAATATTATTTTGGTTGGATTTGGACAAAGTGAAAGTCAGAATTATCAATTTTAATATCCATTTGACTTCTTCCTAACTGAACCCAATACTTTCAGGAACTTCTGTCACACATTTCTAACAACTTGGAGGCTCAAAAAAAAAGATATAGTATTCGTTGCATATTTGGGAGTTATTTTGTCATATTTTTAAGAACATCAACTGATTAGCCTGTTGCTCTATAATACTGAAATAATTAATCATTAAAAGATGTTCAAACCAAGTATTGTAACAAATTCAAAAACGTTATTCACTAAGTAGTAGATTAAATTGGTATTTCCCTAAAGTTTAATTTATCTACATTTAACTTGTTCTGTATTACAAAATAATCCCTTCGTTATATGAAAAAGCACTTTTTGTATTTATTACAGTATTCATCGTCCGTTAAACTTTCGCTGAAGGTCCGCTTACACCGCCGCAAAAAAAACTTATCGCAGGTGAAATAAATACGTATAAATAAGTCATAAATCCGGCACGCCGGAGATGTATCGGTCCAGATAGCTCCCGTAAATCATGCGGCCAATAAAAACCCACAGCCCGCCTCGAGCATCCGGCACGTCCGGCGCACGTCCGGCGCACGTCCGGCGCACGTCCGGCACGAGTCCGGCACGGGTCCGGCGAGGCTCCGTGACCGTCAGTCTAAGCCAGTGGTTCTTAACCAGGGGTGCCCGCACCCACAGGGGGTGCGGGGAGCTGCTCATAGGGGTGCGAGACAGAGCTCTCGGTTAAATAAATAAATGGGAAAATTAAGTTATATTAATTATTTTAATAATATCACATTGCTAATTTTTGTACAAAAATTTATATAATAATTTTTATGTATTTTTGAAATATTTAAACTTTACAAACCGAAATAATATTGAATATTATTTATATTTTCTAATGCTAACCAACCGCAACCTGGAAGTCCGATGGATGCTATCAAAATATCCGATGTCATCGGTTTACGTCACCGGGTATTTACGAACAGGTTTCCGATGCAACCGATGTACTACGATTCACCGCCGATGTGCACCGAATGTATCTGACCTTGAATACTAGCCTTAACCAACTCGCATGTCAGTACTGTACAACTTTGCAATAGTACAGTTGTTTCTAGTAAACTAGTGTTTAATTTAATAAGTGAAAATAATTTATTTTATATCCCTTGCAATGTCGATAAAACGCTGCTGGAATGACGATTATGTTCGATACGGTTTCACTTGTACGACCGATACAGATGGTATTCAACGACCGCAATGCATACTGTGCTATAAAATATTTTCAAATTGCAATCTCAAACCCTCGAAGCTGTCAGAACATTTCAAGAAACTGCATGGCGGCGAAGACGCTGGGCATACGCTTGACAGCCTCAGCTGTAAGAGCGCGCGGTTTGATTTGAGGGGTACTAGCAGAGGTTTACATCTGCGTCAGTTGAAAAACTCTTGCTGCAAGCATCATACCAAATAGCAGATGTTTTTGCAAAGAAAAAGAAGCCACATAATATAGCGGAAGAATTAGTGAAACCTTGTGCATTGGAAATTGCCAAAATTGTATTGGGCTCGGAAGCTTATAATGAAGTTAAGCAAATTCCACTATCAAATGATGTAATCCGATCTAGAATTGAAGCAATGAGCGAAGACATTTTACAACAAACAGTAGAAGATATTAAGAATAGCCCGGTGAAAGTTAGTGTTCAACTTGATGAGTCAACTGATGTTGACAATTGTAGTCAGCTAATGGTGTACATCCGTTATGTTAAAGAACAAAGTGTTATCGAAGAATTTTTGTTTTGTGAACCATTGGACTTGACGACAAGAGGAGTTGATATATTTAACCATATTGATCGTTTTTTTTAAGAAATATGAATTATCAATCAATGTGATTGGATCAATTTGTACTGATGGTGCGCCCGCCATGTTAGGAAAGCATTCTGGTTTTATTGCTTACTAGCTGACCCGGTGAACTTTGTTTCACCCGAAAGGCAATAAATGAGCAGATTTTGGATTTTATTAAGTTGAATTTTTCGGTACATATGATATCATATATTTGGTCTGGTTGAATTCTATTGCAGTAATCGACGAAACTTCAGCAAGTAGTTGTCAGCATTTCGACGAATCGTCAAACGATATGCGTTATAATTCATCGAGCTTAGATTCTTGGTAGTTTTTTCACCTGAAATTAAGACAATAGATTTTTAATTTTGTATGTAAAGCTTACATCCATATTTGTAGCATAATTATAAAGGGGTGAAGATAAATGATTTTAAATCGTTTGTCGGTTATTTGTCCAATTTCTCTAAAAAAAACATCTTAATCTTTAAGTCTGTTATTTTCCTGGTAATAAGCAGTGTAATTGGTCATTTATTGAAAACCTAAAACAAAACCAAGCACTGAAAAATGAATGTCATGACGGAATCAAAACTATGATATTGATTATATATATATTGATTACTCACCATTCAATGGATTTTTCATTTTGATATTCAAATAATATCCATCTTCGTGCCAAGACATCAGTGGGTATTGCAACATGTCATATGAACGACGTGTTTCAGATATCTGTTGTAGTTGCCCAGTATCACGACGTGTGTACCAGATGGTCGTTTATCCGCTCTGATCACGACTTTGTAGACCTCGATCAAGTTCTTCCTCCATATTGTCATTGAAGTATATTTGTACAAATTTATGCTGTGCATCTTCGAGAGGTTGGAATGATCCGATTCGATGATGAATCTGTCCTTGTATCTACAGAATCAAAAGCAAAGACAATATTACTGATTTATAAACACTTTTTTTAAAGAATTAGCATACATAATTCAAAGCAATAAGTGTAGTATGTTATTCTGTTAATTAGATTGTGTGTAAGTACAAAAATAAATAAATAAATACCTTGAATGTCGGATTAAATCCTCGTCCATTCTAGAGTTCGTGCAAACGGATCGCTTTGGCATATCGTAAAGAGACTTGTCAATGTTGTCGCTGGAGGTGTCTCAGCACGTTGAACAACATTTGAAGCCGTGAAATATACCCAATGATCATTCTCCAGATGCACCGCCAAATGCACAACAGCAGTATGAAGTTCGTGATAAGGGATTGCGAATATACGCCGAATCGCTTTGTACCAAACTTGAAAGCGCGCAATTTCATCGTTGGTATTCGAGGTTAGGATGCCAAAAACCACCAAATCACTGCCTTACATTCGTAATGTTTCAATCCCTAGCTCCATGATGGCATTTTCGTGAAAGATTCGATCGTTTTGGTCGCAAATATCGGCACAATAAGCTAACAGAAACTCGAAAGTTCTTGAAACAAAACGTCAACCGATAGACTTCAAAATATCTATGTAACCATAGACAATAATAATATCAGTTGTCAGATTCCTTGCCTTTTGTTATAACATTTTTAACAAATAAAAGATTAAACTGATATTTTCACTCATATTTATTTTGTTTTTGACTTTTTTTCCTGTCTTTTGTTTTTTTTTGTTTCAAAATATTCCGTACCTTACGTAGGTACCTACTTACAATACCTACTTTTGCGACATTTTTAGTTATGGCGTTGGCTATAGCAACACTTTCTTTAACTGACATCTGTCAAATGACAATAGTCTTGTTTGAAAACATGTTTACGTAAATGTTCAATATTTTTTCTTAATCAAATCAATTTTGAGTATACCATTTTTTTTGTTACGTTTTTTAGGGTTCTAAGCTACCTTTCCACCAATTTTCAGCCAAGTCGGTTCAGCAGTTTTTGAGTTATAAAAAATAAAAAATATAACCCGACTTTCTTTTTGTTATATAGATATCAAAGAAGTTCCAGAAGTGACAATTACCCGACAATGCGCTTGTAGACGTTTTTGATCTGCGCGAGGAGTTATAAAAACAAATATAACCCGTTCAATTTATCTTCCAGAAACCAGCGCATGCGCTTGTAATTTTGATTGAAGACTTAGAAAAAGAGAATCAATCCTTAGATTGGCGTATTTGGCCGATATATTCTCGCACCTGAACGAAATAAACATATCTATGCAAGGATTTGGAATTAACACAATAACGGCAAGAGAAAAATTGTCTGCTTTTATTAGTAAACTTTCGGTGTGGATAAAACGTGTTCAAAAAAATAATTTCGCAAATTTCCCTTTGCTTGAAGAAATTGTTTCGGATATTAAATTCAATACAATTTCACAGGAGATTGCAATTCACTTGCACCAATTGAGTGAGTCTTTTCAGGGTTATTTTACAGCGGGAGATATTGAAGCTGTTGATGGATGGATCGTACATCCATTTATTTTTGACATTAATTTAATAGATGACGCAGTATTAATGAAAAATGATCTCATTGAATTACAAACAAACCACTGAATTCAATTGGAGTTTGCAAAGATGAAACTTGAAGATTTCTGGTGTGCCCAGCTACAACCATTTCCACAGTTAGCAAGGAGAGCATTGCAAGTTCTTGTGCCTTTTGCCTTAACATATTTATGTGAGTTAGGATTTTCATCACTTTTACATATAAAAACGAAAACCAGAAATCGCTTAAATGCGAGTGACGACATGCGTGTGGCTCTTTCAGCCAAAGAACCCCTTTTTTTCGAAGGATAATTGAAAGTAAGCAACAGCAACGAAGTCATTAATTCCTTTGTTTGTATCTGTACTTCATACATAAATATTTGTAATAAATAAATATAAGTAAATATTTGTTTATTGGACTAAACATAAATAATTATTTTAATAAAAGAAATGACTTCAAAATCGCTTCAAACCATGTTATTTCCTTTCATATTTTTCTCCCAGATATTTGGGGGTGCCAAATCATACTTGAAGATACACGGGGGTGCGAACACCTAAAAAGGTTAAGAACCACTGGTCTAAGCAAACCTAGAATTATGTACTTTGCGAAAATTGACTACTTTTGGGTATTTAATACATACACCGCTGAGTATTTTTTATGAATAATGATAAATCATCACGTGATTTCATTATTTGGCGTTCAAAATAGTTCATAAGCAAATTTTTAATACACAATTATATCTCATATGGTATATAATATATATCAAACAGTAATATTTTTAATTAAAAAATAAATAAAATACGGAATAAATTTATTAATATAACTTACTTGTTCTTCTTCGTAGTATCAATCCGATGGATTGGTTTGCAGCAACAGAATCTTGCATCTCGATCTCCATTCCTCTCGGTCCTCCGCAACCCTTTTCAGCTCAGCATAAGCGCTACAGTTCATGTCCTCGAATACTTGCTGCAACTACTCCCGTCTAGGGCGCCGTTCTGCAGTAATGTTCGAACATTCCAGGTGGCATATCTTGTTGGCTGAAGGTTTTTCTTATTTGTCTTGGTTGTTTTGTCTTGAGCAGTCCCCACCCAGAGATCCGATTGGGGGACTATTTTATCTCCGGAAAATTACTTGTTATAGAAGTGAAAAGAAATGTATTGAAATGCTTTTACGTAATTTTAAATATATATTTTATGAATAATCTGACCAACAAAGAAATAGTAAAACTAATTAAATTAAAAAAATGAGTATAAATATAATATAAAATTAAAAAATATCGCCCCCGGGTGGACTCGAACCACCAACCTTTCGGTTAACAGCCGAACGCGCTAACCAATTGCGCCACGGAGGCAGATGATGCGAGCGGGAAAAATATTATTGAAAAATAATTTATTATTGAATCTTTGTATATTTTATTTTAATGCATATTCAAAAATATTAGCAGAACGTGGTTTCGATCCACGGACCTCTGGGTTATGGGCCCAGCACGCTTCCGCTGCGCCACTCTGCTCTCATGAATGACGTGGCAAAATACTCATATTAGTCATACGTCAGAGACAGATAAGAACTATTTAACGATGTTTGATAAATATTCAATTGTTTGATAATGTCATTATATATTAAAATATGTCTTTATTTAATCAAATAGCATTAAATTTATTATGGAATATTCAATTTTAGATGAAGCACTTCGTTGCTAAACTATTTCAAGAAAACTAACTGACATTTCACCAGTCCACTTCAGCATTCTAATAATATATTTAAATTCAAAACAGATCAATAGAGCACAAATATTCCAAGCATTCCGATGTTTTATTTATAAAAAGACATTTCAAATAAAATATTTCGTTCCTTCAATTAGATTACTAATTTCTTTTCATCGTTACTTTTTATTATGCTACATTTTTTTACTATCGCTTTTGTTTATTTTATTTTTTTCTTCTTTTAGTGGCAGCATATGATCACTAAAATAACTTAAAGAACTTTTTTGTGTACCAGATATTTATTAATTTATCATGAATCACATTCATTACTATTTTATCTTCAGACCATTCAAATCGTAATCTTGGCATTATTTATTCAAATTTCTATTTCTGAAATAAATAAATGGTGTTATTTTACGTTTTTATAATATGGATAACGTCGATCAACGTAGAAATCTAGCTTACAAAAATACAGGAGTCAATCGACGTGATCCATAGCACAACAAGGTAAAATAAAACTTTATTTTTAATGTTATTATCAATTTGGAATGGAGTAATTTTTCTTATTTTATAATAAAGTTATAATTTTAAATTAATTTCATTTAAAAAATAATAAAATTATTAATAAAATTTGTTAATTTTTCAATTGAAATGCTTTAAAATTATAATTATGCAGTTTCACCAAGTATTGTCAGTTGATAACCTTAATGTTATTGGAAATATAGTTATAGCTTAAGAAATGTCGGATTTTCACGAAGCCATACTCACAAAAAAACTCTATTGTAACCACTCTCCAAATGGTGCATATTACCACTACACAAACAACTTATTATACAGCTGTCAATTTCTTCATACGACTGTATTGCAAAAATCTACCTACTGTCTTTAATAATAATAAAAATCTTTAAAAACATGAATATCATTTCTATAAAAGGACACATAATTCACAAAATCTCTTGGCCTTTATTTGTCTAAGTCTAATCCGTAAAAGGGTTTTGTAGTGAATAAGTATATTTTCAAGGGAGTCAAATTTATAAAATGAAGCTTTTTATTATTAAAATGAGGCACAAATTACCTTAATTCTCCAAAATGGATCTCAATGTAAATTCATCTTACATAAATAATGCGTTTGATAATATATTATATACGCACAATATAAAACCAACGAAACCTTCTCTTACAAAGTAAGAGATTACCTCGCTGCTGAATAAATAAAACGAATTAGCCCAACAAACGGTATGATTAATATCACTTTTATTCTTCATTTCTGAATTTCAGGCCATACAAGCCGCATCGTAAAACGACTTCAGGACTCGAGCTATCCCCCCTCTACCGGTATAACCTCTATCACTGTCAACCTGTGATCCTTTTGATATAATATTCATTTTTCCTCGTAAACGCATTCCTCTAAGTCCTGTGTTCGGGATCTCAAAGAAGCGTATTGCAATATTTACACAGCGATATTTTATTCCGAGAATTTGTACGAATGTTCGCATTCGAATCGCTTTCATATTTTATTAGCAGAAACATGTCAAATTCATGTTTTTTTGCGAAATAAAGGCGTTATTTAAAAAATATATAAAATTAATAAACCCTTTTAAAAATCATTTTCATTTAAATCATTAAATGTATAGTTTATGACCGCTTTTCAAGACGTCTTGAGCTAGGAGGCTTGATAAAAAAATGTTTATTTTCTCCTACAGCATCTATAATATTTGCTTCAATCAGCTAAAATAGAAAGCTGCCTTGTACGCTCTCTCATTTTGGAAATTTTTCGCTTTTGTTAAGCCATTGTACTCCCAACATTATATTCAAACATCTGTTTTGAAAACTCATTAAATGGTTATGAATGGATGAATAAAAATATACATAGTGACAATATGATAGGGACAATACAGACGAAGTTTTGTTGGACTTTTTTGAGTATTTTCTAGTGCTTTATGTTTTTTTATTTATTTTTTTATTGAAGATGGTCTCCAGGGAGGCTGAAACATGTAATCGTTAAAAATAAATGTGAAACAAAACTTAATATTTAAAATTAGTTAATTTTTTAATTAAAACTGATTTAAAATTATAATTAAGCAGTTTCACCAAGTATTGTCAGTTGATAAGCTTAATGTTATTTTTTAGTGATTAAGCCATAAAATATATGAGACTGATATTACATAAAGACGCAGTGAAAAGGTTGAAGACAATATACTGTTTAAAGCACACACAGTTTGTTAGTATGGAGGAAGTAATTATATAGAAATTTCTATAAATTCACGTAAAACACGTTTTACAGCATCCTAGTTCATTTCATAAAAGTTCACAGCGTACAATATTGCTCTCAATTTAAATTGCAACTAGTCGTATGGCGCTGTTGGTACAAAACTGTTAGAGTCAAATGGAAAATAATGTCGTTTGTGCAGAGAAAGACTGAAAACCGAAAAAGCTCCCGAACAAGACAAAAGCTTCCCGGCCATTATGGATGCGACGAAAGCTTGCCTCTCTCTGAAATTACACTGCAATACTTATCATTAAGAATTACGTTGTCGAATTACGTGATGGGGTTATTTAATTACATTACGAAATACTTTTTATGTATTATTTTTTAATTAATTAACTTAATTACTACAGCCTCCTATAATTTTCTTTATTTTGCTTATAACTTAACATCGAAGAACGAATTTATTACTTGTTTTAATTTAAACTTTTTTTTTCATACTACTTGTATTTTTTAAAACGATTCTTCGCTCAATACGAATATTAATTGATTAATAAGATACACGGAGAAGTTATGTAACCTTTACCACAAATTAATATTTGATTTAAAATGAAGAATCTGAACATTCACAATTGATCCCACCTGCATTTTTATATTATTCCAACAAACCTGTTTATCGATTAATGAATGAAATAAAAAAGTGTACATAAATTGACTAGAAACGAATAACATTTTCTGTCCTTTCTCTACAATTACAGGTAAAATTTTCAATGTACTTCCATCACTTGTGTTTTTTTAACAATATCTCATAATAATGTTTGATAACTTTGAACTATCGGTATATAGAGATAATAAAATCTCTTTACAAATCTGCAACAATGATGGTCCAGCTCCATGATAGCACTAACAATATTTCTATAAACAAAGGTGTTAGACAAGGAGATGTTATATCTCCAAAACTCTTCACAAACGCCCTAGAAGATATTTTTAAACTGCTATCCTGGACAAAATGTGGAATAAATATTAACGGAGAGTACATTTCTCACCTCCGATTTGCAGATGACATAGTGCTAATAGCCGAATCACCTAACAAGCTCCAAGACATGCTCTACGACCTCAATGAAGCGTCGAACAAAATTGGTCTGAAAATGAACATGGATAAAACAAAAGCCATGATTAATAGTCATATTTCACAGACCTTTGATCCTATTTCCATTGGAGGAACAGAAATAGAGGTTGTAAACGACTATACCTATCTGGGACAAGTAATACAACTAGGGCGAAATAACTTCTCAAAAGAAATCGACAGGCGCATACAACTGGGATGGGTAGCATTTGGAAAACTAAAGTACATTTTTAAAGCGAAAATTCCGCAATGCCTTAAAACTAAGGCGTTTAACCAATGCGTCCTCCCTGTATTAACTTATGGCGCAGAGACGTGGAATCTGACAGCAAGTCTTACCCATAAAATAAAAGTCACCCAGCGTGCTATGGAGAGATCCATGCTCGGAGTGTCGCTAAAAGATAGAATCCGAAACGAGGAAATACGCAGAAGAACTCAAGTAGTGGATGCTACCCAACGAATAGGCACACTCAAGTGGCAATGGGCAGGACATATCTGTCGAAGAGACGACGGTCGATGGGGAAGAAAAGTATTGGAATGGCGCCCAAGAACTGGCAAACGAAGCATTGGCCGACCCCCTACAAGATGGACTGACGATATAAGAAGAATAGCGGGAGTGACCTGGATGCGGAAGGCGGAGGATCGAAGAGGATGGAGACTCATGCGGGAGGCCTACGTTCAACAGTGGACGGACACAGGCTGATGATGATGATGATGAACTTTGAACTATATGAGAAATAACTTTGCATTAAAAATTTTCTTCCGAACTATTTTGAAAGCCAAAAAATGAAATCACGCGATGATTTATCATTATCCTTAAAAAATACTCATTCACTTCAAAATATTTCATTCACACAAAAATACTTCATCATCTTAAAAGTAATAATACTAATAATAATTTATTAAGTATATCGATCATATGGACACCACATATTGTCGTTTTATAGTTCTGTAAGCTCAGGTTGTCTATACCTTGTCTCAGAACACCTGTACACCGGAGGTCCACATTTGAACATAGATGATTCCCGAGAGCCTCAGAGGATGTAGTACAAAATAAATATTTGGGTAAATAATCAACATTCTTAATGAGATTGGATCATTATCCTAACGCTATCGAGGCTTGGATAATTTTGTTTTGTCCTTAAAAGGTGGCTAAACCTTGCAGGAGCATGTATGCAGCTAAGTTGTTTTGTCCTTAAAAGGTGGCTAAACCTTGCAGGAGCATGTATGCAGCTAAGTTGTTTTGTCCTTAAAAGGTGGCTAAACCTTGCAGGAGCATGTATGCAGCTAAGTTGTTTTGTCCTTAAAAGGTGGCTAAACCTTGCAGGAGCATGTATGCAGCTAAGTTGTTTTTTTTTTAAATCAATTTGTTCTCAATTTGAACCATCTGAATGACAAAAAACGCTTTAACCACTGGACTTTGCCACCGGGCTCTTCCCTGTGTTTTATCTATGTTATATTCCTTCAATAATATGCATATCTTTAAGAAGCATATTAAAGAACACAAATTTAGATTTTCACAGGTTTTCGACCGTAGAAAATATTTACTTTACCCTTCGTTAGCGTTACCATACTTTTAGTGTCTTGAAAACATATTTTAACTAAATAAATATATAAATGAACATAAACATCAAATGTATTGTATACATTACAACGTATTCTCACTTATATATTTCTTCTGGTAACGCTTTTCGTTCGTTTACGAATATATGCATGAGCTGACTTTGTATTTTAAAATATGTGTATATTTTTAAGGACAATAGTTGCACTCTATACTTGGATCTGCGGACAGACTTTGTCGGTTTATCTCTCACTTTCCTAGTGCTGGGAACCTATAAATGTGCGATTGGAGTGTTCCCGTTTTAAATGTCTGCCATGTTGAATAAACAGTTATTCTGAAAACAATTTCGCTTTGTGAATTCAAGAAATAGGTATTCTACATTTCTCTCTTAGGTATATTACTATTTTTATTTACATTGTTTGAGAAAATTAAATTTAAAATTTTTATAGAATTTGCATATTTAACTGGAATTTGTCTGTAACTACATAGTACTCAATTATAAAACCATTTATATTTTACCTACTATGCAGAAGAATATTAAAAATTAATTTAGTATGTGCCTTAAATTTCAATTTTATTTAATGAACTCAAATTAAACGATTCATTTAAAAATAAATAGGAAATGAATATTATATATGGTAATTATTAAACATATTTTGACACAAATATTTTTAGACGGTTGATCTTTATTCTCTTTATCTTGTCTCTCAACTTAGTTTTGTGGCAACAATGACATTAAATAAGTACATGAGTCTCATCTATCTATTCTTAGATGTGATTTAGATCGAGGCAATAATTAAGACAGCCGGAAAGACGGTTTTGTAAATATTATTATAACGACTTAATAAAGGAAGTTGTGTAATTCAAATAGTAAATTAACATAGAGAGAATCTTTAAAAATTATTTTTTGGTTTTATTTAACAAAAATAAATTCATTTGATGACTAAACTTCAATTCATAAAAATAGTTCCTCGAGATGAGAGGTCTCATGGACTCTATTTGAAATGAGAAATGCAAAAAAAAAACTTTTTACGATTTAATTCCCATAACTATTACAAGTTTTCAGATGTAAAAATGTTATAAGCTTCTCTGCTGAAAAAAACTGTGCTAATAATAAAGTAAATAGTGAAATAGAACAAATTTAACGGTAGAACTGATAAGGTTCTTTGCAACTACAAGTTCTGAAACCCAAAAAGTTAAAAACTAAAAAGTTACTGTTTTTTTGGTAGATGACATTTGCGCCACATTATGATGATTTTTTTAATGCGACATTCAAAATGATCATAGTTTATTTAAATATAAATGTTACAGCATTCAATAAGTTCTAGGGTTTTTATAACAGCATTGCAATCTATTAGTATCCATACTTATTTATACACAACCTACGCCATGCAATTACTAATACTTATAATTACTTTACAATTTATAATAAAAAAAAGTGTAGCATCAAGGTAACAACTTGCTCTCAAAATAACAGGTTTCTTTCAATATCATAAAATAATCTGACTTCATCTTATCTGAGTGAATTAAAGAGACAAATATAAATACTTGAGCATATAATACTGGAAGTACGATGGTTTGACTTTGTAAGGAATGATGAGGTGAGAGAGTGAGTAAGTCAACCTTTCATACTACAGTCGGTCAGGAGACGAAGGTGGACCTTGTTAAGACATATACTCGTACTTATCGAATGACGCAGAAGGTCAATGATAACTTAACATAGAATATACTCCGCGGAGCTACGAGAAACAGAGTTATTTCTATTATATCAGTATTTGTATAGCGCTTTTTTATGACCGAATGGTCATTCCGAAAGCGCTTCTTTGCCTCTCTGAGTAAAAAGGTGGTTCTTGAGTCTGCTTCTGAAAAAATGCCTCCGCTTTTAGTTCTCTTATGCTTTCCGGCAGCAAGTTCCAAGGCATTAGTGCCGCGTAGCTGAAAGCACGATTGCCGATGACCGTGCTAGGACTACCTCCCGTCAGCTGCAGGGTGCTTCTATTTGCTCTGGCTGATCTATCTCTTCACGCCGCGCTTATCCCTGAAGGCTTGATTAGTTCTGTCTAATAACCTGGTGCAGATCCGTTGAATGCTTTATAAGCTAAGAGGCATAGCTTGTACTGCATTCTAGCCGGAACTCTTAACCAATGCAGTCGGTGTAGTATCGGAGTAATGTGACAGAATGGGCGCGTTGTACACTAGTCGTGTCGCTGCGTTTTGTAATAACTGCAATCGCTTTAATTATTTGGCTGGCTGGCCTGCGTGCAGTGCATTACAGTAGTCCATTTTGGAGACTATAAACGCATTTACCAAGCTCTTTGGAGCGTCTCTGGGTAAGCAAAAGTTTTCATGTGATTAGGTTTGTGACAAGCATATGCTCCACCTCATCGCCAGATGTTTGTAGAAACAGCGCAACAACCATCTCTTGAATATCTCCCAAGCTATCGAAAAATATCGATCCTTTTTGGCTTGTTAATATTTTTAAATATTCATAGATGTCGTTGTGAGGAAACCGGAATTTATTTTGAAATACATCTTTGGAATATTGCGAAACGCGCACAGCTGCGCTTTTGTCGATCGTCTGCGTAGAGCGCACATGTGTGCTTACGGCGATCATCGGGTTAAAGAGCGAACATATTTTGATGATGGTGATATTTATGTCAATCGTACAACATAAATAAAATATAAATATCTTCACTATTGATGAAAAAGCTCCCACGCTCCACCCTGTGTGTAAATAATAATAAGCAAGCTTCCCAGTACTCGAAATGAGAATTTGTCGCCACGGGCCGTAATAATAATATGATCCGCATAATGACAAATGACCCCGACAAAGTTTTGCATGGCTGCCTTGACGGGAAGGAATGTCGCGCCTGAAAAATCTTATTTCAGGCAACGTTTCAGCAGCGCAAGGTTCCGCAAATGTTTCAGCGAACGGCTGAAAAAAATATGATTCATGTTTATTTTCGACGCGTGAAATTTGTCATACGACCGATATTTCAGTAAATGTAGTTGTGACATGATGAGGAAAACGTGCGGTTATATTTTATTTATGAAAATATGCTACAACCATGTTTACTTTTATGATGTTTGACAAAATGATGTAAAGCGTTTGTCGTAAGATAATTTTGGCAATGTTCGAGTTTTCGGATGAATCTTCTGTAAGCATAATTGATTAATATTCGTTACAATAAAAGGAGTATTTTGCTATAGATCACAAAAGAGTAGTTTTATTTTTATGTTTTGTTTATGAATTTTGTAACTTCTTTATGTAAACACATACAGGAGAATATCAACAGATGCTAATGGTAATTCTGAAGTTTCATCTGTGAAATTCTATGATGCTTACCATGGTGCATATGGCTAAGTGTGGAATGTTGATCTGCCAACGTCATAGACTACAGCCCGAGATTCAAGCATCATCCTTATTATTGTAGGAATTTACTATGAATGGGTTGTCTTCACTATTTTCACTTGTTGTTGACACTTTCGTTTACCGCCAATTTTAATTAATAGGCAATGACTGGCATTTTACGGGTGAGAGATCAAATTCTCACCAAGATGGGGGTATTTTGAAGCTCAGAATTCGATTTACAATCTTTTTTTTTCTCCGTCGGGGATCGAAGCCACGACCTTTGGCTTGCAAAGCAAACGCTTTAACCATTGAGCTATTCCCGTCGGCAAACTTAACTTTATTTGAATATCAATAATGTGAAATAAATGATGCTTATTAAAAAAAACTCTGATCATAATCTCGCTCTTTCATTTTGGAGTATTTTTTAAGCAAACAACTGAAGAAGCGCGCAGAGCGCACGAAACCATGATCTTGTTTGTAGAACTAACGGTTTCTCAACTCCTACAATCATTTATTTATTATGCGACAAAACATACAATTTAAAACTTTTATTTGAAAACCAATTTATTTTCGTTATTTATATTTTTTGTGAAAAATTGTAAGCCACAGAAAATGCATTATATTTTGGTTTATCACTAAATACTATTTCACTTATAGAAACATTACTAAACTACAGAACTGAACAATTATATTTTTTCTACAATTTTCTTTATATATTGTATTTCTTAGTTAACAGTAAAGCGTTAAAAAAAATATTCTGTTTTACTTGATACAACTATAATAAGACAATTTGTTTTTTTCTTTATCAATAGATAGCCAAAATTCAGCATACTTATTTATTTTTAACAACTTTTCTAAAGTATCCTGCTGGTATAAACAAGTTAGGCTTATAAATACATATAGTCGCAACAAAGTAACTTTTTTACAATCTCTCAGTGCCTCAACATTCCAGTTCAAAGAAATAAAAGTTCAATGTTTTTGTCCCAAGAGAGTGACACTGGGTCAAGAAGGGTTATAATGGCAATAAAATAAACTGCTCTTGCAGAATTGTTTTTTTCTCCAGAACTTTAAATTTGAACAATATGTTTTTATCTTTTATCTTGTAAAATATAATTGCCGCAAATAAGTTTTTATTTTTACAAGTTGACATCCTCATCTCTACGGGAGAAAAGACTTCACGTCACTGGGATAGTAATTGGATCACGTGGTGGAAGTATGAGGAGCAGATTAACAACACTCAGACTTTTTCCGAAGCACATTGACATATATTTTCGATAAAGACTTGGTTTCCCCACTCGACGGTAACATGACGTTACTTTCACCTCGGTCGAACGGGACTTAACTCACGACTGAGCGCACTCGTGATGGGCTGTCGCCCAGTGCGGTAAGTGGCGATCTACAGTATCAATGGCGCACCAATTACAGCAGCAATGTACATACATACGCGGACCTTGGAAGTGAGTCGGTGAGTCGGTCCAGGCATAGCAATAGCCAAGTTAGCTGAGCGGTATGAATACCTGGGCATAGTTGGTTTCCAAGGTCCGCGGTTCGCATCCCGCTTTTGCCGTTATTTTTCTGCTTGAATTGACGCGTTGAAAAGAATTTTATGTATAGTAACTGTATATTTAATTAATAATATTTAAATGTATCCTAAGATGAATATTTTAATAAATTTAAATAGAAAAAAGTCGTCGTCCTTTCCATTTTGAAGCTTTTTTCACAGTTGGAAAAGCTCCGTAGCAAAAGTCGAGCTTTCGAGATTTTTACGCGAATCGCTGTTAGCCGACGTCATATTGCAAACGAAGACCGATTTGTTCTCTTGTTTGAGCGTTCTGATGACAAATGATGGCATTTCTTGCGGCCCACTTTTGATGGCGGTGAGCTCGCCTCCTTTAGCCTAAACGAAGGCATCGCCATGGAAGTCTTCCGTCTAAGTCTCGCTAACAATGAAGAATACTCGCCGAAAGAAAATTGGGAAATTATTTTTTGTATTGGAACGGTTGTTGATCTTATAAGACGCATTTTTTATTATATATTTCAGTGTTTTTTCAATCAATTATATTTTAACTATAAACAATAATATTTATAAATATTTATTTATTTATTTACCTTGTTTTCACATGGATCACGTAACAAAAGTTCTCTATTAGGAGACTGCAGTTTCGACTAACTCGTAGTCTTTCTCAATCCTTCTCTAGTTAAGAGATAACTGAGCTGCGTTGTACTTGTAAGTGGTGTAACACATTTTTGTAGGGGAGGTGGGGTGTGTCTAACATGAAAGGAGAGGGAGGTAGGTAGTGTTGCAAGGATGAAGGAAGAGATAAATACATAAAAGTGGTTTAGGTATAAATTTATTTTTATTTTTATTTTAATATTATTCTTATATGTCGTATATATAATTTTTATACTTGTTTATTTATTTAACGGAAACAATTTTAAAATTGGTGAATTAATTAAGGTATTTAGTTGGTTATTAATTATATCTTCTTTCTTATTAATGGCTTTATAAATTTCTAAGTATTCTAAATTATTTAATTTAACGGTTTTATTTTCTACATGTAATATGTTTAATACTTTTTCTAAGTTGTACGAATGATTATTTTCTATAAGGTGGTTTGCGAATTCAGAAAAATTAGTGCTTTTTAGGCACCTTAAATGTTCTTTAATTCTAATATTAAAATTTCTTGACGTTCTACCAATAGTACAACTTAGAAAAAGTATTAAACATATTACATGTAGAAAATAAAACCGTTAAATTAAATAATTTAGAATACTTAGAAATTTATAAAGCCATTAATAAGAAAGAAGATATAATTAATAACCAACTAAATACCTTAATTAATTCACCAATTTTAAAATTGTTTCCGTTAAATAAATAAACAAGTATAAAAATTATATATACGACATATAAGAATAATATTAAAAATAAAAATAAAAATTAATTTATACCTAAACCACTTTTATGTATTTATTCTTCCTTCATCCCGCAACACTACCTACCTCCCTCTCCTTTCATGTTAGACACACCCCCACCCCCCTCCCCTACAAAAATGTGTTACACCACTTACAAGTACAACGCAGCTCAGTTATCTCTTAACTAGAGAAGGATTGAGAAAGACTACGAGTTAGTCGAAACTGCAGTCTCCTAATAGAGAACTTTTGTTACGTGATCCATGTGAAAACAAGGTAAATAAATAAATAAATATTTATAATTTATTATGGATCTCAAAGTGAATGCTCAAAACATTGAAAATAATAATATTTAATCTCTTATATTTTTCTTCTTCTTTGTATCAGCAACGTCAAATTATTTTTGCCCAGTTTCTGGCAACATCGATAGCCCTTGTGTTGCCCAGCATTAGGTCCTGAGATGTGCAGCTTGTTGGGCACATGTTTCGGGATCTTAGGTATGAGGTGGTCTGCAGGTCTCCACAGTCACACAATAGTGACACTCCCAGCCGAAGTATTCCCCACCGCCTAAGGTCGTCCTTTGTTCTACAAACTCCAATTCTTAATCTGTTCAGGGATTTCCAGGTCCGCTAGTCAAGGTTTTTGCCAGTTGGGAGGCTTTCCTTTGGAGTAATGAAATCCTACAATATCTCAATAAACAAAGGTGTTAGACAAGGAGATGTTATATCTCCAAAACTCTTCACAAACGCCCTAGAAGATCTTTTTAAACTGCTATCCTGGACAAAATGTGGAATAAATATTAATGGAGAGTACATTTCTCACCTCCGATTCGCAGATGACATATTGCTAATAGCCGAGTCACCTAACAAGCTCCAAGACATGCTCTACGACCTCAATGAAGCGTCGAACAAAATTGGTCTGAAAATGAACATGGATAAAACAAAAGCCATGATTAATAGTCATATTTCACAGACCTTTGATCCTATTTCCGTTGGAGGAGCAGAAATATAGGTTATAAACGACTGTACCTATCTGGGACAAGTGATACAACTAAGGCGAAATAACTTCTCAAAAGAAATCTACAGGCGCATACAACTGGGATGGGCAGCATTTGGAAAACTAAAGTACATTTTTAAAGCGAAAATTCCGCAATGCCTTAAAACTAAGGCGTTTAACCAATGCATCCTCCCTGTATTAACTTATGACGCAGAGACGTGGAATCTGACAGCAAGTCTTACCCATAAAATAAAAGTCACCCAGCGTGCTATGGAGAGATCCATGCTCGGAGTGTCGCTAAAAGATAGAATCCGAAACGAGGAAATACGTAGAAGAACTCAAGTAGTGGATGCTACCCAACGAATAAGCACACTCAAGTGGCAATGGGCAGGACATATCTGTCGAAGAGACGACGGTCGATGGGGAAGAAAAGTATTGGAATGGCGCCCAAGAACTGGCAAACGAAACATTGGCCGACCCCCTACAAGATGGACTGACGATATAAGAAGAATAGCGGGATTGACCTGGATGCGGAAGGCGGAGGATCGAAGAGGATGGAGACTCATGCGGGAGGCCTACGTTCAACAGTGGACGGACACAGGCTGATGATGATGAATGAAATCCTCTGATGCGACTTTTTGCCAGAGCTCATTTTCAGGGCTGGATGTGAGAAGTTGCGTGGATCTCAGAAAGCTGCCTTGCAACTTCAGTCTGGGTGTTGGGGGTATCTGATTATACGAGCAGTAGGATGGTTGGTTGATTGCCTTATGCATTTCTTCGGCGTATATGACTTTGCGACTTATGTTTGGTGGTGCAATACCAGCCAAGGTGTATTGTTTTGAAATAGGTATTGATTTGAGGAAGCCTGTGATGACTCTGCATGCATCATTCAGAGCATTATCTACTTGATTTAAATAGGCTTATTGACCCTATATCTGTGCGGCATATTCTCCGGCTGAGAAACAAAGTACTAATGCTGAGGTACGAAGAAGAGGTGGTTGAAGAGGATAAAAGGAACGTCAACACGGTGCCTCATGGAAACGGAATTTAGGACTTCCTCATCCGGCCAATCTTTTCAACACAGCGACAATAACAAAAAAAACTCTTATAATAATAATAAATCAAAGTCGTCGGTCATTATAAAACTAATTTATTAATACCTGACGCGTTTCATTCACATGTCTTCAGGTAAACTTTCTCGATACTTAATTAAACGAGAACGATAGGTAAGAAAATAATAAATATAAATCTTTTCGAGCTTGGCGGAGCGGAAGCACCCAAAACAAAGTGGTCCGGTACGGAAAAGTTTCCGAAACACTTAACTGAATGCTGAAAAAAAGTCCATGAAAAAATTCAGCTTAGAAAATAATGTTTCAGTCTCAGGATTGGCGCGAAAATTTTGTTTCAGTCTTGAGATTGATTCTATGCAGTTCAATCCAAAGTCACATCTAGGTAGGTGAGTTTTTTGCATTTTCACAGATATCTGAAGAAAATTTAACTGAAGAAAACTTAATCCTGAAAACATTTTCTTAAAATATCGATGAATTCAATATTATCGTCACTCTTAAAACTGCCTGTGTCTGTCTACCGTTGAACATAGGCCTCCTTCATGAGTCTCCATCCTCTTCAAACCTGCCCTTCGTGCAGTCAGGCTACTTCTGTTATTTTTCTGATGTTGATGATGTGATGGTAAGTCCATCTTGCAAAGAATCAAACAACGCTTCGTTTGCCAGTTTTTGAACGCCATCATAACACTTTTCTTCTCAAATTCAATTTTGTTGTTTTTAAATAAGTACGTTTACTGTTAATAAAAAAAAATATTTTTCAAAAAAAGAACGTCTGATTTTTAATTCAGTAATATTATTCATAAATCAATTAATTTCTTTAGTTTAAGTTTTGAGATAGAGGTGTTTTAACGCAATTTTACCAAAACCAAGATTTTTAAATGCCGTCATAAAATATTTGCTTCCATCTCTATCTGAATCAATTTCGGACATATATACGAAGGTTATCCGTAAAATAAGGTTCCCAGTGATTTTTCACAGTGTAAAACATGTTTGATTCCATGAATGCGTACGTTTTTTAAAAATGTGGACTTTAAACTATTCTTCTACATAGTCGCCACTGAGTTCAATGCATTTTTGCATGCGGTATACGAGGTTTTGAATGCCCTAGTCAAACTGCCGCCATGCCACGCAGATACCTGAGAACCGCTTCTTCTTGCTCGTTTCTATCGCCGAAATGCGTTCCACCTAGATGTTTCTTCATGGTAGGGAAGAGATAGTAGTCACTTGGGGCTTAGTCCGGACTGTAAGGTGTGTTTGACAATACCCCATCGATAACCCTCGTACACTTAAAAATGTTTTCTTTACAAATCAGAAACAGATCGTCAAAAATGAAAAATTGTAATCTAAATTTAAAAAACTTAATTTATTTTAATTATTCACACAAAACCATACAAAGCAAAACCATCTACGCAGCATCACAAAAGAGTATCACAGAGTTCACTGGAGGCCAAAATCTGCTGATCATCTGCTATGTGTGTTTATTTAAAAATATAATTGTATTTTTCGGTGTCATCGTTAACATGAAGCATATGCTTAATGCAAAAACTGAAACAATTCGAAATTTTCAGTGTTATTTTACATGACAGCTGAAATTAGTGCTGTTGTTGCGATATTTGTATGTAGCGTTCGCTCTTGCAACAAAAGTAATAAAACGCCGCAAATATAATTGCGCGGGCAACAAAAGTTATACTGTGGAGTATGGCTAAGAGGAAAAGGTTGTCGACTGTCATGCAACAAGTCATGAGTTCGACCCCCACCGCATAAAAAAAATCTACGTATAATGTATCTGTGAATATAATTATATACTTAGTTTTTTGTAACAATCATTCATAAGACGAGTATTATTCATTCCTATAGCTACATATCTGTTGCATATGGTCGCCATATATAATAGTTGGCATAATCCTTGCCTAGTCTTGATCGTGTCGTGAGTTCTGCATTCCAAAACTCAGCTGAGAACATGCATAATTTCCAATATTATAAAAGTACCAAAAGTTTGCTACATATCTAACTGTTGTGTGAAATCAAATTTTCACGTTTGTTAATCAGCATTATTTAAGGAGGTTATATTTCTGTATCATTTGTTGTTAGTGGTGACTCGGCCAAAAAAATTATATCGGGATCAAAAGAGTAATAATTAAAATTGATGGAAAAAATAGATCGAGTTATACAAAAAAATACACGATGCGTGATTGCCAAGCAGAAGTCAAGTGTCAACAGTGGATGCAAACTTCATATTTTTCCTTCAAAGGTGACCCACCAATCGATAAAATGTCACATTTCTAAGTGGACACACATCCAAATACTTCCACTTAACCGCATTCAATGGTATCAAAATGGCACTGACGTAAATAGTTTTGTTTTAGTAGTGGAGATAATGAACAATGAAACACCTATTCATCATAAAATATAGTTAATTTTTAAATTTTTGGACTTAAACTGATCAGTTTCAGCGTGGCGGTTTTAATCAAATAAATTTATTAGTGCCATTTTAAAAACACAACATACAAATCGTCATCATCATGTCAACTCCCTATCCAAGAGCATATGATCATTATTATCTGCTACCACAAATCTCTGTCAGATTCCATAGTCTTTCCATATGCTTGACACCATGCCAGCTTTGTCTTCCGCAGCTCCATTGATTGCATTCAATACATAGTTCCTGAGAGCTTTCGAGGATGGCGTGAGTCCTGGGGCTTGAAAAAAAGCAACTTAAGCTTAATTTTTTCACCATTGCATTTATGCAACTTAACGATTATCCAATTTAAGAAAGCAAGCATCTTAGAATATTCAAATGAGATTTCTTCATTGCTGTTTAGCTGTGTTCTTCAGTAAATTGCCATGTTTACTTCTACAATAAATTTAAAAAAAACTCAACTCGTGAATTTTGCGTTGACCGCATAACCACTACTTGATATTCAGCGGTGGGTCCACAAGGCAAAACAGTTTGATGTATGCGAGAATTTGCATTCACTTAGCGTTTGGCGCGTGGGACGCCCGGGTGAGCCAGGGCCGTACGATACGCCATGAAAACTGAATGGACCGCTACGAGAGAACTGAATTAAAATCTCTTTTTTCAGGAGAGTGTTACGTAAATACGTTGTTGTTGCAGTTATTTAAAATAATTGATGGTTTATTAAAGAATACTAAATACACTCCTTGCCAAATACACTCAAAGCCTTTGATATACATCGCTTAACTCGAAAAATTAAGCAAAAGATTCCATTTAAATAGGATATCTAGTATACATTCCAAATTTTATTTTTTTATTTCACGTTAGTATTCAAATATCTTCTATACATTCACATCGTTTAAATTATGGAATCTAAATTAAATTTGATAATTACTGCAATATTCAATATGTCATATTTAAAAATATGCAAAAAATTCGAAATAAAATTATGAAGACAAGTAAAATTTGAATATATTCAATTTTATTCCGTTCAAAAAAGAACAGCTTAACAATTCATGTGTAAATCACAAGTATATATTGTTTTTTTTCTTTAATAAAATCCATTTTCATACTACTAAGTTTATATTAATATTTTATTAATTTATTTAGGAAAGAGAAGTTAATACTAGTAATTTTTTCAATCGCTTACTAATTCATGAAGATTTTTTTAAAAAAAACGTGTCTATTGAATATTGAAAATAATCGCACAACGTGCAAAACTGAATTTGAATATGAATCAATAAAAGAAGAGTTTTAAATATAAGTTCAAAGGAGATGCAGTTGCTTAAATTAATATAATAACTAATTATTTGACAAATACATATTTTTTGTTCCACTGATATTACGAGGACTGTAGCGCCATTAGAACCTTATTTTACTTAAGTACGTGATCCATTATGAAAGTAATGCGAGTTTTCTAACAGGTCTTATCATCAATAAAACAAACATCAGAAAACGCTCGTAATAAATCTATTTATATATACGAGTATGAAAAGAAATCGTGTTAGTCACACCGTTTATAACTAAAGAACGGTTAACCAATTTTCATGATTCTTGAATTTTTGGATTTCGAATAAACAGTTCATATTTATTGATACATTTTGTATAGAACTGCTTTAATGGTGATTATTCGCGTAATATATGACTGATTTCGATGTTTTTTTTTTGCTGATTTTTTTTATAAAAATTACATGTTGTTGTGTTCATTGAAGAAGAAGAAGAATGAGAGGTTTTAAATAATAAGTTAAATTTATTAAGTTAACACAACATTAGTATACTGTGGCTTTTGGGTTTAGCCGTGTGGCGAATTTCTTTTAACCAATATTTCGACCGCCATTGCAGGGGTCTTCTTTAGGAATGATGATTTAATTGTGAGTTGGTGTCAGGTTATCTTATATCACTGAGCATCATTGTTATCTCCATGGCAACCACATATTCAAGTTTCATTGGTCTGGAGAATCGTGTACGGTAGGTATGTTCTAAGAATTGTACCTCCACGAACGTCGTGTCGGACTGTGGTCGTCTTTGCTTGCCTGTACAGGTTTTTGAGTATGTGCTAGAGGTGGAAGCCATTCTGTTTTGAGAATCAAGCAGTCATCCCTGTTGATGTTGATGGGATGTCTTTTGAATTCAATGGCTTCCCTTACTACTTACTTACTTCGCCTAGGACCAATGAAACTTGAGTATGTAGTTGCCATGGAGATAACAATGATGCACGTGATATAAGATAACCTGACAACAACTCACAATTAAATCATCAATCCTGAAGAAGACCCCTGCATTGGCGGTCGAAATATTGGTTAAAAGAACTTCGCCACACACGGCTAAACCCAAAAGCCACAATATCAAATCTGGCCGGGATTCTAAGGCGATACGATGTTTGCCAGGAAAGCTAGGATTTTTATAAAAGAGCTATTTCACCATTTCTGTACACTTTGCAGCGAAACTGCGACTCTGCAACTGAAACCTGGTGATAATGTTCCCTCAAGAAGAAGCTGCAGGAAGACGAATCTCAGCCTCTCGGAAGCTGCGGACCAAGGATGGGCCATTGTGAGGAAATTTATGGACTTCCAAACGTGATTTATCAGCTGCTCTCCATGCGAGGGTCTCTCCTGCATCACGCCGACTCTCACCTTCAGGATATTGAGGTCACAATGCTTCTTATTCAGTGGCCACATTTTTCAACCGCATCCTAAAATATACTCATATTCATGAAATATTCGTAAGTGTCGAGCTATGCCGCATTAAAAGAAAGAAATATTAAATATTTACGTTTTTATAATGACACAAGCTCTCTATATGTTTTGCTTCCATATTTTTTTCGATAATTCATGGGAGAATTTCATAATCAAATAAAAGTTAAGTAATATTTATAATTATTCCATAATGTTTCTGCTACTTTTTAAAAGCATTGTTTAATCTTTTATTTTATTTTAATTTAAAATTTTAACTCCCCACTTACTAATGGTTTCTTGACGTAGTCGGAACATTTTGTCAACAAAAAAAACAATGCTAAATAATATTTTATTTCTCATCTGTATAAAAATACTCGTAGTTAATTGATTGTATTATTAATTAAATTTTCTGCCAATCGATTTCATTTACTACCAAAACCTTGATTTAATTACTGAATAAATAAATAAAGGCCATAAATTTTAACACATCTACTTAAAAACTTTATAATAAGTCAACGAAAAAAAATCATAAATTCTTTCTCTAAAAAACAATTTCGAATCTGGGACAATTGTTTTTATGTAATAATATTTTTAAAACTGAAATTTTTCACATTGACGTCATACAATGCATTTATATACATTTTATTTCTTTAATATATCGCTCATCATAACAAGGATTATGCTTAAAATAAATTATTTGTAATGAAATATAATAGAAACCTCAAATATGAAGAATCAGTATTATAATAATTTTATTTTTTGTTTTTTCTTTATCTAATTCAAAGCTTTTTTCGTGAAAACCAATG
Organism: Glossosoma conforme; assembly: GCA_022606575.1. NCBI lineage: Eukaryota > Metazoa > Arthropoda > Insecta > Trichoptera > Glossosomatidae > Glossosoma > Glossosoma conforme. The sequence goes on along the minus strand of JAGTXR010000087.1, from coordinate 1,016,160 downwards.
CCTGTAAATCTCTCCTGATATGTTTATATTATACATCCTTCGCGGTCTAAAAGGTAGTTCCATACATCAGCCAGACACCGGTCAGGACTTATGTCCATCTGAAGGAAACCGCCCACGTCATAAACTATTCAGCGGCCCCCACGGAAGTCCGGGGTCCTAGATCCTTATATAAGGGATACGTGCCCCTACTGTGCGGTATTATGGTTCTAAACTACTCATTTGATTATTAATTAATTAAATAAACATATAATATACATAAAAATCTTTAAACGAGTCAATTCATTCAGAAAAAATATCGGCAGGAGCGGGATGCGAACCGCGGACCTTTGGAACCAACCTTTTTGCCCAGGTAATTATACCGCTCGGCCACCGGCCATTTCTTCCGCCTTGAGCTGACTCGTTTCGGATCCTCTATATAAGGTTATCATCATATGGTAGATGTCGCTATAGTATATATTCAAAGTATGTATATTTTTTTTTTTTATTATTCAATCAGAATGCATTTATCTACAAGCTTAATATTATTACTTTCCGACAATCTATTTATAAGTAAGTACCACTCGGGTCTCGAACCGAAACTATAGATCGAATGGATGAGAGCAACTTTTTGTAAGTACGACGCGCACATTGCAATTAGTTATTTACCTGTGTTAATGATGAATAATTTTACTTTCTTCATATTGTCTCAAGATGACATTATTATATGGATTTTTTAAAATTACTTATTACAATATTATTTTATTATTTCAATATTCTAATCTACAATATTAAATAACTTCTTAGGTTTTCACGGCCAGATTTGATATTTTGGCTTTTGGTTTTAGCCGTATGTGGTGAATTTTTGGAGGTACAATTCTTAGAAAATACCTACCGTAGTCTTAGAACATGTTCCACGTTCTTCGGACCAATGAAACTTGTTGTTGCCATGGAGATATCAATAACGCTCGTAAAAAGATAATCTGACACCAACTCACAACTAAATCATCAATCCTGAAGAAGACCCCTGCAATGGCGGTTGAAATATTGGTCAAAATACATTCATTACTACAATATTTTAAAATAATAAAAACTTAATTTTTCACTATTTATAAATAAAAAAACTTCAAATTTTCTACACCTTTGAATCTAGAAGCAAATTACGAAATACTGCGTCTGTATTACTTTATATTTACCATAACTTTCCTTTTAGCGAATATGCCGCTCTCAAATGTCAGACTTTCTTACCTCAATCAGGTGTAGTATTCTAATCACTGAATAAATTTATTAAATTAAACAGTGATTTCCACTTTCGGGCATTAATTTTGACTGAATATTTAATTGCTTGAAGGACAAAAATTTGCCTTTAAAATTTGTATACTTTCAAGGATTGCCAATAATTTCCAACAAATTACACCAAACAATCGGATGCGAGTAATTTAATTTGCAAAGTTTTTCCAGTTTTGCCAACAACAATTACCAAAAAAGACAGCCTTTTTTCAGTCATCAGTTAGCTGTAAGTAAGGTGAAATACCTAGTTGCTGTCACTTCAAGACATCATTTATACTTTAGAAAAAAAATCTTACTTAAATATAGTAAATCAAATATTAGTATTCTACACATAATAAAGATATTCATTATTAACGCTCTTCAAAAATTTTAATATGTTCTCATGTTGGAAAGCGTTAAGAGGAAATTCATGAGGTTTCTTTACATGAGGATGTATGGATATTATTCGTGGCTGTAATGCTTAACTATATACGGAGTATGCTGAGATAAAATGAGTTGAAGACTTGAAGGGATGTGTGCTTGACAGTTATTATAGGATATCTGAGGAGGCACAGATTGTTCGTTTTCCCAAACAATTACCTGCCAAAGACTATGCCTCTTGAGAGAGAAATCAGACAGTTCAACCACATCGTCTCAGATGTTGATATATATCTCGCAAGGGAGTTCGCTCAGTTCAAACACGAACTCTATGAATTCGTTTTACGAAGTAATTTGTTAAAGTCGCCTGTTTTATGAAACGGGGACTTTCTGTTGCTCGTCTTTATTGTTTTCTTTCATCTTAATACTTGATCAAAGAACCTACATTTTTTTTTCTTTTTGTTTTATCGTATTTCAGGATCGTTTTCAATAAACTTTGTAATGATTTTGAAATAAATATATGAAATTGAAAAAAAAACTATTTATCAGTGTTTTTTTTATTCCTAGGTTTATTCATTCAAAAATAATTTCTAAATAAATATTTTATATTTCATATTATGTATTCAATTTAAAAGCAATCACATACATTTTTTTGTTTTTCATATTACAAACCTGTGAAATTATATAACACTAATTAGGATGCTTTCATTTCAATATCATAAAATTAATCATCGGTTTTATAAAATGTAACTTTTAAATGTTATTTAATGTATTTAAGCATTTGCAGTATAAGAAGGTTTAAATGTATCAAAAAGCAATGTATTATCATAAATTTCAAGTGCTAACAATGAGGTACTTCACCCTATAATAAAATTATTAATGGACTTTCAAATTATCTGTTTCAAGGAGCTTTCAGCAGCTCTCAATAGATAAACATAATCGACCAAAACACAAACTTTCGTCAAGAAAAACGTCAGATTGTTTGTACAATATTTTGATGATTTTTTTTTAATATTCCGAGTAAATTACAAAAGCGCTTATATAATTTCTGATCTATTTTCTTCTTTTGATATCAGTTTCATTTATGGAACATAAGGTCACCATAAATACTGCCACTCAAGTCAATCAGTTGCTCTTCTCGACCTCCTTGTCCCAAGACATTTCTGAAACCGAAGATCCACCTGATAACATTTTTATGTAAACACATATAGGAGAATACCGACAGATGACGATAAAAATCTGATTTTATGGATTATATGACGCTTACCATTCTACATATGGCTAAGCGCAGTATTTCGATTTTTTTGTTTTCTTTTATGTAAACACTTACAGGAGAATACTGAAAGATAGTGTTAGTGATTCTGAAGTTTCATGTATAGATTTGCTTGATAACGTTAACCATTTTAAATATGGCTAAGCACTGTATGTGAAGTGTTGATCCGCCAACGTCATGTGGATGTCGACTACAGCTCGACATTCACGGATCATCCTTATTATTACACGAATTCACAATGAATGGGTGGTCTTAACGGGCCAATTTTCATTTACCACCAATTTCGATTAATAGACTATGACTGGCATTTTACAGCTAAGGAACAAATTCACACCAACTGGTGATATGTATATAGTTTATAAATCGAATAAAAAATATACTTTTTAATCTACGTCGGGGGTCGAAACCACCACCTTCAGTTTAACAAGAAAACGTTTAAACCACTAAGCTATGCTCGCCGGCATATATGTTTTCCGACGAGGTATACAGAGGGTACACTTAATTAATAAAAAATAATTTAAAATAATACTTGTGATTATGTTGATTGATTTTTCCTAATAATAATACAAACAGTAAGTAACACATTCTTATCTGTGAATATGCATATCAATTATACAATACGTGTTAATTTCTTGACTCAAAGAGCGGAGTAAATGGCAATGGGCTAGCGCTGAGTAATGAAACAAACATATTTGCAATGCTTCGTTGCATCTCATCATGTTGACATATTACACGTAAGGGAGGCCCAATTCAGGCATGAACTCCACGAGTTTCATTGGAGGAATGATTTGTTCGCATTGTCTGTTTGATGAGCATTGAGACCTTCCGTTGTTTGTCTTTTTTGCTTTGTTCTTAGTACTTAATCATTAGTATTTATATTTGTATAAAAATGTTGATTGTACGTAAGTAACGTTTTTTTTTTAATTTGTTTCTTTAAATTAAAAAAAAAATTGAAATCAATCCCAACGTTTGTCGTTTCTTTTTCTTAGATATTTTCATGAGGAAAAATTAATTTAAGATGATATTTACTAAGAAATTGTATCTGTGTTTCTTTTCTGTATTAGTTAAGTTTATTTGTCGAGATTTGATTTTGTCATTATAGATAATGTTTTCTCTAATTCCCTCTAAAATTGCAGATATAATTTCCGTTTCACGGCGCAGCAATAATTGTCTTTGAAAGGTCGTCCTGAGTATTTAAACTTGTAGTAATTAAGGCTGTGTGCGGAATTGGATGCAGACGTATTTAGATAGTGTTAAAGCGTCTAGAGCCACGAGCAACACATTTCTACACAACTCAAGCCTTTAATGAATATACTAGGCAGAGCAATCAACATACGAGGGTTATCCGTATTATAAGATTCCTATGGCGCTACAGTCCTAAAAAGCGCTGTTATGGTGGATCCCGCGATTCTGTAGTTTACTTTGGTTCCCTCACTCCAAATCCCTTCCCTCGCGAGCTGCTTGCGGAATCTCAGCTTTGCAGCCGTACGTGATGGATCTCCCTCTCCTTCACCCGCCAGGTGTGAGCTTCGCTTGGTGATCCGTTTCCTGTCGGCGACTCTGGGTGTTTTCATTGTTTAGATTGTTCTTTAGTTTTGGGTTGTGAGGCAGTGCAAGTCTCGTCTCCAATGATGATGGAGTCTAGATATTCTTCGCTATGAGTTCCGTGATCTTGAAGAAGTTTTTGGGCTGCATCTTGGATCGATTTGGAGTGGGGGAACCAAGGTACTTATTAATATAATATAATATTACGGATAACCTTCGTGTTAAATTATACGATAACACATATTCATCTTTTGAGGGCCTACTATTTACTCTACAAACGTCAATAAGTTCAGTAGCTGTCGAATAATTTCACCTGTTCCTAGATTCATTCAGTTTCCAAAAGAGTCTTATTCTACTTGTCAGGGACGTCAAATAATCCACCCAATATCTTGCAACATCAATAGTTCGTGTGCTGCCCAGCTAGCTGGGCACATGGAGCAGGTTCTTGGGTGTGAGGTGGTCTTCAGGTCTGTACAGTCACACATTAGTTACTATCCCTGTCTAAGCATTCCCCACTGCTCGAGGTTGTACTAACTCTGGTTCTTACACTGTTGTGGGATTTTCAGGTCCACCAGTCTGTGTTTTTTCCAGTTGGTAGGCAATTTTGTAAGTTAATTAAATCTTCTGATGCGATTTGTTGCCAGACCTCTCAGTTTTACGGCCGAGTGTCAAGTCCTTATCCATTATCAGTCTAGCTGTCACCCAAAATGCCTGAGAGTTTGCTTACAAGTAGTTTTTTATGTAATCACCTACAAGAGAATACCGACCAGATGGTTATAGTAATTCTGAAGTCTCATCTGTGGAATTATATGACGCTTACCACGGTGTCTTTGGCTAAGCGCTGCATGTGGAGTCTTGATCCACCAACGTCATAGACTACAGCCCGAAATTCACGCATCATCTTTATTATTACAGGAATTTACTAAGAATGGGCGGTCTTCACGGGTTGACTTTGGTCTACCGTCAATTTTAATGTTTAGTCTTTGACTGGCATTTTACGGGTGATGGATCGAATTCAAACCAACCGGGGTATTTAGAAGCTCATAAATCGATTAAAAATCCTTTTTTAATCTTCGTCGGGGATCGAACCCAAGACCTTTGGCTTACAAAACAAACGCTTTGACCATTGAGCTATGACTGCATTTTTTGTTTGTTTTCCTTAGCATTGTTTTAGTAAAATCATGAAGTTGAATGTTCAAATAGTTGTTCTGATGAAAAAAGGTACCCTCCAAAATCGGTCAAATAATAAACAAATATAAAATATGGTCTTACAAAGTTATTCATAACAGAATACTATGTAAGCAGTCTTCTCAGCTAAGACCCCAAACGCTCGACATTATAATTTCCACTGACTGAAACGGCGCAGCTTAGACGCTGCATGTCCCGACTTCCTTAATTAGAAGTTCCAACTTCCGGCCGAGATGCAATTTACCCTCTGTCGCGCGTTATTGTGCTTTAGCGCGCGGGGTCAGCGGGCTTAACGCTCAACTTGCCAGTTGTTAACTATTAACAAATAGCGAGCCAACAGCTCAATGCGAGACTATCATCTTTAATGGCACCGTAAAAAACAATTATAATGGACAATTACACTAAGCTAAACTGTTTTGTTTATAAATTCATGATATAATTTATATTATATATATATATATATATATATATATATATGGATGCGAATGGCAGAGGATATAAAAGGATAGAGACTCATGCAAGAGGCTTACGTTCACCAGTGAATGAACACAGGCTGATAATGATAACGATATATTTATAATAATAGTAGATTTTTATTTAATTTTTTTTCGATTTCCATAACATCAAATAAAAAAAATAAAAAAAAATTAGCTGAAATATTGCATTATATAAACGTTTATACTTTCTATTTAATTCAATCGATAACAGCTACTCGACGTTGCCCAAAATATGTCCAAACAAATAAAATGATTCTAAATACTTTCTAATTTTTTTTGTTCTATAAAATTTGTTATTTATAACTAACCACCACCCATTCAAAATAAAAAAAAGCATGCTTTTTTTAAAGTGAAAATGACAGAAAGACATTATTGAACTATTTTAAATTGATTGCTTTTATCACAGATACTCAAAGTATTACGAAGGTTGATTTACTTATTTATACTTCTTGTCAATATTCGAAAATAAATTTATTTAGATATATTTACAAATCAAAAAAGAATTGGATTCGGCTTCACCCAAATAAACGTCTTCTCAATAATATATCACGGAAAACTAGACATCAATTAGTAGTATTTTGACTCCAAATACTCACATGGTATTAGCAATTTTTAAATTGAAATTTCAACAACAAAAAAGATTAAAAAATTATAGGCTCTAGAGTATTTGGAGTCAGAATACCACTAATTCATGTACAGTTTTTCTATGATACATTATTGCGACTTTATTAATTTAGATGAAGCATTTTATTGCTTCTACAGCTTAACTTTCTCCTTCTTCGTAGTATCAATCCGGTGGATTGGTTTGCAGCAACAGAATCTAGCATCTCGATCTCCATTCCTCTCAGTACTCCGCAACCCTCTTCAGCTCAACATAACAGGTACAACTCATATCCTCGAAAACTTGTTGCAAATACTCCCGTCTAGGGCGCCCTCTACAGTTTCTACCCTCAACCATCCCCTCCACAATGTCGTGAAGAAGACCATCGTGGAGTATAATGTGACCGATCCATCGGGCTCGCCTCTCTGAGATAGTTTTTATTAGGTGCCTATCTTCCTTGATTATCCTGAGAGTCTCATTGTTCGTGACGGGGTCTCTCCAGGAAATTCCGAGAATTTTTCTGTATGACCAAATCTCAAAAGTCTTTTTTATATCACTTTCAGATAAGCACCATGTTTATAACTATGATAATACAGATTAGATATATATCTTTGACATTTGATGCAGACTTAACAACATTAAAACACGACATTTATAATTAAAAATGGGATCTGCGAAAATAATTATTTATATTTAAACCGTGCAGAGCTTTCATCATTCACTCGAGGTTCCGTCGCATGGCCACGTGCGATAAACGGGCCTTTGACAAAGGCCTGTGCCATTCAATCTCTCAGAGATTAATACGCGAGCTTTCGCTCTAAGAAACGTGACATTCGGTTCTGGCTAATGACGCGAATAAATCAAGACTTGTCAAGCGGCGGGAGCTTTAGGAAGATAACGAGAAAAAAGCTCTCGACTGCGCGATGAAAAACGACAACGCTTTTTAATTAAATAAAAAATTGACCAATAATCATTGCAGCCTTCATATATTTTATTTTTTATGACTACAAAATTTTACGAATACAAAAAAAATTATATGTGTATACAATGTACAATGCAATGAATGAATCTTCACATGATTACTTCTAGAAAAAAAGGAAACTATTTTTTTGGCAGTATTCAATTCTTTTAATGGGCAGTTATTATTTAGCAAACGCTCAGTAACAAACACCTAAAAAATAAAGTAAAAAATATCATTTGGCAGTTGAAAAATATCAATCGGCAGTAAAAAAATAATTGGCAGGAAATAATCAATGAATAGTTATTAATAATAGGTTAAATTAAGTAAGGTTTCCATTTTATGGGTTAATTATTAATTTATTTAACATAAGATTTTTACAATATTGAATATATTACTGCCATTTTAATTTCATAACTGACCACATTCATATTGACGCAGTGGACACTGCCAATTTATTTAATCTACTGCCGATTTATTTTATTTACTGCCAGTGGATTCAACTTACTGTCAAAACCTAAAATTATTTACTTAACAAATAAATACAGGCCGAAAAAAAAATAAGAAAAATAAACAAACGTCTACAAAAACGTAGGCCGAATGAATTAGTAAACGCTGAAATATTATCATGATGTATTTTTTATCTAAAAGTTAAATAATTTAAAGTATTACTATCACGCCCGAGACTTTTTTTATTTTTTCAGTTTATTTTATAAGAATTCCTGTTTAAATAAAATAATATTTTTTCAGCTTAACTAAAAGTCTGTACATTTTACAAGAAAAAAAAGCATTTAAGCTACCTTAATAACTAACGATATTTCAAAAATATTCATATCTCCAGACTTTTACTGTTATGAGTAGTTCATTCTGCATTTTCGATTGCTAAATAGTTTAAATATCCCAAGGAAGACAAGCATAAACAAACGTTTTCTTTTTAATATTTTTTATTTTTTCATATAATTTTTGTTTGTTTTGTGTATTTCTCCTACGCTGACTCATCACCTACAAAATATCATTTTTCATAAAATTTAATGTAAAAATGATTCTTCGATTTTACTGAGTTTACTGTTACTTGTTCATGTCATAGTATTTCTTCCATATGATTTTATTATTTTTAACTTATTTTCCGCTATAAATTCACTTTTTTAGTGCAACGTACGCGTAGGCTTGTGGCTGTTTTACTTAAAATTGACATACAGGTAGAACTAGAATATATTTATTGTATTGCACTGTCTTGCGTGGGTTCGTATTATATATCACTCAATGGTCTATTAATACGAGAAGATTGTTTACGAAGACTTTGAAGAAATACTAATGTCACCTCTAGCAGAATATTTTTAAGATTTGTAGAGCCCACGTAATTAAAAGTGTGCCAAGAGCTTAAATCATACATTTGTGACAGCACCTACAATATAATATTTGTAGTATCAATGGCACTTTTTTACATGGATTTATTGCATTTGTTAAAGTCACGATACATGTTAATTATTTAATCTTCCATTTCTCGGATGCAATCGTCATTTCACTGACTCTTGCAGTTTCTACAGGCGTCTCTTTAAACCAGAGAACATAAAATAACCTCCTTAAGCCTTATCACTATGATCGTTCGGCTCGTGCTGACGGCTCAGTGGATCACTGGAATCACATTATTTTTCATCTTCAAAATGATAAATCGTAAAACTATTCCTTTGTAATTGAAACACTAATAAAGCTTACAACGTACATGCCTCATATATAGTATATTATGTAGTATGTATTTCTTCTTCATTTCTTACTCCTGATATGTTCCAAAAATATTCCAAATGTATTTTATAATTTCAGATAGGTCAAGTGATTCATGAAGTCCAGACTGATGAATTAAAATATAACAAAATAACTTTATGTCTTTAAACTCAATAAAAAATTTATCTTAAATATTATTTAACAATAAAAAATGGCTGATAAATTTAAGGTAACAAGAACACGTTAAAATTTACCTTAATAGAACTGTAAAATTTGCTTCTGAAAATAATGAGGCTATTTTTGAATATTATCTTATTCTTTAAGGTGTGATTATATTTTATTTTTTTATGTAAACGCATGCAGGAGAGCACAACCGGTCAAGACCAGTGCACTCTATGACGTTCAGCCAGGGAGGCTGGACGCTGCATGCGGGAAACGTGTGTTGTGTTCGTGTTTGTGTGTGGGTTGGGGAGATTGCAAGTGTATATTTATCTGTTTCTTGAAGAGATCCAGATTGTAGGAAGGAGGAAACACAGACGCTGGAAGAGCATTCCATAGCTTACCGGTGGCATTGAGGAAGGAACTTTGGAAGCTGCCAGTTCTTGGTCGACATTTTTAATGTGTTATTTAAATGTTTGGAAATGCTTGTTTGGTTTCAACTACAACATTTTTCCGTAAAATATTTTTCAAATTTTCTTAGAATGAGGCGTAAAGAACCGTATCCTATGCAATTGACGATTTTCCAGACGCAATAAAAGTTTAAACTCTTTCCGGATTGGAAAATATTCCGATAGGTGACCATAAAAATCGCCGTTTCAGGAACATTATTCCTGAAATGTTCCTCTCATCGGACACAGACAGTTCTGCATCTTCCTAAAAGCTTCACGCTTCAGGAACTATGCTGGTATATTATGCAAAAGAACTTGTGTAGATATACAAGTAGAGAAAATTTTATGTAAATAAATACAATTAATTATGTAATAAGGTGATGAATGAATTTAATTTTAAGACTATTGGGTTAATGGATTCATTAAAAAAATTGTATTCTGAATCCTCATTATCAATATTACTTCTTAGCTAATATCTTCATTGCACTACTACAAGCTGAGTTGATTGAATTAGAATATGAATAAACTGCAGTAAAATTGTGTTCAAAATGATTCTGTTTTATTTTTCGAGTCACAGTAATCGAACGATCCTTCATCAAACAGTCTCAGGTATGAACGAAATGTCTTTCATCTAGTTTTATGAGCTTGGTTATTAAAAAAAAATGGGATTTTTGATTCCTAATGTTTTGAAAACATAATTTAATAAAGGTTTCTTTATAATATATGTATTAAATGACAATGATCAGTGTTTCATCTCATGAAGTAAATTGTTATAAATTGTAATTGTCAAAATATTTAGTTATTTATATGTATTTAAATTAACATCCCCTTTACTTAAAGAAGACGACCCCGCATGGCTGGGATCGTTATTTTATCGCGTGGTGGAGGAATGATGAGCAGATGAGCAATAGCAAGCTATTTGCAAGCTATCAACACTCAAAAGATAATTGTGCAAACAATTCCGAGTTATATTTGTTTTAACAATATCTTTTACTTTCATGCATATTATAAATTATGTTTATATACAATAATCTAAAAGTTTATGCTTATAAACTTTAAGTATGAAAAAAAAACAGTACACTAAGCGTGAATGGGTGTTAAATACAAGGAAAATAAATATAAATTTTATAATATACAAATGTTGAGCCCGAAGCCGTTCACATGACAACCAAGTATTTCTATTCGTCTACACATAAGATGCAAAGAGGCATTGGAAGAGATGCAGGAAGCAAGATGGCGAGCTTATGGGGCATGACATTTAATGAGCTATCGGAATCACTCTATTCTATTTCTGCAATTTTATGCAGCTTGATAGAAAACTATAAAGAGTTCAGCGTTATCGAAATACGGTAACGGCCACCGATCATAAAATAAAATTAACATGCTTCGTACGTTAACGTGGTGGTTTATCATGATATAAACATACGAGTAAAATAAACTTTAATAAGCGCACTAACGATGAGGTTCTAGCTGACATTCTCGGTGAAGCTGCGTAATTATAATTTAAAGTAAATTTTCGTTGAAAATATAAAATTACTTAGTCTAATTTCACATTATTTTATTTTAAATGATTTTACTTATTTTGAACCAATCCAGATCCATTTTCAGCAATGAGGAAATTCTTCAACAACAGTCAATTATAAAGACAAGGAAAGTAGCTACAGTATCTGTTAACACACTAGTTCACACAAATTAACAAAGTCTAAATTATATACGAGTAAATATTAGATTAAAATTCAATTACAATTACAATAGGCTCTCTTGTTTTCTGAGAGTCCAATAATCATAAAAAACGAAAATACTGTTTTTTTACGTAAACACATACTGGAGAATATGGACAGACGATGGTGAAACCCTCCCTGTCCCGTCCTGTTTTTGGAGACCCAGATGGGGACCCGTTACTGGACGCACGCAAAAAGATACTTCTTGAAGAGTGCTGAAGGCCTTCCCGTGATTTTAAGTGCACTAGTTAGATGTCAAATAGACCACAGTCTATGGCTGCGAAGTTAATATACTACAGAGAGTCTTGAATTGCCTTCTTTATTAAGACGTTGATAACCACGAAATACGTGGGAATAGATGAGGAATGGTAAAGTTAAGAAATGGATTACGCAGAACGGCAGACATAAATTAGCAGTACTTGTGGATAGTGATTCTGAAGTCTCATCTGCGAATTTTATGACGCTTACCATGCTGCATATGACTAGGCGCTGCATGTGGAGAATCGATTCGCCAACATCATAAAGTACAGCCTGATATTCACGCATCACTCTTATTATTACAGGAATTCACTATGAATGGTGGTATTTGTGGGACGACATTCATCTACCAATTTTTTTTATAAATACGCCATGAATTGCATTTTACGGGCAAATGATCAAATTTACACAAACTTAACCAACTAAGGTATTTACATAGCTAAGAAATCGATTGAAAATATTTTTCTTAAATATTCGTTGAGAATCAAACCCACGACTTTCGGTTCGGAAAACAAACGCCATAACTACTGCCCTATATCCGTCAGCATTATTGCTAGAATATTTTCAATATCTTTGAAGGAAAATGCGAAAGACATGCAACAGTGGTGACATAAATTAATTCTTTCGTGAATCGTCTAAGGTGACATTGAACAAAATATAAATTTCAGGTAAGTTTTCAGGAGGTGATAAACGACTTCCAGTGGCTGCCTCCGGAGGAGCTTTTGTACCAAAGACATTATGACAATGCCTTTGAAATAGCGGTGGCGTAAATTTCCGCAGAAAGCTCCACGGAAATTCCAGGCAGAGGGCTTTAGAAAGCTCCCCTCGCAGCTTCCCTTTCATAATTATTGCCAGATCTGATCGCGGTGTCTCCTGTAATTACCTGTCCAGCAAACCGAGCTTTTAGGGGAATGCTTTCGTGAAAAAACTGATATAAACGCGCCTGATGAACGGCTTGCACTGTGAATTATTGTTGTACCGGTAGTACAACGTTCCGATAATTACTGTAATAAAAGTTTTTTTTTTAATTCATATAATATATATTCGTTCTTATCACATCTACACGTACCTTTTGTACTATATTAAAGGTTTAATTTGAGGTATGTGGCTACCATATAAAATATTTTAGGATGTTCAAATGACAAGTCATTCGCTACGACCCAAAAAATGCATTTTACAAGTAATAAGCTCGGTTCTGATATTTCAGAATGATGAAATTTACAATATTTGAAAGATAAAAATCGTTAATTTTTGTTCTTTTATAACAGCGCATTAAAGTTGCTGTTACCTAAAGAATATGTTAACTTAAGTACAAAGTGTCAAATAGAGTAAATAACGTATGTAATAAATATTTTTAATAAAATATCGAAAAAAACTTTAATAAAGTAATATATTATGTTTCAATTTATCAGTTCTCATTGGTGATAAAATGGCGCAGTGGTTAAATTGAGCATAGTGGGCAAGATTTGAGAGAACTATTTTGCGGTTCAAAATTTACTACCATCACTTTTGTTTGCCTGTTTATTAAAATAAAAATGTACTAGATCTTTTTTTCTATGGATCTGAATATAAATAATGAAATTAATTATACTTTTTCAAATTTACTAAGTTTAATCATCTCAATGGACTTCATCGGATTCTCAATTAAGAAGGAAAAAAAATTTTGAAAGGTTAAAGAAAATTTCCTTGGGTTCATTAAAAAAATAACGTATATATATTCCATAAATTAAACATGATAAAAATAATTGTTTGCTTAACATTTTCGGTACATTTTTAAATAAACTAGTAGACAAATGAAATATATATGCTATATTATATTTTAAACAAGACAAATAAATCAGATATTGCTTATGGTTCTTGACTGATATTTAATTCATCTTTTATTCCGTAATATAGTACGTAAATTTTTACAATTACAACATAAGTATAAAGCTTTATTTTAAAGCTACAAACTCCATAAACAACTCATAACTGCTATAGATACCATGCGTAGTAAAGGATTATATAAACATGTATATTTATTTTCAATTTAAAATTGATGTCATAAATACTTTTTGGTGAATTTTGAGTAGTTAATTTAAAACTTTTGATCGATATTCTTGTATTATATTTTATATTACATTTTTCGTTTAAATCGAGAAAGAAACCTTTCCAACGCTCTAAAAATGATTGGCTCGTTACATAAAGAACCTCCCAATAACAACCTGCATTATATAGGGATAGAGCAGATAATAATGTATCAAAGGGTTTTCGTACTGAATAATTTTATAAACATGAAAATATCCTTCAGACCTTCTTCTCTCTTGATCCTCGAACCATTCAGTACATTTTTTGTTCAATTATGTATAAATAAGATAGCTGACTATTATTATATAGAGAGAAAATTGTGTTTTTTATAAAAAAGGAACAATTCGAAAATCGTAGCTTTTAATCTGAACCGGGTACGAAGAATAATTTTACCTTTAATAGTTTCTTATTTTATATGTATAAACAATATTTTTTTAATTGCAGTCATATAAAATTGTAAGTATCAGAATAATCAAAAGTAAATACTAAGTTATTTTTAGTAAATATATCATTTTATCATTTTTTCTCCCATTTGTGTAGGCTAATGTAATACATATCAACAGGCTTGTATTTATTTGTTCAGTAGCTAATTCATAATTTTAGCAGTAAGTTTAATGAATTGGCAGCTTAGCGAATTATCAGTACTAATTTGATCAGTTGTAAAATTAAAATGTTCGTAATATACTCAAAACTGCCCGTAATTAATGTAAAATGAATGAGATTTTTTATTTATTTTTTGTACTGCCAATATATACTTTTTTACTGCCATTTATTACTGACCTTTGAATGTATTTACTGAATTTTTTCTTTATATAAGCTGGCAGTGAATTTAATTAAATACTGACAAAATAATTAGTTGCCTAAGAACAATTCATATTTTTAATCAATAAGCAATTATAATCTTAATTAAAAATTTTGGCAATATTTTTAGACTTTTGACAATTTTTACGATTATTTTAAATATTCCACAAGCACAGTGGCTTTTCATCTTTAAAGATATTTAGTACATTTCATAAAAATGAAAATCGGAAAAACACACAAATCATCATATTTCAAATTAAATTGAAAGATGCACAACTGACAAATATTTTTTCAAATAATCACTGTGTTTTGAAGCATTTTTTTCAAAAATAAGCTATTATGAGCTCTTCAAATGAAAAAAGGAAGGCAAGGTTTGGTTGGTTTTGGTTAGTGAGACATCCAGTGCACCAGTTGTGCCATGCACCAAATATCCCGTGCACTAGTCGTCCAGTGCGCCTCACGTCGTTACCAATGAGCCGTTTAACGAATTGTCTAGGAACGATAGGTCGTGACACCGTTAAGATACACAGCCTTAACAGCTATTTATGTAAACGTTTGTCTGAAAAAAATCTTCAGTTTCAGTAATTTCGTTTCAAAACAGTCATTATTTGTATTTAGACTCATTTATATTTTCCTTGCGTATTTATGCTAATTTTAGCAATCAAACGAAAGTAATTTCATGTGCTGTAAATTTTCGCTTCCTGGAATTTCTTAACGTGTTTCTTAAAAAAGAAAACGGCCTCGAACGGAGAAATCTCAATTTATTTTTCGCAATCTGGAGAAAGTGAAAAATTTGTTTTTTATCGAGTTGTTAATTCCGTGATGGTTAATTTTGCTAATTTGGGAGTCGAAAGGAAATTAGCATTTTCGTCTTCGCATATTTTTTTAAATAAAAAATAATCCTCATATTTTTAAATATATTTAAATTTTACGAACTTTTCTCCGTTAAAAAACAAAAACATAAAATTACTTCAATATTTGAATTTATTTAACTTATTTTTGTTATATTTCACAAATGAAAGCATGTTTTCATCAAAACTACCAATGGGTCTTTAGAAACTTTTTAAATAATGAAATGCTTACCTTTTCAATTATTAAATTATTTGTAATTTATATTATATAATTAAAACAACTTTTTATTAATTTAATTGAATCGCCATAAAATGCCATTTTAAGATAATGTATTCATATATTAAGATAACAAAATAAAGGTAAAGTAAAGAACGATAAGAAAATAAGATAATTGGTAATTAGATAATAAATTATACTTCTAAATTCTACAATATTCAGACGTCAATCAATTAACATGAAAAGGAACATTTAAACAAAATTAATTTTAAAAAAAAACAATTAAATACTTATTTCGAATAGCTTCTTTAATATTCTATAATATTTTTAAAATAATAAATGAAGAACTATACCATTATTTTTTAAATTCAAATTAAAGTACAATATCATTCTTAAATGTTTGAGATGATATTCCAAGGTGGAAAGGGAATATTGGTAAAATATTATACGTATATACGAATAATTAATATCTGTTTTAATAGTTATGTACGTAATAAATACAGCAAAATGACAGTTGATTTTAGTTACTAATATATTTAATTAAAAAGTATTTTGGGACTCTAGCTCTAAAGTAATTATCGATTCTGAGGACAGACCTTTTTTTGCTTAAGCTGGTTTCTAGCCTGACAACGTTTGATGGCAGTTTGGTTCCTCAATTTTATAAAGTTATTCAAATGCCTTAAAGTGAATAATATATTTTATAAAATTACGTCTTTATATATTAATTGATCAATCATTTTTAAAAAAAATATGAAATATACCTTAACACGATTTTTAGAAACAGACCTCTTTTATTGTGATTAATATTAATAATTGTACAGCGACAATGGCACATTTTTAGTGCAGTTATCGTTAAAACATTGAAGTTAAGCAACGTTGGACGCGGATCACAACTTAGATAAATCACCGCCTGTTGCTTACCACACGTCCCTGGTCGAGTTGAGCCACTCTTTAAGATCAAACATTTTAGCCCTCAAGAGCGTTGGTCTTATCATTCGATCTCCTTAAAAATTATGACAATCAAATCGACCAAAAATATTTTTCGTATAATATAGCTGCCGTCTCTTCAAGTCTATTGGTTTCTACTCAAGAGGTCATTGGGAAGCTTTTGTGTTCCCAGGTGAACCTTTAGGTGAAGATACGATATGGGACAAAGCATGGACAATGGCAACTGAGAGAACTGAGTGGCGGCAATTTGTGGATTATATATTCCAGATATGGAACGCGTATGGGAAAAGAAATAAGAATGCCACAAAAAATATTACAAAAACACAAAATACTTTTATATCGTGTGGTTACTTCTATGGAAGAAATGCTTATCAGACCCCTTCGAAACTATAAGTAGTCATTAGATGAAATGTTGATAAGAAATACATGTCATAATCTTAGGCTGGCGTACGCTAAACAGCAAAGACCTTGATTATTTATTTCCCCATTTTGTTAACGTTCGACCGTAGAATAGCCCGATCCCCCTCAACGATTTTCCCCAAAATGGGGATTTTTCCCCCGCTTCAATGAGCCAATTTAAATTTGTGTATGTTTGCGTAATCCAATTTTGTATATAAATATACATTGACCGAAACGAATCACTTTTTTTAGGGAAGCTTACCATAAAAATGCAAATGCGTGGCCATTTCGTTGGTACGTTCGATGAGGAACGTGCTAGTAACTTTACATACTCACTCACTTTATTAATTATTTATTTAAAAAGTAACATTCAATGATGACGAATATGTGTTAATTTATCGATTCATAATAGCCAAGTTGTCAATGTTGTAAAAAAAATTACATGACGTATACAAGATTCGCAGTTTCAATCCCGAACTGCCATTAATTTTGTTTTCTGATTAAAAAAATCTGAGTAACCAAATTTAATATTTTTTTTGCATGTAGAATTTGATATCAGATGTTATAATAGCGCTTACATGACACCACGCTTTTTTTTTAATTGATTCTATTTAACTAATGGTCCACATAATTATTTTAAAAAACCAACATGATCAAAGTGTGTGTATTTTTTTTTTCTAGAAATTCCGCTTATTTTATTTATACTCGGTAGAGCTTTAATACATAGGACGAGCCATAGACCATGATCGTTGGTTGATATAAACATATAAATCTACAGTATTTATTATCCTCAATGACATTTCTCTCGTCAGTATCGAAAAAAAAGAAACGGAAAGTGCTAGAATTCGAACTGCGAATTATGCACCTTGTGTTTTATTATATACATTGCGTTGGCCCATCTGCAGATAGCTATACACTACATAAACAATTTAATGGTAGCTGGCAGAAATTTGTGTCAGCAGTTTATGGCGACCATATTCTCCAGCTAGGAAATGGATATGCGATTATGAAACAGCATTAGGATTCATTTGCAGTTTGAACGTTTAGGCCTATCCCTTTGACCCATAAAACATAGCAGACTATTACTATTCGTCAAATAAATAAGTATTGTAAAGTACATGTCACATACATAAATATTTTTTTAACCAAAATTAAAAGAGAAATTACTATTTACCTTTTTAAGTGACCCTCGTACACTATTTTCTAAATTACTTTACCTTTGCCTTTTTTACTGATTTCCCGTAGTTTGTTGTGGATAAATACTTATTCTTAAAAAACAATATGCTGATTAAATTTTTGTATTTGAAAACCCTTTTTATATTAGCTTACTACATTTTTTATACATTTCATCTACTTTAAATAAATATTAGGGCTCCGCAAGCAACTTGTCAAAACACTTGTTTGGAGCATCTTAATGTACGGCTGTGAGACATGGTGCTTATCTGAAAGTGATAAAAAAAGACTAGAGGCCTTTGAGATGTGGTCGTACAGAAGAATTCTCGGAATTTCCTGGAGAGACCACGTCACGAACAATGAGGTTCTCAGGATAATCAAGGAAGATAGGCACTTAATAAGAACCATCTCAGAGAGGCGAGCCCGATGGATTGGTCACATCATGCGACACGATGGTCTTCTTCACGATATTGTGGAGGGGATGGTTGAGGGTAGAAACTGTAGAGGGCGCCCTAGACGGGAGTATTTACAGCAAGTATTCGAGGACATGAATTGTAGCGCTTATGCTGAGCTGAAAAGGGTTGCGGAGGACCGAGAGGAATGGAGATCGAGATGCAAGATTCTGTTGCTGCAAACCAATCCACCGGATTGATACTACGAAGAAGAAATAAATATGATAATATTCAAGAAAATTTCGATTTAATATTACTACAAAAAAAAAAATTTCATCAATATTTCACTGCAATATATCCACTATCTAGTTGGAGCGTACGGTCGTCACAAATCGCCGCCATAAAGTTCACTTAGCCATGTTGGTAATCTCTTTTTCAATGTCCGCTTCACCTTCCGGAGTTCATCTGAATACATTATATATATTATTTTTATTATGTAATTGCATGCAGGAGAGCACCACTGGTCGAGACCAGTGCACTCAATGAGGTTCAACTAAGGTGGCTGGACGCTGAATGGGGGAAAATTGCTGCATGCAGGAAAATAATGCGTATAAAAGTAGTTCTTAAAAGACTGTCAAAACGATAAGAACTCAAAATCCAATAAAAATCAACTGTACTGTACGCTGTTCTAACCATCGCACTCTTATAAATTATTCAAAATATACCAGCCATACTCTTAAGTATCAGATATTTTGTGTGAAACGACTTATTTCTCTACTTAGCTGTAGGAGACGATATTAAATTCTCATGTTTTCTAGTGGCTGAATAAATAAAATTTTATTATGATTATTTACTTGCTAGTATTCTAAGGTCTTGCCTTGAACGTTAACTTTATTATCGCCTTCATTAATGCCTATCGCTTAAACACATTTTATAAAAGTAATATTTTTATGCATGTGAAGAAAAATATTTTATGAAAGTTGTTAGTGCGATATTCTAGTAAGTAAATTAAAAGTGCTCAGTGTGATTTGTGTAATAACAAGGTTGAGTATATTTATATATAATATAAATCTTCTATAAAATATACTTTCCAGGTAGAAAAACCATCTGAACTGCAATTATCATGTTACGAAAGTAAAAAAAATCACCCCTCAACTGAAAATCATAACTTACCCCCATTCTTAAAAAAACAACTGAAATTAATGTCACTCGTTATCTGCTGCTACGATTAAGATACCGGAAACATAAATCCCATTTGTCAACCCTTATCCTGTAGAACAAAAAAATGTAAATAACGACCTCTTAAGTCAACCCTAAGAGGTTCCTTCTGACTTTAAACACCTTTATTTTTGTTAAACCGAGCTTTTTAATTGATATTTATCCGCGTGACGTCAGAGGTTATAACAAAAGCTCTTCTAGAGCTTTTTTCTTACTTTTAAGCTAGTCAGGTGCCGACAGAAGCTTTTACCATAAAAGAGATTAAACTATGTTCTTCTGTGACTTTAAAATATTTTATTTCTTTTCTTAGTTAATTCTTGCTATTTTTTTCATATTAATTTTAAAAAAAACATGTATATATATAACCCATTACTTTTGATAAACAACAATAGCACAATTTAACGCGGTTATTGTTAGATCACCAAAATTAAGCAATATCGGAAAACAGCGGAATAAATCATAATAAAGCTATTTTTTTGATTGACATTTCTTGGTGGAATTCTCATAAGATCAAATAATATTACGAGATTATATAAAAACTATTTAACATTTTTTTATTAGAGGACTACATGTTTCGGCTACTTTGGTGTAGCTATGTTCAAGTCAATTAGGCAAGGAAGTGTACGGGTTTATTTATTATAATGAAAGGTGTGAGTTAGTGGGTGTAGGTTGTGCAATATGTACGAGTGTAGTATGAGGGTCTAACTAAATTGTGTTTTTTTATATAAACACATACAGGAGAATACCGACAGATGGTGATAGTAATTCTGCAGTCTCATCTGTGGAATTCTATGACGCTCACCATGGTGCATATGGCTAAGCGCTGCATGTGGAGTGTTGATCCGCCAAAGTCATAACACTTCAGCCCGAGATTAACGCATCATCCTTATTACTACAGAAATTTACTATGAATGGATAGTCTTCACGAGACCACTTTCGTCTACCACCAATTTTAATTATTAGGCTATGACTCGCATTTTACGGGTGAGGGATCAAATTCACACCAAGCGGGGATATTTTATATTTAAACAATTTATTAAAAATCCTTTTTTATCTCTGTCGGGGATTGAACCCACGACATTTGGCTTGTAAAGCAAACGCTTTGACCATTGAGCTATACCCACCGGAAAAATTTGTAAAGAATATTTTATTTTTATATGATTGAATTAACGTCTCCTAGCTACCGCATGACGCAGGTTGAAAGCCTAGGGTGATTCATATTACACTATCTTCTAAAAATACCAACATAAAAATCACCCAAAAATAGGTACTACAGCTGATGTCTCTTCCAAGTTTCCAGAATCCTACCCTGAAAGTCATTGGGGAACCATTTATGTTTCTAGTTAGACCTTCAGTATGTCTTAAGGATAAGGCCTGGGTATTAGCAACTGATAGATCTGAGTAGCAGCAGTTTTTGGTGATAATGTGATCCAGAAAGACAAAAAAAATGCACTGTAATAAGTGAGGCGTACATTGAATGATAATCAATTGTTTGATATGCTAGTAATACCGGCCATAAATTACATGATAATAAAAATATGTTTTTTTTTAAGGTTTGTTTTTCAGCTTTTAAAGATCAGCCTATATTGCTTGACAGTTGAGCATCTTTACCTCTAAGCAATACTCTCAGTAAATTATCGATAACATATTTAATAACATAATAATTTTCTCGATCCATTAAATCCAAATCAAATCATCGTCTTTATCCAATGATAACTCATCTACTTCACTGTTTAATGTGCTCAAGAAAATTTTTGCTTAGTTCAAGACGATCAGGGTCACCATATATCTTGCATGCAAAATAAAACTTGCAAATTTTTCATTAATATGTTTTTCACAAATTTGTTGCCAATTTCCATGTTGCAAGACATATATGCTCTTGAAAGATCCACCTGGGAAAGTACATAGTTCCAGACAACATCTAGGATAAGGACCCGTTGACTGCTGTGGTATGTGAGGTTTATTTTCAATAATTTCTTAATCGGAATTTTTAACCCTTTCGCAACTGCTATCAGCATATACTTTCATAAGATTCCCCGACCGTTGAAATTAGTTGACGAGATATATCGTTTTGCTACTTTCTTAGAATATTTCTTTATGCATCATCTGATAGCTAAATGATACAAGAACCAATGTGATATATGAAAATAGACCAGATAAGTACATTTATGCTTCAAAAACTAGTTTTATAATTGACACTATAATTTGTATTTAAACCGAGCCATAATGAAAAAGTTAAGAATATTGTATAAATATACAATAAATACAAAAGATAATAAAATATAAAAATAGCATACAAGAAGAAAAAGATGACACATGTCAACGATCATAAAGATCTAGGTCCTAGGAGAACAATACCATCGACAAAAGAGGAAAAGGATGTAAGAAAAGGATCGAGGTGCGCTGGTAGGCCATTTAGGAGCGCCATTGCCGTTGTACCAAATTGAGTGCTTGCAGTTCCACAAGCATCAACTGGGATTAAAAACAATGGATGGCTACGAGCACGGGTGTACTTATCCGGAACATAGAAGTTAAAACATTCATTATCTCATGAGACAAATCATGGACAATCGATGTGGTACTCCGAAAGCGATAATAGGTTTAATGTTAAACTAATTGCTCAACCATAAAATGCATGGCAAAATTATTTTAATCAAAATCCAAACATTTTTCTCGTGAACACATACACTGTGAGTCTACGTTCTGTGGCATTGTCCAATATTAGATTTAGCGAGGCAAAGGCTCCTTAGCGTAATCCAACAGAAGTCTGGACCGGTTGGATATATCGATCTCATATCTACGGAGCCCAACTACCATGCATTTTCTGTATTCGCGGCGATCTTCGGCGAAGAAGTCTAAAAGTCCAAATTTTAACGTCTGAACTACTAACTTTTACACCCATGTGTGGTGTTGCTCACCAAAATCAGTTACTTGTATAACGAGAATGTACTCTGAAAACAATGCCTTGGTAAGTGCTCAAGGCGACCGGCCCGAAAAAAAAAAAAAAAAAAAAAAAACTTTGTAAAAATGGACGATCCACAAATGCCATTCTGTAGTCTAATGACAGTAGAATCTCAACACTCACACACAGTGCTCACTGTCATCTCTTAAACTAGCAAGCGTCATATATAATCCAAAAAAAAAAACTATTTTTCTCATTTAAAATTAACGTTTAATAAATTTATAAGTGTAAAGGAGTATTTTTGGGTTGTAATTGACAGTTGATGTTTCAGCTATTCGGCTTAATTGCCACACGTGGCAACCGAAAGTACTTCTTGTCATATTTGATCAACAAATTTAATATAAAATATTCAGACTTTGTAAATATAAATTTGAATATCAGATTTTGATTTAAAATTTATTACTTAAAGTACTCTTACCTTTTAACTTAAGTAAGTATTTAAGAAATTTAAGATTTAACAAAAATATCTTTGATATAATATTTTTATTGGTGCCAAATATTAATTTAATTAAATAAGTTGATGTGTTCGAATCTTTGTTAGCTGCAATCTTCTCTTCTTCGTGTCAGCGACGTCAAATTATTTTTTCCCAATATCTGGCAACATCGATAGCTCGTGTGTTGCCCAGCATTAGGTCCTGAGATGTGCAACTTGTTGGGCACATGGAGCAGCATCGTAGGTGTGAGGCGGTCTGCAGGTCTCCACAGTCACACAATAGTGTCTCTCCCTGCCGAAGGATTCCCCACCGCTCGAGGTTGTCCTTTGTTCTACCAACTCCGGTTCTTAATCTGTTTAGGGATTTCCAGGTCGGCCAGTCAAGGCTCTTGCCAGTTGGGAGGCCTTCCTTTGGAGTAATGAAATCCTCTGGTGCGATTTGTTGCCAGAGTTGGAGTCTCTCATTTTCAGGGCCGGATGTGAGAGGTTGTGTGGATTTCAAAGCTGCTTCGAGACTTCAATCTTGGTGTTGGGGGTATCTGATTATACAAGCAGTGGGACGGTTGGTTGATTGCCTTACGCATTTCTTCGGCGCATATGACTTTGCGTCTTATGTTCGGTGGTGCGATACCAGCCAAGGGGTATAGTTTAGAAATGGGTGTTGGTTTGAGGCAGCCTAACGATGACGACTCTGCATGCATCATTCAGGGCAGTATCCACTTGATTACAGTGGGCTGATCGACCCCACACTGGTGCCGCATATTCTCCGGCTGAGAAACAAAGTGCTAAAGCTGAGGTACGAAGAAGGGGTGGTTGGGCTCCCCAGTGAGTGTTGGTCAGTTTGCGGATGAGGTTGTTCCTTGTTGCAACTTTCTGTTTGGTGTTGCTGCAATGACGCCTGAAGGTGAGGGTGCGATCTAGAGTGACTCCGAGGTATTTTGGATGGTCGCTATGTTCCAGTACTCTACCTTCCCACGTGACACGAAGCTTTCTGTTAGCTTCCCTGTTCCTAAGGTGGAAACAGCAGACTTGTGTCTTTGATGGGTTAGGTTTGAGATGGTTGGTTTCGTAGTAATGGGACATCTCGTTGAGTCCCTGGCTTAGGATGTCCTCAACTTCTTCAAACGTTACTGCTTGTGCTGCCAAACCTAAGTCATCCGCATATATGAAAGATTTTGTGTCTTTGGGGGTGGGTTGGTCGTTTGTATATATATTAAATAGTATAGGAGCAAGTACACTGCCTTGTGGTAAGCCGTTCTTTTGGTTACGCCATCGGCTGGTTTTCCCCTGAAAATCCACAGCGAATCTCCTGTTATGCAGCATAGCCGCGATCATCTGCACTAGCGAGAAGTCACCTGTCATTCTGTACAATTTACTGAGGAGTGTGCTGTGCGACACTGTATCGTATGCAGCGGTTAGGTCGACGAATACCACTCCGGTCACTTTCCTTAGTTCGAAACCGTTTTTCGATATGTTGGGTCAGGTTTAGTACTTGCCCAGTGCATGACTTTCCGGGTCGGAAGCCCGCCTGCTGGGGTATCATTTTAGGTTCGATAAAGGGGGTGAGTCGGTTGAGTAGTATCCGTTCGAAGATTTTAAATATATGGCATAGTAAAGATATTGGGCGGTAGCTTTTAGCATCATCAGGGTTTTTCCCTGGCTTTAAAATGGCTATGACCTTGGACTTTCTCCATATTTTTGGGATTTGACTGCCGATCATGCAGGCATCAAACATTTGTTAGCTGCAATGTTCATCGTCTTAACTAATTTCAGCTCTGCTACAAACATTATATGTCATCATCATCATCAAAGCTTATATTCGTTCAATACTGAACAGGCTTCTCGCACCGCTTTAATATTTTCCATCTTACAGTGGCTAACAATACGCTTCTCCAACACTTTTCTCCCCCATCAACCGTCGTCTCCTAGATAGATATGTCATATCTATTACAGTATGAAAATCTGTCGTTTCCGGCCGTCTCAAGATATTTCTGCATCTCACGATGCATTTGGGAACATTTATGACTCCCGATGAACTCTATGACAGAAGGAAGATTTAAAGACAAGATTGCTGTAATATCCAAGGCATATTGTGACGATTTTTTATTTTTAAAGATATTGAACGATAAACCCACTGCTTCGCGTACGAGGCCTGTACCATTTGGTCTCAAGACTTTACTTTATCCAACCAGCGACACGCAATTAGCAATAGGCTCAATGTTGTTTAACTTCAGTGATCTTACGATATGTATTGTGAAGCATATTAAATATTATTCAAATCGTATTGTAAATAAATTACAATAATTTTAAGCGTTTTCATTTGTTAAATATGCTATTACAGAGATTTGAAAAGCTTTAAGTGAACAAAATACAAAGTTACCGGAACAACATTAGATAACGTCTTAAGTAGTTATATCTTGTTTTTAATTTATAAAATAAGACGTCTTGGGGTAACCTTAGCGACAGACGCAAAAAGCCGCCCGGGGAAGGATTTGCAAGTGTTTAGCGCTGGTTTTTGTTTTACCTTTTGGCCTCCCCTGTAACGCCTCCCCTTTTAGCGTAATCGTTTTCTGATAAGGCGCTTTGCCCGAAGGAAAGCTCATTTTTCCTGCCTCATTTACCCCACTAAGCCTCTTTGCTGCTTCCTACCACCCAGTGGTGGAACTGGAATCAATTTTATATATAAAAGTAGACATTTTGTATCATAGTTTTACATTGAAATTAAAATTTTATTAAAATTAACAATGCATAAACAATAAATACTTATATTTTAAAATACAAAGAAAAAATTTCGTTTTACGTATTTTCTTCAATAATAAGAACAAATAATATTGTAAGAGTCTAGTACCAAAAATTCAGTGCCTAATCTAGGTTTGCTTTAATTAATTTAACCTTTATTTATTTTGTTTGCATTCCTCACTCCTACTACCTTGTAAGGAATATATTGCTTACTTTATAAAATTATCTGAATGGTGAAATTATAGTAAAATAAGCATGGGATGAAATTATTAAGGGGTGCATTGTCCGCTCTCTCACTTGACAACTTCCATACTACAGTCAATAAAGAGGAGATATTTGTATCCAAACGCACAGTCCGGTAGCGGTCACGCCCTGCAAGGTCATCTGTGAGTCTAGTCTGTTCGAGTCGAGTAGCTATGCGCCGGAATGTTTGTCCAATTGTCGCGATAAGATTAAAAAATCTACGTTGAAATTCAAGCTGCGCTACCACCACCAACGGATAATTGATCAAAAAAATCAAAACAATTATTCCACGCTTTTGCGAAGTAAAACGCTTCATTGCTTGTTTGTTTTTGAACTACAGCTGTCTAGTACACAAATGTCAAATATTATTGACGTTCGACGCCATTTTTAAATTTATAAGAACTTCCAAAAGTGATATAAATTTTGTGCCATCTTTATGAAAGTATTATGTTAATTTCATATGACAAATTCAACATTTTTTTATGTAAGCTCATACAGGAGAATACCGACAGATGGTGATAGTCATTCTAAAGTATCATCTATGGAATTCTATGACGACTATCATGTTGAAAATGGCTTAGCGCTGCATGTGAAGTATTGAGCTCAGAATCGATAAAAGATCTTTTTTTAATCTCCGTCGGGCATCAAGCCCACGACTTTGAGTTTGGTAAGCAAACGCTTTAACCACCAAGATTTGCCAGTTGGTGAATTCCCTGTATTTAGGTTTAGTTTTATGTATCTCCTGACGATGGCGACACGTTACTGAAACTGTTTGAATATTTATAAAAACTCAGTGGTTTCATATAATGTTTTATTCCTTAAATATCATGTTAATTTCATATAAGTGATTGAATAGTTACATATTTTAGGTACTACTTTCCTTCCCAGATGCGCCGATGCTCCAATCCTCTTCACGCTCCTCCTTGCTCCTGGCATCTCGTCCTCCCGCCCCCACCGTGGACATGTGCCAGCTTTGGAGAGTATCTCGTTACTCTTGGAGGAGGATTGACTGAATATTAATTTTATTTCATTTTATTTTATTTGCATTTAAAATCCACTTTATCTCCTTCGCCGCTTCATTAATCTTTTTTCACTTCTTTATAGGTTTGTATTTCTGTCATTTTGAATTATTTTATGAATTCAAAATGTTTATATTATATTTGTATTATGCAAACAAAAAGTGTATCTTTTTCCTTAATAACCACCATCTAACTGAATTGTGTAGAATTTTATATTTCTATTGGCTGCTATTATTTATGTTTTCTTATACACGGACATTAACAACGCAGTTTTTTTGGGACAAGGCATGGACTATAGCAACTGACAGAACTGTAACCAGTGGCTAACGAGAGAAGTGGTTGGTTACCGGTGTGGTCGTGGTACGGTTAACGTAGATCCCAATCAAGAACAAGCTAGATGCTGCTCCCCACGTGGCCTTCAGAGTACCACCTACCGTGCTTGCGAGCTGGTCAAGGTTGAGTCGATTCTGCTTCCGATCGTTCTCCTGGCCGTTGTGCATACTTAAGGCATTAGCATTATCGCGTACCATAATTTAAGGTTTAATTCTGTATTTTTTTATTAAATTTTGAATGGACAGGAGTAATCTTGAGGTCGTGGCTTTAGTCAATTTCCCCTTAATATTACTGTATGTATTTGCAAATATAATAAGTATTGATATCAGCTTGATATAGCTCCTTAAGGCCGATGCCGTAAAGCCTCAACAAGCGATCTTTTGTCTATTATTTTGGTTCGCTTGCGTGACATCTACATCGAATGTTAAGCGGTGTTTGCATACGCCAAAATAATTGTTATGACAGTTGGTCCATTGACAGTTGGTACAACTGTCCTCTTGACGGGTGGTACCGCCGAAATGTGAGAGCGGGCAAGAGTCGCAACTCGTCCGTCCTCGTGGTAGGACCGTCCCTCAGGGCGGCCCTTCACGGGCGACGTTTGTGAGAATAAACATGTAACGTGAAACAGAAACAAGTTGTTTATATAATGTGAACCTGATCCTGCATCCTTCATCCAGTTAATCGATTTCCTAAATGGAAGAGGAGGATATCAGTATTTTTTCTATGTTCATTAAATATAAATTTTTAATATGCTGTGCATTAATTGTACTTTTGTTAGGAATCTGCTATTTTACTCTGATTTGACATTCGGCTGAACTAGCGTCAGATATACTATATTTAAACATTTTTAATCTTTATTCAGAATATTTCATGAAAAAAGCTCCACAGTTGGTGCTTCTTAAGCTCATCGCAAAATTTCACAAGAATAATATTTTTTGAATGGTGAAATACGCTCTTCAATAACAAGTTAAAAGCTCTCAGGTCTAATTGAACTTGCGGAAAATTAAATGTAATCCTCTCGGCGTATTAGACCTAGTTTGGGGAATAAACTGTAAAGTATTGTCTTCATTGAGAGGTGCCGTATTGCTGTATTGATTTCATGCTAATAAATTTGTAGTACCTTAGACAAGGGATGGCATTAACGGTAAACTGAAAGAAAAAAGTATCAACCTCAAATACGTGTATATGATTAGATTCAAATCATAAAAGAACATTGTGTCTCATTTACAATATCGCCTTAACATCTTGTTTTCAATTCAAGAAACACAGACGTTCAATCAGTTTTCCAAGTCTTATTTTATTCCCAATATCACGAATATTACTGTTCCAAGCTTTTTTAATTGATTTCGCATACACCTATTTATCACAGTCATATCCATGAAACGTATAACGATCTTCAAGTAAAAAAGTATGCAATATCAGATTTCTTAATATTGAAACATTCATTTAAAGAACCATCCACTGTACTGTCCATTCGCTGAACCTTCAGGATAAAAGAAGACTTCAAGCAAAATGAATACAATGGATATTGACCATTCTTAACGTTTATTTTAGGTGACCATTTTGCCCCTACCACTCGACTAACTACATCGTGGATTCTGAAAATAATAAATTGTTCAATCAATTTGACCATTTGGTGAAAAAAGTGGTGCCAGAGAAACATTAATAAATACATTTGTTTAATCCATTTGATTCTTCGTGTATCAAAAAAATATCAACTACAAACCAACTATTATAATATATACTTTTGAGATGTATTATATTTAATGTATCTTTCATTTTCACAACTGACTGAAGGTTAACACGATAGATCTATCAACTGAATAATAAAATTAATGTTCGTTTGATGGTGAAAATATGGTTCAAAAATGATTAAATATATAATAGAAACAAAATAGATAATATTTATAATATAAAGAAACAACCATGAAACATGAATTATCGGCTTTCAAATAAATAGCAATTTTCTTTGTCGGTAGAATTCTAATATCTGTTCATTATTTTGCTTAAACATTGCGGGAGAAGACAAAACAGCGTATTTATTTTATTATGAGGAGCTTTTCTTCAAGGAAATCGCTTGTTATTACATTGACAGTTGGATAATAAAGCCCATAATCTGGCATCTATTATCATTATTTTACGTTAAATAATTCAGTGGAATTCTATTTATAAACAAACAGAAAAGTAGATTTGCGAAGCTTACGTATTTTGATACATTTTTTTATTTTTTGTTAAAGAATAAAAAAAAACATATTTACTTAATTATTCAATTAAACACATAATCGCACGTACTATTTTTTTCAGACGGTTACTAAGAAAGGTCACAGTTTGTGGATTCTGAAACATTTTTCTTTTTATCTACCACCAATTGATTATTTTATATTGGTGTGTAATTCTAGGTTGAAGAAGCTTAAAAATATGGAGAATATAATTTTATTAAGAGATCAAGAAGATACAAAAAAATATACTCGTATTTGTTATATACATATACTTGTTTTTGATTTGATCCTAAAATAAATCAACATGTCATTTAGAACGGGTTCTGAAAATACATGTTTGCAATAAATCATACATTACATACTTCAAATTATGCTCACAAACTTTCTTTCGATCTAATTTCAAAAAGATATGTAATCAGAGAAGCTGTTATGAAAAATAACGATATAGTTCGAATTCTACGTCCATTGTTTATGTTTCATTAATTATTTGAATTTCTAAGCATTCATCTTATGCATTCGCTTATTAAAAAAACACAAGTTTATAAGTGACTCTTCTGATAAAAAATATTTCCAATTTTCCACCTCTACTATAAGCCACAATAGTGGAAATATTTCGTTTCGGAAAAATCCCATGGTTTTTTTTTGAGATTCGGTTCTATGAAATTGGTCAGGTAAAAGCTCAGCTTTAAATTTGCTGACTCTGAAAGGTTCAGAATACATCGTGAAGGATATTTCCAAAGTCATATTGGTAATCCATATTCTTCGCATGATGGATATGAGGTTAGAGGACGAACAAAAATAAATTTAAAATATTTGAAATTTTCACCTGACTCGAGATTATTTTCTTCCTATGTTTTTAGTCTAAAAATATAACATCTACTTCAAAAATAACTATGTTAACAATTTAATTTGAATAGTAATGATTTATTATTTATAAGAAATTTATTTAATATCCTCAAAGAAAGCATCCTTCCACGGGACTTTGGTTTGATTACATTTAAGAAAATACCTGCTGTTAAATTCGAAATCTCTACGTCATAATTTAATACTGGAAGAATGTTTAAGCTTTGGATGGAATCTTATTTTTTAGAAATTCTGGAATTATCCTTTTCAAATGTACTAAATTTTTCCAACTGCTGACCATCCTAATTATATACGCCTGTCGATTTTTTCGAGCAATTCTAGTTTGATAACTTGTCCCAAATAAGTTTAATTATTTACAGAATCAATCTTTTTCCTCTGAATAATGATCGGTCTCAAAATTTGTGAATAATAATATTTAATATTCTTCATTTTAAAAATCACTTCATGATGTATTTAATAATACAAAATAAGACAATTCGTTGTGTTCACCTCAAAATATTTGCCATATTTACAATGAGAGCAGATATGATTTTTCAAATTATTAAACACATCTTGTGCCAAAATAAAATTAGAAAATTTTACAGAATTGACTGACAAAAATGACATAACAAAAGATAATGTGCAATTTATACACTATTTTTCCAAACTGTAAAACAAGCCTGGTTTTTTTCAGTTACAGGTGGCGTTAGTCCGGTTACATATCGCGGCCATATTTCAGGAGCACCTCGTATTATGTAACATCATTTTTCATAAATAGACTCCCGCAGGGTTTGCTATGATATATAAGTATATGATATGTATATGATATATTTAACTTTACTTGAACAGGTCACTGAGAATGGTAACCTGCAGAGAGAGCTTTTTTCCCGCCTGGAATGCCGGATCTTCTTTGAAGTATATACGTAATACCTGTAACTTCCTACTAAACTCGATCAAAACAAAGTTCCACTTACACAGCATCTGTATGATTTTCTTAACTTAACAATGAAATAATGGATACAATTAATTAGCTTAATAACAGGTGCCATTAGACAATATTACATCTACGATGGTTTGAAATTTAGAGTAATGATATGGGAGTTCTACTTCCATCTTAGTCAGTCAAATATGAAGCGAAACTGACTGGAATATGTTTTTTTAATTGCTGTGGAATAAAGGTTCTTGATTAAGAACATATTTTTTTCCAAGCAATTTACATGCTCCAGCTAAGAGTAAGATAACAATTCAAGAGAAATTGCCAAATCGTGATAAACGAATCTCGTATGAACTTAAATTTTATTTCCAAACATTTGCATATCTTATCACACTGGAGTAAAATAAAATTTCATTTGAATTGGCCAGCTAACTACCGATAAATCCAGTGATATTTATAATTAAACTGTTATGACAAATTGTTACCAAATGAATAACCCTTGAAAGAGATTAAAAAAATCTCAATAAACAATGGATCATCTTGATAAGAGGGAAATGAAAATATATATTCATGATTACAACTCATATAGTTTTAAAAATGAAAAATGTCATAAATCCGTAGTTGAAACCTCTGCATATTTAAATAGTCGTTTTTTCATACTTCACGTGAATTAAATCCCGTGATTATTAGCATAGCAATATAACTCCTATGGCTCAAATTCCTCAGTACTGCAACTAAATGTGAAGTACTACGTTCATATAGCCTTTCCCGGGAATATAAATTTTCAGAAAAATTTCCGATCCAGTATGCGACTTCATGCGTGAAATTACTGTGTAGTTTTCAGACATATTTTTTCTTCAAAAATACACGCTTTCACTTTTGTATATAAAAGCTTGTTAAGTGAGAAAGCTCTTTTATGATTTACAAGTAAATTTTTATTTTCATAGCATTATATATATTTAAAATTTACTAGAAACTACTTTTATTACTAAAAATAATTATTCCTAGCACCAGTACATTGTTACATTTTAATAAATTATTTGTCATACGAGTACTTCGAAAAAAAAATTGTATCAAAAAGTATTTTTCTTCGATAGACGTTTTCTAGTCAAAGAAAATCTAGGCTGCCACAAATTACCAAAATAAATCTCTATCAGCTGCAATGATCCTAGTCTCGTCTCAAACTCCTCCGAGCACACCCTATACACGACACTAAAATAAATATCTGAAACTTAAACTTAAGCTTAAAGTGTTGTCATTTTATGAAACAATTATTTAGCAATGATTAGATCATTCATATTGTCTTCAAAAAAGTGAAAACAGATGCTCAGCCAAACTGAGTTATGTATCTTTACCCTTGATATACAGTCTAAAATATTGTGATCCATGGATCTGAAACATTTCATAATTCTATAAGTAATTAAATATACACATACTATAACGCAACAAATTCTTTTAATATTTATTCATCAATTTTTATTATTCAATCAGTTCGGAAAAATATCGGCAGAGGAACGAATGTGAACTTGTTGCGTTAGTGAACCTATAATTAACCAACCTTTTGTCGTTCATTTTAGTATGTTGTTTTTAGAAATACCTTTCATCAAATACATATCGCATACGTGTATTGTCTAAAAATCGAAGTAATTTACTCATTTATAGTGATTATCACATTTCTTTAAATCGTAAAAAAACTAATAAATAATTTAAAATCGAAATGATCTATTATTTTATGTATTTATTAATGTATGACGTAATATTTTATTATTTTTTATTTAACTTTCTACATGGACAACCCAATAAGTTACATTTATAAAGTACTATATTTAACATCAGTACCGTGAGAACATCGTGACCTATCCCCCATCGTGATTTAAATGTCACAGTTATTTATAATGCATATGCTTCCAATTGAGAACAACAAAACTGTTTCAATTTGTATATTTCTCAGTAGATGTTTTTGATGAATTTTCTAGAAGGTCCAATCTAGATGTAATCACATTCCATTTCAAGTAAATGTAATATTAAAATACACTTTTTATTTAAACATGAAAATCCTTGGTACATTCCAAAAGATATAAATATAAGTAATTTTGTAAATTTTATGACATATTATTTTATGAAAAAATATTTAAAAGATCAAGCATTTCCAATTTTACCTAGGAAGACAATTTGAGAATGAGTTGCCTTATATAAAGTGTAACATTAAAAGAAAATATCATCTACAAGAAAAGCACACACTTGTTCATTTTGATAACCTTATAAGCTTTTCTGTATGGTAGACATGATTTTATGAGCTTAGAACGAAGCGTTTTACCTGTTCTTAGGTTTCAGAACTCTCTTCCAGCATATCTTGTTTTCCTCTAACATAATACTAAACGTCTCTCCAATAAACTAATAAATTTTAAGTTTGTATTTCTTCAATTCCCAATTGCACATACACAGATCAGTTTTAAACTTATCTTATCGAATTGATTCTTTATTAAATAAATTTCACTTGCTGGAAGACTGCAGTTTCACAATCATTGAAATTTTCGCTAGTTTCAACGTGTACAAACGTTCAAAGAATGTTTATAAACGTGTATAAACGTTACAATTCACAAATTTTTCATTGATTGCGGAACTGCAGGCTTCAAGCGAGTGAAACAGTGCTCAGTGTGATCCATGTTAAAACAAGGTATGAAATACTTATCTATTTAAAATGGATCTCAAAGTGAATGCTATGAATATATATTGAATTCATTGTTTGTGTATAACACACTTGCCAACATAATGATTCATAAATGTTTTTATAAAGGATAATTAAAATTAACAAATTTGTTTTTTTGTAATATAGCTATTTGTAATCTATCAAGATCTATACTTGTGCCATGGAAAGCTAATCTTTTCCGACGTATAAAGGTTGTAAATTACGTGAGCAGATATTCATCCATATGTTTTTCTTCGTTTAAAGGTTCCATCATCTAGCGTCAGAATTCCATGTAACTGCTCCACCTGCGACCTAAAACGACACGCCATTTGACATCCCGAACTTAATATTTAATCCGCTTCCCGCCAGCAGGTGATCCTAACAATCAGGTGAGTGTAATGCCACGTATAGGGTGAAACAACCAATTACTATCACTTTCAGATCTCGCAAATATTCAAACTATGAGTATAAATTAAATTTAGAAATGACATGTTTATCATTTTTAAAAATGCCGACTATACAGTTCCACTTTTTTCAAGACTTTTGGCTTGCACCGTCCTGAAAGGTTTCCGGAATGACCTGGTTGAGCACCGGGAAGCGTCATAAGATGAGTCGAGGCCATGGCGGCTGACAGAGCTTTGAGGCGGTAGATAGTGATGACTTTATATGCATCAGTTAGGAGAACAAACACGATGATGATAACGATATTGTACATAATAGATAGTTTTTTTAAATGTATTGTTTATACGAGTTTATCGGAGTCCCGTCAATATATTATTTCAGACATACATTATTTTTATCATACAAACAGTTTGTTGCGCTTTGTCTACAAAAAATTAATTGTATATCAAAATATAAATAAAATTTATATTTATAAATTATTCCACATTTTTAATTATACGGGGACAATATATTTCGGCAACGTCGAGTAGCCATTGTCGAGTCAATGGTTAACCGACTTAGACGAAATATGTCGTCCTGTAACAGAATATTGTAGAATATTTTTTAAGTAATCTTTTATTTTTATTTTGATCTTATGGAATTCCACCAAGATTTAACGATCGAAAAAAAACATATATGTTACTAAAATTTGTTATAAATAGTGATCTTTTGTCCCAATTTTTTGTCTCGAATTTTCGCTCGCCTGACATACACAACTAATAATGTTAGTTTTAATTATATAAAATTACACGGCGTTTGCATACGCCATTTTATTTGCTAAGATAGTTGCTCCATTTCATGTTGGTTCAACTTTCATCTTTAATTTGCTCTTTTGCCGTGATTGTCATGACGGTGCTGCATGTCACAGTTTTCCGGCAGTTGTCAGTTAACTCATCCGACCGGTATGGCGTTTTGCCGGCTGGACGAGGAAATCAAGTCTTTATTTAAAATAAATGCGAATTGTTCTTCAAAAACAAGTTCTTTGTGGTGTTAATCTGCTCCTTCATCCTTCATCTACGCGGCCACGTTACGAACCCGCGATTTGTCGCCTTTTTTTAAAGATGGAGGATGTCATTAGTTAGCAATTTAAAATCTATCAATTTTTTTTTTTAAATAAATAAACGATAAAATATTGCAGGGTCCTTCTTTTAAACTAGCATTACCAATAAATACAACCGTGTAGAAAAACCGTGTTCTTTAAACATATTTAGTTTTATTTTATCCGCAGCACATTCAAGCTTATACTCTATACTTTTTATAATAATACACAAACTTACTTATTTCAAACAATCTCTCTATGGATCTTTTGCCAACTTATTTTGCCAACATTTAATGCAGTTCCAACAATTGGTTACTTCACCCTACGTTTGTTACGTAGGTCGTAAAGGTTAAATTAACAGTAGGATCGATACGCATTAGATATTTAGCATTACGCCGGAATACGAGAGACTTAGCAGTACTTACAGTAGTGTCATACGACAATACACAACTGACGTACGTATCACTTATATTGTAAATGTAATAAATATTTTTTCACATGAATAACTTTTATTTATAGAAATATGCTATCGTGAATTTTTAAAGGGATCAAATGATTAACCTGATGATTCAAAAGACTACAAAATTTAATTCTTATAGTTCTGATTAAAAAATAAACATAAAAAAGTATGACAAACATATATTTTGGGAGAGATAAATTTATTGATCAGCTTTTACAAATGCTTATATTGTTATATGCTTAAAATTTAATTTATAAAAGCTCACTTTAATTAAGCGAATATTTGACATCGCTGACACAAAGAAGAAGAAGAAGAAGAACGAATATAAAATATATTTGATTTTACACAAAAAGCATAAGCTAAATCTGATACATTTGTTTACTATGAAATATATTAATTTATATAATTTACCCAAAAATCAATTAAAATATCTACCAAAATTTCTCCGCATTCAAAAGATTAAATTCCGTTTAAATGCAGCCGGTCTCCAGTTTTTTTAATAATTTGAAGCATATATATTCGATTTCGATCAACCCATCTATTTCTTACAGAAAATTACTTTACCGCATTACTTTCATAATTAATTGTGTTTGTGTTCAGGATCTCTGAGTATATATAATCGTGTCGGAAACAACAGGGTTAGATTCTGTATGCCCAAAAGAGGGCG
The DNA here is from genome assembly GCA_022606575.1 of Glossosoma conforme. NCBI lineage: Eukaryota > Metazoa > Arthropoda > Insecta > Trichoptera > Glossosomatidae > Glossosoma > Glossosoma conforme. Next base: position 979,079 of record JAGTXR010000087.1, on the reverse strand, counting down.
AAGTCGATGGCGTTACTTCTGGCCATCATCAGGTCTTCCTAGGTGCAGCTATTCGGGCACAGCGCACACTCCAGAAGGTGTGACAGGGTCTGCTCCACGCCGTAGTTACATTCGGTCGGTCCGCTGTAAAACTGCCAGACTTTCATTTGTGTCCTCGTCCTGCATACTCCGGTCCAAAGTCTGTTAAGGGGCCTCCATATATTCCACCCTTGGTCATGTCCAGGGGCTAGGTCCTCTTTCGGGGCAATCCAAGTATTCCCCTCAGTCGCATTTTTCCACATGTTCAGCCGCAGGGTGGCCTCAGGTAACACTAGTTCCGTTGTCGGCTGTAGGAAACTTCTTCTTGATTTGAGCCGTGTGGTTATCTTTTGATACCCAAACATAGGGTGGAGTGCGTCGTGGGTTGCTTTGGTGAGCTCCTTCTTGGTAGTAACTTCTTGCTGTATGTTTGGTGGGGCGATGCCCGAGAGTTGATATAGTTTCTATATTAGGGTAGGATTTAGGTGTCTGAGTGCAATGGCAGCTTCCAAAACTATATGATATCAATTTGTGGTAATAAGTCCAAAATATGGAATGGAATATGAGAAAAATATTCAAAAAAATATTATTGAAATCAATTTTTATTGCAACGTTGTATCGAGTATTGATGCTATTGAATGTATCGCCATCTCCTATCGTCGTACCCTCTATTATTTCTGATAGACACATCGGTAGTGATTAATGAAATTTCAGTGCGAGATTATTACTTTACTGAAACAAAGGTGATCAATTACTGTGCGGGGGGACAACGCCCTCGTATTCTTCAAGAAATACAGTCACTTACAGCCTACTAATACAAAGAAATATGTATTTTATTCTAGGATGGAAAGTGACATTTTATTATGTAAGTTTGTATGTTTTCCAAAGTATATTTGATTGTTTGTTAAATCTGAATTATTAAGGAAATGGGGTGCTCCTGAAGGCTGAATCATTTTTCGTAAGTAAGCACATGCAGTAAAGCACATCCTGTTGCAACGAATGAGCTCTAAAATGCTCAATTAGGTTGGCTAGACGCCGCATATGGAAATTATGTGTTGTGTTTTTTGTGCATGTTCGAAAAATAGAATGTCTAGATTAAAAGAAAAAATACTGGCAATGATTCCAAAGCTTACCGGAAGTAGGAAAGAATTTCGACAACTTCTAATGATTGGTCTTTATAAGAGCTTGATGAAACCAATTTTACAATCATGAGTTAAGCTGCCATTTAGGACCAAATTGTAACGTCGATATAAATTCTTAATAACATTTTTTCCAAAATATCATCATAATTTTCAATTTTGATAAATAGACTATGACTGGCACTTTATTGGTGAGGGATCAAATTCATACAAACCGGGGGTATTTATAGAGCTTCAAAATCGATTCAAAATATTTTGTTTCTTAATATACGTCGGGGATAGTACACACCACCTTCGATTTGGCAAGCAAATGCTTTAACCATTGAGCTATGCTTGACGACAAATTAATATACACGTTGCATTAATGCAATACTTTGTTTACACTATATATTACATAAATATAAATTTATATTAAAATAATAAAGTAATTTAATTACCCACTTCTGTGGTCAACCTCTGGAAAAAGTTGTTCAAAAAACGCCACTATTTTTTTTTTGCCACTCGCGTTCTTCCAATGCGTTCTTTAGACTGTTGGGGAATGACCCGAGCTGGATTCGGGCAAATCACTTTAAAAATATTCGTGAACGATGTGCCTGAATCCAGTTCGACAAATGACCGTGTCAGCAAAATACCTGAATCAAATCACACAAGGGGTTAAATAAGTCTACATTTTGAGCTAGATATATCGATTTGTCATTAATAAAGAGCACTTAGTGCGTTCAATAAGTTAGACACATCACTGGATCAGATAATAATAAAAATAGACAGTTCACTTACTCCTCACACAATCTCAGAGCAATCATTTAATCAGATGGTCCTCCTGGGAGAAGATTGGAACTGGCATTGTTTACTCTGCCATTAACTTGTGCCTTTGGGGAGCCGGCTAATATAATTAGCCACTCGATAGTTGAGCTTTCACCGGGTAATAAAAAAAGCTCGGAAGTAGAAGTGAAATGCTCGAGTGGAACAAAGTTTTTTCTTCGGCGTATTTGCGAAAAGCTCAGCTAACTGGCGATAATGGTGTTATTTATCTTTTGAATTTTTCGAAAAATTTAACGAGATTTGCAGCATTTTATTTAGGTGGCCTATTTAGAACAGTATATGTAGCGTTAAGGTTATCAACTGACAATATTTGTTAAATTAAGAAACTTATTGTATATATTATGAAACTGAATCGGTCTTTTTCTTCGTGTCAGCGACGTCAAATTGTTTCCACCCAATATCTGGCAATATCAATGACCTGTGTACTGCCTAGCATTCGATCATGGGAAGTACAGGTAGGTGGGCACATGGGGCAGGATCTTAGGTGTGAACGGTCTGCAGGTCTCCACAGTCGCACAATAGTGATTATCCTTGCCAAAGCATTCCTCATCCCTCGAGGTTGTCCTTTATTCTACCAAATCCGGTTCTCAATCTGTTCAGAGATTTTGAGGTCCGCCAGTCAAGGTTCTTGCTGGATGGGAGGTTTTCCTTTGACGTAATGAAATTGATTAAAAACTTTTTTTTTTAATCTACGTCGGGGATCGAACCACACGACCTTCAATTTGCCAAGCAAGTGCTTGAACCATTAAGCTTCTTCTTCGTAGTATCAATCCGGTGGATTGGTTTGCAGCAACAAAATCTTGCATCTCGATCTCCATTCCTCTCGGTCCTTCACAACCCTTTTCAGCTCAGCATTAGCGCTACAATTCATATCCTCGAATACTTGCTGCAAATACTCCCGTCTAGGGCGCCCTCTACAGTTTCTACCTTCAACCATCTCCTATACAATATCGTGAAGAAGACCATCGTGGCGCATGATGTGACCAATCCAACGGGCTTGCCTCTCTGAGATGGTTCTTATTAGGTGCCTATCTTCCTTGATTATCCTGAGAACCTCATTGTTCGTGACGTGGTCTCTCCAGGAAATTCCGAGAATTCTTCTTTACGACCACATCCCAAAGGCCTGTAGTCCATTAAGCTACCGGCTGGCATATGTGTTTCGAACAGCAGTTTATGGTGACAATTTTTTCATATTATAGACGTCTACGGTGAAGAGAGACATGATGTATCAAACCACAAATTTGACTCAATGCAGATTGGTGGATCTATACAGACCACGTACAAGCATTCTCATATACGCTGAAACTTCAACGATACATGATAGTCCTTTGAGCCTGAACCTGAAACGCTGCAAGCACATCCGTGGCACAGAGATGCGGTTTGTTTGGCACGCACTCATTAACGCGATGCACTAGCCTCGTTTAACACGGCCCTCGTTCAGCACGGTCTCGGTTAGCACGGTCTCGGTTAGCAAGCCCCGCAAACCGTACAGAAGGTAAACCTAATTCGGCGAGTGCGTTCATCTCATTAGCTGATGTAAGCTAAGCTCCCTAACGTACCAACAGGGATTACAATGATAGTCAAAGTTAATTTTCAATATTGAACGCGTGTAATATTGATGACTTCATTAGCGTGATGCGAATTGATATTAATTGTGCTTATCACACACAATAACATGCAGTGAATAATAAATTTAATTTATATGTGTTTAGTATCATGAAATTCAAAAATAAATTCCATTAAATCATTACAAAAATATATATATTCTAAATATATATTTTTACAACTTCGCCATTTCAATTTCAACACTTAATTATGTAAAAAATAACACAAGAACATCAACGCAAAATCGCAAAAATGGTAGATTTAGTGTACCAACTGTGTTTCACGTATTGGATACTCGAAGTACAATAAATGCACTTCAATTCGTTTTAAAATTATTCAAAATAAATTATGTACATGTTATAAGACTGACATTTTGTATCTTTTTTAAGGAATCATTGTGAATCATATAATTTAAATTTAATAAAAATTTGTTATATTTTTGACATCAAATTTTAAAAATAAAAAAAATTCACGATGGTTATAATTTTTTTATTTTACTCGGAAAAATGTCTAGCCGCATAAAAAACAAATAAAATAAGTACAAAAAACTGTTTAAATTTTGCCAAATAACCTTTAACCAGTCAAATATTTTCTAATGCCATGTTATAATGGCAAGTTAATTATTTAATAAACTGTTTTATACAAATATTAAATTGTAATATTTGCCATTTCAATTTACAATAATTTACTTTTCAGAGAATTATATTTGCAAATAAAGGTCTTGAAAAAAAAAAACATTTTAAATAAATGTTTCAATGTTCCTTATATATTAAGCATTCACTTTGAAATCCATTTTTAATATTAAATAGATGATAATAATTTCATACCTTGTATTAATATGGATCACATTTAGCACTGTTTCACTTGATGGTGTACTATAGTTTCGCAATCTATGAAAGCTTCATCAGTTCCTGAATCTGGTTAATATTATTTTCAATGCAGCATGCTTTACTATTTTTACTTAGTTAAGTGACTTATAAGTCATATTAATTTCGTTTTTATATTATCTTCAGTTTCTTTTCAGGACCATAAAAATATTTTGCAATAAGAACGTATCTTCTACGTGTTTTTCCTTTTCCATTAAAAAAAATGTAAATATATTGACGGAATTTCAAAAAGTTTCATATTATAAATTTAATAAATCAATCACCGAAAGCCGCAGTTTCAGGGATTTTCAGGCTTCCCGCTGAAAACCCGACGGTGCGAGAAAATAATTAATTTGATTTAAAAATTTGAGATTAGAAGATTGATGGAGATTGGTAGAGCCGGCTCGTCCGCATTACTTATTTTTTAATATGTACTCGTACATACAGTATAAATTACATGTTCCTGTCGTTATATATACTCATAAATACCAGTATACACCAGTAATTATATTGATCTGTCCAGAACTTATCAGGTAAAAGTAGTGATGTAAAGTTGATACGCTTTTATACTTTTTTTACTTTTCTGGATACCATATATTAATTAAGCCCGTCACGAGCGCGTTCAGACGTGTGCTGACGGTGGTGAGATCGCATTGTGAAGTCCCGATCGATTGAGGTGAAAGTAACGCCATGTTACGATCGCTCGGGGAAACCAAGTCTTTATCGAAAATATATGTCAATGTGATTCAGAAAAAGTCTTTGTTTTGTAATCTGCTCTTGATTATGTACCTCCTGCGCTATTTTACGCGCAGGAGGTACACTAAAAAATTGCTTATTTATATAAAATAATACTTGTGAATAAATACATTGATTAAATGCTTAGAACAAGTGCCATCTATAAATAAAACAAATTGATAATGTATTTCTTCCCTATCTGGTCCATTTCTTGTTCACCGCAAATTGCCGCCACTTCTTTTAGCTGCCACTGTTCGTTCCTCGTTCTTAGATATATGCGTACGTAAAGGTCCACTTGGGAACATATATGGTATCCAACAAACTTTAGAGCAGAAATCCGATTTCTGGAAAATGGAGCAGCTGTAGTATCAAAGGCATATTTTTGGGTGATTTGTTAATCGGATGAATTAAAGTAATTGGATGACTACCCCAAGCACCAGAGGCTTGGACCATTTGGCCCTTAGAGGCGGCTAAGCCTAATATATTTTAAAACGTGTTAATTTCTTAACTTTAATAGGCGCTACAAAATGACTGATCTATTAGCGCTGAGTGAAAAAAAACATATTTGAAAAAGTTCGTGGCTCGAATCTTATCGTCTGCTGTTAATAGTATGGTGTTTGATGTGAATTTTTATGTGTATTTATTGTTGTGGATCACACATATTTTTTTCATAAAGTATTAATTAGATATCATAAACAGTTTTTACATGATTATATAATATATATAAATTTAAATTAAAACTATTTGAAATTAAAAGATTTATGCTTTCAGCTGGTCGGAAAGTTTGTGCTTTGTAGTCATGAAATTATGTTTCAATTTGGTCATGAAATTAAGTTTCATTTCGGTCATGAGTGCTTATTTCAGTCATGAAAACAACATCTTACACAATTACGAGTTTTCGGTGCAGAGCCAACTATGCCCAACTCGGCAAATTATTTTTGACTGATTGCTTCCAGAGTTGTTTGTTAATGTTTACTTTGCAGCTCGAGATTACATATAATTGGATTGTAGCGCTTTTATAAAATTATTAGGCTCTTTGCGTTACTTTAGAGGACTTTATACCAAGAAAGTTTTGACTGGATCGGACGTATTGTTGGTAGAAGGTAAGTAAATTATCGAAGAAAGTGTTTGTTATTTTAATAAAAAATACAAATACACAAGATTAAATGGTTAAATTAAGATTATTGTTTTACTCAGTTCTTGAATAAAAATGGTCGAGTGTTTTAACTATAAATAAAACATTCATCTCATTGAATTATTATTGAAACCTTTACTTTCTGAAACATCTATTACCTAAGAGCATCCTCACAAGGACAGTCAAAAAGTCTAGATTTAAAAATACAGTTTTTGACAATTGATCTATTTTTCGGAACCGAGGTCGCGGCTCCAAAATTTCGGCATCAGCTCAAATGGTGATGCCGGAATACCAAGGTTCCGGCACTGAGGATATGTCCAAAGACAGGAGTTGAGTTGGGACTTATTTATTTGATAATATACCCCTTTTTATATCTTAGTATACAACATGAGTAAGCATTTATACAATCAATATTAATACATTGAATTTCATACACCGCAAATTCCTCGATACCTGTTGTTTTGGACCTTTATGCCCACAATTTACATAGAGTGGCAAAAAATTGTGATGGTCAATGCCCTGTGTCGTACCCGACTGTATGAATCGACAGATTACATGTTAGATAGAGACTTTGTAATTTTAAAATTAATTTTAATTAAAAAATTAATAAATTAAAAATATTTAATTTTGACTCACAATTTATTTTATTCATTTTTCAATTCAAATTAATTTTAAAAATATAATTATGCAGTTTCACCAAGTATTGTCATTTGATAACCTTAATGTCATAGAGAGTGTGATTATAATAATTACTTTAAAGACTTTTGGATGCTTAATACAAAGTAATTATCTTCAAAATAACGTTTTGAACAATCCATGTTTGTTAAAGTAAGTATTTTTAGTGTAAAAAGGTATAAATATGGTTTTAAAAAGTGTTTTTTTTATATTTTTAGTATTCACTTTGAGTTACATTCCAATATGTAATAGAATAAAAACAAAAATTCTTATTTTAATATGGATAACATTGAGCACTGCTACCCTTCATAAGAGACTGCAATTTTACTTTCTATGAATTTTACATCAGTTGCAAAGTACGTTTTTAAATATTTTGATTTGATTTTTACGAAAATTCCCTTTTTTCCATACAAGTAAGAGATATTTAGATAAAGTAAATTACCCAAATTACCGATAGTAATATTGCTTTAAGATATTACGTGATAAATAGAAGAATCCTCTCTATTAATTATCAACCTTCATATTGAATCTATAACAACCATTCCATATCATTTCTCCAGCTTAAGCATATAGTCTTCAGAAATTACCGTCCTTAATGTATGTCAGCTGATATGGTTTGTACCTCATGTCCTATCAGCCTTGCTTTCCAAAGCTTTACCGAGGACATTCAAAAACAATGAAAAAACATTCTTAAAGAATAGCACCATCAAACAACAGTATCCAATTGGTTTATAGAGTGAACTTAATTTTTGGTCATTGATATTACTGCTGAGCATTGTTTTCTTAACCCTTTCGTTACGACTTGGTGGAATACACTTCAATACGGCGTGAATTTTTCAAACCATTTTTTTTGCTTAAAACTAGTATTTGAAGCATAAATGTACTCATTTAACCTATATACATATATCACATTGGTTCTTCTATCCTTTACCTATCAGATGATGCATAAAAACTATTATATTTAACAAACGTTCATTATGGAACACCATACATGTGATGGCATTGACACATGTGGCTTACAGAAAAGTCGCTCCGGTGACGAAACCTAACGATATTTATTTACATGCTCTACAGATTCTTGTAAAGAATACATGTAGGTTGATAAAGGGAATGACTGCAGTTCCAAGTTCCTACCGTAGATGTCACAATTAGTACTGAAAGTAGCAAAACAATATTTCACGTCAACCGATGGCAACAGTCGGGGAATCTTAGACGACATATATCGACAACCGATGCGAAAGGCTTAAATGTAATCGCACCTTTGAAAAATAGTGTGGCCCAAAAAAATATGTCGAATATCTGATATCATAGGAGGCTTTCAAGATAAACTACTATCTGAAAAGGCAGTAAAAATAAATGAGTCATATATCCGCGGCATAATCAGTTAATAAGATAAAATATATTAATATCATATTGCTATTAGCTAGGGTGACAACGTGCTTGGATTGTAGCACTATGTTGATCATAACAAAAAGTTAAAATAATTGGCTCACTATTTTGTGGCATTATTTAATTAATTCAATTAATAGGCAGTAATTATTTAGCGTTCAGTAATAAATACCTTAAACAATAAGCAGAATATAACTATTTGGCAGAAGAAAAATATCAATCGACGGTAGAAAAATAATAAATTCTGAACTCTATAATCGATGACTCACTTTATTGCGGGAAATTACATTAAATGTTCCCTCCCGGCTCACTAGAGGCAGTCACCTGCCACATGTAAAGGCATCCAAAACCAACTACGGTTTATATTCTCCTATGTTGAAAATATGTAAACTGGTTAACTCCTCTAGTGACTTGGACTTTTTCGGGCTGGACCTTCCGGTATTTCGCAGATCCCTCTACTGATGTGCGAGATGTCGGTTTTATTTACCCATGTTTATGTTTTGTCCAAATTTATTGTCTTAGCCTTAAGTATTTATTCTGTATCATTATTTTCTTGTATGTATTTTCTTATTTAAACTGTATGGATTGGCCGTTAATGAATAAATTAAATTAAAAAAATTGGCAGGAAATAATTAATTAAAGGTAATTAGTAATAGGTTAGGTAAATTGTTATTAAATGCATTAATTTTTACTATTATATTACTGTCATATTAGTTTTATAACTGTTCTTCATTTATTTTAGATAAAGTATATTCTTCTTTTTGCTTAAAATTTTGCTGTATGTGTTTCACCTTGTTTTTCTGTGTCTTTAAATAGTTTTTTTGTAACTGTATTTTCCTGTATACATTTCTTTTGAAACATTTGTTCCGTTAATATATAAGTTAATAGGATTACACAACAATAGATTTGAAAGATTGGTCACTCACTTGACTGGGATATGGTATCACTTGACCTCTTTGATTCGTTCCAGATTGGATTCTTACCAATAAAACAAGCCGCCGGAATGTATTGATTATAATATTGTTATGTTGTCCGAATAACAAAAAGGCAAGAAATATTTCCAGAATGGATCTGGTAATCATATATTCTGACTCTGCTTAATAATTGACACTTGTTTTTCACTACCTTTATTAGACGCCTGGAGGAAAAATTATAAAAAATATATCTTTTAAGTGAATGTAACTAAAGGAAGAAAAGGACTCTTATTTTGCAAATACCCACCAACAATTCGATTTTTAAAGTAAAACTCTTAAAGCTAATGCCTTTTAAATAAATCAATAATAATATTTACATTTTTATTCAAGAATATTACGGAGTATAGCCGTTCTTGTTAGATCACCGAAATTAAGCAATATTGGACGCAAACCAAAACATGGATGGGCTACCTCCTATTGCTTACCGCGGATATTGGTCGGATTAATTTGATCTTCAGGAACATTCTAGATCTCGGGAGCGTTGGGCTAAGCATCCAATCTACTTTCAAAAAATCAAATAAAAAATCACCTAAATATATGCATTATATGCATACTCGTTTATACTGATTACTATCTCTTCAAGTTCAAAGGTTTTTGTCCTGGAGGTCATTGGGTCATCGGGAACCATAAATGTTCCCAGATGTACAAACATCCACCTGGACAACCCCAAGTGACTACCATCTCTTCCCTGACATGAAGAAACACCTGTGCGGAACGCATTTCAGCGATAGAGAAGAACTAAAAGGAGCGGTTCTCAGGTATCTGCGTGGCTTGGCGGTAGATTTTTTTGACTCAGGCATTCAAAAGCTTGTATACTGCATGCAAAAATTCATTGATCTCAGTGGCGACTATATAGAAAAATAGGTAAAAGTCTGAACTTTCCAAAAATGTACGCATTCATGGAATTAAACATGTTTTACACTGTGAAAAATCACTGGCAACCTTATTTTACGGATAACCCTCGTATCTAACGGGTGATTTCATCCAATCATGTAATAAAAAATATAATGTTTTTAATAATTACATGCCCCAACGTTTATTTTTTCCCATACAATTATGTTTTGCCCAGTATCCTATGAACGTAATTGGGCACATGGAGCAGCATTTTCCCAAAAATCGCACAATAGTGTCTACCAAAATTACCCACCGCTCGAGGTTGTCCTTTGTTCTACCAACTCCGGTTCTTAAAACGACAGCTGTTGCCAGTTGGGTGGCCTTCCTTTGTAATGAAATAGGTGCGATTTGTTGCCAGAGTTATACTTTGCATTTTCAGAGCCGGATGTGAGAGGTTGGACCTTCAATAAAGAAACAGTCCGTGAGCCCCGACCGATTGTTAGAAAGGGGCCATAAATATTAAATAAGCCAAAAACGTCGCCCTTTGGTTGATTGCCACGCGTTTCTTCGAGATGCGTCTATTCTCGGGAAGATGTCAGAAATGGGTGTTGGTTTAAGCCAAAAACGTCGCCCTTTGTTGGCCAGCGTGAGATGCGTCTATTCTCGGGAAGATGTCATAAATATTAAATATTCAGAAAGTGTTCCTTTGTTTAGTAAAGCGTGCGAACGGACCTAGGATACGTTTCAGTTTTGCCAAAACATAAACCGATGTTTATGGCTAGGATTACCATCCCACGTGAACGTTTCGTATAGTAATAAAACCCTTTGAAAGGAATTTGAGATGGTTGGACCGAAACTATTCCCACGGCCGCAAAAGTCCCTGGCCAGAAAATTAATGCTTTTAAACGTTACCGACTTGAACGTTAAATCCGCAAATCAAAGTTTTGTGTCTTTAGGGGTGGGTTGGTCGTTTGAATATTCTAAATCTCCCACTCCTGTGGTAAAGCCGTTCTTGGCTGCCTGGGTTGAAATTGGCTGGAAGAGGAAGAGGCTGTCCGCCCACTTCAGATTGATGGCGGTAACTTTTACCTTTCCCAAGTAACTGGGAGAAGATGGTCTAGTGAAGAGCGGAAAACCGATACACGCCCGTAGAGCGGATCGTCAGCGGAACTGGAAGCTGTCGTCTACAACGAGTATGTTTAAATTTGAAATATCTTTATGCAACAGGGAAAATAATGACATGTTCTATTATAACATTGCGTGCAGCCTTGCAAAATACAACATGGCTGTACTATTTTCCGCGTCTCTTTTGTTTTCCCGCGCCGTATTATTTTTTGCCTTTTCCAAAGTTATTTCATGTACAAGACCGTGCCTTTGATATGCAGTATGCTAATGCGGCATATAAACTGCTTACCTTTACGGGTAAAAATAGCCGGCGTATTGTTTAACTGGGCAATATCTATATTTAAATAGCTGAGGGTGCATTCATGCACTGCAATCCAGGGCCAGACTTGCAATTAAAATCTAAAAATATACAATTATTGCGTATAAAAATGAGTAATTATAATTAGATACATGAATCTCACTGACCACTGTTTCATTTGCTGGAAGACTTCAGTTTTGCGAAGGCTTCATCAGTTGCAACATGCACAAATTTACTGTAGTGTACTTACTTTTTTTTTACTTCTTTTTTATGTTAACACATACAGGAGAATACCGACAGATGGTGATAGTAATTCTGAAGTCTCATCTGTGGAATTCTATGACGCTTACCATGGTGCATATGGCTAAGCGCTGCATGTGGAGTGTTGATTAAATGAATTTACTATCAATGAGTGGTCTTCACGGGACGACTTTCATCTACCACCAATTTAAGTTAATAGGGATTTTTAGTTTGGATAATTTTAGTTACTGGCATTTTAAGGGTGAGGGATCAAGCTTAGAAATCGATTAAACATATTATTATTTTTTAATATCTGTTGCGGATCGAATCCACGACTTTTGGCTTGCAAAGCAAACGCTTTGACCATTGAGCTATAACCGCCGGCAATTATTTAGTATATCAATTAGTATATATTCATTTATACGTCAATACGTTTGTACACTTTGGAACTGATGAAGCCTGCATAGATCGCAAGACTGCAGTCTTTCAGCAAGTTAAGCATCCAAGATTGAATACATATAGTATTATTGATTGATTTTAACCCATTACAATGGATTGTACTGAGCACCTTTTCTCTTACTGGAATACTGAAGTTTTACAATCAATGAATGCTTCATCAGTTCCAACGTTTGCAAACGTATAACTCGTTGGAACTGGTAATATATTCGTTGATCGTGAAACTGCAGTCTTCTAGCAAGCTAAACTGTGCTCAGTATGATTCATGTTAAAACGAGATATGAAATTCCTACCTATTTAATAAAATACTTTTCTAGTAACGGGGTTGATTTCGGGTGGCCCACATACCTGAAAAGATAAGGGAAAACCGCCTAAGATGGTATGGGCTTGAAGACCACAGGGTGAAGAAAGCCCTCAACATACCCACGCTGAGAAAAAGACCTGGACGACCACAAGCAACCTGGACTGCAACTGAAGACAAGGATCTGAAAACTCTGGACTTGATTGAAAATGCAACGCAGGACAGACAGACCTGGCAAATGTGCATAAGGGGAGCCGATCCCAGATGATGGGAAATGGCGAGGCTAAAGAAGAAGACTTATCTAGTTACTTTTGAAACGGATCTCATAGTGAATGCTGAAAAAATATGTAATTTAATAATAAATATTATGATAATTTTGTCATATTATATGTTGCGGACCTGAGTGTATGGATCGTTAAGCGCCGTATGCCGCCGCCCGCACTCGAGTGCCTTTTCGCTTTATTGGAGCCCCATACAAGTTACAAGCCTGGAAGTGATTTTGTTTTGGCCGCTCTTTTCAACCTGCATTGAAAATAACTTCATATATTTATACACATTTTGCGATATTTTTATCACTCAATGTGCGAAAAATTTGCATCTTTTCACATCAAATATTTTTCGCAAACAATTAATCGAAAACTAAGTCAGACTGTTGCATTTTCAAAAAAGCTTCTTTAATTCGAGACCTAAATGAATATTACTTTGTTATTTTTGCATTTATTGAATTATCATTTAAGAATTAAAGGATTTTTAGTAAGAACATCAACAAATATTCATAACAAACACCGTCTAATATGTTATTTTTTATATTTACAGACTTCAGAACCAGTCGTTTACTAGTACGCTAAAGTTAGTTAAATAATTGGAGCTTCAAGCACTCAAATTGGTACAACGGCAATGGCGTTCCTAAGTGGCCTACCAGCACACCTCGATCCTTTTCTTACATCCTTTTACTCTTTTGTCGACGGTATTGTTCTCCTAGATCTCTATGATCTTTGACATGGGTCATCTTCTTCTTCTTGTATGTTATTTTTATATTTTATTATCCTTTGTATGTATTGTATATTTATGTATGCTCTGTTTCTCATTTTGTATCTTGGAACTTCGGTTCTGTGAAATAAATAAATAATAAATAAATAAAGTTATTTTTTATTACTTAAATACAAAAATAACGGCAGAAGCGGGATGCGAACCGCGGACCTTGAAACCAACTATGCCCAGGTATTCATACCGCTCGGCGAACTGCGCCATTGCTATGCCCAGACCGACTCGCGTTTATACTAGTATTTATATCATTGTTATCATCGTACGGATGTCGCTAGTATATATTCAAAGTATGTATATTTTTATTATTATTCAATCAGTCTTCATTTATTCACAAGCTTAATATTATTACTTTCCGACAGTCTATTTATTTTAGTAAGTACCACTCGGGTCTCGAACCAAACTATAGACTGAATGGATGACTACTTATATTTTTATAACCAATCATTTACCTGTGTTACTGATGGATAATTTTACCTTCTTGATATTGTCTCAAGGAGACACTATAGATTGAATGGATGAGAAATGACTACTTATAGGAGTCGTTCTGGGCATAGCAATGGCGCAGTTCGCCGAGCGGTATGAATACCTGGGCATAGTTGGTTTCCAAGGTCCGCGGTTCGCATCCCGCTTCTGCCGTTATTTTTGTGCTTGGATTGACGCGTTGAAAAGAATTTATGTATAGTATATGTATATTTAAGTAAATAATATTGTAATATAAATAATGACCTATAAAAAATAATATTGTTAAAATAATATTTTGTTTATGAATCACATTTTCATGTAAGAATATATTTAAATAATTTTAATATTGTATAAACTATTAAATATTTATACCAATACTCAACAACTGATACACATATAAATACATAGCAAAATGCATTTTATAGGATATTTGTCTCATCAATTAATCAAAGAAAAATAAACGGTTTGCGTGAGAATTCAAATCACGGACCCGACACCATTGTAAAGTCCTATCGCCCAACGCTTTGATATGTTTCTAAGCAATGGTAAAATCCTTAATTGGCCGGTCTTATTGATACTCGCAAATGATTTATTATATCAAAACTTAACGTTTTTCAACGTCAGAACAATTTATTTAACGAAAGACTTTCAAATTTAAAAATTCCTTGAAATAAACGTTTTCGTGCTTTTCAGCAATTCTCTTCAAAAGTTAATTTATTTATTTTTAAGAAAAAAAATTGAAAACATCATTTTGACTTTTGGTATAAATAAATAAATTTGATCAAAACTTTCACACAATTTTACTAGCATATTGTTATTTATTCTTTTATATCCGCACTATAACAGTATTATTCTCATCGAATATCTTATATGGTTTTTGTGTACCCTATACTTAATAACATTAAGGCTATCAACTGACAATTCTTGGTGAAACTGCATAATTATAATTTTAAATTTATTTTAATTAAAGAAAATATTAATTAAAAATATTTAGTTTTGATTCACAATTTATTTTAAATGATTACATGTTTCGGCCTCCCTGGAGACCATCTTCAATAATGATAAAATAAAAACTGGCAGTGGCTTATATAGTTTGTAGTGTGTTACAACTATATAATTGTATTGTTTTAGTTGTATGTGTGTAGGAACTAATTACTTGTCCATACCTATACTGAAAATTAAAATATTTAAATATTTTTTTACCAATATCTTTCATTGAAAACAAACATGAAAATCTTTGTTTTTTCTATCGCTGAATGTGTGTGCGTCTTTACTCTTAACCCTAAAGTGAGTCTGGGGTCTCGTGGGACCCCTTCTCGATAGCTATCTCAGTAATGAAATTATCTTGGGGCTGGCGACGAAAACAATCAGGGAAGGTTTTGCTTTGGGGCCCGTCCAAATAACGAATAACAACCCTCATTTGAGAGTGACTTTGCAATAATTGCTTTATTTATTTTCCGTTCATGTTTTGTTGGACATTGAGTGGGAGTTTAGTTTACCTGAAATAGTGTACATGTACTTGTTGTTTTTAACTGAAACGGATTATATAAAATAATATCATATTATTCTTGTACGGTACGCCTTTTTTTCTGGAAATATATAAATTTTATACAAAGTAGTGATGCTTCTTCTTCGTGTCGGCGACGTCAAATTATTTCTGCCCAGTATCTGGCAACATCGATAGCCCGTGTGTTGCGTAGCATTAGGTTATGAGGTGTGCAGCTTGTTGGGCACATGGAGCATGACTTTGGGTGTGAGGCGGTCTGCAGGTCTCCACAGTCGCATAATAGTGATTCTTCCTACCGAAGCATTCCCCACAGCTCGAGGTTGTCCTTTTTTCTACAAACTCCGGTTCTTAATCTGTTCAGGAATTTCCAGGTCCGCCATTTTTTAAAATGATAATGCAGTATTTATCAGTTGTCGATTGAATACATTAGTAATTTATTCGTAGAAGGCGAAGTATATGTTTAACAAGTATTTTTTATTGTAAATACCTGCTGTCTTATCAGGGGAGTAATATTTAAAGAATTTCGCATTTGTCGCTGTTTTTATATAAAACCAATACCACAGTCTTTGAAAAGGGTGCGCAAAAAAAAGGCATCGACAAACAAGGCATAAATCTGTTTACTTTAGGAGTTTCCGATGGCGCAGGTGGAGCGTCGGCCTTCATCAGGGGCATCCCTGACCCATTAGGCCCCCGGGGAAATCTGAACAAAAAAAAACACCCCCGCAGTTTGAGTCCTTGTTTCGAACAAGAAGTGTGAAAACGCGCGGAACGCCTATGCGGAAAACAAGTCAATAGGCCATTAGAGTCAATGTTTTTTAATAGATTATAAATAAGTTTTATTCGTGAATTATGACTTTTTGACACTTTTTCAATTGATACCTGATCATCATCATTATTTCCATGTTCGCTCCTCTAAGTGAAACATATATTCGAAGGTTTGAACTGCTGCCTTAGAGCTCTGCCAGCTGTGATTTTCACTTCATACTATTGATATAGGCTTAATATAGCTCTTTTAGGCCGATGCCGAAAAGCCTTGAAAAACGATCTTGTGTCTCTTTTTTTGTTCGCTCACCTAACATGCATATCTAATAATGATAGTTTTAAATATATGTATATATAAAATTTCATGACGTTTGCATACGCCATTTTATTTGTTATGACAGTTGCTCCATTTCATGTTGGTTCAACTGTCATCTTTAATTTGTTTTTTGCCGTGATTGTCTTGTCGGCGCTGCATGTCATGCAACTCTCGTCCGGTCGGCGAAACGCCATACCGATCGGATCAAGTTTTTATTAAAAATAAATGCAAATTCTGCTTCAAAAATAAGTTATTTGTGTTGTTAATCTACTCCTGCATCCTTCATCTACGCGACAACGTGACGAACCCGCGAATTGACGTATTTTTAAAGACGGGGGATGTCATTATGTTTTGCCAGCAGGTATAGCTTGGTGGTAAAAGCGTCTGTTTACCAAAGATTATGGGTTCAATCTCCGACGGAGATTTAAAAATATATTTTGATATGACTCTGGTTTATTTATTAGATTATATACATTTGAAAACACTTTAAAACCAATTGAAATGAAATGAACTGACATGCATCAAACCACTGTTGTGTACGCTATTTATGCTCTCCTGCAGCAACTAAATTATGTGTCTCAACCAGGACCACCTTTACTTGTTGACCTTCTGTATTATAGAAAGCTGCTTTTCCGCCCTATCACCTTGTCACTCTTTACAAACTGTAAGTCAAACCATCGTACACCCAGCAGTTAGTACAACCTTAAATTTGTATTGTTTATGCTGATGAATCTTTAGTATTATATAATAAGTTTGATTTAAATGTTCATTATTTTATTAATAACCCTGTATTGCTTATAGATTAATCATGAAATTATTTATCATGCCAGTGCTTTCCAACCAGTAACTATCCACCATGCCAGGTGGGCGAACGCAAATGCAAATATTTCCCAAGCAATAAACATAAAGCAAGCCCCCTCTAGTTGTTTTAGTTTATTTGACTAGACGAAGCTGAGGAGTGGATTACCGTACTGAAGATGTGGGGAACACGGATCAAAGCAGGTGCGAGGTGGACCAAAGTAGCACAGATTCAAAAACACTGGATTGTATAGTAGACTAATATTTGCAATTTAAACTCATGCTATATAAAAACACTTAGAAAAGTGTCAAAGGATTTTTATTCTCTATTGAACTTTGTGACGTTAAGGAAACAAAATCAATAACGTAAGAGACGACGAAATGAAGCATTACAATTATTTGAATATTGGAAAAACCACCTAATTGAGCTAAGACAATCGATCATTCCAATGCTCTGGAGCTCTGGACCATTTGGTCATAGGGAGTGGCTCAACCCGATCAGCGACACACGTTTAGCAACAGGTGGTGACACAAGTCTACATTATATATCAAGGAAATCATTTACAGAGTTATCGTTAAAAGTGACGATTCATGAATCCTTTTATTAATCGTTACTTTGAAAGCTAACCATGTACAGGGATAATTATACCTCACAATTCCATGTTACATTAATAAAATCCCCGTTTTACCATCTTAAAACATTCAAATGTACGTGATTTTATTTAATAATATTATTGCGACAATAAATTGCATACCAAATTGCACGACTACATTGCCATTTAGGTCATACGCGAGGCAACAGTTAGCATGCCACAAAGTCGTCCATACTCTCGCGGTATCCATCGCGGAAGTATTAATCGAGAATACTTTCATGATATCCAGTCACAAATCACGTCTGAAATGGCGTTGCAAAACGGTATGTAAAGTTTGATTCAAATTTGGATTCCCGCTTAGATTCGCATCTATATTCGCTACTCCAGTCCACGTAAATCCTCCAGCGAGCGACCGTAAACAATAAAGATAGCGGAACGCGCCTAGAGCTGCCTTATCGCTGCTTTATTATGGAACCGGCCACCTAGCCCTGAAACAGATGGAATATTTCATTTTCAGCCGAGGAAAAACAACAATTATCAAGTTACGGCCGCATTGAAACTCTTAGCAATATTTTTATGACCGTTTTTATTACACGTATTTTCTTGAAACATTTAGGGTTAATTCGTTCAAGAAAAATATATTATAATACTCTGAAACTTGGTGCTTAATGGTTATATTGCTAAGGTTATTGCATACGGGAGTATACCACCAATTAATATTGTGTAAGGATCTAAAATGAGCGTATATTTATATGCTTATTAAAAATAAAGATTAAAGAAAACAAGCATCTCACACATAAGAAGAGTATTTTCCAAAGTCTTCCAATTGCTATTAAAAAAATAAGTACTTCCTTCTCTGTTTTTTATATGGATCGTACTAAGCACTAATTGTTTAACTTGCTGGAGTATCACGATTTTGTCATTAATGAAAGCTTCATCAGTTTTCAATGTACATAAAAAACATCAAGGAAGATAGGCACGTAGTAAGAACCATCTCAGAAAAACGAGCCCGAAGGATCGGTCACATCATGCGCCACGATGGTCTTCTCCATGACATTTTGGAAGAGATGGTTAAAGGTAGAAACTGTTTAGTGTGATCCATGTAAAAACAAGGCATAAAATACTTATTTATTTAATCTTGAAACGGATGTAAGCGAAAATGCTAAAAATACAAATAAAATTAATTCTCAGTGTACAAAAATAAACTAAAGCACAGAATCAAATAAGATTTACGAAAAAGATTTAAGTAAATCTTTGTGCGTGAATAAACGGATACGGCAAAACAAATTTTATCATTACTTTGTAAAATTAAGCGGGTACTACGTAAAGTGTACAGCGTAGCACTTGATAATCGTCTGCGTAGCCGTTATCGTTCCCCGTAGCGGATCTCCGGATGGAGGCTTCTCAGGAGGCCGGGCGCAGTAACGACTTCCAGCGTAGCGCCGGCCGCTTCCGGTTTACCTTCCGGAGCTTTAACGTTAACGGACTTTCATGAAAAGATCTGCTACGGGCGTCATAACACCGGGAGACATAGCGCATCACCAATTCTTATATTTGATTAACTCGTTTTTTTTACATTTGTTCGTTTACATTCCATTTATTTTGTTCACAACGTTCAAAAGTGTTGTCATATTTGTAGTCGTAACAAGGACGTCAATCAATTTAATTTAATTTGTATTTAAATGTATAATCCTGATGTATGTACTTATTGAACTTGAAATTATGTATAAAACACGATCATGTATTTAATAAAGCAGTATCAAGTTAACTCCGGTCTTTGGACGTTTCTTTAGGGCTGCAAGCCGTTTTTACTCTAGCGTTACAAGACGCCGTCATTTCGAGTTCATTTACACACAGAATATTTTTCAATACTCTAATCTTCTTTTATAGATCATTGACTATATTTCAATATTATTAGTAATTAAATATACACATACAATACATCAAATTTTTTATACGCATCAATTGATTCAGAAAAATATCGGCAGAAGCGGGATTCGAACCACGAGCCTTGGAACCAACATTTGCTCAGGTCTTTTCCACCACATAGTACACTCGACTATTTCTCTGCCTAGAAATGCTATAAAAATAAAAATAATTAATGTTTAAATATTTTAAATTGATGTCAAATAATTTACTGCTGATTGAAACAAAAAGGATAGTTAATTCGAATGTAATTGATTTATTAAACGTATCGTGTAATGAATACGCATGAATTAGGTGCATAATTATCGCGATAATCGATGCAATTCATTTGAAATTGTGCGTTTGATATCTGGTATCAAGCAAGCGAATTCCGCGTATCTGACAATTTGCAATGCGCCTGTCAAAAACACAAAATATGCGAACAAATCGGATGGAAACTGACGCGCGAATGCATTTTTCGAATCAGCTTTTCGATTCGATCGACACCCGACATAATGTATTATTTCTATAAAAATGCATAATTTCAGGTTTTTTATGTAAGCACATACAGGACAATACCGACAGATGGTGATGGTAATTCTGAAGTCTCATCTGGCTAAGCGTTCCATGTGGAGTTTTGATCCGCCAACGTTATAGATTACCAATGAAAACAAAAAACAATTTGGTTAGAGTTGCAATACTCAAAATGCTTAGTCATGAGCAATATGACTAGGAAAAGGAATGAAATTTTGCAGGAGGAAAAAAAATCTGATTGGGTTATCAAAACCTATCGTTGCATTCGTTACATTTACAAGTATCATAAAAAATGCGAATTTTATTTTATCATTTATTATTGTGAATGAAACTTTGGCATTTTAAATTTTATATCAACATTATTTCCCTTTTTTTTTACAGAAAACACAAAAATAAAGGTAGGCACGCAGACGAATTGAAAACGGCCTAAGCGCCGAATACCACTCGCTAATTAAATTAAGGCCGTGATCCGAAAAGCGTTCCATAAGTAGAAATACATGACGCGAGAGGTGGTCCAGATATGATTAATGGCGCTTGGGGCCTTTCATTTCCCGCCGTTTATCTCGCCGGAGGTCGCTTTTAATTTAAATATTCGAAATTAAAAACGGCTTCCGGTTCAGGGGCGCCGGAAATCGGCGCATTACAAATGGTGGGAGTGAAGAATCAGCGAAATGTAATAATCATTTGAAACGTTTCTCATATACGATTATATAGAAAGCGTTGCGAAGGTTTTTTGCGTAATGTGTACGTAGCAAACTAGTTTTAATTTAAAAATTATCATTCTAGCAGATTTAGAATAATAAATGTGAGTAATATCACATATCAAACGGGTGAAAAGTTGAAAGCAACTAAAAAAATACTTGATTAAATCCGTAGGTAATATAACGTTTATTTTTGCAGATTTGGTGACCTATAATGCTTTTTTTATGTAAACACATACAAGAGAATACCGTCAGTTACTGATAGTAATTCTGAAGTCTCATCTGTGGAATTTTATGACGCTTACCATGGTGCATATGGCTAAGCGCTGCATGTGGAGTGTTAACCCGCCAACGTCATATACTATAGCCCGAGATTCACGCATCATCCTTATTATTACAGGAATTTACTATGAATGAGTGGTCTTCACGGGACGACAATCAATTTTAATTAATAGGCTATGACTGGCATTTTACGGGTAAGGGATCAAAGTTACACCAACCGTATTTTAGAGCTCAGAAATTGATTAAAAATCTTTTTTTTTAATCTCCGTCGGGGATCGAACCCTCGACCTTTGACTTTGAGCTATACCCGCCGGATACCGGACATAGAAAAAAATTACATTTACTTTTTTAAAAAGCGCAGCATCCACTGAATCACTTCAGTTTTCCTGTACGTTCTATTACACTAATAATATTCAAGTTAGCTTGTCATGCGAGTTTAATCCGTTGTAAAAAAATCCTAAAGCTTTTACTCCCGCCCCACAGATGGCGTTGGCGGACCTTTTAAAAAAGCGCACGGTTAACGCTGCCTGTGGACTTTTCAAGCAAGTGACTGAAATATATTTTTAATTAGAGCAATTTTTAAACTGTAAGAGAAGAATTATTCTTTGGCGGTTTTTAGACACGTAGGGGCCACTTTGCACGGGCGACTTTGCACTAGAAAATCGTTTGACTATTTAAAGTGTAATATTTAATAGATGTTTTTAAACTATCATTTGAGATAAAGAATAAAATTAAATTTTAAATAGATATATTTAAATATTTTTTTTCATCGTGAACATGGTTTGTATTAGAACACATAAGTCTACTTTTTTTCTTGATCTGCCATCTTCTGCGTGCAGTCTCTTCCTGCCTCTTTTATTTTAACCCTTTCGCATCGGTTGTCGGCATATGCCGTCAAAGGTTCCCCAACCGTTGACATCGGTTGACGTGTTATATTGTTTTGCTACTTTCAGTCCTAATTGTGTCATCTACTGTAGGAAATTGGAAGTGCAGTCATTCCCTTTATTAACCTACATGTTTAATTTACAGGAATCTGTAAAGCATGTAAATAAATATCGTTAGGTTTCATCACAGGAGCAAATTATCTGTAAACCACGTTTGTCAATACCACCACATGTATGGAGTTACATACATACAATAAAAAATAATTTGTGAATTAGAGAAAAATTCATAAATATTTATTTATTTACCTTGTTTTTACATGGATCGCGTTGGGTTATGGCCAATGTTTATGAGACTGCGGAGACAGCAGTCAACTTTGGTTGACTCTTGACAGTGACGGGTTGAAGAAGGCTACGAGTCTCATTAAACAGAGGTCATTCTCAACGTGATCCATACAAAGATAAGGTAAATAAAATATAAAACTACTATTTACAATGGATCTCAAAGTGAATGCTTAGTACATTGAAAAATTTAGAGTGATATTTTGACATCCTCCTCTAT
Source organism: Glossosoma conforme (assembly GCA_022606575.1). Taxonomy (NCBI): domain Eukaryota; kingdom Metazoa; phylum Arthropoda; class Insecta; order Trichoptera; family Glossosomatidae; genus Glossosoma; species Glossosoma conforme. The sequence continues at coordinate 956,117 of JAGTXR010000087.1, read as the reverse complement.
AAATTCGTTATTGAATTGCATGGTGGCAGGATAAGGAGCAGAATAAAACACACAGAAGCACATATATTTTCATGATAAACTTTACAAACTTCTTACCCTGAATAAAATGCCGGGCCGGCCATAATACGACCTCGTCGAGGTCGGAACACAACTGACTGGGCACCGGGCGCCATGCTCGGTGACACCCAGCGCCGCAAGTGACGATCTATATAACTAGTCCTCCTAACGGCGCTACAAAATGACAACACATGCGTGTCCGATGAGCGAACGAAAATATGAGACGAATGATTGTATATCGACGTTTTCGGTACCAGTTAGCAAGGGCTATGTCATGCTGATGTCAATTTGTATGAAAATATTTGATCACAGCTTAAATTAAAGATCATAAAAACGTAGCAAAATCATAATACTAGTTTAATTTTTTTAAATTATAATATAAATATCATTTAATATTTATTATAAATACTTGAATTTTTATTTTTGAAAATAGAGTGCTTACATCAACATTCGTCCTCATCTCTTCAAATGTGTATGTTACATTTGTGGGAGAATTTTATGCACATTTTTTCCACGCTCCGTCAGGACATATGCGGAATGATATTCCGAAATGAAATTCGCCGGCGCGAATCCGTCGGTGCAGTTATCAAAGGTGAAATGTCAGCCAGGTGTAATTTGATTAAGAGTCGAATGGAAAACAGTTTTACCAAAGCCAGGTGTGTACTCCATATTCCACGTGTGCAAAACATCATATTTCAGGTGCACGGTTCTACAGTTAATAGTACACCACGTTGCAGGCTGCTAAGTAATAACATTAACATATTTGAAGAGTTATGGCCGAAAGATTAAGGCTATCGACTTTAACGCGTGCTTTTTCGGGTCCGATTCTAAATGATTAATTAATGGTTATTATTAAGACGTTAGGTACGGATAGGTTAGGTTTCCATTTTATGGGTTAATTATTCATTCATTTTACATAAATTTTCACCAATATTGAATATATTACTGTTATTTTAATTTTATAACTTACCACACTCATACTGACACAGTGAATACTGCCAATTTATTTAGTGTACTACCGATTAATTGTATTTACTGCCAATTGATTTAACTTACTGCCAATATCTTTAATTAGTTACCGAACAAAAAAATACAGGCCTTTAATGTCTGACATTAAAAAAGGGTAATAACAAAATGTTTAATAACTTCTTAGGTTTTCACGGCCAGATTTGGTATTGTTGCTTTTGGGCTTAGCCGTGTGTGGCGAATTACTATTTTTCCAATATTTCTACCGCCATTGCGTGTTCTTCAGGGTTCATCTTCTTCTTATTCACAAAGTCATCAACCCTGAAGAAGACCCCTGCATTGGCGATTAAAATATTGGAAAAGAGTAATTAGCCACACACGGGTAAGCCCAAAAGCTACAATACCAACAAAATGGTAGCTTTATATTAATTTTATATTTTCATCTAAAATGTAATATGTCTTTAAATAATTCTAAATCTGTCAACGCTAAAAGAGCACTGCATTTAAGACGTTTAACAGTAAATAATAAACTCGTTCATTATAGTTATAGTACACCATATTTCATAGTGCACCCCAATGATATTAACAGATTAATTCTCAGCACCGGTGTAGTCAACAACTAATATCAATTTAATTCAGCGGGTAATGTAAAGGTGCAGTTAGTTTATGTCAACTCTGGTACAGCTTGAAATATTGAACATGTAATTGATGTGGGAACGACTTGTGACTATGAAAATTGTATATATTAAATAGATAAGAATTCCATACCTTGTTTTAATATCGATCACATTAAAGAGTGTTTCACTTGATGGAAAACTGCTGTTTCGCTATCTATAAAAGCTTTCTCAGTTCCAGTGTGCACAAACGTACTGAAATGTAAATGAATAACTGATAAATCACTTCTTAAGTTTTCACGGCCAGATTTGATATTGTGGCTTTTGGGCTTAGCCGTGTGTGGCGAATTTCTTCTTTCCGATATTTCGACCGCCATTGCAGGGGTCTTCTTCAGGGTTGATGACTTTGTCGAAGTATCGGAAAGAATAAATTCGCCACACACGGCTAAACCCAAAAGCCACAATATCGAATAACTGATAAATAAAACGTTACACTAGTTCAGGGGCCGTCAACCTTTTTTGCCTAGCGCCCACTTTTGCGTATTTTTCATGGTAAAATAATCCTACCGCCCACCAACCTCGCTATATTTCAATTCAGTAAATGGGTGGAAAAAAAATTTAGAAGGAATGTAGAAGATTTTACCAACGCCCACCGCCCACCACAGAAGCCCGTATCGCCCATTAGTGGGCGGTACGGACCAGGTTGACGACCTGTGCATTAGATGGTGCTGTGTACGAATGGGGATAAATAGGTAGGATATATGTAAGTAAATGTCGAATAAGGGAAGAGTTTTATTAGAAATATGGTAAGGAGTTGATAAGGGGGGGAGGGGTGTGGTCAAAATTGTATATAATTTGTTCAATTATATATAAATTTGTAGTACGAATATTTATGATAATATCGGTAATGAGTATTAACAAAGATTGTACCTGTATTTTTACTTTGTTTTAAAATATGAATATTACTGGACGTATTTTTCTATGGTGAGACTCAAAAAACTGTGTACACGTCTTCAATAACACTTTTTTTATTTAAAAGCTAAGTATATTTAACTACAGTGTACACGAAACCATGATTTTACATAATAAATAATTTGAATTATCCCTATTTAATTAACGTAGGCTTATTTAATTTTGAGTCCACTATATCATCATCGTGTGGAGCAGCTGTTATGGATCTACCAAATCTTGCACCTTGTTTTTGTCAAATAGTTCTTGGGGTCGATATTCGGCAAGATAAAAGTAAATTATACTTTGAATGAGAGCCTGCTTAACTCTAGATACAAATAGATTTCTTCAAAAAGCCTTCAAATAAACAATTACAATCAGCTCAATCCTTACATGCACACAACTACTACACATTTTTCCCGCAGGCAGCTTTCAGCCGATCATATTCAGCATTATAAAGCTCTTGAAGGGCCAAAATTTTCTACTGGTGCTCTCCTTTGTTTGTATAAAAAGTTAAGTAACTAATCAAATAATAGATTGCACATAATACGAGTATAACACTCGGATTCTGGGATAAACTAATATTTGAACACGTTGCATTTCACAAAGCAGGTGTGGTGAAGCGCTTTCCATACATCGGCTGGAGGTAAAATGTCAGTGGCGGATTACCATGAAGGCGCAATAGTTGCGCGCATGGGCCTCAACATTATGGGAACCTCAAAATTACATATAACCAAATTATTACAGATTTTATGTTAAGACAAATCAAAAGAATAGCATTATTCACTCTTTATGATATACTCTCTCATTAAGACACATGGTTTTTTGTTGGCTCTTCATACTTAGTATCTTACCAAGTGCAATGGCGCTATTAAGTGGGCCTCTAGTACTTCCGATCCGTTTCATATAACATACTCGTAAATCATTATTTCGTCTATGGCACATATACATATGTGACCTACAAGTACTTTTTGTAAATTATTTCATTTGTTTAATACATTTCATTAAATATTGTAAATAAAATTGTTGTGTTCTGCTGTAATTTTAACATTAGTTCTGCTAATAAATAAGTATGCACATGTGTTTAAATAGTTGATTCTTTGCAGCGTTCCATAATTTTAATATTGTAAACAAAAAATAATTGGAGGACACTTGAGAATGGCTTCTCTACGTAGCCGAAATATGTCAACAAAAATTATAGTTGAATCTATACTTAAAATCTTATACGTTTACAACATTAAAAAAACGTTTTTTTTTGCTTATGAAACATTTTACTAATTATTTTTTCTTGAACTTAATTCCATTGTGTGTGCAGCGACAAATCCAATCACGGTTATAATCGAATATGTTCTAAAAAGGAGAGTGATAATTTTAAATCAATTATATTTTATAAATCTATAGTATTCTATTATATATATTCCTTAAAACAGCATGGCTTTCATCTATATCACTTGCTTTAACTCCTTTACAGACGAACAAATACAATCGATCATATGCAACATAACGCTAGTGGAGGTATACTTCATAATAATCAATACAAACATAATTTATATTAATTTTAATTAAACAATTAACATAGTTGGAGTTCTAGACGTGTAATTACTTAAATTACCAGGGAATTATGCAGCTTCACCGAGTATTATCAGTTGATAACTTTAACTGTATTACATACTCATCTCACATAACGTTCGAAGAGGTAAGTTTAGCTAACAATTAAATTACCTTCTTCTTCGTAGTATCAATCCGGTGGATTGGTTGGCAGCAACAGAATCCCGCATCTCGATCTCCATTCCTCTCGGTCCTCCGCAACCCTTTTCAGCTCAGAATAAGCGCTACAGTTCATGTCCTCGAATACTTGCTGCAAATACTCCCGTCTAGGACGTCCTCTACAGTTTCTACCCTCAACCATCCCCTCCACAATATCGTGAAGGAGACCATCGTGGCGCATGATGTGACCAATCCATCGGGCCCGCCTCTCTGAGATGGTTCTTATTAGTTGCCTATCTTCCTTGATTATTCTGAGAACCTCATTGTTCGTGACGTGGTTTCTCCAGAAAATTCCGAGAATTCTTCTGTACGACCACATCTCAAAGGCCTCTAGTCTTTTTTTATCACTTTCAGATAAGCACCATGTCTCACAGCCGTACATTAAGATGCTCCAAACAAGTGTTTTGGCAAGTTGCTTGCGGAGCCCTAAAGAAATATTCTTTGACTCAAGAATTTTGGCTTTTTTATTGAAAGCTAGCCTTGCTTGATGTATTCGACTGTTGGCTTCTCTTTTTGTTCTGCCATCCCAGGTGATTGTACTTCCAAGGTATACAAATTCTTTTGCATCTTTTAGGGGTACTCCTAGCAAATTACCTAAAGACGCAAATTTGGCGCTTTTTCATAATTTCAAATATTGGGGCCTAATTTCGCCTGGGGCCTCAAAAATGCTGAATCCGCCACTGTATAGAGTAGTGTGGGAGTGACATCGCAGCAGCAAAACTGCTTGTAATTCCTACTGCAGCCGCGGTCTCTGGCAGAAGGATGCTCGTGTATGCAGACAGTTAACACATCTATTGGTGTAGTTCACGAGACTGTAGACCAGCAAGTACACGTGCTGTATTGATTATTTGATTACTCAATGGATTTGTAATATGCAAGCTCGTTATTTTAGTGTAATATTTCTAATTAATAAAAAAATTACTTGACAATAGCTACCCGACGTAGCCGAAACATATAGTCCAATAATAGAAAATTGTGGATTAATTTTCAAAGTAACTTTAATTTTTATTTAGATTATATTTTTAAAATAAAACATACAATTGATGCGAAAGCTGTTGTATTTTATATATATGCATATTTTTGGGTGATTGGTGAATCGAATATGTTTCCAGAATATTAGATTAGCTCAACGCTTCCGAAGCCTGGATCACTAGGTTATAAGTGGTGGGTCAACTCAACCAAAGAAACGCGGTAAGAAACATCAGGTTGATTATACAATTTTGATGATCTAACAAGAACCGCGCTTGCAATGTGCCACCATCATTCATCAAGTCCCCAGGCTGCCGCTTTGAAGATTGTTAAGAACCGTATACCGTAGTGTTATAAGTTGGACTTTCGAGTCTAGAAATGTTTTGGGACAAGACATAGACATCGGAAACTGACATAACTGAGTGGCCATTACATTTAATTGACTTGAATATTAATTTCAAGTAAATTTAAATATAATATGTTTTTCAAAAATAAATCATTTAACTAAGCACATATTTTTTTATACATAGTTTGAATCATGAATATGAAGAGTAATATAATATAATAGATATTTATTAGAATTATGGAAAGATTATATAAAATTGAATAACTTTTCCATTTATAAGCTTCATCTACCTGCCGCTAGGTGACCAGTAATAATATAATTAATTAATTTTAAAGTAAAACATAATAAATAATCATCATTTTATATACATACATCCACGAAACAAATATTTTTACAAAAAAATGTAATAACACATTTGTTTATTTATACGAATATCACTTCATTCCCAATTAGTGTCGCATACTCGAATAAAATATCAAAATATACATATTTTTATTTTGTTATTGAAATTTGTTTACCTTACATATTAATTAGCTAATTATGCGTAAGTGGTGCATCCATTAGTCTCACCTGAGATAATCTTTGACTTGCGCCATCAGAGATCTGAATGCAAAATTCGGACTACGGCGAAAGTTTTCCTGTCCCGGATGCTGCGGAATACGCTCAGGCCAGTCCGGTCCAGTCCGCTAATGACGTTAGTGGATCTCGGACAACTTCGCCTGTTATCGCAGTGCAGATATAAAGTTCCAGCTGGACTCTCAAGCCGTTCAAAATCTACATACACACGACGCTATACCTTTCTCTTTGTCTTACAACACCTAATAATCATCACTTTATCTCTTTCACGATTCTATTTCAATGAAATTTGTAAACATTCACAGTTTAGGTAGATATAATAACATCTAAAACCATACTTTAAAGAGGATAGAACGACTCCATATATATATATGTATGATATTAATTATTTTTTTTACTCTGCATGCTGTCCATTACAACGATAAAGTAAATAAATATTTATTTATTTTTATGGAGCACGTTGAGTATGTTTATTTACCTCTGTTTATGAGACTGCAGTTTCGACTAACTGGTAGACTTTTTCAATCCGTCACAGTCAAGAGTCAACTGAGTTGCATGTATATTTCGTTAGTAGTCGAACACATTTGCGTAGGAGAAGGGGTGGGAGGGTGTGTCCATCAGAGAATAATAACGAGATTAGCAATAGGCAGCGACCCATCTAAGTTTTGTTTTTCGTCCAATATTGCTTTACTTCGGTAATATAACGAGAAACACGCCAACGATGTGTTATTGACAACTATGGCATTGAATTCCAATTGAAAAATCTAATTCAAAATCTTCTCTCTTACAAAAAGCACGATTAAAATTATTTGACTTTGCGTAAAATACAATCAGTTATAGAGAAAGGCGACCGCCAAGGCCATAAATATTTTTCCCTTAGTACAACGCAATTCTCAGCCACCATTAGTAAGAAAGAGACAACGATATAATGGCGAATAGTTGTAGGTTTCTGTAACTCTGACGACCGCAAGCTGTTCTCGAACTGCAGACCAGGATTAGAAGGAGACGGCTATATGCGGACAGTTGGAGACATCTGTGCACTTAGATCAGAACATTCTAAACTTTCTTCGTGCACCTTGCTTATGAATTATGTATTTATGAAAGTCATAAAATAATTAACAAATACATTACAACTAATTGCTCATATTCTTAATATTCATTTTCGTAATGGCAATTTTACATATTCGTGTTACTTTTATACACTATCAATAAGATATACAGATTGAAATGAAAATACAATTCAACAACTGATGCACATACAAACTTACAGCGAACACCATCTTATATGACAGTTTTCAGAGCAAAATAACGAATTGCACACCAATTCATTACCGAACTATGATCGCTTTGGCATCTTACATTATTTTTCTCATTTTTGGTCAAATGAGAGAAATTTCATTTGTTTTTTAATAATAATTCAATCATTATCTGAGCTGAAGTATTTTCTTGGCATCTCACTAAAAGCCAATGCAGCCGTACAATGCGTTTCCAAATTAGTTGCCTGCGTAGAATACTAGGGGTATGATGGTTTAACTTTTTGAGAAATAACGAGTTGAGAAAGCAAACAAAGTTGCTTTCCATACTACAGTCTTTCAAATTTTCATGAAGGTGAAAGTACACCTGTTTGAGACATATTCTTCAAATGCCGCAGGAGAGAATAAACAAGAACTGCTTTTTCTTTAAGCCCTTAAACTCGTCCCTTCCTAGAGACCATCGGAAACTATGCATAAAATATACTCGATTGAACTGCAGAAAATAGGTTTGACATGGTATAAGGACCATGGCGGCTGACAGAGCTTTGTGGTAGATGGCATGATGCATTTAGGGGAGCGGATATAGTATATATGATGATGATGATGATGATGAAGAGTATTTTTTATCAATCAACCTCAAAAGCAAGCAAACGGAATAAAACATCTTGATGTAAATTATCTACAAAGTCAATAATTTAATAAAAAAAACTACCATTATCAGCAATAAACTCAACTATGGAAAAAAAAAGACATTATTTTTAGAAGAAATATTGTGAAAACAGGATGTGAGTTTATGGAACAGTTATCATAATTTGATAACACCTATTACCTGCTGAAAGTGTCTGTCCAGTATCGCGCTGAAACACTTTGCGGGATCCTTTTGTCCCATGAAGTTTCAGGCATTCTGCCCCGAAACACTGCAACCTCTTCCCGGGAGGGTAGAGTCAACTACGCTAATATCCCTTAGTGTGACAACTATATATACAGACCTTAAAGCATTCACTCTAGGACATTCAAATCCTCTTATTTCAGGGGTGTCAAACTCAAAAGGCACCAAGGGCCTCATAAGGTATTTTAACAGTTAACTCTTGACTGTGACGCTTTGAAGAAGGAAGTTAGTCGAAACTTCAATCTTAAACAAAGGTCATAATCAATGTGATCCATGTAAAACAAGGTAAATAAATAAATATTTATTATAATGTTTTATATTTAAGCGACATAATCTGGATGTATACAAATGTATTTTTTATCTATAATGGATCAGATATAATAAACCGGATTACATAATCTTCTTCGTAGTATCAATCCGGTGGATTGGTTTGCAGCAACAAAATCTTCCATCTTCATCTCCATTCTTCTTGATCCTAACTTGAGATGCAATCATTTTTGCTGATACATGGGATGTCTTTTAGACCTTTAATGTGGTATTTTCCCCTTTATTTCCACATCCTAATGCCGTTGACCATAAAGGTTCATCCGCCTTAGGAGAGCATTTACTACCTCCAGGACAATAGAGTGCCCTAACTAGCTTGGCCTGATGAGGTTAGCTGGGTGTTAGCTTATTCCGGCCAACATTCGGTCCCTGTCTATATTGGCCGACTGATGTCGCTCACCCCCCACCACGAGAAGGAGATAGATCAGGATTTTCCTTTCATCGAACCTGTGACCATAAGGCATTTCGCAGAGTCCTCCAGTACTTTTAGGGGGCTACATAATAAAGTAACGTATTATTCATATAATGAAATTTCCACTGTATGGACTTACCTTGCTGGAGACTCTGCTTCGATGATACTCTTATTCGGCGGACCAAGGACGGTAGATGCCTCTTCAAAAACACTTGGAAAACATACTTATTTCGTTCGTTTAAATACTTCGAAATTATGTCATTGCACCAAAAATGATATCGTTTGAAAAAAACGCAAAAACTGTCACAATTATGAAGTCAACACATAAACGATCACTAATTCACTTGTTTCACATCCAATCGATTATTTTTGAAAATCAAATGATTATAACGTCTTCGGTTCTTTTGATTATCAGGTATTTTCATTACTAGACAATTTTTAAATAACATTGTTTGTATTTTCAATAGAACCATTTTTAAATAATATATCTAACCAAATAATTCTCGATCACAGATTTTTATTTATTATCATTATTAGTTTTTAAATATCTTTTCATATGAACGTTCACCACAATATCACATGTTATTTGACATTTGATTAATTCGTTTGCTTATTGTCTTATGAATGACTATTTTAATTTAAATAATAATTGTTTTCGTTTAATATTACGAGCATATTTCATATATTATGATCAAACAGATTTTAAAAACAGTATTTTTTCATAATTTTTCCAGTAAACATATAAAATAACATTTTTATAAACAGAATTACTTTAAGAACACCTTAGTATAACGAATGACAAGCGTAAACTAACTATTACGCCATAATAATTTTGTCATTATATTTTTAGACTAAATATGACGTTTTGCTTATTAAATTGTTGCAATATTCAATTCAGTTGCTGGGATCTATTATTTGACATACTAATGGTATTGTTACCCGGCTTCACTCGGACTAAGAATATCACATGAAATGTTACATTTCGTAAAATTTAAAATAAATTATTATTACTTTTAATTTACAACTATGAATCTTGAATTAGCTATCTTTTCATTACTCAAGCAATTCAACACTAAAAACAAACAAATTTTGTCATATTTAATTTTTATTACTTGGTAGGCACCTAAAATTATTTAAATTATATTTTGATCATAAAAATAGCTAAAAATAAAACAAACAAATAACCATATAAAAATCTAAATATATATCTATATCAATTGAGAAAAAAATAAACACTAATTTTGGTAAGTAAGAATGTTTCTTAAAATATATATCTATAGTCTATCCAGTGTATGAAGAACCCTATGACACATTTATTGCCCTGTGCTAAATATCAAAAGCCTCTCTTCTTATATAAAATATGTTATTTAGGTAAATATATCACAATAAAAACATTATTATAAAAAATATATACATATTGTTACAAATTAGAAAAAATACGGCAATTTGTAACTATAATAATACAATATCTGACGCATGTAGAGCGCCATCTCACATTACTGCGAAAACCAGTGTTGGGGTATAGATAATCGTATTTTCGATTGTTTTTGTAAATACCTACTAAAATGAAATATTAGAATTATTATCAATTATAATTGAATATTAACAGGTTTTAAGAGACATGTAAAACAAACTATAAATAATAATATTAGTAATATGAAAATTATGAAGAAAAGCGAGTGTAGAGATAAATATTAGCACATAACTAAGCAAACTTAGCACTTACTAAGAGACGTCGCACTGCCTTGAAATAATCCGACTAAAATTTAGAGAGCCTACCAGTTTAAGAAGTTTTGGTATTTCGTTGCGGTCATAGTATGCATACACGTGATTCCGAATTGCCGCCAAATTAAAGATATCAGGTTTTGTAATTGAGCATTTCCTCTGTCGTTTCTTATTTGGTGTTAATATTTTTTTCTCTTCTAATGAAGTTTCACCGTATTTCTCCTCTGTGATCCGAGATACTGTAGATTTACCGATTCCTAGGGCATCCGCGACCCGATCTCGAATGTTTTCTTTAATGAAAGAACTTTAACAATACTAACAATAAATATAATAATTACAACAACAAAAAACACGAATCGATCTAAAAACAACGTGCTACTAAAAGTCGGACATTTGTACTGATCCACACGCCGCCATGCGGGAAAAAATGATACTAAAATATAATTATTTTCGAAGAAGAAGAGAAGAAAAATCGATATTATAGAATAAAAAATGTTCCCCCCCATCTCTTTTACACAGACCAATGAAAGTGACATACGTATCAAGCTAAAACTTCCCAAATATAATATTCGCTGCACTTTTAATTCTATTATTTTAAAATAGAGATGTTTATATACGATTCACCTCGAATTCAAATTCAATTTTTTTTTCGAAGAAGAAGAGAAAAAAAATCGACCCAATCGAAATAAATATTTTTGCCCCATCCCTTTTACAAGGGGCAATAAATGTGTCATAGGGTTCTTCATAAGCTGGATGGACTATACATATGATACCTAACGGCGTTGTAATGCAAACGTCAAACAAGCAAACTTCACTTCGATCTCAATCAGCTTAGAATACTTTTTTGAAACGTATGAAATATAGAAAATAACGCTTGACAGTCATGGAAAAAACTAATATGCGAATAATATGACATTTGCTATTTTCATGTTAGCTTAGTACTATATATACTATAGTACTAAGTATTTATAGTTTTTAATCATTTTTTTAATTTTTTAATTGCATCACTTTTTATCAATGACACCTCTTGACCAGTTTTGAAACGACAAGCTTTTCTATTTTCGTACAGATGTCACTAGTCCACTCAAAAAAACTGTCAAGGAGCATAGAAACTTGATCGATATACCAATTCGCCTTATAGACTGTAGTTGATAATACGACATCTATAGCACTAAGATAAGGCATATTTTGGTTGATTTATTAATCGTGTTTTTTGAGGAGGTTGGATGATTTAGTTCTAAGGAGTGGCTCAACAGGAACTTATCAATTTACACTTAAAACATCCCCAATTATAACATATCCTTTCAGCATGCACTGTTCAGCCGACCACACTAAGCAGCATAAACTCCACCGATTTCGAACCGTTGGGCTCTGTTTATACTTTTTTCGTTAAAAATTATATCGTAATTGTTTCATTTTAGCCGTTGCATTTGCTATAATTGTATTAATTAAAATGGTAATAGTCTTCAGGAATGCACGCTCTATAAGTATCTCCAGATTTTGCAATCAAAATAATTATTTGCAGCGCTCCTGTATGAAAGTCTAAGTCAGCGATCTTCAACATTTTTTCAATCGTATCCACTCCCTATTTTGGCAAATAAACAACGAAAATTATAATCAATCAATAATTTATAGTCAATCATTGTATCACGTTTCTCACTTTTTAATCGAGTATGTTAATTATCTATGTATTCTACGGCTTCTGTAACGCGACATCTTCCTCGTGCACTATTTATTCACGAAAGAGAAAGACTGTTTTAATTCGTTTTTCAAGCGTGTAACTGTATTTTGAATGTTTCCATAAAAGTACTCGTTATATGTTGAAGCACTAGAGGTCTTAGAAACTCCTACTCCCAGTACTTTATTTTATAAGACATACAGGAGAATACCGACATATGGTGATAGGAATTCTGAAATCTTATATGTGGAATTCTATGACGCTTACCATGGTGCAAATGGGTAAGCGCTGCATGTAGAGTGTTGATCCGCCAACGTATTAGACTAAGGCCGAGATTTACACATCATCCTTATTATTACAGGAATGTACAATAAATGGGTGGTCTTCACAGGACGAATTTCGTCTACCACCAATTTTAATTAATAGACTATGACTAGTATTTTACGGGTGAGGGATCAAATTTACACCAACCGTGGTATTTTTGAGCTCAGTAATCGATTGTTTTTTAATTTCATTTTTAATCTCCGTCGGGGGTCGAACGCATGACCTTTGGCTTGCCAAGCACACGCTTTGACCATTGAGCTATACCCACCGGCAAATATGGCCGCCACACTAATTTAAAAGAGCTGTTTCGCAAAACAGGCGTTGAGAATCGCTACCCGAGGTGGCAGTCCCATACTCAGTTAGCTGAAAACAGAAATTCAAATTCAGCACAACTTTGCGTCTCCTGAATTTCAGCCAGGATTTCAGCTTTCAGCACAGGCGATAAGCTGCAAACCTATTTTCTTCGTATTCCATCTGCTCTGTACCAGGGGAGTCAAATAAGGATGTTATAATTTTCTCTTTAAGATGACTGCTCCAAAAATACTGCTTAAAGCCTTTAATGTCTACATTATAAACATTTCCCTTCCTCATTTAACCTCCTCCTACTAAGTGATAAACAATCGTTTTTTTACGAGAATCCTGAATAAGTATCAAAATTATGCCTAATTCAAATTGTTAACAGGTGAGAACTTTTATACAAGTATGTAATTTACTTTCACTTACTTATAACAGGTACTTTGAGCTCACGAACATATGTTTTTATAAATACATATGAACATACTTCATGTAATAAATTTCTAGTAGACAAACTAATCATGGAGTTCGAGTTAATAATTTCCATAACCCAATATTGTTCATATATTTTTTCATTAAGATCACTGTAATAGAACATGCATCTTGCAATGATTTCACCGTGTAGAAACAACACACAACCTTCCCGTTTTAAACTGACTTATACCAATGTACTTTTCTACGTGTGATTATTTGATGTACACTGAGAGGCCAATATGCTTGACGGAAAGGTTAATTTTTTTTCAAGGGTCAGAATCGAAGAAAACAACCAAACAAATAAAAATACTTGATTTCGGTTGAAGATACGAGTATGTTGAAAACCCCGTGTTCTACCTACTCACAGAGGCAGGTGTTCGTTGGCTCATCTAAATTATACTCCCTCGAATGCACTTCTGAATTTCTCGCGTTGGTGTGTCGCGCGTTATGAGCTTCTCCCGAAAACATTTCTGAAATAAAATACAAACTCCTGAAGGCGAGGTTTCGAGATTGGTTTCGCGGAACCACAAATTAAAACCGCGGCCTTAAACTGTTTCCACTTTGACACTTCAGCGTGCGGCTGAAACTCTTGAAATCCGCAAAACAAAGGTTACACCTGTTAACTGTAAAGTTCGGCTGAAACTTGGTTATCAATATTTTTTGTTGACATTCTGAACGTGTTTTGATTTCAACTTAGAACATTTTGGGCGGAAGTGTAAGTGTGATATTCATATTATTAATTAGTATTACACATTCATCTTCAATTTAAAGTAAGAATAATGGCTTTTAGGTTTAGTCGTGTGTGGCGAATTACTTATTTCCTATATTTCGACCGCCATTGCAGGGGTCTTCTTCAGGGTTGATAACTTACCTGAAGAAGACCCCCGCAATGGCGGTTGAAATATTGGAAAGAAGTTATTCGCCACACACGGCTAAATCCAAAAGCTACAATATCAAATCTGGCCGTGAAAACCTAAGAAGTAATTTAAGCTGCCTTTTCTTCAAGCTATCGGGCTCTTGGAAGGCCATCGAGAATTATACAAAGAATGTACTCGGCGGGACATAGTGACATAGGATGAGTCAAAGATCATAGCGACCGACTGAACTTGTGGCGATACTTTGTGACGACCTAATGCTCCAGCTAGGAAACGGCTATAGTCATATGAGTATATTGTTGAGTACGAAAATATACAGTAAAAGACATATCTTAAATAACTGTATATAAGATTTGTACAATAAAATAAATGTATCTTATATAAATAGTAAATTATGGAATGTCCAAAATATGGACACTTTAAGTATACGACCCAAATGGCCCAAAATAAAATGTCATCAAAGATAAGGGCGCTTTCTACGGAATGCTATCTCTGATATGATTGTATTGCACTTCTACCTGGCTGGTTACCTGTCTAGTCACCATTGAGTATTGAAATTGGTTTCTTAGTATTGTTTGACGTACACACTTAGTCATTTACGCTAAAAGCACTGACGCCACTTGCAATAAAGTTATTGCCATTACAAAGAAATAAAAATTTCTTTCAAATACTATGTTCGTGCCCACAATTCAATGATTTTAAAATTCTATAAAACTGTAAAAAAGGTCTGCATTTTGTACTTCATTCGCTGCTTCTTCTTCTTATTAGTGTCAGAGACGTCAAATTATGTTTGCTCAGTATCTGACAACATCGATAGCCCGTGTGTTGCAGGATCTTAGGTGTGAGGTTGTCTGTAGGTCTCCACAGTCGCACAATAGTGACTCTCCCTGCCGAAGCATTCCTAACCACTCAAGGTTGTCCTTTGTTCTACCAACTCCGGTTCTTAATCTGTTCAGGGATTTCCAGGTCTGCCAGTCAACGTACTTGCCAGAGCTGGAGTTTTTGAGGTTGTGTGGATCTCAGAAAGCTGTTTCGCGACTTTAGTGTTGGGGGTGTCTAATTACACAAGCAGTGGGATGGTTGTTCAATTTCCTTACGCATTTCTTCGGCGTATATGCGTCTTATGTTTAGTGGCGCAATACCAGCCAAGGGGTATAGTTTTGAAATGGGTGTTGGTTTGAGGCAGCCAGTGACGACTCTGCATGCATCAATCAGGGCAATATCCACTTGATTCCAATGGACTGACCCCATACTGGTGCCTCATACTCTCCGGCTGCTGCATATTCGCTGCTGATTTGGTGCATATGTCCTCCACAATGTGACACAGAAACGTTGATTGTTCAGTATATAATTGCACCAATTGAACTCAGAGGGTAAAACTGTATACATACAAAGATTACTTAAATTTTTTACTGCCTAATGGATTTTATTTTATTTTCCCATATCCGTTAGATAACTGATTTATGAAAAAAATGTTCGCCATAAATTTCCGCTACTAAGTTTTGTCAGTTCCCATCATCCATGCCTTGTTCCAAGATATCTCTGCAACCGAAGGCTTATGTAGGCACATGAATTCTAGGGCAAAAACCCGATGGCTTGAAGCGATGACTGCTGTATTATCCAAGACATTTATGGCGATTTATCAAATGGAATGTTTAAGGAAACCAGATGAACAGTCCGACGCTCCCGAGACCTGAACTTTGTCCTCAAGAGCGGCTGAAATAACTACTGAAAATATATTCAGCACTACATATATATTATAATTCAACTTTTTAAAAGTAGGCGCATTCTAAAGGGTCCGCCATCTAACGTTTTTTTTTTCAACTAGTTCTTGTTTCGTGAATGGTAACACTTAGCTCATGTCTGATTTAACAAATAATTAGTTTTATCCTACCGCTAAGCGAATATGGTTGTGTATACGCTTGAACAATGCTGGTAAATATTGCGACATTACTTTGAAAATCAGGCCATTTTTCTTCGAAAATGAGCAAAGAGTGGCCGTTACAGTCAATGGCGATCGTTATCGGGCCATTTTTGTTCACAAAAATTGAAGAGGAGAATATTGGCAACATTTGGTTTTAACAGGACGGCGCTACGTGCCACACAGCCGAAGCTACACTCGATGTTTTGCGCCCCATTTTCAAAAAAAAAAAGTTATTTGGCGGACCCTTTACAAATGCGAAATTCAATAAAAACTTAAAATAAATCTGTAAGCAATTAAACTAGTAAATATAGTAACAATCTAGTCAAAAAAATATAAGGTAAGGATGGGTAGTATTTTTTTCCAATAATAATAATTTTAGTTTGTTATAATAAAGCCAAGTTGTAAATTAATATTGTAATTACCGACAATTATTTGGACTTATTAATGACCATCGGTCAATATGATATCAAACGACATCAATACAATATATTTTGGGGTAAAAATTGGAGTCTAACCATGACTTCTTTTCCCAAAATGAATACACCCAATAAATGATTTAAATCATATATTTTATTAAATCATCTTAATCAAATACAATATATATTTTCATATAATTTAAATACGCAACGAGGGTATTTTTTTTATTTTACTGGTAATATTGGAATAGAACTGAAAGATCAGCCTGCCATCGCTGCTAAGAAACCCTTAGAATCTTGAAATATAATTCTGTTTTATTTTATGTCAATAACTTACAAGAAAAACTCGCCAACTTTAGTAATGAATAATATCTTGTCATTTATTATGATCAGGCTGCGATACAGCTTGGTTCAAAGTCTCCAATTTTCAAAGAAATGAGCAAAATTTCGTTATACACGAACCATTCTGGTCATTTATAAAAACGAATATATTTATATAGCTTAAAAAATAATATTATTTAGTAATGTATCATAATATATGATGATAATAAAAAGATATTTCGTAAAAAAAAGTAAGCAATCATATTTCATAGAAACCAAACTTCGTCTTCTAATATAGTTTTAGACCAAACTAAAACAGTATATTTTTATTAATAATTAAATATACATATACTATACATAAAATTCTTTTTTTCAACGCGTCAATCCAAACACAAAAATAACGGCAGAAGCGGGATGCGAACCGCGGAACTTGGAAACCAACTATGCCCAGGTATTCATACCGCTCAGCCGACTGGGCTATTACTGTGCCCGGACCGACTCACGTTGAAACTAGTATTCATGTCACTGTTATCATCGTATGATAGATGTCGCTATAGTATATATTCAAAGTATGTATATTTTTATTTTTTATTATTGAATCGGTCTTCATTTATTCACAAGCTTAATATTATTACTTTCCGACAGTCTATTTATTTTAGTAAGTACCACTCGGGTCTCGAACCAAAATATAAAAAAAAAAAAAAAAAAAAAATCCACAGTATATTTTTGTTTGGTCATATGAAATACCTAGTATCATTAAGTAGCTAGTTAAATAATAAATAAATATAGGGTGGCTTCTATACCATCAGTCATTATTAATTCTTAATTACATATACATTTAGTCATTAATTTTTCATGCAAAAGCTTCGATGTTTCGACCACAGAAAAGTCTTTTAAAAAATACAAATTTTACAACGCGCAAGTCCGTCTTTAGTTTGAAATTTTTCCGCGAGAAAACGTGGCGCTGTCCCACATATTTAGACACCACGGAATAGTATTATTGTAAGTAACGTAAATAAGAGAAATATTAAGAAAATAATAGTTTTATAACCAAAAGAAAATGTGTATAAGACCCAAATTAACTTTTACTTGTGTATAAAACATTGAAAAATAAAATAAGTGAGATTTGTTATGTTTTGTGGATGATAAGTGATGATATAGTGTTTTATTCAATGTAAATATTATTTTATTGCATTAATTTTTTAAGTGATAATGGCAGATGAAATCCGCTTGTTTTGGGAGTTCATCAAATGGTAAGTGTTTTATTTAAAATTCATTTTTTTTTAATCTGTAATGTAATTTTGTTGCTTTTTAACCTTCCAAAAAACGAACAGTTAAATAACGGATTATTTTATTTGATAAACATATAATATGATAAAATATTTTACCTAAAATAAATGTATTTTTTGTTGTTGTTTCATATTTTTTATTTTATTAGTGTTATAGTTACTTGGTGGATTTACTAAGAGTATTAAGAGCTAAAGCTATACATTTATATTGTAAACGTTAAAGGACAAGATATATAAAAAAGGTTAAGGCATTCATGAGGACCAAAAAGCGTGTTGTTACCATCCAGATTCCAGTGGATTATATGACGATCAATTGAAAATCACAATATGGATGTGGAATAAGTAAAACATTCCAATTGATTAATTATTAATTAACAATTATTAATTTATCATTACATTTATATATACATTACTGATATTGTTACAGACCAAGAGTACATATCTATGTATCAATACTGTTGCAATGATTTGCAAAGTGTTATTTGTTGTCATGGCAACACTTTGTTTGAAATAAGACACAGCTATACTCGTATATATAAAAAGATTTTTTTATAATTTATTTTTATTCTTAAGGTGTCAGCAATAAGTATTGCTCGTGTTAGTACTGCCCTTAACAATACATTAAATATAATATATTTCGGAAACTAAGAGAAATCATCTTCATGTAAATTGTATTAAATAAAAGTAGCAATATATATTTTCATAGTGTGATTTGTAAGTATTACTTTATGATTGTTTTCACAAAATATATTTTTTTTAAAATAAAAATAATAAAAAAATTAAAATTCAATATAGGTCTGTCAGGTTGATGAGTAAGAGTGAAACGTTAATGTTGAAAGTGGGGTATCTTCGCATAAACAATGCATTGTTTATCTGTTTTCCATACTGTTAAGTATTAGGTTACAGGGTTATTGCAGCCATTATAGTAAGCACGCGATATGTCGATTTAACCCTACTATGCCCATTGATAAAATATATATTAAATCTTATTGGTTTTAATATGGTTTTCTTTTACAAAATAAATGTTCTGGGTTCCTATAACAGCAAATACTCAAACTACAATGTAAGAGAGTCATCAGCTATAAACGCCTATTATTAAGCAAATAATTAAATCGCAGTGTTGTAGAGTGAACATCATCAGTAGTCAGTGACAAACGTCATTGTATACTTTTAATATGTTCATATTGCTGTTTACAAGTGCACTCATCTAGTGCTGGTTTTAGGGGGTGGTGAAGTGGGTCGGTGCCCCAGGGCGTCGAATAAGCTAGGGGCGCCGAGGGCAACTGACCTTTCGTAAATATTTTTGAAATATAAACAATATGGGATGCTAGAAATAAAATTGCCCAAGGGCGCCACAGGGTCTAAATCCGGTATTGTACTCATCATTGCTGTGTTCAAGAAAGGAAAATGTTTACGTTTACGTTTGCCTTTCACAGTACCATTGATACGTTTAAGATAATCATTTAATACATGCAGATAAATTAAACGAAACATTTACAGATTTTTTTCGTATTCGAATGTTCCACCGAATACACGATGTTTATCGTTATGTATTTACCACAAATTTTAAGCAACTATATTGTATATAAGTTGTATGTAACTATGTTGTACATAAAATCTGTAGTATTTACTGTATACTTTAAAAATCAATTTCATATTATAATGCAACGAATAATCCACTTGTGAAACCAAAAGACTAGCGTGAAACTTGTTGATTTTTTAAATTATGACTTACGATAATTCCTTAGTGTCCCACGTGATTTATTAAAATTAATACTGCCAAAAAAAATGTCGTTTTATCCCCCTTTCAAGAAATTTATTTTAGTAACGAGGTATACAAATAATTATTTCAATTACTATTGTTAGTATATAAGGGTTAAGACAAAAAAAAATTATATTGCCATCTATCGCTGTATGTCAATAACAATTAAATTGTCCTTGACCTAAAACACAATTGGTTTGCAACATAGCTAGAGTGCCTCTACTAAAAATGATTCATGGAATTTTAAAAAAAAATCGACTATTCGACTGATTGACTATTGATGATTTGAACTATTATAATGTATATTAAAAGAAGAACGATAATGATTGCAAAATAAGTGTATATTTCATAAGGAACAGAGTTATACGAACAATGTCATCCCTGTAGCTTTATAGTTCATTTGTTGATTTATGATTTTTAAACTTTCCATAATACTTCGAAGCCGACAAAAGCAGCTTAAATGGGAAAAAATCGGTTGTTTTTATTACTGATACTGAGAAAATACAATATGTACATTTATATAAAACATTTGTGGAGTGACCATTTTAAGAAACGCCATAATCGTTTGTCAACTAAAATATCATTTTAATGGAGAAATAAACATTTAAGCTCAATTTTCTAAGGGATTCGTTACCACTGAAAAAATATTTATGTAAATATTATTATACTATAGATAAATTTTCTCACTTATTGTATTTTTTATCGAAATTTTGCATTTCATAAAGTTGATGTTACGGGCATGTAGTGATCCACAAAATAAGTCATAGATTTGAATTTCGTTTTTGTTCTATTTTTATTAACACATCAGAGTATCAACAGGCCATTTGTCCTTCACGGACTCTTTATGTCGTCAAACTGAGTTGTCTGGATATTGCACGTAGAAATGATGTGTAGTGATTGCGTACTTGTATTTATTGAAGAAATTGCTTTAAAGTTATTATTAATCTGCTTCCGAATAGTGTCGAATTGTTTTTTTTTTGTAAACAATATATTTTTGTATATAGTAATATTCGGGAGAATACTGATAGATGGTGATAGTAATTCTGAAGTCTCATCTGTGGAATTCTATGTCGCTTGCCATGGTGCATACGGCTAAGCGTTGCATGTGGAGTGTTGATGCGCAAAGGTAATAGCTACAGCCCGAGATTCACGCATCATCCTTATTATTACTGGAATTTTAATATGAATGGGTCGTATTCAAGGGACAACTTTCGTTTACCACCAATTTTAATTAATAGGCTATGACTGGAATTTTTACGGGTGAGGGATCAAATTCACACCAACCGGGGGTATTTTAGAGCTCAGAAATCGATTAAAAATCTTTTTTTTTAATCTTCGACGGGGTTCGGACCCACGACCAAGCTTGCAAAGCAAAAGCTTTGACCATACAACTATACCCGCCGGCAAAGTTAGTAATATAAAATAATATATAGATATAAAGTAAGTAAAATAGTTTTTTATTAATTCATTTAGAATTTATAAAATCCGCATTTCGTGTAACAATATTATATAATATCTTTACAAGAAAGTTTGACATTAGCAATAAGATATTGATCAAAAATTGTAACAATAATGTTGTATAAAGTGTAATTCATGTCAGTAATTGTATTTAATAATGATGACAAAAGTGTACCAAACATAATAGAATATTATACGTACGAGTATCATTATAGAAAATCAGATATTGCGTTATTATCTGATCATTATATATGATATTTACCTACGAATACTTATTTCGATCAATAAGTTTTAATGGAATTCCGTGAATGAAATTATGTAGACGAATGTTTTTTTTTAGGATAAATTCCAAGGTAAAAATTTGGACGACTATGTCGGGTTTTTTCGATTCATAAGATAATAATACAATATTAAAGTTCAATATGTATTTTTAAATAAACATAAACTGTTAATACTTTAAGTATATAAAATTCTTACAATTTTAAGGAATATCGATCAAATGTTACTTCTACTGAAATACTAGGTTGCGACCTCAGGTCATTTCTCAAGAAATGATTCAAGAGAACGCCACACTACATTATTCACCATTCTCTCCATAATTTAGTGAGGTAATGTATGTCGCAGAGGGTAGTATTACAAACAGTGATACTTAACCGGTGCTCCGCTGAGCACTGGTGTTCTGCGAAAATGTTAAAGTAGATCCACGAAGGCCGATTTAAAATACGAAAATTTTGACCAACGTTAGACAAATTTAAAAAAGTACTGTCTTCGCTCCTGGCTTCTAGCGACCTATGCTAGTAGAATAATAATTCCAACCAAGATCATCAATGTAACAAATAATATAAGAACTGTGAGATATTTTTATTGTGTAAGCACATACGAGTACAGAAGAATACTGACGGATGGTGATAATCATTCTAAAGTTTCGTCTTTGGATTCTATGACGCCTACCTTTCTACATATGGCTAAGCGCTGCATGTGAAGTGTTGGTTCGCCCGTTGGCGTCATAGACTACAGCCTGACATTCACGCATCATCCTTATTATTACAGGAATTCACTATGAACGGGTGGTCTTCACGGGACGACTGTCGTCTTCCACCAATGTGGATTAATAGGCTATGACCGTCATTTTACAGATGAGAGATCTCCATCGGGGATCGAACCCACGATTTTTGGTTTGGTAAACAAACGATTTAACCATTAAGCAATGCCCGCCGCCTGATCTTAATTAGGAAGGGCTTAACTTAAAAAGGAAAGTTCTCAAAAAAATTTACGCAGAAAACATATTGTTCTATTTTACATACTTACTCGACCAGTATTACTTATTTGACAAATTTTCATCTGCAAAGAATTGATTCACTGTACAGTTGAGCTGCTCTTTATGGCCAAATGGTTCAAGCATCTCAAACGTCCGTCTTATTATCTGATATCATTTTATTTGCTGATTATTAGGCACCAAAATATACCAAGAAGACTTCATAAGCGTCTCTTCGAGTCTCTAAACGCTTTGCCTTTTGGTCGTCATAAACCACCCATGTTCTCAAGTGGACATCCGGGAGCAAAAATGTCATATGACAATAGCAGCTAGCTGAACTATTAACGTCAATTTGTAATGAGAATATGCTACAGATATACAGCGCATATGTTTATAAGAATTTTCTGTATGATGGGTATAGCCAAAAATTCAAGCGCTCGGTTTCCGTCTGAGAAATTGTGGCTCCAAAAAGGTTAAGACTGACTGCTTTTGTACATCACACTTGTATGACACAAATCGATATGTATGTCATGCAAATACAGACAACATATTATTATCGAATTAATAATTGGTCACGGTATATATCGATCATAGAATATTATTAACATGTGATGGAAAACTGTGTTACTGCTATACTTTATTCACTACCTATAGAGAGCATTGTGTATACTCGTATGTGACATTATCACTCATAATTTTGTATAATATGGATGCCAAAAAGCTAACGAAGCCTTGTCGGCTGCCAAATCAACCGCATTCAACTCTCTTACAAAATTTAAGCACGTCTACGGTCGATATTCTTACAGTTATTTTCGAAAACTGAAAATCTTCTCAAACCCTGATATTTTTCCTGCGAAAGCTTCAAAACTTACCCAGTTCTAGATCGATGCCTCGTTTTATGATATATTTTGAAACAGATTGAATAAATATAATGGTTTTCGTATTAAATAAATGCATCCTAACGTGTAAACTTCAATCTACTGTAAACATCCGTTCGGTCGACTTACTTGGCATATTTACAACAGTATATGTAACTTTAAGGTTATTAACTGACAATACTTTTTAATTAAAAAACTAATTGTACATCTTTGGACCTGGATCGATCTATCTTAGATCTTCTTCTTCGTGTTAGCGACATCAAATTGTTTCAGCCAAATATTTGGCAACATCGATGGCCCGTGTACTGCAGCTAGTTGGGCACATGGGGCAGTATCTTAGGTGTGAGGCGGTCTGCACGTCTCCACACAACAGTGACTCTTCATCGCACGTGGTTGTCCTTTATTCTACCAACTCCGGTTCTTATTCTGTTCAGGGATTTCCAGGTCCGCCAGGCAAGATTCTTATCAGTTGGGAGGCTTTATTTTAGGGTAATTATATCTTCTGATGCGATTTGATGCCAGAGCTGGGTGAACAGTCTATCTTAGGTAATCAATTGAAATAAAAGTAAACATTATTAATTTTTAAATTGAAATTAAAACTTAAAAATGCGTATCCTAATCAAGCGGCTTCCAAACTGGGAGGCGTGCCTCCCAGGGGTGGCGCGGGCTATGGCCAGGGGAGGCGCCAAAAACTTTCTAAGAAACAAAAAATTTCATACCATAATCTTTACGAATAAATAAAACTTTGTAACATATCAGTAAAAATTCGGTTAATGAATGTTTATTTCTATTTTTCTTACATTTGTATATATTTAATTCCTATGTATGTATGTATGTAAATACATGGGTGTGTATTATATTAATATATAATAATTATCTGGAAGGACAGATTTTGAAACGCAACAACCTTTGCAAACGCTATTGTTCGGTAATGCACAAAACGACTGCTAATTGCATTACATGAAAACATAACCTCAACATTAAATGTCATTCTAAAGAATCAACTGAAGCATATTGTCGGGGCGTGATTTCTTTCGATTTTATCGAAAATTTTCGTTAGTATACTTTTATAATTATATTTAATTATTAATTTTTCTAAACTATATCAATCAAATATTTTTAAGCCGAATGGATAAATTTCTGAGTGGTTATAAGAGAAAAGTAGACAATAATGAAGATACTGAAGCTGATACAAGTGGTAATAAAAGCAAAAAAGAACAAAGAGGTACAGCTTCCAAGAAAAGACGATACAGTTCATCGTATTTATCGTTAGGATTTACAAGTGTTATTATAGATGGCTTGGAAAAACCAATGTGTTTGTTGTGTTCGAAAGTTTTAGCTTCAGATAGTATGAGACCATTCAAATTAAAACGACACCTAGAAACTCTACCTTCTAAGTATGTTGAAAAGCCTATTGAATTTTTTGAAAGAAAATTGGTCGAGATAAATATTCAGAAGCAAACGTTCAAAAAAATTGTTTCAGTTACACCAAATGCATTATTGGCTTCATATCATGTCTCCTACCGAATCGTAAAATGTAAGAAAGTACATTCAATAGGAGAAACCTTACTTTTACCAGCGGCTGCTGATATGGTACGAATAATGTTCGGTGAATCGTATGCAAAACAGTTGCAAGAAATTCCTGTTGCTGATAATACAGTCGGAAGAAGAATCAATGATATATCTGAAGATATTTGCGATCAATTAATTTCTCGTCTGCGTACTTCGAAATTCGCCATTCAAGTAGATGAGGCAACTGATATAGCTAAAGATACCCATTTAATTGCATATGTTCGATATGTTGCGGAAAAGAATATATTAGAAGATATATTATTTTGCAAACCCATACTTGGAAAGACTACATCCATTGAAATTTTTAATATAATTGACAGGTTTTTTGAAGAAAATGACATAACGTGGAATAACTGCGTTGGGCTGTGTACCGATGGAGCTCACTCAATGTCCGGACACAAGGCAGGTCTTCAAGCATTAGTCAAAAAGAAAGCACCACATGCTATTTGGACGCACTGTATGCTTCACAGAGCAGCTCTAGTATCAAAAAATATGAGCGAAGAACTAAATATAATTTTTATAACAGTTATAAAAATTGTAAACTATATTTAGAACATTCCTTTGAGAGCTAGGCTGTTTGCAATGCTATGTGTTAATATGGAAGCAAATTATACCTCACTCTTATATTGTTGTGAAGGTCGCTGGCTATCTCGTGCAAAAATGATTCAAAGGGTATTTGAACTGAGGGTAGAAAAGAAACCTTTTTCGAAGAAAACCAACATGAAGAAGAACATTTGTGGAAGACCAATATTTTTATTGTTAAACTTGCATATTTGATTGAAGTTTTTGGAAAATTGAGCAGTTTAAATAAATCAATGCAGGGGTCAAACATGCATTCATTTGTTCAAAAAGACAAAGTTACAGCTTTCATAAAAAAGTTAAAATTATGGAAATCAAATTTAGAAAAGAATGAGTTGGATATGTTTTCACTTTCAAAATATTTCTGGGCCACAGCCAATATTGAGGCAAGTAAAAACCTATTTCTCGAACACTTGGATTGGTTTAGTGCTTTATTTTGCCAATTATTTTAAAGACCTTGATTTCTTAAAATTTATGTGGGTTCAGAATCCATTCAACTACAATGAAGAAGACGAGTTTGAACTGAAAACTTTCGAAAAAGAAAAATTTATAGAATTATCATGTGATAGCTCACTAAAATAAAAGTTTCAAAATGAAACTATGATTCAGTTTTGGATGAATCTTAGTGGAGAGTACGAATCATTGTATTATAAAGCAGAGCAAGTGCTTCTACCGTTTGTAACGTCGTATTTATGCGAAACGGGCTTTTCAGCACAAGATTTGAAAAACTTTGTGCCAATAAACAGCAACATCCTTCGCATTAAACTTTGGTGTGTTAGATTGGTTAGTAATTTAATATAAAATTAAATGTTCATATGTATGTACATTGTACATGTTCGTATTTAGTTTGGTTTTGCTACAACATGCAAAACCTTATTACTGTTCTGTTAATTGTATGTAATTATAACTTTTTTTTTTGTAATAAAGTTATTATTATTTAAATCGTGTCTATATTAGTATTAGTATATATATTAAAAAAATAAAAGTAGAGAGGGAGGGAGGCGCGAAGAAAAAAAAATATTTTTAGGGAGGCGTGGTAGCATAAAGTTTGGAAGCCGTTGTCCTAATCATAACAATACTGTTGTACTAAGCTTACAATAAATCTGGTTTTGTGTGAGTCTACTAAGATCATATTACAACAAAGTGCCCACAGAACTTTAGAGTTTTATTTAAGACCTGTAGTGCTGCCTATAATTAATTCAATCAAAACTATATTTCGTTCCAAAAATCTCACTGTGAACCACCTAGCAATTATGTGTCACTTAAATTGATGTAATGACATAAGTATTTACTTTCATTATGAAATTTTACTTTCTACAGAGTGAAAATAATTAGTCATTATTATACGCGTAATTGATACCTAATATTAGCAACACTTGTTACATAATCATATTATATGTTTATATCGTACATACGAAAATAATAATTGAATTTTCAAACATTAAATATAAATGACTACAAACTTCATACCTATCTGATATGCGGCTTCAAAAAATGACAATGATAAAATCCAACTAGGTACAATTGTTCAACCAGCCATTCTTGGGATCGTCGGGCTTATTATCCGAATTTCTTAAAAAAATATATTAACGATTATACATGTCTGCTCCTTCAAATGGATCTTATGGACATCACGAGCCGCCACCATAAAGCTCTGTCAACCGCCTTGTCCTCGCCTCATCCCATGTCCGCCTTGCTTCCCGTAGCTCCGCCAAGTACATTCGCCCCTTTAGATTAACAAATCACCCAAAATCATCATCATCATCAGCCTTTATCCGTCCACTGTTTAACGTAAGCCTCCCGCATGAGTCTGCATCCTCTTCGATCCTCCGCCTTCCGCATCCAGGTCACTCCCGCTATTCTTCTTATGTCGTCAGTCCATCTTGCAGGGGGTCGACCAATGCTTCGTTTGCCAGTTATTGGGCGCCATTCCAATACTATTCTTCCCCATCGACCGTCGTCTTATCGACAGATATGTCCTGCCCATTACCACTTAAGTGTGCCTATTCGTTAGGTAGCATCCTCTACTTGAGTTCTTCTGCGTATTTCCTCGATTCGAATTCTATCTTTTAGCGACACTCCGAGCATGGATCTCTCCATAGCACGCTGGGTGACTTATATTTTGTGTGTAAGACTTGCTGTCAGATTCCACGTCTCTGCGACATAAGTTAATACAGGGAGGATGCATTGGTTAAACGCCTTAGTTTTTAGACATTGCGGAATTTTCGCTTTAAAATGTACTTCAGTTTTCCAAATGCTGCCCATCCCAGTTGCACACGCCTGTCATTCACCCAAAATATGCTTCGGATACTATAGCAACAGTCTCTATCGGTGACCAAATGCTCTAGACATGGAACGGATATGGGAAGACAAAGAATGTTGGTAATAATACAGGTGCATAGCAGGAGTTAATCAGGAATCTTGATTAAGGCTACATTAGTGTAAAACTTTCGCTGCAAGAAATATTTGTCTATCGATGTTTTTATTTCGCAACCGATAGTGATGGTGATTATACACAATACATGAATGAAGTTTTAAGAATTCGTTTTTGAAAGTAATCGCTAACGTATTATCGCAAACGTCTATTCATTTGTAAAAGAGCTAAAAGGAATAACGATAACTTTGTTCATTACCTGGAAAAAACGCACCAAAAATACCAAAGAGATAAAAAAGATACCCACTACGGAAATATTTCTTTTTATTCGGAAATCTCTGCAGACATCATATTCCATTCATTTATTTTTCCCTGCACTTAGAGCAAAGTGAATATTGTTTACAATTGAAGTTTATACTCTGTTCGATTCAACGGTGACTTATTTTTTGTGGCAATTATTTATTTGACAGTATTTAATTTAATAAATGTGCAGTAAGCGGTTAGTAATAAATACCTAAAAACGTAAGTAAAAAAATAATCACTTGGCAGTAGAATAGTATTAAATCGTTAGTAGAAAAATAATAAATTGGCAAGAAAAAATTTAATTGAATAGTAATTAATAATAGGTTAGGTTAGGTTTCCATTTCCAAAACAAACTGAATATTTTATACTTTGAAGCCATCTCATACGAAGAAGGGTTAAATATAATATTTCCTAGAAAATTCTGATTACAGAACATTAAAAAGTACATACATACATTGAATACTATAGTTATGTACTTTCATTCAAGTCCGTAAGTTCTTGTCTTTGATCTTGTCATATTCAAATTCAAATTATGTCACACAAAGTCATATTCAAATTATGTAAGCAGCGGAACTTCGGATGCACAAAAAACTTCAGATTTTGTAAAGGTTTCGGTAACTGAAAGAACTTTTTGGTGGCAATTTGTGTCGACCGTATGCTCCAGCAGGGATCGGATATGGAAATTACATATTCTCAACTGTCGTCTTGACCATATTCGCTCCCTACGCGCTACCACCACAGGAA
Organism: Glossosoma conforme; assembly: GCA_022606575.1. NCBI lineage: Eukaryota > Metazoa > Arthropoda > Insecta > Trichoptera > Glossosomatidae > Glossosoma > Glossosoma conforme. The sequence continues at coordinate 926,751 of JAGTXR010000087.1, read as the reverse complement.
GAGCTGTTATACGCCATGGTCCTCGTCTCATCCCATGTCAGCTCTGCCTCCCGCAGCTCCACCGAGTACATTCTATGTATATATCCCGCATCCTTCCACGATTATGTGTGCACGGAGGATATGGCAGCTATTAGTTAATATATTAGTAAATACATTACATACTTGAATTAAATTCAATTCACACAAAACCTTTTGGACTATTTCAACAACTTGGTGTGATGAAATGGAGGCTTTTTTATGAATTTTTTAGATTTATAAAAAAATACTTTAGGAAGTACTTTTTTCTATGTATTGCACTATTATTATGTGCAATACATAGAAATTAATATTTTTACCTGAAACGAACATTTTTAATCTAACATCAAATCGTTAATTGTAATTTTTAATTATAAGTTCATAGTTTATTTTAAAGCAACAAAAAAAATTACATAGATTTTTACATAAAAAAAATATTTGCCTTTATAAGCTGAACACAGTATAGTCTAGAAATATTTGCAAAATTGTGCGTTGTTATCAGTTGAAGTCACTTTCTTACCTGATAAGAGCAATTAAGTCATAAATACCTCACTGCTTACCTGTACTCAGGTATACAGTGCGCCTAACAGAATGAGGAAATAAAGTACGTACTTTGAAAATAAAAAATTCATCAAAATATCATGGATCTATCAAGCAGCTGACATGTATTTAAAAAATATATATTTGTATAAAAGTACGCAGGAGAATAACCAAAGACTATTTGCTGTCCAAGTATGGTGTATGAATGCAGTATTCGCAAATACCGTATGATATTTGTAAAAAAGTTTGGGTCTTCTTCTTCGTGTCAGCGACGTAAAATTATTTTTCCACGTTTTTAAGGTTTGGGTGATTGCTAGTGTATGTACCTGTTTCTTTAAGTTATCATAATTATGTGAAAGACGGAACATTTATTATTGTATTGTATTTTTATATGCCTTTTTATACATTTATATAACATGTTAACAGTATATTAATGTAGTTATCAATGTGTAAACAGTAATTAAATATATAAATCTAATGGTAATAGCCCAGACTGCAAGCACGGCAGACGGTCGATAAACAAAGTGAGTGCTTTTTTCGATCCCATATCCGATCCTTAATCAAATTTCATGACCTACAGATCTTAAGTATTTTATAAGACCATTATATCTACTTGTAAGCTACATATCGCGGTAACTCTGAAAACAAAAGTTCTATCGGTTGTATAATATGCATATACTCGACGATCTTTCAGGATAATAAGGTACATGTTAAATAATATTTTTATTTAAGATTTGTGCTCCGAAAATGTGGCATTGTTTTATACATTCCTAAAGCAACCATTCCTTAGCTGCAGAATATGTTCAGCACATTTTGAGAAGAACCCCCCATTTGATTCTTACGGAGTTTCACTTACTGTTCTCCTTAAAAATATTTCATTTTTCTTAAACAGCACCTTATCACTTAAGGCAATCTATTCTTAAGGGTTTAATTTAGCAACACGAATACAATTTAGTTATTTTTTTCACTAGCTGAAGCGTATGACTGCCAGAAATTGCTGCCATACATTTCCTACAAGTGCTATTATCACTGTCTATAAATAAGTAATGTCTGCACTCGAAGCACAGCCAGTATATATAGTTTATATATACTATATATAAAGTTTCAGACCGAAAAGTGTACATTCTAAATTTCTGTCGTTTATTTGAGCGTTTATCAATATAAATGTTTTTTAGATTAACGAATGACTGAGACATGGCGAAAATAAGTAACTCGTTTGCAAAAATTATCTCCTAGTTGAAGCAGACTACTATTTAAATCTAGATACCAGTAACATATTATATCAAACAGGCTCATATTGCAGTAAGAAGCCATGTTGTTATATGAAGGCTTATTGCTTAGTCCGACGTTCCACGTTTAAATTAAAAAAATTAAATCGATTGTAGCAAATTTTTCAGATTGATTTGCAAAATTTCAAATATTTACGTGTACAATATTAGTGTTGGAGCTTCTTTTCTCAGATTTATATTTTTCCGATTCGACGATTCTTGTGTATTTACCTAAGTAATTGATTTTTATTTTTTGTAGATTTTCGCCTCAAATAATTAACATCTTTATTATTTTCGGTGATTTCAATTACGAGTATTGTAACATTTATAAAACCCCATTATTTTCACTAGTCAGGATCATGCCTCAATTACTGTTTTTCATTATTTTTAAATGCTATTGTTACTTTCGCACATTGTAGGACTTTCTCTTACGCTAATTCGCCGGTGATCCATTAGGGGCGCTAGAGTAGCCGCCCTATCAGTGCTAGTGGTAGCCTGGACGCGTCTCGTTACTATAAAACCTCCCTGAAACCCTGAATTGTTCTCATTTCACGGCCGACCTTTGGGGGTCTACGACCTAGAAACAAAACTATTTTTAGTTTTCTGTGAAACGAGTAGTTCTTAAGTGTTGATTTATAAGTGATATTTGTAAAAGTTCTGCTGAAATAAAAATGCAGCAAAAAGGTGAGTTGGCTTTCTTAATAAACTTGAATTATTTAATATATAATAAACGATATTATACTTTTTTTAGTACACGAAGCGGCAAAAAAAGCTGACGGTTTTTTCGTCGTTGTTTTGATTTAAAACCGTCCCATTTTATGCCGCTCGCTGTATATATTAATTACAAAATTCTTCAGAATGTAGTACATATTTAAAAATATTTTCATATTTACTTGACGATGAAGTTTACAATAAATTCTATTTTGTGTCTTAAATTACTATAAATTGCTATCAATTATTGAAATTTACATTAAAACATTTACATTTTTTATTAATTCTGCTGACATTCAAAAGGGCATAGATGTATTGAATGATAATAAATATACAGAATTAATATGTTAACTAATTGCAGACTCATCAAAACATCATTGGTTACCAAATTATTTTCAAAATTATGATTATACTTAAAAATTCATCAAATCATTACAGCGATCTCTTGCTTCGTTTTATTAAATAATTATATTTGGTTATTATCCGTCTAGTTCATGAGTAAAAATAGCATCTCTACAATACGAGTATAATCATCAAAAAAGTTTATAAGGCTGATATGTATGTATGTTTAACTAACACAGTGTGCTCTTTCTTCGCTCGCTCTTCAGGTATGATTTTACCGGTGGTGTTCATGGTACTGGCGAGCTGCAGTATCACGGCGAGGGCGGCTGCGACGCCTACTCCAGGATATCAGCCCAACCCCGCCTACTCTCCTGCGGAACAAGCGCCATACCCAGCTGACCAACCTATATACCAACCGGTAAGTCATCAACTTTCCCTCGCATATATTGTATATTTATGTAAGCACATACAGAAAAATACCGAAAGACGGTTATAGAAAAATATTCTGATTCTACGAAGCTTACCACAACAAGCGTTGCAAGAGATGATTGTTGATCCGCCAACATCGCGCATTTATCTTTTTTTACGAGAAGTTATTATAAGTATTCAGAGGATGACTTTATGTTTGATGTCTATTAACATTTTTCATTAATAGGTTATGTCATTTTAAGGATGAAAGTCATAGCAAACTAGGGTATTTATGGAGCTTAGAAATAGTTTTTTTTATTTTAATCTCCGTCGGGGATCGACTGCGTGACATTCCATATGGTTAGCAAATGCTGCACCACTTGGCTAATATCAGCCTGCATATTGCGCATCATAGAAAAGTTCAGGAAGCCATTATTTGTTGTTCGGTTAGGTGGAGCCGTGCCATCGGATTAAATAGTTACGGCCTCGAGAACATCGGGAATATTATCCGATCTCCTAAAAAATGCATCATATGCATAGTTGACTTCTCTAAGCCCCCGGGCTCACGCCACGAATAGGAATGATGCATACATATATGTATGCGTCATTTGTTTGTTTTTGTTTGGTTGATAGAATCCCATATACTCACTACTATCTAGCCGTACAATGTATTTTTTTTGTAAGTCAGATTATCTTTCTCTGTAGTTTTTGCTCTCCTGTGGTATCCGCAGAACGTCAATCACTAACAATAATGTTTTTTACAGGATACTGGTGTGTCATTCGCTCCATTTGCCTCCGCCCGCCCTACAGGCGGTCAGGAAGTCACCGGAGCTCCTCCAGGAGCAGAGATGCAGCCTTACGCTCCAGAAGGATACGTGGACCCGTCATACCACGCTTACAATGCAGGGTATGACCCCGGATACGGTGTTCAAACTGGGTTAGTACCATCATCATCAGCCTGTAACCGTCCACCGTTGAACGTAGGCCTTCCTCTCGTCTCGAAACTCTTCGATCTTCTGCCTTCCGCATACTCTTGCTATTTTTCTGATGTTGTCAGTCCAAATTGCAAGGAGTAGGCCAACGATAAATGTCATTGGAGATTTTTTTGTAGATTTCTATGTATATAAAGTTGTAGAAAAGCATTTTCTTTTTCCATATGCTCAAAGTTAAAAGTAGTTAGTGACACTCTTATACTACGAGTAAAACAAAATGCTTTGATGAATCTTATTTAGGGTCAATTCTGTTTCATATTGTCATTATGTATTGATACTTGTAAGGAAAACATTAATAAAATATTTTATTTCTATTTTCATTAGATATGAGGGTTACTTGGTACCATCCAACGGCATTTACAACCAACTGGCGACTTCATCTGATGAAGGAACTCTCAGTTATCTCTGGGGTTTGCTCCCGTATGGCGCAGTAAGTACTTTTTCAATTACAAACTTATTGATGTTACTTTGATTACATCCTTACACCTCCTCGGCAAACAACATAATGCTCCTCAACAAAATCATAACGTGAATTTTTTTTAATTTTTATTATTCAATATTCTAATCTACTTTTATGGATCATTGCCCATATTACAATATTATTATTAATTAAATATACATATACTATACATAAAATTCTTTTTTTCAACGCGTCAATCCAAGCACAAAAATAACGGCAGAAGCGGGATGCGAACCGCGGACCTTGGAAACCAACTTATAACCTAATATTAAGCTTGTGAATAAATGAAGACTGATTGAATAATAAAAATAAAAATATACATACTTTGAATATATAATATAGCGACATCTATCGTACGATGATAACAATGATATAAATACTAGTTTCAACGCGAGTCGGTCTAGGCATAGCAATGGCCCAGTTGGCTGAGCGGTATGAATACCTGGGCATAATTGGTTTCCAAGGTCCGCGGTTCGCATCCCGCTTCTGCCGTTATTTTTGTGCTTGGATTGACGCGTTGAAAAAAAGAATTTTATGTATAGTAAATGTATATTTAATTAATAATAAAATCATAACGTTTTTCCAGAAAACGTTAAACATTACAAATAACCTATCTGTGAAAGGTATATTTAAATTCAATTCAAAGTATCACTAATTTTTATGACACTTGTGCAAGTTCGTGTACTTCGATAACTTTAAATAACAGTAGTGAATGAAACTAAACTAACTCCTTGCAAAAATCGCTCCTCAATTATAGCGTGTCTTTAGTTCTAATCTATCATCATCAGCCTGTGTCCATCTACTGAGCGTAGGCCATCTGCATAAGTCTCCAACCTTCTCGGCCCACCGACCTCCGCATTCAGGCTAATCTCACTATTATTCAGATATCAGTCCGCCTTGCAAGGGATCTTCCAACGCTCTTTTGCCACTTAGACGCCATTCGACCACTTTTCTTCCCTATCGACCGTCGTCTCTTCAACATGTACTGCCCATTTCCACTTACCTATTCTTTGGGCAGCCTCCACTGCCCAAGGAAAAGGTACACTTACCTCTTACATACACACTCTTCTTAAATACGAGTACACCTCTTCTTCGAGTTCTTCGGAAAACTTTTTTTTGTATTCTACCTTTCACAAACACTCCGATCATGAATCTCTCCATGGCACGTTGGATGACTTTATTTTATGTGTAAAACCTGCTGTTAGATTCCACGTCTTTGCGTCATAAGTCAATACTGAGAAATAAACATTGGTTAAACGACCTAGTTTTAAAACGGTTCTTTTCCCCTTGCGCTTGTTTATAGAATCAATGTGACATAACTCTCTAGTAAGAGCACGGAACGTATTTTACGGATAGAATGTGATCGAAAAGCCCAAGTAGGTATGTGCTATAGATCGATGTCGGTACTCGTACTTTCATGCTCGAATTCTTCGTATGACATGCAAATTAAGTATCCATTCTTGTTTCAGACTGTGGTGTCAGTGTTCGTCCACGTCGCTAAGATCGTACTGACCGGCGCTGGATTCCTCGCTGCCGGAGCTCTGGTAGTTTTTGGCCTCTGCACGTTTACTCCTCTCTGCACAGTTCAGTTCCCAGGCTTGAACAGCTTTGCCCTCAGGGAAGAAGTCCGTGGCTTGGTGACACCTGACAGAGTGTCAGCAGCTGCGCAGTTCGTTAGAGAGGCCATCAACAAGTACCAGAAGATGCAGACAAGAAGAAGGCGCTAGACCACAACCAGTGACGCAGACATCATCTGCGCAGGACTGTTCCTGATTTACAACGCATATTGCGCAAACATCATGCGCTAAAACTACTACCAATGACAACAGCTGCGCAGAAATTCATCCTTCAATTTAAACGATAGATAACTTCAACAAAATATTTGAATTAAAACCGTGTAAATCGAGGTCAACATTTGTATGAAAAATTAAAGGTGGTTGTATCATCCGTTTTACATACTCATGTTAGTTTCCGATGTTTCAGTTTTTGAATTGAATTTTTTTTTATTGAATTGTCCAGCGCGTAAATCGAGGATGAAACAGTTCAACGTAAATACAAAACATAAAAAATACACTGTAACGTTTTTTACATATCAACGCCATGTGTTGACGTCGTCAAAACGGATTATCGGTTTGCTTTATTATTTAAAAATATATATTTAATAGTTTATTTATGTTAAACAATTAACGATTATAAAAATTGTTTACAAAAATCGAATGAAAATAAAAAATAAATTGTATTTTCAATTTGAAAATTCTACAACAGGGCTTCAGAATGAACAATATTTTAGGCAATTTTGTATTTATGTAATTTAATTTTTAAGTGATTTTGTGGAATTGTGTTTGGGATACACAGTTACAAATTTAGCTCAATGACATTATTATATATCGACACAAATTATTGACATATTTCAATAATTTCTTTTAATATGTAAGATTTTATAGTTAGCAATATTTATAATTAGTTTTAAGATATTCTTGTGTATTTTTAGTGTAAGTTTAATTTTTATTTTGTAATTTTCGTATTTAAAATTACAATATGGCATACAAATTTTTCAGAAATATATAACATTTATGTGCGTTTTATACATTCCCTATAATATATGTGTATTGCAAGTTTATTTATAATTATGTTATTTTCTGATGGAAAATTACAACCTTAATTTGTAGAAATATAAAAAATGTAAAATATTAACCATATTTCAATACTTTTAATCCTATCAGTACCACCGATCCTCCAACGCACTTTTTTACCAAATCCGCCACGAATGAAATATACGATCACTATAAATTACCGCCACTTAGTACTTACAGCTGTCACTGTCCATTCTTCCTCAAGATATTGCATCAGGTCAGTGCCGGTTTTAGGGGGGGGGCGAGGTCAGTCAACGCCCAGGGCGCCAAATGATCTAAGGGCGCTGAGGGCAACTTGCTTAGTTCTTTTTCTTATTGCGCCCTTTCGTAGATTGTGGAATTTGAAATTTGAAATTAAGCAAAAGATTCCAAATATTTCCACAGTTAGTTACTACGAAGATCTGTTATTCGGAGAAGTAAGCATTAACAGTCATTCACGACACGAACATCGATTCATAAATTGTTTTCGAAGAAGTAAATATGAAATAAACATTGTTCAAATAGAAAACAAAAAATGCACTTTGAATCTTATGACCCATTTATGACTCTGTCGGCATTTCGGATATTTTTATTACATATTGTCGCTAAAAGGTAACTTATGTTTGACCGCCGTAGTTGTAAACAATATTTTAGTACTTGCATCCGGCTTGGGGTAGGGATTAAAAATCTATTGTTTGCAAAAAGGTGTTTCCTTTATTTGAATTATTCTGTTGAGGAAGGTGTAATTTAATGTGTTATAATTTAAATTTGCATAGTGCTCTATTACTCAATATAGAATTACAGAGAATTATAATTTACATAGCTTTTTTTAAATAATTACAAATTTGGTCAATTATTATTTATAATTATTTGTCCATTTTTTTTACGTTTTTATTATTAGATATAATTTACTTATTTTCAAAACTATTTTTTGTTCTATCAACAAATAGTTTTATTTATTTATATAAAACATATATATTTGATATACTTTTTATGTTTAACTGTATATTCGGTTTAATTATTGCAAATATTTTATTTCGCTAAGATTTCGTGTTTTTTAAATTTAGTTTGTTTTTTTATTATTTAATCATTTGATTTATTGTTTTAAGAATGTCATTATTCATACATTTATATTATAAGACATAAATTACCTAATTTAAAAGTAAACTCAAAACTATTTTATGAAAAAAAATATTTAAGCTTTTTCATTAATTGATCATTGATGATCGAAAAACTTATTGCATTAAACATTCTATATATTCAATTTTATGTATATTTTCAAGCGTACGTAAGGGGGGGGGGGGAGAATGACATTTTTTTGCCCTGGGGCGCCGTAAGGTCTAGAGCCGGCACTGCATCAGGTCCCGACAACCTCTTGGATAGAAATTCGAGTACTTGAAGATACTGCAGCTCTATTATTATATTAGTATTTGTATAGCGCTCTTTTATGACCGAACGATCATTCCAAAGCGCTTCTTTGCCTCTCTGAGTAAAAAGGTGGGTCTTGAGTCTGCTTCTGAAGGATGCCTACGCTTTAAGCTCTCTTATGCTTTCCGGTAGCGAGTTCCAGGCCATTGGCACCGCGTAGCTGAAAGCCCGATTGCCAAAGACCGTGCTAGGACTACCTTCCGTCAGCTGCAGTGTGCTTCTCTAGTATCCGAAGCATATTTTTGGTGTTTTGTTCATGGTATTTTTTAAAGATATTAGAAGATTAGCTTGACGCTCCCGAGGCCTGAACCATTTGGCTCTTAGATTCAGCTCAACCTGGTATACATTTCATTAAGTTCATACCTCGTCTTTTGCGCCTCCTGAAACTTCATGACCCAAGCAATATGGTCTTCATCTAATCATCTCCAATTTAACGCCTCCACAAATTAGATTAGCAATAAAAGATCATTAACTTTGCAATATTCTTGCTTTCATAAAATTAATGACTCTTTAAAATTTGATGCTAGTAAAAAAAATACCGTTAGAAATACTAACTAATTGAAGGTCTAAGGCTCTAGAGTCTAGGCAGTCAATTAAATGAATTAACAGTCACTTTAATAAACTGGCAGTTGATTCAATAAATTGGCAGTATCCACTGTGTCAGTACGAATGTGATCAGTTATAAAATTATAATGTCATTAATATACTCAATACTGCCAGTAATTAATGTAAAATTAATGAATATTTTCGCACATTAAATGTAAACCGAACCTATGATTAATTTCCAGTCATAATTATTTATTGCCAAATTATTATTTGTCCACTATCAATATATATACTTTAAATTGAAGATTTTATGTGTTTATTACTATCATTTCCTAAATATTTACTGGCCATTAATTAAATAAAATATTGACGATAATTAGTTGCCATAAACTATTCTAATTATTAATTGTGAATTCATTATAAATATGATCGATTCTTAATGATATAAAATATAAAAACATGCAATTAACAAAAAAAGCACCATCTGTGATAATACGAATGTATCAATAATATAAATACGTCAAATATTCTCAATTTAGTAGGTGGAAGCAAATGATTTTGATGGACCGCGCTATGTGTAGAATAGACTTAGATGCATAATTTGCGGTTCGAATCCCAGCGTCAGCTGATTCTTTTATATATTGATGAGAAATGTCATAAAAGATGATGCTGATTTGTACGTGTGTATCAATTTATTATTCTTATTGAATTTTTTGTGTCTTATCTAATCCAAGCAATGTATTTTATGTATCATTGCCTAAATAGGTTAAGCGTAGTTGTTTTAAAAGTACATCATTTTTAATTCTACATTCAAAACTAAGCCGTTCGTAGATTAAAACGTTTCTTATCTAAGAATACTTTTCGTTATCTTATCAAAGTATACTAACCTGGATTATTTCTTCTAACGAGACAATCGCATTTCATACGTTTCTAACGTTTTCCAAGAACCACGATCACAAAAGGATTGATTTTGGTTTGAATGGTTTAATTTGAATTTTTTTATCAAACTAGGATTCAAGACGTTGTGCGGTCCAATTATAGATAAAAGTCAAACCTAAGTCACGCTATGGAATATTTTTCGAATGGAAGGACAAAGCTTTCTAAATATGTTGATAATACTCATTGCAGTTCTTCATTTTGACTGTATTCGTATGAACATCAAAGGTATACAACATTGGACATGGCCTTGACTTGAATCAGGAATGAACTCTGCCGGCGGGTATAGCTCAATGGTCAAAGTGTTTGCTTTGTAAGTCAAAGGTCGTGGGTTCGATCCCCGACCAAGACTAAAGAAAAAAGTATTTTTAATCGATTTCTGAGCTCTAAAATACCCCCGGTTGGTGTGAATTTAATCCATCACCCGTTTTTAGGTGTCAGTCATAGCTTATTAATTAAAATTGGTGGTAGACGAAAGTCGTCCCGTGAAGACCACCCATTCATAGTAAATTCCTGTAATAATAATGGATGATGCGTGAATCTCGGGCTGCAGTCTATGACATTGGCGGATCAACACTCCACATGCAGCGTTTAGCCATATACACCATGGTAAGCGTCATAGAATTCCACAGATGAGACTTCAGAATTACTATCACCATCTGTCGGCATTCTCCTGTATGTGTTTTCATCATCATCATCATCATCATCATCAGCCTGTGTCCATCCACTGTTAAAAGTAGGCCTCCCGCATGAGTCTCCATCCTCTTCGATCCTCCGCCTTCCGCATCCAGGTGTTTACATAAAATAAAATATAACTGAATATCCTAAATAACTCCAATTTATTAATCATACTTCATATCAAATCACACCGTGAACACCACTCATTCATAGTGAGTCCCCATAAAGAAAATATGATGCGTAAATGCTGGGGTGGTTTCAACAAATTTGGCTAGCACTCCACATGCAGCAATTAGTCGTTTATATATAACATATTATATCCTCCTCTTAAAGTTTGATATCGATTTACTGGATGACAGGACGCAGGATCAGGTTCACAATACAAAGAACATGTTTTTGTTTCACAATTCACGTTTATTTGTCAAACACTTGCTTATTCGTCACCCTCCCCTAGGCGTGCGCCAGTTATGACCGTTAGGTCGCGAGCGAACAAAAATAAGAGACAAAAGATCGTTTTTCGAGACTTTACGGCATCAGCCTAAAGGAGCTATATCAAGCTGATATCAATATTTAAAAATGGTAAGCGTTATTAAAACGACACATGAGATTTATCCATCACCTCATAGAACGCATTAACTTTGTGGTTTGTCATATTTAAAGAATAAGTTTTTAGTAAGTAGCTTCTGAGGAAGGTGCTGTGGCACCGAAACCGAAAAAGTGATTATCAATTTTGGTTTCATTGGTTTTTTATAAAGTTTTACTTGTTTTATTCTTCTCCATTACCGTTCATATGTATTCTCCTTATAGTATATGTTTACATAAAAATATAAATTAATAAATTATATTTTTTATTCGAAATGAATTTTAAATTTTTATTGCAAGATTTAAAAAATATATCGTTTTTGTGACTCATGAAATGGTTTCATTGCAGCAATTTTATGCCTGAAGACATCATAATTAGGTTATTTATAGCGGAAAAATTACGCTTTGTTTGATTTATTCGATGCCGCAGTACTTAACGTTATATGCAAACTAATCTCATTGTTCTTATATAGTACAATGGAACCTCTCATAACGAGCACCTCTCATAACGAGTAATTCGCATAACGTGCAAAAAAAATGTGAAAAAATTGCTCCCTTAACGAGCGACATTTCGCATAACGAGTAGCGCAGAAAGGGGAAATCACATAACGTATGACGCACTTGTGAGCCGGAATTTCTGCGTAATTGCGTCAGTTTGTGTTTAGCACTCGTACCGTTTGCACGTAAGTGTTGCATGTGAACACAATTTTTTCTTAACTTACGTGCAGACATTATTTGTATTTTTTTTGAGAGTTTGGAGTTGTTACATTTTCACCAAATTTTAGAGTCGGCTATAAGAAATGTCTCTAGACAGGTGTCTAGTAAAAAATAATTAATTGTTTGTCATAAATTAATAAATAATAAGCTAGTATCGATTTTTAAAAATGTTTCATCCTGGTTTTTATGATCTTTAACAATTTATAAGCATGTAATTTTATTCGAATAAACGTTAAAAAAATGTTTCACGTGGAACGCATTATCGTGTTTTACATTGATTTATGTGGGAAAATTAGTTTCGCTTTACGAATACACATAACGAGCAAGATTCTGGAACGAAATATGCTCGTTATGAGAGGTTCCACTGTACTCGCATATTATCATAATACAACGTTTACATGTATGCAACTTGGAAACATTAAAATTGTACAATTCATAAGAAAATCAGCTTCATTTGTGACTTATACGGCATTGCCAGAAATCTAGTAAAATTGTCACTCAATACGAGTATAAAAAACTGATACACATACAAAGTCACAGCATACATCGTTTATTAAGAATTTTTTCAAATCAAATATTCCACAATATTTTGATGAGAAAAATTTCGTATCAGATTATGTTTGCTGAGAATTTTAATGTTTATCAGTTAGTGAATATTTATATTAATTGTCAGTTGCTATTAAGTATCATTATAAATATTTTTATTTAAAATACTAAAATATTATTATCATTATCATTAAATAAAAATATTCTAAACACACCAAAAAACCATTTAGTGTGATTTACAAACAATATATAAATGGTTACAAATGGGATTGTTTACATATGTTATATAATAATATTGGTGGAAGTCTTTAATATTATAAAATTAATATTATTAAAAAAGTGATTTTTTATTAAATAAGTATATTATAAGTAGGCAACTAATTATTTTGTCAGTATTAATTCAATTAATATAAATATTCAAGATATAGGACAGTAAAAATAATAGATTGGTGGTAGAAAATATTAATTGGCAGTTAATAAATAATGAATGTTAATTACTAATAGGTCAGGTTTTGTTAAGTTTCCATTTTATGTACTAATTATTCATTGTACTGGACATAAATTTGCATGTAAAGACCGTCTACTCACTAGCTTTCAGGCTAAAACTAGCCGTTAATTTAATTTAAATATCGACCGTTTTAGATTTATTACTGGCAGTAATGAATATACTCGTATTACTGACATTTAAATTTTATAACTGACCACATTTGTACTGACACAGTGGATACTGCCAAGAGTAATTTACTGCCAAAACCATGAATTAGTTACTGAACAAATAAATACAAGCCTTACACTCATAAGTATTGGTATCATATAATTTAACAGCGTTTAAAAGATAAAATAAAAATAAATTAATATTATTTAAAACATTGTAGCAAATTTAAAATATTTATTTTTACAACTTATGAGACAGTCCTAGAGTAAAAGAACGTTATTTTGATTTTTAAAAAGTGAATCACAATTCAAAAGTCAACTTAATTTACACATTGTGTGTAGTACATAAAAAATACACGTTTATAATTTTTCAAATTTCTTTTGACTTCCTCCTTAGAAAAAGCATTTACCATATCTTTAATAATCGCTCACCGATTTTTTTATATAAAAAAAAATATATTGCATCGCTATTTTTAGGTGTAAATGCTCTTCGTTACTCATGGCACTTACGTTTCAATAGCTAGATTTTTCCAGCTCTTATCTTTGTTGAGAGTTGCTCATTTGTTGGCCAGTTCCAACTGTTCAGTTCGCCAAAAATAGCACTTCAGTGCAGTCGCTACGTGCTACATAACAAGTGGAAAATAAATAAGTGACACAGCCATGGGAAACTCTTCAAAGAAGATGAACATATCCAATACACCACCGGATGGAAACAAGACGAACAAAAACACCAGAAAGAAGAACTCCAACCTTCCTGTTGTTACGCTTCCTCTTTCAGCAGAACAGAGAGAAGCCTCTTCTAAAGGACCAGCACCTCCTGCTCCAATAGTTAGTGTATCAGATGAAGCATTGAAAAAAGATGTGCCACTTACTGAAAGCTTAACTAAAGAAGTCAAAGTTCAAGAAAGTTTAACAAAAGAAATTAAAAACAGTGAAAGTTTAACAAAAGAAGTGCCACTTGAAAAATTAACGAAAGAAGTTGCAGTTGCTGATTCGTTAACTAAGGATGTACCTTTAGAAAGCTCAAGTAAAGAAACAATTGAGTCATTAACGAAAGAAGGGCCTTTACAAAAGATCACTAAAGAATTACCTTTAGAAAGTGATAAAGAAGCATTGGAATCATTGACTAAAGAAGTGCCATTAGAGAAATCGGGTACAGAAGAAACAGTTGAATCTTTGACTAAAGAAGTGCCATTAGAAAAATTAGGTACAGAAGAAACAGCAGAAACTTTGACTAAAGAAGTGCCATTAGAGAAATTGGTTACAGAAGAAACAGTTGAATCTTTAACAAAAGAAGTACCATTAGAAAAATTAACGAAAGAAGTCTTGATTGTAGAAACTTTGACAAAAGAATTACCCATTGAGGTTACCGAGAACAACTCCAGTGCTACTGTGTCATCTATAGAAGATACTAGGTAACGATTTGTGAAAAATTTCAATACATGGATGCTTTGAAACGAAAGAATATAATATTGAAATGAAAGTATGTTCCACTTTGGAAATGGAGTAATACTCTTCAATTTATATTTTTTTATATTTAAGTCGATTCGTTAAAAAGACATGTTCAATGTATTTCCACGTTTTTGTGTATTGGCAGTATTTTCTGATATTTATTTTGACGCATTCAATGAAAATAAATAAAGACGTTTATTTCTTTCAAAGGCTTATTTAAACATGTAGAAACATAAATTTAAAAAATATATGTTTTTCGAAATTATTTTCTTTCAAAATAAAATATGTTTTAAGCTGGTTAGAATCCTTTAATTAATTGTTTTGATAAATTGAAAATCTTAACAAGAAAACATACAATTTATCGCAAAACAATTTAATTACGCCACGGAGGAAAATCATACATGGTGTATAGCAACTCCTTAACTAGTTTGAGCTGATCAAATTTAGATGGTATTTTAGGGTTACGACTCAATATACGAAAGCATAGTGAATTTTTGTTTTAAAGAGAAGAATTATTTGGTGAAATATAAACGAGCTCTATAAAAATTCCCATTTCCCAATTTTCTTCAAGCAAAATCAGCTTTAGATGAAGTGATTGAATTTATTTGAGATAATCAACATGATGTTTAATTAAGCATTTACTCGCAAGAGTGGAATCATTTAATAAATACATAAGTTAATGATGTTATGTGTGCTTCAATTTGAGTGTGAAAATGATTGAGATGGATATTGATTCTTTCTCTTGAATTTAGTCGTTTGGCATTGCTATTAATATTTGTAATCGTTATATACTCGTACATAATGCACTTAAGCTAAAATGTAAGTGACATAACACTTATCCGCCTAACTAGTAATCGAACTAGAACTTTGACTGATAAACACGCTGATTACAATAAGTCTATACCAATGGTCTTCAATGTGTGATCCATTGTAGAAATTTAATTTAAATTCATTCACCTAATCGATCATTCTTACATTCAATTCTCGATCTCAAACGCAACTCGAATAATTTGAAATACGATATCCGTACTTATAAAGGCATTTTTTAATTGTAATAAATAGTAATGTATTGATACCAATAGGTGAATTGACAAAAGCCCTGACTTGACAAAAAATATATTTGAAAAAATACAAAATAGCCTAACTAAGGCACGCGTTGCTGCTAATGCCGAATGAGTCACGGCCCTTTAGCAACATAACGCGCCCTAGATGGTGGTACTCGTAGTACCAGACTGCTGACAGACCGCATGGGAGAGGTTCTCCTTGCGTCGCTCCTCTATGCCGATGGCACCACTGGGAAACAATGATTCTTTCGTCGACCGTTGACAAAAACGATGGCGCTGTTAACGCCAAATACCGGTCTTCGTAACAATATGACGACCGGTGTCAGTGTATTTATTTATTTATATACAGAATCGAAATTCCAATTTTTTTACAAATATTTAGAAACATAGAGTATACATAAATATACAATAAATAGAGAAAATAATAAAAAATAAAAATAACACAAAAGAATAAGAAGATGACACGTGTCAAATATCTCAGAGATCAAATAGAACAATACCATCGACAAAAGAGGAAAAGGATGTAAGAAAAGGATCGAGGTGTGCTGGTAGGCCATTTGGGAGCGACATTGCCGTTGTACCAAATTGAGTGCTTGAAGCTCCACAAGCATCGACTGGTATCAAAAATAATGAATGGCCACGAGCACGGGTGTACCTATCTGGAACATAGAAGTTAAAACATTCAAGAATCCCAGGGTTGTGAATTGAACCGCGAAGAAGAAGGAATGAATGTTTGAGTGCAGCAATTTTCCTCCGGGAATCTAGCGAATGGAAAGAAAGCATCCCTAGAAGAAAAAGATAAATTTATATTCACAAATATTCGTTAAATATTGATATTATGTAGATGGCATAGTCAAATACTTAATTACACAATGAAATATTTCTGAAAACGTGTGAAGATAAATATCAGATTGACGCTAATTCATGTAATACGTTTCCATTTTTCACCAGTTCACAGACTTTAAATAGTTGAAGAGCACTGGTCTGTACACCTTACTGATTACAAAAGATTTTATCGATGTGTGTACTTGTGAAAAACAACAATTCCACCTAAAAATACAAAATTACAAGATTAAATTCCATCAGTAATACGTAATTTTGTAATACTTTTTTTTGTATATAAAATTATGATGACGTGTAAAGAATTTTTGTGAGTACAACTGTCCTTCATGAATGAATTTTGAAATGAAACCTTATTCAACCGTCTTTTTTTTGAAAAGTTCTTTTTTTTCTTTAAAAGTATTCTATGACAGAACTGTCCACTTTTTAAAGTATCCCTAAGGTCCACTTTTTTCATCGAGTTTTCTTCTTCTTTGTTTTCTTTTTCGGTGTTTCATTGACATTTTTATTTCACACAAGTTATGGTATTATATTTAAATTTTCAAAATTTGGAACATCTGATCTATTGAAATAAATTTAAAAATAATATAACAAATTTAAGCTACTTTTCAATAATTAAAATGTTCGAAATTGAAGATCTCTAGGGCCTTATATAATGAGTAAAATGACAGGGTGAAAGATTTAACAGTTGTGTTACCAGTAAAATCAAATATAATCATAATAAATAGTATACATTTATATTTTGAGAGATCACTTTTCAGTTTCTCTTTCGATAGGAAATTTCTTTGCTACCTTTTATTCAGGCTCCCTAATAATTGTATCTACCATGATAAATAAATATTGCATTTATACTACTTTTAACCTAACCAGGTGAAACTTCAATATGGATCACATTGAAAAACTGATATTCATAAAATGAGAGCATTGCTTTCTCTGTAATGAATAACTTAGTGACTATTCTCAATAAAACGACTGACAATATAATCAATCAAAAATAATACTATATATTTAATATTTATAATGGTAATCAACGTGGACACTAATAATACGAATAAAATTCTATATTAATATTTTAAAATGTATATATTTTTTTAATGGTTTGCAACATAACAAACTGAAATCGTTTAGTGTGTGCCTAATGCGCTGTTTCATGCCTATTCACATTTTCAGCGCATGTTTGAAAAATTACTTATTCATGTAATTCGTGCGTCATTTCCAAGAAAATGCACTCAGTATTTTATTACTGAAATCCTTCAGCAAACATTAAATGCTCACTGTACTTGATACAAACAATGACTCGCGTGAAGGACAAATGACGACCGAATAAAAATATGTTTTGATCAAACACATTGCACTTGAAACGGAAGGAGAACATACGTTGTTCTTGAGAATTTTAAGGCCTCTGCTAACATGACTAAACATTGAATACTGCAGTAAGACAATAACGTAGATAAATCATATTTAATGTACGAGTATAATTACAGACTCAAACATAGCGAATCACTTTAAGAAGTACTATTTTAGTTCACATAGACGTTGTTGACTCACTTATTCTCTCTATAATACTGTGGCTTACGTCTTTGCTATTCTTTTTCATAAATTTAATACATCAATGTTTCTTTTTCAATGTGTTCAGCACTCACTTTACGAACCATTATAAAAAATAATATTTATTTATTCACCTTGTTTTTACATGGATCACGATGAGTATGGCCTCTATTTAGGAGACTGCAGTTTTCACTAACTCTTAGCTTTGCTCAATCCGTCACTGTCAAGAGACAAGTTGTATTGAGGACATACTCAACGTGATGGATATAAAAACTAGGGAAATAAATAAATATTAATTCCATTTGTGAAAATTCAGACGAATTAATATTCTGAAAAGGTTATCTTTTGTCTATCACATATATTTTTAGGTTAAGCTGAATTTAGGCCCAAATAGTCAGGCATCGGAATGATCAAATTAATTATCAGATCTCCTTAAAAAATCGGTTTATCAAACACCCGAAATAGTAAGATACTCGAACAAATCTTGACAGAAGACAGAACTGTGTGTTGGCATTCTAATGAAACATAAATGTTCTATCAACAATAAAATGGTGATTTTCTTTCCAAAAACATATTTTAGATATATTTCACGTTCATTGACCTCTCGGCTTTTCCCTTCAAAAAGGTTCAAAAGAATAGTAAAAGACCTGCAGGCATATTATTAAGAACCTGATGTATTAAATATATTACGAGTATGTGAAAGAATACAGGGTATTTAAGAAAATACTTATTATATTGTACTATATATACTATAAATACTTTATTTCTGTAAATATAGTTACTTTATTTACTAAGCTTTTCCAGAGCTTTGTAAAGTAAAACTTCTTTAAAAGCGACCTGCTTTTGAAGAAAATTTCAACATTTCTTTTGTCTCTGTTGCATACGTCATAAAAAATATTAATTTCCAGTAAGTATCATAAAATTAACTACCTTTAGAAACTAATAAGTTTTTCCTTCTAACACAAGAGACACAGTTTTATTGTAATTCTCTGCAATTTTTGTCTTTCTGCTATTTCTGACAACTATTTTTCATTTTATTATATCTTGAGGTTAAGCGCTCTTACAAAACGAATCCGTGATGTTATTTAGAGACGTTACGTATAGACTATTATCAATTTTTCAACAGCTTGTAAGATACATATTTGCTTATTTTACATATAATAATACGTATAATACCTTGATTCAGAAAATCTTAATTGTCGTTTTCAGTATAAACGAAGCCTGGAAAAAACTCGGAATGCTATTAGTAGTCTGAAAAGAAAAAAAAAATTTATCACTTATTAAAAACTGAAGACAAATGTTATAAATTATATTACTTACTAAATATTATTTTATACGATTTTTTAAATAATTGAATGCTTCTTTGTGCACCCGCATTCATGAAATTATGTTAAAAATTGGTTTTTAGATAAAATTTTCACGTAAATATTGTACTTAACAATATATATTTATTTGTTACAAATTACATTTTTATTATGATTTCATGTTAGTAGGTATAAACGCATATTTTTCAAATAACCCAATCAGATAGGATTGTTTTGAATTATGTTCTCGTAGATGGATATTATGATAATGGTCAAAAATGATTACTCATATCAATACATTAGAATCAAAAGAAAAAATTTGATTAAATAATTCGTAATCAATTTTTAAATATTATTTTCCATTATAATATAACCATAAGACGCAAGACCGCGACGGTATTTCCATACAATGGTTACAATGAAAAGATTTCTACTAATATTAGTAGCAATACTTGAGGCTGAAAAATCATTAAACTTACCATTAATTGTAAAGGACGATACAATAAAATATTTAATAAAATACATTTTTGGTAATACTTACTTTTAATGTATTTTGCTTTTTGAAATGAATTCTATTTGCTGAATGACATCCTACTAAGAACATATAATTACAGTAAGTAGTGTACCTTAAGTAGTGTTTTTTGTTTTCAGATTTAGTTTTTAAAAGCTAAAAAACACACTTTTTCCACTTTTCATAAGAATTCTTTCATAAAAATCAATAGCAGCGTACCTATTAATTACTACTTAAAATACTACACTACGTATAAAAGTGAGTTTTTGCATATCAATTGTAAGTAGGTTGGGTTATTTAAGGTAAGGCTACGTTAGGTTGAGTTATGTTAGGTTTGTTTTGGTAAAGTTATACCCGCCGGCGGATGAGGTTGGGTTACAGTTCAGGAAAGGTTAGGCTTTTTTTTCAACTAGTGTTGGATCACACTACAGTCAATTCAACAAAAAAGAAGAGGATAACATTTGGTCTAAGCAACAGTTGCAAAAAAAGTTGGCGGACCCTTTATTAGTGATATCGAACTCAAATTAAACCAAAATATCAATCAAATAAAAAAAAAACCATTCAATTGATATATTGTTGGAAAAGTTCATTGAGAATTTTCTGAATCACCCTGTCAGTGGATCAGAACAAAGAAACAGCAAACAGAATATGGAACAGTGGGTACAGTATGTTCCAGAAATAATCGTTACCAGCTGAATGGCTTTCATCGCGGGCGCCGTACCCGCCACCTGTATCCGTCCCAACAGGGACGTAGCGAGGGCGTTTTAACACCGGGCGGCACGTTTTAAAGGGCGGCATTTTTTTCATCCCTTTATTTATATTCACCTGTGAGAAGTGATGAGTTCATTTACGTCTATGTTTTATGATCTGAACATATCCTGATTGACGACCAATAAAATAAATCATCAATATTAATTCCATAACGTCAACAGCAAGCGATGGAATGCTTTTGTAGCATACACTCGTATGTTCTCTCCCTTATACAATAAACATTTGCAAGCCTCTACAACCCCTTATCCAAACATCTCGCATCTTTTTAACATACAATATATAATTAATGTAGTGGTTTAGATCCCAAAAGTAGCTTTAAAGGTTTCGACTTTTTTTGTTACTCTGCTGCATGCGTTTATATTTTGTAAATGAAACGATTATATTCTTTTTATGTTTCATTTATTTGTTCACCCGTAGAAGGTTATTAAAAACGGGCAATAGATAAAACTTATGAATAACATAATTTGTAAATTGGTTTTAACTTAAATTTGAGTTTGTACATATTGTCTCAAAAAATTAGATTTTCGACGATTAGCCGTTTTTAATTCATGTATTGACCCATGTGAAAACTTATTTTCTTAGATTGATACAGTTCTTTTAAAGTTACATATTGTTTAATTCTATGTTTTATAGGCGGTCAAATTTGATATTGCCCTGGGCGGCATATTACCTCATTGTGCTTTTTTACTCCACCGTGCTTTCACCAGACAGGCTTCAGGAAAAGCCACTATTTCCAAAACTATGCACGAAAATACCTCGCACAGGATGCGACTTTCTCACACGCATTATTCATTAAATAAAGACCGTCTGACCTAGACAGTTTGGAGGTATCTATCTCACCGACAATGAGTTTTCAAATAAAATCATTAGTGAAATACGCAGTATCGTAATCATTCATTTATATTTTAATTTCGATTCCTATTAACATTCTCCTCTCTCAAAAAAGGATGTTATTACGTCGCGGGAGGGCAGGATGAGGAGCAGGTTAGCAAACAAACACTTCCTTTTAGTAGCACAGATTATATTTACTTTAAAAACATTACAAGTTTCTGACCACGCGGGATGACATGCAACGTGGACCTTGCCTCGCCAAAGGGTGAGGACCGACTGATGATCTGCGCTGTCCGGGCTTCCGATAGCACCACGAGCGGTGGTATTTTTAATTGACACACCCGTTAGCGGAACCGTCCAAAATGACAGCACGGCGCATCTAAATGCACGACAAGCGACCCGAAATAAAGAGACGAAAGATCGTATATCGAGGTTTTCCGTAACAGTAAGCAAGGTTTTCATCATGCTGATTTTTATAATCAATATGTGTTACACTGATCCCTATTTTCACTATAAATATTTTTAACTATGATTCTTTATCCAATCTATTTAACATGTCTCCAATTAGATTATAAATCTATTAAACATCCATCTCAATTTATTTATCATTATGTTTTACTTTCAATTATATTTAAATCAATATTAATCGGCTGTTTTCAGGTCTCAACAGTCAGTAAGGTCTTGGACTACCAATCAACGATTTTGGAGCACCTATTCTTTGATTTTGCTGACTTGTAGCTCATCAGTTGATGTACAGGTGATGGTGATCCTGGCCGTATCTCGTCTTCAGCGCTTTCTAGACTCTCTTTGAACATTTTGTATCACTCGTAAATTCTTGTTTTCGATCGATCTTGCTCACCAAAGGCCTTCTGTAACGTGTTCAACGTTTCGGCATCATAAATTTAACTCCACACCCAAAATTTAATGGAACTGCGTTGCTAAATAGTTATACAAAACTAAATAACACTTGGACGGGTATCTCAAACACTAAATAATAATTTGACATGCAATTTGGCGCAGATGTTAGCGATAGTAGTGCCGACATAAAAATAAAAAGATTTATTCGATTCGCTTATAAACATCAATTTCTATCGTATAAATTATCCATTTTTCTATGACTACTCGTAATTTGCAATCAATTTGGAGTATTTGAGCATTGCTCAACCAGCTGCCATCGTATTCTCAAATCAATTTATTTTGGAAAAATGTTGTACAGAACATGTTCAGTAATCTACGGCTTTCCTTGATAACCTTGCTTGAAGAAAAGTCTCCATTGTTCAATGATCTCCTTTTAATAAAATTCAGATAAAAAAAGTATTTTTCAGCACATTAATGTCTTTATATTCAGGTAATAATTTGTCATTTTCCAAAGGTAATCGGCTTATAAAGCAGATGTTCTAGAGCTCAATTATACAATTTCAAAACGATATTAATATAAAAATGTATTTTTGAATTTTAATTGTAGTTATTAAATAGCCAGGGAAAGAAGTTATTTTTCAGAACAGCTGGTTTGAAATTATATGTCATCGCCCTGGTCGCCATGGCAACGACGTAAACAACTACACTTCAGCCGGCCGACCAATCAGGGGGTGGATTAGGAAAATGGCCAACTCGGTGGAGTGCTGAATTCTCGAAACTCATAAGGGCAACACCAGAAATACCATGAAATAATCAGTGTACAATGTGGCTACTCGGACACAGCGTACACTCCAGAAGATGAGACAGGGTCTGCTTCGCGCCGCAGTCACATTCAATTGGCCCGCTGTAAAACTGCCAGGCTTTCATTTGTGTCCTCGTCTTGCATATCCCGGTCCGTAGTCTGTTAAGAGACCTCCATATGGCGCCAATGATCGCGTCCGAATCTCATCCATACTTCTTATTGGAACGTTAAGGGAAAATAACTGTGAATATTTATCAGCTTTTTTTCGTTCAAATGTACAGACTCTGTTCGCAGTGTATACTGAAGTCCAATTTAAAAAACGTTTACTAAACAGGTTATTGCAAAATTTTACCAAAAAAAAAACAATGGTTTTTTTTAAGTCTGGTGGCACACGTTCCTTACTCTATTTTTCAGTTTCTACAATGTTGTTGATGAATACTAATGCATATATGTTTTATATGAATACAACTGTTTTTTTTAATAGAAACAGAATTAATTATTGAATGGGGGAAAAGCAGTGCTACACTAATTAAAATGTATTTATAAGCTAATTAACAGCTTAACAAATTTGATTGATATTTCGTAAAATCAAATTAATGACACAAAATTCGTAAATAAATAAATCAAAATATCATTAATCTATAATCTCTTTTACTTTGTTTATTTTAATTTCCATGTTTTTTTATCTCAGAGCAATGTTTTGAATTGTGTTTTTTTGCGTAAATATGATTTTTTTACATACAGATATTTTGTTATCATTGATATTGAGTTAAGTTACTTTATTTTTGGCGGTTTTTTACATTTGAAGACATCGATAAGATAATAATGTAAAGTAAAAATAACACAGACTATTTTTTAAACCGAGATAGCACGTATTTGCTACTACGAGTATAACCTTTGAACGCCCAGTGGTTTCCTTACGGGACCGCAGATTTGCATGGTTCAATGTCCTACGGTCCCATACAGGAGTGCTTATGGTTCATAACACAATCGGATTACATTTATTTGAAATAATAGTATTAAATTAATTTCATGGAAGAACCTATTGTGCGACGAAACATTACAAACATTGGCCTGCTAGGGCATTGAACGACGCAAATTTGCGGTCCCGTATGGGACCCCTGGGCGTTTAAAGGATACTATCAAAATCAAGGTACTAGCGGAATTTCGCTCTGCAGTCAACCATTATACAACGTTTTCTTAAAATTAGATGATTAACCCGATGCTCCCAAAGCCTAGACTATTTAATCCTAGAAGCAGTTCAATCATGTATGAAAATTACCACAAAACATAGGATAAATATCCGTTAGAAATAAATAAAAATGCGTGCATTGTAGGAAGGTTAACTGTATTTATAACCACTCAAAATGGATTTTCGCGCATGAGAATTTTATCTGTCTTGCTCATTGCTATCGTTCTCAATGGAAAAGGAACCCCATTCTACATTTTTTTCTCACCAAACTTGATTTAAGCCAGGATACTTAAGCTGCATTTCGAATACACTTGAGCATTTATTTCCACATATTAAATACTATTTTGAAATTTAAGCCATCTAGGCGCTTATGATTATTCAAGATACAACATAAATGGAGGTGTTTGTGAATTTAAAAATGCAAGTCACTCTGTAGCGATAGTTCCTTGTGGTCGATCGCGTTCGTCGCGTCATAGAATCCTTTTAAATAAATTAAAATAAAAACAAACCTCTAACAAAAGCAAAAAAAAGTAATAATAATAAATCAAATTGATAAAAAATAATTTATTACCTGAAAATAAAAAGTTTTTTTCGTTTTGATTCGTGATTTTTTTTATAGTTGCAGGAATGAAAAATAAATAAATCATTATTTTTTGTGCCAAATGCCAATTATTTTGTTCGTAATATACAATTTTACAAGACTCATTTATTGATTTAAATACAATTTAACAATTTTAACTTTAATAATAATTTATTCCTTTTTATTTTGCACTATATATGGGAAAAATTACATTAAAATAAGATTTTTTTAAAAACTTGTTTTTATTATTTGTTTGCCGATTTATTTGTTCTTCGGACTCATTTTCCAACTGCTATTGGTCCAATGAAAATAGAATACTATATAAAAATATATTTATTTAAATAATTCTTAATGAACCACCATTATTTATCGATATTTATTTTTATTGTATAATAAGGATAAAAGTATTTTATTTAATGTTATAAATATTTCAATTTCTTTGATAACTTTATACTCTTTGAACAACATTCAGTTAGTTAACTTATGATAAGTATTGATAAAACTGCAAAATTAATAATCTGATAAATAAATAAATAATATTTTTAACATTTTGTTTTTCTGTCAGTGTTTTTTTTTAAATAATTTTTCATATGCAATTTTCCCATGGTTAATTTAAAATAAATCATAAAAATAATTGATTATTGCTTATACTTTTCGTAAAATAATTTTTTTTCCTTTTAGAATTTAAACTAAAATAAAGCGCTACAAACTTCTCAAAGTTCTTGAAAAAATACATTTATTAATTGTGCGGTGTATAAAGCTTCCCAAACTGGGGCAGTGCATGGACACGGTTGCTGTGGCAAAGCAGCACATAAAAAATATTGAGTAAGTTCAAGTAGAAAAAATGTATTTCACTTACATTATTTCCTTACTGAATAATTAGTAACTAATGACTTTACCATACAAAGAGATAAAGAAAGTACTTCGGCACTAACTTGGTGGTAAATTAACCGTTTCGTTACGGCTCGGTGGAATATAAATTATACTGTCAATACGGCGTGAATTTTTCAAAGCATTTTTTTCCTTAAAACTAGTATTTGAAGCATAAATGTACTAATCTGACCTATTTTCATATACCACATTGGTTCTTCTATCCTTTAGCTATCAGATGATGTATAAAAAATTATTATATTTAACTCATTATGTAATTCCATACATGTGGTGGCATTAACACATGTGGGTTACAAAAAAAATCGCTCCTGTGACGAAACCTAACGATATTTATTTACATGCTATACAGATTCCTGTAAAGAATACCTCTAGGTTGATAAAAGGAATGACTACAGTTTCAAGTTCCTACCGTAGATGTCACAATGAGTACTGAAAGTAGCAAAACGATTGTAGGGGAATCTAAGACGGCATATATCGACAACCGATGTGAAAGGGTTACAAGAATTTCCATATCTTACCAATTTAACTCTATTTTCAGTGACCAAATTAAGCATATTTCTAAATTCCTTTTGAGGCAGATTTTCTTTACATAATATTCAAAAGGACTACCACTAGACATTAGTAACTGCCTGGAATACAGCATCTCAAGAATCAACCTCAGGAGGAATAACCAAGTCTTTCTTTCCATCCATCGAAGACTTAAAAAAAGACGAACTCCGTGAACTTTCATCTTTCTCAAGCGTTAACCGGACACGGTATTTTCAGAGAATTCCTAAAAAAAATGGCCTCTCTTCTTCCGACGCATGTCCATGTGATCCAGGCATACAACAGACGGTGAGACACTCTCTCGTTGTGTGCATCATCTATGAGAACAGGAGACGCATTCTGTGTTGTCGTCTGCGAGTCTCTACCATATCTTGGGAGGATTTACCTGAATTGCTGCTTAGTTCTGACGGTCCCTTGCTGTTAAACTTCATCAGGGAAATCGTCGGGGCTACAAGAGCGGTTAACGAGGCTGACATGGAATAGGCTCCTATGTTCTTCAACTATTTCTCAGACGTATATTCTAACCTTGTGTGTAACTTGCAGGGTACAATACGCAACTATTTATTTTTTTTCTACATTTTTTTTAAGTGAAAAAAAATCAAAAAAAAAACTAGATATAAGTTGTTGATCTGATCATAATCTGAATAGTAGCATGATAAAAGAGATATATTATAATTCTGTGTAATGCGGGTGTGAGGCGTATCGTTAGGCTCCGTTTTGGAACTGTAGACTAGCAAAGCTAAGAGCTTGGAAACCATAGTTAAGTCCATGTCTGTATCACGCGATAGTAAAAATACTTACAGTGATTTATTCATCAAATTAGAATTTCATTATTCTTAATGCGCAAAGTGTAAGCTACTCGACTTGCTGTTTTTTTATTATTTCTCTCTCACACGTTAGCCGAGGGTTAAATCACTCGACTGTCGTGTAATCGATGATTGGATCTGCAGCAAAACTGTGATTTATTTAAAATGTTATTCAGTGAGCATCACTTGCTCAAATAATCCATGAATAAATTACTGTGATTTACGGACGATGTGAAAACCTTAAATCCAATGATGTTAACCATATCCATTCCTTATCGAAAGCAAGATACAAATTTCCACTAGATATGAAGACATCCTTAAAAAAAGCTCCGATTTTTTTTTGGTTTTAGGTTCGAGACTACTACAGTTTTAACAACTCTATGGGTCCTGAACCATATTTTGGCTTCAATTGCAAGACAAAAACGATGCTATATTTTGATTTCCAAAGATAAATTAGCTAGAGTTAAGTAGGGAAAGGCTCTTTTTCATAATCCACCAGATTAAACGGAATTACGCTGCTTTTGAGCGCTTCTGGGCGTCCGTTGCAAGAGTGCAGACGCAAGTAATGACTCTTAACGGATGTCTGCCATTCTGCAGAATCCATTTCCTTAACCATTAACGCTGTAGTATACTAACTTGTCCATTTGACATCTAATTGATGGACCTAGAATCACGGAAAGACCTTCAGCCACTCTGTAATAAGTAGCTTTTTGCGTGCGTCCAGTAACGGGTCTCCATCTGGGGCTCCAAAAACGGGACGGGACAGGGAGGGTTTTCACCAAGCGAATCCAACAGATTGTTGGACCGGTTGTATACGTCGACCTCATCACCACGGAGTCTAACTACCATACTTTTTCTGTACACGAGGCGACTTTAAAGACGGAAAAAGTCAAATTTTTAACGTCTGAAATATATTTTTTACACCCACGTTTTGTGGTGCTCGCCAAAGACCGTATTTTTAAAAGGCTTGATATATATAAGTATCTGTAACTAATTGAAGTATGGTAAATCTCATTGAACTTGTTTGTCTTGTTTGTTTGCAGCAACGCAGCCGCTAAGGTTGCTGCTGGAAGGATGCCTGTGGATTTGTACTTCCTGGCGCCATCACCACCCTGCAGAGCTGTGATGATGACGGCAAGGGCTCTGGGACTGGATCTTAACATGAAGGTGTGCAACGTGCTGGAAGGGGACACCATGAAACCAGAGTTTCTGAAGGTATAAGAACTTTGGAACACCATTAAACGTATATGTGTGGATCAAAAAACATCCTCTATGATGGATGAAACAAGATAATACGACACATGTTGAAAAGGGAGCAATAACTGGAATTCCAGAAGCTACGGACTTTGAGATGCACTGTGAAACTGATGTTTTAATAACTGTGTATTTTGGGACATTGTGAAACTAGAGCTCCTGAAGGTGCGTGGACTAAAGAACCTTGCTTAGCCTTTGCTTTACTGGACTTTTACTAGTTAATGCCCTAGTTCATGAACGCATCTTCGTTATGACTTAAATGCATTGTTTGTTTAGGGTGTTCTAAAATAACACTCCTCATTTAATGCCTCTCAATGTTCTTTATGCAGTGATTTTATTTGAGTTTAGATAAAGTAAACTTTGTTTAGATAAAGGCCTTGTTATTTTTTTTATTAACATAAACATACTAAAAGCTGTGTACGAAATATATGATTGGTGATTATGCAAGAGAAAAAATTCAAGTTCGTATTAATTTGTTTCTAGAAGATAATCAGATTATAAGAGGGATGAAATGTTTCAGAAAAGCATTCCAAAGCGTACATGTGATGTTAAGAAAAGAGCTGAAGAAAGTACTCAATTTAAGTAAAAATACAACTTTTAAAGATTGTCTAAAAGGGTTCGCAGGGGTTGTAAAGTTGATATAAAGGGGCAGGCCTTAAAATTTAAAAGAAGAATGTTGAATTTTTAAGTATCAATAAAGTGACACACCCTATCTTAATTCTTTGAAATAACAAACATAAAAGGTTCTTCGCATTCTATCTTCGTAGTATCAATCCGGTGGATTGGTTTGCAGCAACAAAATCTTGCATCTTGATTTCCACTCTTCTCGATCCTCTGCAATCCTCTTTAGCTCAGCATAAGCGCTACAACTCATGTCCTCAAACACTTGCAGTAAATATCGTCTAGGGCGCTCTCTGCAGTTTCTACCCTCAACCATCCCTTCCACAGTGTCGTGAAGAAGACCATCGGGCTCGCCTCTGAGATGGTTCTTACTAGGTGCCTATCTTCTTTGATTATGCTGAGAACCTCATTGTTCGTGATGAGGTCTCTCCAGGAAATTCCGAGAATTCTTCTGTAAGACCGCATCTCAAAGGCATTATAATTAAATATTTATCATTATTTTCAGATGAACCCCATGCACACAATTCCAACAATAAATGACAACGGGTTTATTCTATGGGAAAGGTAAATATTAATGAATATATTTATTCCTTATGTAGGATTAAAATTGTTTTATAAATTATAATGATACGTTTGAGATAATAATTCAAATAACTAATAAAATTTGCTAATGTATCTGTTTGAATATTGTTCTATTTTATGTAGTAAAAAATGATAAGGCTTTGTATAAATACATAAACAAAACGATAAATAAACTCGTCCAAGGCGGATTATTTAATACAAACAATTATTTATATTAATATCTAATTGACTATAGTTTCGCAAATACAATGGATTTATCAACTAACATCATAAATTTTCCTCGTGAATATTTAAAGAGCATAGAAAATCAATCTTTCAGATCATAAAAATTATTACCTTGCATTGTGTTTTAATATTCTACAAATATTACCCCAGTAATAATCTGTTTTTATTTTATTTTTGATAAATTGCCTGAATAATTACTATCTTTTAAAACTTTTTATTTACATACATTTTTATTTATTGTTATTAACTGGTGATTTAATTATAAGCACGTAATTGAAGTGATTGAATTCTTGATATTTTATTGTACTCAAAAAACATTATACTTGACTATTTAATTAAATAAATAAGATTTAAAAGAAGCTTACCTTATACTCGTAAGGTAAGATATTTGATTTTTTCAATGTTTTCAGCATTCACTTTGAGATCCATTATAAATTATTTAAATTTATTTATTTTACCTTGTTTATACATGGATCACATAAAATAAGTTCTCTATTGGGAGACTGCAGTTTCGACTAACCGTAGCCTTTCTCAATCCATCACTTGTCACAATCCATCTGAGTTATCTCTTAAGTGATGGATTGAGAAAGGCTACGTCTTAGTCGAAACTGCAGTCTCCTAATAGAAAATATATCTTACGTGATCCATGTAAAAACAAGGTAAAATAAATAAATATTTATAAAAAAATTACTGAGAATATTTATATTGTATTAATTATTAGGGCAAACATGTAAAACATTAAAAATCATAAGAAATATCAATAATTTATGTAATGATCATGCGGTATATTATTGCCGAATACATTTTTTTTTTTACTAAAGCGATATGTACTATAGTTAAAAAAAACGTTACATTATATTATATTTAGCGATCTATGATACATGATATATCGGCTCTTGAGCATTATCTACTAATAACTAATACATAATGCTCATGAACAAGTAAGTGGTTCATGACCACATCGTAATTCACATAGAGTTTGAAATACAAAAAAGTTTTCTCCCTCTTATTGACCGTTTTATGTGTTTTTTTTCTACAGCCGGCCCATAATGACATATCTGGTGAATCAATACGGAAAGTCTGACTCTCTGTATCCCAAAAACCCAAAAGAAAGAGCCATGGTCGACCAACGTCTCTTCTTCGACATGGGGACCCTCTATCAAAGATTAGGGGAATACTACGTAAGTGACAATTTCATGTAATATCTATATTTTAGTAATATAATTCTTATAGTACGAAAACTTGTTACCATTGTACTCTCTACCCGCAAATGGTTACTATATACAATTTCCTATAAGTTCAAAAATTTATGTCTCTCAAAATGATTTTCGTTCTAAAGTTTATAATACAAAAGAACTTATTTTCAGCACGGCTATGCTTATATCCTTAAGTACTGTCTCAACCCTACCTGGGGCATGTATAGGACTTTAATTTGATTAAATAGATTTTAAAAAATCAAGCTTGACACCCAAAACAAAATGACCAGGCCTCAGGAGCATCGGGCTGATCATCCAATCTCCTTAAAAACGCTGATTATTGAACACCCAAATATTTCTCTGGTACTGCAGCCGCAGTCTTTGCAAGTTTGCAGACTCTTGCCTTGGAGGCTCCCGGGAACCATATATGTTCCCATTTGAATATCAGGGTATACAATTTTTCTGGGACAAGGCATAGATAAAAAGAATAACAATATTTTTTCAACACTTAGTAAATAAGTATTAAATTTACTCAGCAGAATATCGAGAGGATGTTTTGACTATACTACATATGATGCGGCTGACTTTGTTGTAGCAATTTCTGACAACCATATGCTGTTCCTGGGAAGCGAATAATGAATGATGGTCAGTGCCAGTTTTAGGGGGTGGCGAAGTGGGTCGGTGCTCCAGGGCGTCGAATAAGCCAGGGGCGCCGAGTGCAACCAATCTTGCTTAGATTTTTTTTAATTTAAATAATCTTCTTCGTAGTATCAATCCGGTGGATTGGTTTGCAGCAACAAGCATCTCGATCTCTATTCCTCTCGGTCCTCCGCAACCCTTTTCAGCTCAGCATAAGCGCTACAATTCATGTCCTCGAATACTTGCTGTAAATAGTTTCTACCCTCAACCATCCCTCCACAATATCGTGAAGAAGACCATCGTGGCGCATGATGTGACCAATCCATCGGGCTCGCCTCTCTGAGATGGTTCTTATTAGGTGCCTATCTTCCTTGATTATCCTGAGAACCTCATTGTTCGTGACGTGGTCTCTCCAGGAAATTCCGAGAATTCTTCTGTACGACCACATCTCAAAGGCCTCTAGTCTTTTTTATCACTTTCAGATAAGCACCATGTCTCACAGCCGTACATTAAGATGCTCCAAACAAGTGTTTTGGCAAGTTGCTTGCGGAGCCCTAAAGTAATATTCTTTGACTCAAGAATTTTGGCTTTTTTTATTTTTGCTTGATGTATTCGACTGTTGAGTTCTGGCAAGGTAATCGTACTTCCAAGGTATACAAATTCTTTGCATCTTTTAGGGTACTCCTAGCATTGATATGTTAATTTTCTGCTGCTCATTGCGGCTTACTCTCATGACTTTGGTTTTGTGCTGTTTATCTTCATATTGTAGTTGGAATTAAATATGTTTTCCATGGA
This sequence comes from Glossosoma conforme, assembly GCA_022606575.1. NCBI lineage: Eukaryota > Metazoa > Arthropoda > Insecta > Trichoptera > Glossosomatidae > Glossosoma > Glossosoma conforme. Next base: position 894,008 of record JAGTXR010000087.1, on the reverse strand, counting down.
TCTCAGCGCTTCAGTGAGTTCATCTTCAGTTTCAGCAATCAGAGCAATGTCGTCAGCAAACCTTATCATATCAATCTTTTGGCCATGTATTTTAACCCCCTCTCTATGGCCCATTTTTTCCCTGATGTTATTAATTGCATTTTGTATGTATACGTTGAAGAGTACAGGCGACAGAGAGCATCCTTGTCCGACGTATTTTTTGCTTCCTTTTGGACATTTCCAAGTGATATTATGGCAGCTTCTTCTTTGTAAAGTGAAAATATGAGTCTTCGTTCTTTGTATTTGACTCAATTTCTTTCATAATATCGAAGAGCTTCTCCCAATCTACTTTATCAAATGCTTTTCAATGTCCACGAAGGCAATATATGTATCTTGGTCTACTTTTATCCTCTTTCCAAGATCATACGCAGGGATAAGATTGCTTCTCTGGTTCCCATTCTTTTTCTGAATCCAAATTGATCGCTAGTGAGACTATTTTCTATTTTCTATTTTTGGTTCAATGCAACGCTTTAAATAATATAGGGCGCCAAAAAAAAATCCCTAGGGTGCCGCAGGGCTCTAAAGTGGGTACTGATGATGATTACGATGATTATTTCTTAATTTTTCAGTTCCCAGTAATCTTCCGAGGCGGTTCCTTGGATCCCGAGAAGTTCAAACCGCTCGTGGAAGCCATGGGTTTCTTGGAGACGATGCTTGAGGGGAGGACCTTCACAGCTGGAGATCACCTGACCCTTGCAGACATTTCTATCGTCGTGACGGTGTCCAACCTTGAAGTAAGAAATTTTTTCCACTCAAAGTTATACACATTTTTTTTATTTTATTCCTTAAACACAAAATATATTACATTTCAATTCGTCATTAAAGTACATACTAACATAAGTAACATGAGTGTGGCGATGTAAATGTATATACACATATTTAGTGTCAATGACCTCACACTCAGAAATAGCGTCAGGAGACTCGACGTAAATAGTTCGACTTGTAACAGCAAAAACCCTGTCATAAGTATATCATGGTTGACACACAAATAACACGGCATTATTGTCACAAAATCAAACGTCCAACATTTTGCATCCATTAAACAACGGCACTGAATCTAAAGGCAATAATACACTAAATATGTCAATATGTTCACTTAAGTTGATTTCAACCACTGTTCACTACGATTCTTTCGTTTTACACGTATCCAGGGTTGAACAATGGTCCTTTCAGGCCACACTTTAGGCTCCATGAGAGACTCCAGCGAAGTCGCGATGACCACCCCGACTTTGAAAGAAGTTGACAGCGTCCATCTGCTGACAATCTTCCTGATGGTCATCCAAGAGGGATTGTATGCAGTGGTTGCTGCCAAGAAGCTCTGCAAGTCATCAGCTGTAGTATCTGGGTGAAGACCCTTGGCGTGAAGATACGCCATCTTCACTCCGGCAACCTGAACCCGATTAGAGTATTCGAAGTGACAAACAATTAAAGAACATAGGAGTCTACTCCATGTCGTCCTCGATTGACAAATATCGGTTATCTGCCCGAGACGGAACTTTTTGCTTCAGATCCCGGACAGATTCACGGTAGCGCACGTAGTGGGTGACAGCCTAGCACCATAGCTTTTGACTCCTTAAATATAGAAATAGCCTAATACTTTTATATATGCGTGTAAGTCTAGCGAACAAAAATAAGAGACGAAAGATCGTATATCGAGGCTTTTAAGCACCACCATGCAAGGGCTATATCGAGATGATATGAAAAGTCTTTGTTTGATCGTTCCTTTCTTCTTCCAGGCATTCGAATTTGACCTGACTCCATTCCCGAACATCCTCGCCTGGTATGCGAGAACCAAGGAAGCGCTTGCTCCACATGGATATGAAGAGATCAACCAAGCAGGGGCCAACATCCTGGCAGGCTTCTACAAGAGCAAGCTGGGCTAGACCATCATAAAAGAATCACTTCAAACTTCACTTAGACAATGGTTATAACAGTAGATAATAAAAACATACTCAAAAATAATCATTACAAATGTTTAAGAACTTCTACATCCCATATCCTTTCCATATATCTGAAAAATATAGTATGGTCACTAGGAATTGCCGGCGGGTATAACTCAGTGGTTAAAACATTTGCTTGGCAAACCAAAGGTCATAGGTTCGATCCCCGACGGAAATTAAAAAATAGGATTTTCAATTGATTTCTGAGCTCTACAATACCCGTTGGTGTGAATTTGATACCGCACCCGTAAAATGCCAGTCATAGCCTATTAATCAAAATTGGTGCTAGACAAAAGTCGTCCCGTGAAGACCATCATTCATTGTGAATTCCTGTAATAATAAAGATGATGGGTGAATGTCGGTCTGTAGTCTATGACGTTGGCGGATCAACACTCCACAAGCAGCGCTTAACCGTGAGCAACATGGTAAGCGTCATGGAATCCACAGATAAGACTTCAGCATTGCTATTCCTATCTGTCGATATTCTCCTGTATGTGCTTACATAAAAAGGCATATATTTTTTTGTGATTTTTAAATCATTTTTTTTAAGGCTGATTAGCCGGACTTTCTGAAGCCTGGAGTATTTGGTTCTAAAGAACGCCTTACAATTTTTATGTTCTTTCTCGTCATCTTTAGCTCTGCAGTAGGCATCTAATGACACATTAAAATGGCGTCCACTAGATGAACTAAAATGGCAACCGTTACTTTTATGATGACGCCATTTTGTAATGCTTAACAAATGGCGTGAAATAATTCAATAACCATTGTCTAATGTTTGATAATAATTCATTGATGTTGTAAGCTTCTAACTCACACACTGTCATACATTTTATCATTTTGTAGAGTTAAAGAACTTACTTGTAACTTTTCAACTGTGGTATATACAAAAGCAAAGTATTCGTCAGCAATAATAACTATTTAATTGTTTAAGTTTTCGTAAATTTATATAACGTTTATTAAAATGTTTAGTGTATTATTAGAAAATTTGGGTAGTTTTAAATCTAATTACTGATTTTAATTATACTATTTAAATTCACTTCTTAACTTGCACATGAGTTTGAGAAACTTAGAGTTGTCAACAATCAAAGGTATCTTCACAAAATATTTCGATGTATGAACAATAAAGCTATTTTTTCAAATTCAGATTTCAGTCACGTGTTGTTTTCGGTTCTGCCGCATTTCGTCCCCAGACAATTCGTTCAATGACTCATCGGTAACGACGTCGAGCGCACCTGACGTCTGGTGCACGGGACATTTGATGCACGGGGCAACTGGTGCACTGGTTATCTCGTTAACCTAACCTAACCTAACCTAAGATATTTCGTTAACGATATCTATGGATCTCTGCACTCTACGATCATTGAAAAAACCATAGGTTAGGTTAGGTTAGGTTAGGTTAGCGAGACAGCCAGTACACCAGTGGTCCCGTGCGCTAAGCGTCTTGTGCATCAGACGTCCAGTGCGCCCCACGTCGCTACCGATGAGTCGTAGAACAAAGCGTCTGGGGACGATAGGTCGTGACACCGTTTTTTTCCAATGGCATTGATGACTTTATTTTTGTCTATGACGCTGAAGTAATAATATTCATATTTATTTGAGGTATAACTTATTTTATACCTATGCAACTAATAATTTATTTTTAAAGTATTTTTTGTATTTCTATATATGTGTACCTTGAATGCATTTATTTAGTCAAATATATATTTGTTTATTAGATTATAATGATTACATTTTCATTTATATATAACGTATAAATGGTATTAAATATGTTTTTTTTCTGTTTGTATTTTACAGCTAATAGTTCTTATAATATGAGTACAAACTATACATACACGCATAATTTGATGAGTTTTTTGTAAGTAACAATCGATATTTAATAAAAATACATGTAAAATTCAATGCTGGTATGAAGCATTTTATATGTTGCACAGTCAAGCTGGAATTTCAAAGCTTTTAAATCGAACCGTGTTCAGAGTTTTTTTTCTTCTCAGATATTTCGTAGACATTAGAAAAATGGTCTTCTTCGTACATCAATCCGGTGGATTGGTTTGCAGCAACAAAATTTTGCATCACGATCTCCACTCTCTCCGATCTTCTGCAACCCTCTTTAGCTCAGCATAAGAGCTGCAACTAATATCCTCGAACACTTGCTGCAAATAGACCTGTCTAGGGCGACCTATGCAGTTTCTCCCCTCAACTATCCATTCCACAATGTCGTGAAGAAGATCATCGGGCTCGCATCTCTGAGATGGTTCTTACTAGGTGCCTATCTTCTTTGATTGTGCTGAGAAACTCATTGTTCGTGACGTGGCTCTCCATGAAATTTCGAAAATTCTTCTGTAAGACCACATCTCAAAGGCCTCTAGTCTTTTCTTATCACTTTCAGATAAGCACCATGTCTCACACCCGTACATCAAGATGCTCTATACAAATGTTTTGGCAAGTTGCTTGCGGAGCTTTAAATTAATATTTTTTGACTCATTTTTTTTGTTTTTTTATTGAACGCTAGCCTTGCTTGATGTTTGCGACTGTTGACTTCTTTTTTTGTTCTGCCATCCCAGGTGATTAATGGTATAGATTCAATAAACTTTATTATGGTTTACTCACCAACAGTTACATTTTTTTCTTCAGAAATTGGCACAAACTATAAACAAATTTAATTTAAAAAATAGGAATTAAATTGATGTTAGTATTATTAATAAGTTTAGTTCTGTCGTAAAGCACATCTCAAATCAAATTATTCAATTTAAGAACGTCAAAGAGTCTGTGATTATTGTACTTAAAATAATGAACCGATTGTAGTCATAGACATTGTTGTTTCTTAAAAATGTTTTAGAAGTACTGTGGATAGTTAAAACACAAAAACAGTAACAATCTATGTCAGTGCCAACTTTAGATCTTGCAGCGCCCTAGGGCAATTTTTTTCTGGCGCCCCATATTGTTTATACTTTAAAAACATCTAATCAAGATTAGTTGTCTTTGGTGCCCCTAGATTATTTGATGCCCTAGGGCACCGACTCACTGCGCCACCCCCTAAAACCGGTACTGATCTATGTCCTTCACTGTAAGCGAGAAAATGTGATACAAAATTTTAAATTTCTATCAATACGTAACCTTGTAAGTATGTTCAGTTAATTTTATTTATTTTATCAATATTATAAGCATCGACTTAAATGAAAATAAAAAAAATGGTTTAAAATATTAGATACAGTGCCGGTTTTAGGGGGAGGCGAATTGGGTCGGTGCCCCAAGGCGTCGAATAAGCTAGGAGCGCCAAGTGCAACCAATTTTGCTTAGATTTTTTTTATATGTAAGCAATATGGGGCGCCAGAAAAAAAATGCCCTAGGACGCCACAGGGTCTAAAGCCGGTACTGATTTGATTAAAGAAAATATAAATAATATAACGTATACACATAGCATCTAAAACATTTCCACGATAAAACACTAATTAAAATGTTTGTATATCTATTTATTATTTATCAAGCATACACATATGTACGTGTTCATCACTATTTACCCATTTATATCCCGGCTTATAGTTTAATAGCATTGGCAGATTCATATATACACATATTATATAATAATATACATATATTGATGTACACACAAGGAAATACTATCAAACGAGAAGAAATAATGTAATGGATATATATGAGCTTAAAAAATACTTCTCTTATTTTTGACATGACCGAGTGTCCATAGACAACAAGCAATATGATACGCGGAAAAGACACAGCTAAACAGACAATCGACCTGTAAATGTGAATAATAATGCAGATCATTTACCTTTTATTCTTTTGAATCTTACGTAAAAGTAAGCCATTTTTATTTAAAAAAAAATATGTATTATGAATAACGTATGTTTATTTAAATTAAGTGAATTTTTTATGTATGTTTAAAAATTTAATAAATTTTATTACGGCGATAGTAATTTATTTACTGTTGCGTTAGTTGTGTATTCGTAATATAGATGGCACTACAAACACTACAATAATACTATGTTTTTATATGTAATGTAACTGCAGTTAAATAAAAATAAATATTCACCCAATTTGTAAATTTTATTTTATGCGGATTCCTTATTTCAAAATTATTATTATTTATTTTATTTTTTAATTAAACTATTATTATTAGTAGTATCATCTGTGCATGTTGTTAATAAGCAATTTCATTTTTAGTGGAGAAACATACCATAAAATTGTATTTAAAACATAGGAATTATTACATTTATAATTATTTTCAGTTATCAACGGCTGTAATTATTTTCCCTCCTCTTCAAACCTCTCAATCCTCCGCCGTCATCATTAAACCTTCTCCTACTATTTCTTCAGATATCGTCACTCAATCTTACCGACGATATAAAATTAGTTAAATAATTCCTGTATAATATTTCTTTTTTTTTCCGCAATCAGACGTTATATCTTATCTTCAGCAAATTTGTTTCTCCAATTAAACCAAAGTTTGCCAATTCTATAATTGCGTCTATTACGCGAGTTCTTCTTCAGATAATTATTTTAAATTCACTTTTTATTTTTTAAAGATACACTTCACAAGTTCTGATCTTCCCAAGACATATTGATAAACTTTTATTCCGTGGGAAATACTTGCTGTTAGATTCTACATTTTTTCGCTGTAAGTTAACAATAGAAGGATGTAGGGTATAAGAGAAATTACCAAGTCTCCACGTTAACCAGGGCCTCACAAAATGTGTTAAAATCTTCAAATTTATATTTCATTTAGAAAAAAACCTTTTATTGACGTTTTCTTGAAACCCCATGGAACTCCCAACTAGTCTAATTATGAAGTATTTGTTCATTTCCATGTCAGTTGAAGGGCCCTGAAAATTAGAGACTCCAGCTCTGACGACATGTCGCACCAGAGGATTTCATTACTCCAAAGGCAGGCCTTCCAATTGACAAGAGCCTTGACTGGCGGACCTGGAAGTCCCTGAACAGATGAAGAACCGGACTTGGTAGAACAAAGGACAACCTCAAGCAGTGGGGAATTCTTCGGCAGGGAGAGCCACTATTGTGCGAGTTCGGAAACCTGCAGACCGCCTCACACCTAACATCCTGCTCCATGTGCCCAACAAGCTTCACACCGCAAGACCTAATTCTAAGCAACACACGGGCTATCGATGTTGCCAGATACTGGGCAGAAATAATTTGACGTCGCTGACACGAAGAAGAAGAAGTTGGAGCGTAAAGTCGTCACAATAAAGCTTTGTTAGCCACCATGGTCTTAACTTGTGCCTTGTCTGATCTGCTTTCCGAAGTTCCGTTGAGTACATTCATATGCACAGTTTGTCGACATTATTCTGTGACGACAAGAGCCCGAGGACATGAAGAAAAGGCAGCTATAATTTATATTACGACATCCGAAGCGCATATTTATGACAGGTCCACGTGCGTCTCTTAATCGACTATAGTATAGAACGCTTCTTTGTCCGCTCACTCACCACGCCATTCTTCAAAAAATCAAACCATCGTTATTTGAATATTCTATCCAGTCTTATTTCCCAGACTTTTGACCCTGCTTCCGTTGGAGGAACACATATAGAGGTTGTAAACGACTATACCTCTCTGGGACAAGTAATACAACTAGGACGAAGTCAATTCTCAAAAGAAATCGACAGTCGTATAAAACTGGGATAAAGTACATTTTTAAAGCGAGAATTCCGCAATGTCTTAAAACTAAGGCGTTTAACCAATGCATCCTCCCTGTATTAACTTATGACGCAGAGACGTGGAATCTAACAGCAAGTATTACCCGTAAAATAAAAGTCACCCAGCGTGCTATGGAGAGTTCCATGCTCGGAGTGTCGCTATAAGATAGAATCCGAAACGAGGAAATACGCAGAAGAACTCAAGTAGTGGATGATACCCAACGAATAGGCACACTCAAGTGGCAATGGGCAGGACATATCTGTCGTAGAGACGACGGTCGATGAGAAAGAAAAGTATTGGAATGGCGCCCAAGAACTGGCAAACGAATCATTGGCTGACCCCCTGCAAGATAGACAGACGACATAAGAAGAATAGCGAGAGTGACCTGGATGCGGAAGGCGGAGGATCTAAGAGGATGGAGACTCACACGGGAGGCTTACGTTCAACAGTGGACGGATACAGGCTGATGATGATGATGCAGTCATCTGTTTTGTATCAGTTACACACTTTAATTTTAAAGAATGCAAAATGTTGTTTTCAAAATGTTTTTTATTTAAATGCTGTCTTTACTAAACCAATGCACCTGACAATTTCTTTAGTTTATAAAGATTATTCGTCTCAAATAAGTTTATTCATTTATTACCTCAATTTTCGTTTTCCTTACAGGTATCAGTCCAAAGTACTATTAGATTTGTAACCGTTGACGTCCTTCCTTTAAAAAAGACGACAAGTCACGGGTTCGTCACATGGCCGCGTGGAGGAAGGATGCAGGAGCAGATTAACAATACAAAGAACTTGTTTTTGAAGCACAATTTACATTTATTTTAATAAAGACTTGATTTCCTCATCCGACCGGTATGGCGTTTCGCCGGCCGGGCGAGAGTTAACTGACAACTCCCGGAACATTGTGACATCCAGCGCTGCCAAGATAATCACGGCAAAAAAGCTAATTATAGATGAGAGTTGCACCAACATGAAATTGAGCAACTGTCATAACAAATAAAATGGCGATTGCAAACACCGTGTAATTTTATATAATTAAAACTAACATTATTAGATTTGCATGTCAGGTCAGCTCATAAGAGTCAAAATATCGTTTTTCGAGGCTTTTCAGCATCAGCCTAAAAGCAGCTATATCAAGCTGATATCACCATTTATCACAGTTTGCTTATCATTTATCTATGATCATTTTCAGACCAATTTCGTTCGACACTTTATTGAAGTTGTAGATCACGTATTGATGTTTATTAAGTGATTCACCTCTAAGAATAATCAAATATTACGTGAGCTTTGAAACGGTATTGGCCTACGTTACCCTCCATTATGTAAAAATTTGGTCTCAGAAACACCGAAAGTATCCCATATCTGTCATAATCTGATTTGGAGGAGACTAAAACAATCTTACAATGTGACGTGTCAATACGTGATTAACCCGAAGCTTCATGACAACTTTACATTCGTCATAAAAAGTACCCATAATGTTTATTAGATATAAGCTTGGTCCCATTTTCAGAAAGCCTTGAAACGGTGAATAATGAAAGAGAAAATTTTCACGTAGTTTTATGAAAAAGTCAGTGTCGGTAATTTTGCTCACTTAACATTATTTTATTGTTCTCTTGAAATATATTACTTAAGGTGCCTTGAGATCGAGACGGTTTCTTTGTCATTAAAAATTAAACGCGGTGACTGGCACAAATATTCTTGTCATGACAATTCCCAGGTGTATAGCAGAAAGTTGAAGCATGCAAGAGTGAGCTGGTGTCGAACCAGCTCACTCTTGCATTATTTTACTCTTATTTTCCTAAGAGTCGATCTTAGGAAAATAAAAATATTAAATTAATTCAATTAATACTTAAATATGCGTACATATTTTAATACTATTCGCAGAGGATGAAGGCATAATTTTAGGAGCAATGCGATTCGTAATTATATCTAATAATCAAAGACATGAAATATCGCAGGTAACGTGGCTTACTTTAAAGGTCTTATGCCACCCTGTAGGACCAAAGCTTATCACACAATTCATTTTTTTTAATTATATTAATTTAATGTGCCTCAGATACTAAACATAATTAATATTTGAGACCCAATCTTTCGTTTTCGGGAATTATACATAGTATGTACTGGGTGGAGATTCGGAATGCTAAGTTGAAGTCTTCAAACCAGAAGACGATTATGGCGTCTGACAGAACTTGGCTGTGTGTGAAAAGAAAGATTATGAGCAAAAAAACAATTACAATTCTCTAAATTTATAACCAATTTACAAGCAATATGGTTTGAATATGTATGTAAATATTTTTATAAGTATGAAAACTTTATATTACTCGTAAAAAAACATCATCGACTATTAATCAAACTACGAATGAAAATAACTGTCTCATAAGCGTCCGAAGTCTCTTTTAATGGACAAATAACGATGGCAGAGCAACAAAAGATATACCGTGCTTAGCTGTTCTTAACAATGATAAACGTCATAGAATACACATATGAGTTAACTACCTGGCGGTTATCTGCTGCATGTGTTTACATAAAAAACAATAATTTAAAATACATTTCATATCACAAAGCAAACTGCCGTGTAATGGTGACGCTGCAAAGTACTCGTATGATATTATATTTAATAGGAAATCATTATGTACAACGACTAATATATTTTGTAAGCATATTTTAAACATGTAATCATCAAATTTATTAAAAATAACCATTAATATTATAGTCATGATATATAAATGCAGTAAATGTTTTGTTAGTAATGATCAGGTTTGCATTGAAATTTTTAAACATTTTGTTTTAAGTCTGTTTTCTAAATACAAGAACTTTCTATTTTCGGCATATTCGACCAATTATAATACCGTGTTGAAATACCAATTCTTAGCCCCATTTTTATTCGAATAAAACATCCTATGGGATCCTTGGTGATGCAAAAGTCTTAATTTCTTTATTATATCTTAGCCAGAATATCTTCGAAACATAAATTTGACGTTGCCACTCTCAAAAATGATACATTTATTGCTGAGAGCCAAAAACAATATGGGCGTGATAGCATCACCTTTTGTTTCAAGGTACTATATATATAACTATATATATTAACTAGCCATAACATTGCAATCATGAAAAGAGTTATATGTAATCTATATTATTTTTTAAAAAACGTAAATTTACTTTTAAGCTTGTCATGTATATATCGTTTGTGTGACGATTTGGTCGGCGATTTCAACATTATTAATGACACAGCATATTCCTCAACGACTTGCACTTCATAGAATCCATAAACGTGTGCTCATTAACCCATCACTCGCATGTCCAGTACTATTTACTCATCTGCAACTTTACAAATGACCGCAATTATAATATTCGCTAAAATATCTTACTTACTGAGGAATTGACATTTTGTCAAGAACTTTGAGGTTAAAATGTTTGACTTTCATGTGCGAGATCCCGAGTTCGAACACCTGTAAAACATGAAAAATATAAATCCCTAAGAGCAACAATGACACTACTATAACAGCGCTAAAAATCCTACATTAGTTGTTCTGTATCACGTATTTCTTTAATACAAAAAATGGCACATTCTGCTCTCTGGTATTTGTTTATGGTGATATCCTCCTCTCTTATACCTGTATGATATTGATTTGCTGGATGAAGGATGCAGGATCAGGTTCACAATATAAAAAAACTTGTTTTCGTTTCACATATTATCACGGTTTATTTGTCAAACACGTAAGCAACAAAAAGACTGTTGTAGCGCGCGCTGTTAGGCGCACGCCCTAACGGTCGCGAGCTCCAACTGTCAACTGACGGCGCGTTCTGCCACCTCAGCGCCGCCAACCGTCGCTACCGAAAAATCGAATTTAAGATGACAGTGGTACCAACAGGAAATGGGCCAACTGTCATAACGAATATTTTGGCGTATTCAAACACCGTGTAACATTATACAATTAAAACTAACATTAGATGTGGATTCAGGCGAGCGAACAAAAATGAGAGACAAAAGATCGTTTTTCTAGGCTTTACGGCATCAGCCTAAAGGAGCTAATCAATCAAACTGACATCAATGGAATACGCAAAAATTCCGAACTATGATTAAATATATTATTGTTTTACTTTGTAGCAACGACGTCTAATAGATTGCGCACAGCAACTGGCAACATCGATGGCCTGTCTTAAGTCTATCATAAGTGTTCAAGTAGCATACAGTAGATAATACGAGCAGCTTGATAAGTATTTTTTTTTTCATTTTCCGCGCAGTATCTTTAAATGCAGAACTGCTTCCGTCAACTGCCATATATTAATAGACTACTGTACAAGTTTTGGCGAGCTGCGACATTTAGTTAGTGTTTGACAGCCACTCAAACCGAAAACCTCTTGAATTTGAACGAAAATGGAAAAAAGTAAAATTGGTATGCTGATTACGCAATATTTTAGGGCATAAAAAAGTACTCGTAGCCCACAATTATTGAACAATCATCTATCAGCTTAATATGTTTCACTGTTACCGGATCAACACCACTTTCAGTGCTTATTTAACATCATAAATAACAAGATTATTCATATCCAAAAATAATATCTCTCCATTATCGTCTTCATATTCACAACAACAAAAAACACTTTTGCTAATGGAATATTCTGATGAAAAGCTCGTTAAAGATTCGTAATTACAGGTATGTTACTCGAATAACTGTACTGTATGAGGCAAACAAAGCGAGTTGACTCATGGTGACAGTGCATATTTGCCATTAAACATTATTCACAAATAATTGCAGTTAGGCGTGCCTTAGTGGCAAGTTAATAGTTTTTCTAGGAGTATTTTTTTTTAATAATTTTATTTTGTGACAATATACTCAATAAATATAAGCTTGAAACAGAGAAAGACACAATTTTTCAAATTAACTAAACTGAACTTAACTCACCTAGCACCAGAGGACAATTAAGTCTCCTTGATGATATGCTTATTCAGATTATGATCAGTTAGAAACTGATAAGTATAGTGGGAGTACCCTCTGATCAATTGTGGCCATTACACAGTAGTGCTAAAGAGAAATAAACCCGTGAAAGAGATGGACGTGGACTCTTAACGTAAATACACGTGAAATTAGTAAATACAATATAAGTATGCATACCCGATTTCAAACAAACCAGAATCTTGCGTGAAACTGATTAGAAGATCTTGGTTATTAAGTACACACATACAATTCTACATTAAATTTTATACGCTTCAATTCATTCCGAAAAAATATCGGCAGATGTGGGATTCGAACCTCGCGCCTTGCACCATTGCTCTATTCTACACACCGCGAGGCGACACGACCATTCTTTGCCTGGGCAAATACGCGAAATTTGATGTATTTATACCAATGTAACATCGTATAACGATAGATGTCTCTGTAGAAGATCGTTGATCCTTAGAGAAGCTTCGATTTTACGGGAACCATCCCATTTCTCTCTTTACCAGTCTACGAGTACATAACAAAACAATATTAGGTGCATTTCGACGATCTAAGGTCATTAATTAATATTGTTCTGCGAGCATTTTTCTTTTACTTATTTACTAGAAGCACAAGTCTCTGCTAGGAACTTTTCTATCCCGCAATATCAAGTCTTATGTCTGGATCTTGATAATGATTTGATAATTTCCTTTTAATTAAATGCCTCACTTTGATTATAAGAACTTTCACGATATGGTCCATGAGGAATATTATTTCGTTTAATTCGCGGCCGTTTCATACACAACCTAAATGTAAAATTTCGTTAACTTATTATGGATCGGATTGCCTAAGCACCGACACCCACCCTTTTGCCGATTTGCGAACCATATCCATACATCATTATTGAACATGAAAGGAAATCCCACATGAAAACTAATACTACTCTATAAATAGTCATGCAATTTGGAGCACTTTCTTTGTGTAATATATTTGGTCAACGTAATGTAATAATTTTAAAAAATTACAGCAAATTGATATCCTCCTCTCAAAGTTATATATCGATTTACTGGATGACAGGATGCAGGATCAGGTTCACAATACAAAGAACTTGTTTTAGTTTCTTATTGGCATTTATTTGTCAAGCACTTGCTTTTTCGTCATCCGTTATAGAGAACGCCCTTAGGCGCGCGCCATAACTGTCGCAAGCGAGCTCTATCTGTCAACTGCCGGCGCGCTCTCATCTTGCGCTGCCAATCGTCGCTGCAGAAAAAGCGAATTCAAGATGACAGTGGTGCCAACAGGAAATGGGGCAACTGTCATAACAAATAAAATGGCGTATGCAAACACCTTGTATTATTATACAATTAAAGCTAACATTAGATGTGCATGTCAGGCGAGCGAACAAAAATAAGAGACAGAAGATCATTTTTCGAGGACTTACGGCATCAGCTTAAGGAGCTATATCAAGCTGATATCAAAATAAAATAAGATATGTTTTTTTTTGTAAATATAATACCTATTATATAATTAGAAGAGCCCAAAAAATATGTTGGCTCCCAGATTGATTATATGACGTTAAGCCAGTCGGTTAAAAATTTCCTGTGAAATGCAGGTGTAGAATTATTGCAAGTATTAATATGGTTCCTTTTATGTACGCAAACAGTAATTGAGGAAACACATATGCTGAGAGAGCATTTCAAACCCTACGTGTGATGTGCTTAAGAAGAAATAAGTAGGGATGCTAGAAAAGACTATTAAAGATCTGACGTTGAAGTATGGGCGCATCATCATCACCATATCCACTCCCCTAACTGGAGCATATGATCGTCACGAACTGCCTCAACAAAGCTGTGTCAGCCGTCACAGTCTTAGCTTCATTCTAGCTCAATGGTGAAAGGGTTTGCTTGGCAAGCCGAAGGTCGTTGGTTCAATCCCCAACAGAGTTTTTTTTTAAATTGGTTTATGAATTCTATAATACCCCCGGTTGGTGTGAATTTAATCCCTCACCCGTGCCATGTGCCTCACAAATGCCAGTCATAGTCTATTAATCAAAATTGGTTGTAGACGAAATTCGTCTCGTGAAGACCACCCATTCATAGTAAATTCCTGTAATAATAAGGACGATGCGTGAATGTCGGGCTGTAGTCTATGACGTTGGTGGATCAACACTCCACATGCAGCGCTTAGCTATTTGCAGCATGGTAAGCGTCATATAATTCCACAGAATCACTATCACCATTTGTCGGTATTCTCCTGTATGTGCTTACATTAAGCAAAATGTAAGATATCAAGGATGGAATTTTAAAAATGAGTTTAAATAGATGACGACTACAAGGAAAGAGATCAGAATATATCCTCATGTCAATAAAAACATAAAAAACCGTCAATTTGTGGTTAACAAGAAATAATTATGATTTCAAACAAAAAACGCGGTCTGGTCAAGGACACAATAGAAAATATTCGTCATGAGATGGCTTTTATTCTACTGCGGTTTGATACATCAGTTAAAACTACTAATGACATATCAAATATACTTGTACTAGAAAAATTAGTACCAAATGTATATATTCCAACTCCTACATATTCGGTGCAATATGAAAAATTTATGATAGACGGATTTTATGATACAATTCGTATTTGTTCGCTAGGTTTTAATGCGACTTTAAAGATATTGAGGTATCTTGTAATGCTGATGGTTGCCATGATGTGTATTCTAATCATTATTTTAGTGTTGTCTACCTTTTATAAGCAACTGTTAAATTACTATCAATTACAATGACTTTTAAGAGTTTGTCCGTGAACTTTTATTAACAGGTATCTAATTGAAAAACAATGAATAGTTAAGTTAATTGATTTGAACGGTTTAGTTTCAATAATTGTAATAAAAAAGTTTTAATCAGCATAAATCAATATTTTAGATAATTTAAAAATAATCGTAAATTAACCTTTTATTCGGGTCAGTAAATACAAGTTTCCTACAAATTATTATTTATTAAATAAATAAAATATGGCAACTCATTTTTTGGAAGTATTTAATTCAATTAATGGGTAGTAATTATTTAGCAAATGGTCGGTAATACATACCTAAAAAAGTAATTAAAAATAATCATTTGATTAATAAAGATAATAATAGTAAAACATAGAGATAATATTAAAGTAAATGTGCATTAAACATGGGGTTTTTAATCGACTGGTGTGTACATATTAAAAATACATCTAATTCATCCGCGATAATTAAACAAACCTTTACCCTTATATCTAAAATATAATGATAGATATTTGTAATTGTAATGAAATATTATCAACAATTTCGACGAATTCGAGAAAGAAAACACGTTTAAAAGAAAGCCCACAAAATATTAATAATAACTATAAATAAGTGCCTTAAACGGTTTTATTTTTGTGGAAAACAATTAAAAAATGCGTTAATTAGCATATCTAAGTTGATAAATAAAATTTCATGAATGAATAACCGGAAAAGTACAATACTGAACAATGCTGATTTTTTTCTGTTCGTGTTGTTTCTGAAATTCATATTATTTGGCAAACGTTCAGTTCTACGTTCGATAAAGCAATGTCCTTCAAACTTTCGCAGATTTTAAAAGGTTTTTTTTTTATTTAACTCTTCTTTAGCCATACCATTTCCCATCATCTGGAGTCGGCTTTCCTACTGCACATTTGCCATGTCTGACTGTCCTGCGCTGCATTCTTTCTCTGCGCCCATAGTTTTCAGATCCTTGTCTACAGTTGCAGTCCAGGTTGCCTGTGGTCTTACAAATCTTATTCTCGGCTTTTTTTTAATTTAAGCACACAAAGAAATTTTTGGTAAGCTTGAGGTACCTGAACCCGATAACTGCTTAGCATCCCACATCTCCACTAGGCAGTATTCTCCCATCCCCAACCTGCTTCCCATGCAAACTCCTTTCTTTTCTTACAACACATCCACTTTTCCACAAAAATTGACATCCTATATGGACAGAGTGAACCGCCCCGTAAGATTGAATTTCCAGGTCTTGGGAGCATCCAGCTAATCACTCAGTCTATTTAAATCACCTCGATTACTAAACATCACGATTAATTGCACCAGTTAGAGAACATCGCAATGACGACAATATTTCTATACTACCTACCTGCATAAGCAACCGATCTAATTTTATTGATTTATTACTGGAAAGGAAGCACGTAGCACGTCAATAAAAAGTGAAGTAAAAGTAATTATTTTATTCTTAAGTTATTAATATATTTACTGACCAATTAAAAAAATATGACAACAATTACAATCCAGGCTTCCGATTACGTTGACATCTCAACACAACACAATCATTAGTCACTACATTACACTAATAATTGCGTCAACCGCTTAGCGCTTAGCGCTTACATAACAATGATTATTATTTTATAACATCGGCATTGCTCACTCGTAACGCAGCAAAAAACAAACAGATCCCACATATTTAGAGCCGGCAACGTGTCACGTGACTAGGCTGTTAAAAAAACACACTCTCGAATGGATTCAAAGCCAGAGGCCGCTCTCGGTAGACTTCAGTCTCCTACAGCCGCTCGTTAAGAACGGTCTATAGCACAGCTCTCCACTTCACAAAAAGCCGGTAAGCAATCGCATCAATTCCGTTTTTAAACATCAAAATCGATACCAAAACTATTTATTTCTAACATGATTTTAATATCAATAACATTTTCGTATTATATCATTGTAAAAACAGGTGCCAAATTTAGTTTTCACTTTAAAGTAGGAAGTTAGTTCAATAGAAGCCGGCCGGCTCGCCTACATTTGCTTGCCGGAAATGCTACAATACTGGGGTAAAAATGTCATTTTTTCTATATTAGATGTGTTACAAATGCATGTTTAAACATTGAAATTTAAATGAAAATACAGTATTTTGTAATTTCATTGATTTCTCAAAATTGCGATGCTCTTTATCGTATAATATATTCGTTTTTATAAATCGAAATGGTGTTTTAAACAGAATAGATAACTTTTCAGATAAACAAGTTAGTTGGTAAGTTATTTCTGTTTATCTCGGACAAATATAACTTTATCTCTGCAACCTGTAAGCACACATTGTCGTTTTGAAGTATTATTTACTTAATTAAGTGAATTGTAGTATCAGAATATTGTTACAAAAATATTGATATCCCCTATCATTGACGACCCAAAAGATCACAAACAAGAAGTAACAGTATTTTATTTATTTATATTCAAAATAAAAAAATAATTGATTAGTATGTGTAATACTTTATAAATAAGTAACAAAATATTGGTTTCGCTTGGTCATATTCATTGATTATAAATTGTTCAATTTTCAATATTTATAAACCAGAAAAAATGTGTTTCAAGTTTGTAGAATTTTTGTATAAATTATAATTGGGAATACATAGTTATTATTTACTTAACATGTCTCTGCTAATATTGTGCCGAAATTTTGGTAAAAAAATCGTTGAAAAAAGGTAGATTTTTTAATGGTTTGAATACATTCGAGTATCTACTTTTGTAATATCTGCTTAAAATGTTAATTTTATAGATTAAATGTATAAATAGTATAGCTAACATGTAAACATAGTTGTTTCGTATCCATACCTGACAAAATGCTAGTAAAAATATCTTAAATTACAATATTTGCAAAATGCTAATTAACTAGTTAGAATCAATTGGAGGTGGAGGTGAAGTTTACTATATTTCTTATACAATGTGAATCAGATACTGATTTCCTTATAAATAAAATGTTCATACATATTGACAGATATAGGTTTTTTTCAAACTTTGGTTTTATACGAGTATATTGCAGCTCTCTCTTTAAGCATATCCTTCAGCAACTGCAAGAATTTCGCGTTAGAATCTTTGACCGCGGGAAAAAATCAGCAATGCTAAAAAACTGGTGGGAGTCTTGTAAAGATCTTGATTGGGCCCCTCGTTTCCCAGGGTCGGCCCTGGTGTTCCAAGTCGCCTTGTGCACTTGCCTTCGCCTCCCCCCAAGTTCCAAACCTGTTCCATACGTTGCCACACACCAAATAAGTGGACCATATTCGATGACTGACCAGTTTTTGGTCTCGTTTCTCAACACCGACGAATGCGTTTCCTTCCAGTACTTCCAGCACCGTAGCTCAGTTCTTGAACATCGCCGCTTGGTACCGTTGCCTTTTTTGTTGTTGAAATAAACCCAGTGTCCAGTTTTTTCATTGTTCGATTAAATGCATCCAGTTTTTTGATTCCTCAAAACAACGTGTCCAGTGTTTTTGGTTGTTTTTGTTCCTTCTTTTCATTTTCTGGTCAAGTCGAAACCGTTTTCGGCTCTTGGAAGTACCTTGAACACATGCATAGCTCATTGATTTGACATTGAAATATGGGGTGTGTACTCGGTTAGTAAATATTTTCTTCTTATACCCTTATATTTACCATTTGAATATGTTTTTCCATTGTATATACCAGTTTGATATAACACATTTAAATCTATAAAAAATTTAATGTGTTCATAGATACTTCTGAACTTCAATTTTTGGTTCTGAATTTAGTTTTAAACGTCTTTATAAACAATATATCTTAATATATAAAATTTTGAAACGTTTTCAAATGATTCGAGTACAAACTTCAGTATTTTGTTAAATTAAATTTGTATTTGGTATCGTTAAATCAAATTTAATCAAAATGGTTAAAAATGTATTATCATAAACGATAATAATGTATTTGATACACATTGTGATTCATAGATTATTATCTAAAAACCGCGTAGAGATTAGAAATTTGCAATTAAAATTTATACGCACACAGTGTGACACAAAATACATTGAAATATCACATTTTTCCATAAATAGAAGCATAAAAAATATAATGGTCATATATACATATAATCATAAAAAATATTTAAGTATCTGTTTAATGGTATTCAATAAAACTAGCCTCAATTGCAGCTTTCTATTATATTTCCTTACTTCTTCGTATTACTATATAATTAGATACAATATATAATGTAGTTTTTTCAATAATTACATACATTAGAGATCACAAACCTGCTTGAAATTATATGCCTTATATTGCTGTTACCTTTGGTAACATTCTAGAATTATCGGGTGGAATTTTATTAAGAGGAATTGACTTTAATGTTATGAATATTTTAACTGCTGAAGTTCAATGCTGGTTACTTTTGATGACACAGAAACACTATTGCCGATATTTGCTTTAGATATGGACCAATACTTTACCCATTATTTATGGTATTTCATCTCTCACTGTGTGGTAAGACACCCATGTCTCCGCAAACTTTACAAATCTTTGATTCAGCAGGCTCTAGCATTGTCAAGCTTCTCACAGTTTCGACATCAACTCCCTCCTTCCACCATCATTGTTGTATTGCAGAAAGCCACGTCCTTGATTTGCACCACACTCCAATACAACAGTAATGATTGCTATATCAAACGACTAGCGAGCATTGCCACCAGAACACATTTACCACCGGACATAAAACGTTTCAACAACATTTTCTAAACATGACTCACGATAGAAACTGATGAAATATTATTTTCTACTAATTTTGTCATATCCTGGATATATTTTGTCAAGAATCGTTGTCTAGATTAGTGGTTATCCACCATTTTAGAGCCAGATTTTTTAAATTGAAAATATTAGTCAGTGGAACGCCGAAATCATTATAGATAAGTTGATAAATTACAGGTTAATATCTATTTTAATGCCTGGTATAATATCTGTGAGAGTATTATGTGATTTTGAAAGCAAAACAATTAATACAAAAAAGAATGTTAGCAAGATTTACAATATATCAGATACCATTTTCTTGCCTTTTTCCTACGAGTGCAATTAACATATGGTCACCACATTCCCGCCTTATCTCTAGACATCTGTGCACTGAAAGTCCATCCATTGATTCGATTGACTCAACAGCTGAACAGCTCAGCCCTACTATCGACACGCTGTTAGCAACATACAGTGACCTATCCAAATTGTGGACCGTATCCGATGTTGCTTGTCTTCAATGATCCAACTAGAACCGCCCGATCAATGTGCCATTGTTGTGTGCCTTTAACAACCCACAACTTCTACCCATTAAAGGAAACAAATATTTACCAAAATTATGAATATCTTCTTTTAGACTACTCAAGCTGTGAATTTCAATCGGTGTTCAAGAAGTAAATCATGTATAATATTAAGAAATATATATATATACGAATCAGTGAAATGATACATTAGTGTCATGAGATAATACCTTGTAATAACTAGATTCTATAACATTGTGTATAATGCATGAACGGTAGTCAGCGTGTTACGATGAGTAATCACTTTCAATGTTCCAATGGAATGTTATCTCACTTGTATCAAGCGGCCAACAGTTAAATAACAAGTGTCTTTCAAACTGTGAAGATTTTTTTCAAATATTTTGTCATTGACGTTAATTGCTTATTGTATTTTATTATTTTCTTCCAAAAATATAACGCAAGTTCTTCTGAAATGAAATACAGCAAGAAAACATATTTTTGAAATATTTAAATTCGATATTTTAACAAAAATTCATACTTAAGTACCTTAAGATACCTGCCGTAAGGTAGGTAGCTTAGAGGAGCGGAGGTAGTTTGCAGCTATTCATCATCATCATATCCGCTCTCCTCAGTGCCGATTTTAGGGGGTGACGAAGTGGGTCGGTGCCCAAGGGCTTCGAATAAGATAGGGGCGCAGAGAGCAACCAATCCTTAATAGATTTTTTTTAATATTAAAAAAATGGAGTACTAGATAAAAAAATGCCTTAGGGCGCCGTGGGTCTAAAGCCGGTACTGGCTCTCCTAACTGTGGGATATGGCATTCGCGAAATGCCGCCACAAATCTCTTGTCAGCCGCCATAGTCTTAGCTTTATCCCACGTCAGCTCTGCCGAGTACATTCTATGTACAATTCCCGACGGCCTTCCTTGTGGGCTTGAAAAAAAGGCAGCTGTAGTTAGATGCAGCGATTAGAATGATTGATTGTCTTGATGATTTTTTTATTAGCTTGTTCTATATGGACCATGTGGTCACCCCAAATTGGTCCCACTTAGTTCTGTCAGTTGCCACTGTCCATGCCAAATCTTCAAACATCTCTGCATAGTTAAGTCGCCCCTCAAAGTAGAAAGTTGGGGACTTATCACTATATGTAATGTATCACTACATAACTACTTTAGTATCAGAGGCATATTTAAGGTGAGGTCGGATGATTAGCCCGACGTTACCTTTTTCTTTTAGTTTCAACATTATTTTTCTGAGCTAACGGTCCTGACTGGTGTTCTACAAGGTGTTCGACAACAAAGATGATGATTATTATGTGTATGTTTGTATGTTAATATGTATTTTTGAAAGTTGTTAGTGTCTACGTTGTTAATATGTATCTTTGTATGTTATTAACTTGTATGTTTGTATATTGTTGCAGCAAAGTCCACTATGGGTCTTGACTTCTACTACGTTCCCGGCTCCGCGCCCTGCCGCGCTGTCATGCTGACTGCCAAGGCCGTGGGCGTGGACCTGAACCTCAAGCACACCGAGCTGATGAAGGGAGAGCATCTCACCCCTGAGTTCATCAAGGTAGGACTCCAAATACCAGCACTTCAATCACATACTTGTAAAATTGGACTGCAGCTGACGAGAGCTGGAAATGGAAGCATCCTTCAGATGCAGACTCAAGAACCACCCATTTTATTTTATTTTATTAACGGCCTAGCCTAACATAGGGTTTTAAATTAGAAAATACAATTAAAGAAGATGGTAATACAGAATAAATATTTAAGCTTAGACAATACATTTGGACAAAACATAAACATGAGTAAATAGAACAGACATATCAGGCACATCAGTAGAGTTATCTGCGAAATGCCGAAAGATCCTACCCGAAAAAGTCCAAGTCACTAGAGGACTTGACTAGTCTACATATTCTCAAGATAGGAGAATAGAAACCGTAGTTGGTTTTGGATGTCCTTACATGTAGCAGGTCACTGCCTCTAGTGAACCGGGAGGGAACATTGAACGTAATTTCTTGCAATAATGTTGAATCATCGATTATGGAGTTCATAATTTTAAAAATAAACAGCAAGTCAGTCACTGCTCTACGTCTCTCCAATGTAGATACATTAAGTCGCCTCTCTATATCTCCATAGGATAAGCTACCTCTCTCAAGGCCAATCAGTCGTGCTACTCTTGACAAGAAGAAATGTTGGACTAAAACACTCATTCAAAATCAGTGCAAAGAATGAAAAGGTTTTAATTCAATGTTTAATTAAAAGTTTAGAAGAAAATGATTCCAAAAATTTTAAAGGAAACTCAAAATTTAGTAACTTAATAAAATCAATACGTCGCATTCCAATTTATACGCATTGCGTTTTTTTTTAATTTACGCGACTTATTTTATACAAATCATCAATATTCAATGACAAATTCGAAAGGCCTAATTAGCGGCTATCGAACATGGCCGTTTAAGAGTATCTGTATCAGTCATGTCTGAATATGGAAGAAAAAACTATTTCGCCACAAATTCTTGTCGCAACTAAGAGCCGAGCTATGTGAAGGACAATCTTTTAGAAGGCGTACCTGACAATTTTTAAATTTGCATGAATAATAACATTCCGGAACGGCAAAAGCTGTCCACATTCCCTTACCTGTACATATAATTCAGATAAAATGTAAATGGATTGATTATTTAATATATAATGGGTTTTATTTGGTGTATTAGATTTTAAAGCACGTGGGTCAAACCAGTTTATGTTCCCTTGGTAATACAATATATATCATTCTATAGATCATTCTCCACTTCAATTGTAATAAAATTCTAGTGTTGCAATGCCCAAGAGGGCATTCCTTTGTATACTTTATGATGTATATTGCTGCATTACTAATACAATAGATTCGTGATGACGACACCCAGTAGTGGAAAGTTATCTATTATTAGTTTTCTAATTTTCCTAAAACACAAATATTAAATCTTCAACTGAGTAGACTATCCTCTCGCTAGTATATATCTTTACACAGTATTCTTCATTACCATTGCCTTCTAGCTGAAATATAATTTTGCCAAATATTTCAACCATACTTACTTTTAGCTCCACAATTCTTGCTTCTTGGAGTATGTTTTGTGTATACTCGTAGTTTCTGACATCCTAGGGCGACGGGAAACCTATAATTTTGATGAAATGTTAATGAATAGATTTGTCCAGGCTATATTTGGTATCGCAGAGTGAATGGTCGTGGGATAAACCAGTTTCTTGTACACTGTAATGGTCTATAGATCATTGGCCACTGCAGTAAGGTGTAATGAGATTCTTGTGTTGCAACTTGCAGGTCTAAGAGTGCATTGCTCCGCGTACTTTTTGATGGATATTGCAACATTACTGAGCTAATAGCTGCATAATGCCTGCATCCAATGATTGAAATACAATTTTATTTCATTATTTAGAACGAATCTTCTCAAAACTTTTTGTTTTTCCTATTAATTTATAAATACCCGAGCATACATTGAAAAATAATTAGCAAAATAATATCATGCTCATAAATAAAATGAATTAGGTTTGAAAAATAAAATCAACTAGCATTATTAATCAGATTCTGTCTTATACTCACTAAAAGTTATACTTTTTAACATAAATAACATCCAGAAAGACATAGGTTTTTTTACTTTGGTACTATTTGCCGTTTGGGGGTAGTTTTGTGCCAGAAATGTGTTTTCATATTTTATACATTATGAGATATGTTGACAATATCAGCATTTAAGACATATTTGTTAAAATTAGTTGTTTTAAGTAGTGAAAGATTTTTTTTTGGTAATGTCAATCTCTTTTATAAAACACAGTCATTGGAATGAATGAGATATAAAGCATAATGTTTTAATTAATACTATTCTGATGATTACCACTATATATTTACCTTTATGAAATAATCACCTACTCCATAATAAAGTTCAAAGAAGAAATTTCAAAAAGCAACTGTCAATGTCATCTGCATGTTATATTTTTTGCTTGAAATATTATTAATTTTTAGTTGAATAAATTTGTTTGAATCGTTCGTTTTTTGCGTTTCATAAAATGAGTCAAAATAGACAAAATATAGCTTAAATAAGTGCACATCGTAAAATAATAAATTACGTATTATAATTTAAGAAAAAGAAACAAAAACTAACGCATAAAAAATATAGGAAATGTTTTTTGTACATCTGAGTAATTATCGCACAACTGTGTGAGAAACTTAAGACTATCATCTTACATCTCATTGAAAAGCCTTCGAATTAAAATATCGTATTATGTTACAGCTCTAAACCTGTTGGTTCTTTCCCATGAGGTTTTTAAAATACGCGTATCATTTTTTGCTGTAAGTCTATCTGTTTGAATATGCCATGATATAATCTGTCGAGTAACTTATCTGCCAAAAAAGATGTGCTGCCATAACATCAATAAAATAACATTAAACTATATTGAATTTAATTGAATAATTATTTAAAATAAAATACTTCATAACCTCAAAAATTTACGAAAACTTTCAATATTTCGGCTTCAAATAGGTAGATTTAAATTCTTTCAAAAATTCAAACCGATCTGAAGCTACACGCGTTTTTAACGAATAAAAATTCAGTTTATTTAAAAAATACTTGCTTTTGTAACTATGTATAAACCAATAAGCGAGTATGTACACCTTACCCACTCGCGAAATTCTCGCGGACATAATACTAATTGACTAGTACATAATATATCTCAATTCAAGGTTACACACAGATTGATCGTGGTACATGAGTCGACCATTGTACACGACTTAAAGTATGTATTTGCCTCGTTGTTTAGCATCAATTTAAAAGATTTACCAAGTACCTTCTAAATAATAACAAAGATACGATTTTTGATGTGCGCAAATGTTTCAACGCGCAAAAAATGGATAAAACCCATCTTGATAGGAATGTTTTTACTGCAACGTGAATGAAACAATTCAAGCATCTTGTATAATATTAATATTTTTGAAACTAAATTATGTACTTGGAAACTATTTTTTTTTTAATTTATCTACATTGCAATATAGTTTTAAATGTAATATTATAGGAAGCTGTTAATTCAATTTGAGTAATTGGGTAGGTATTTTAATTGCGCGTCATACTCGACAGCCTTCGATTTATAAAAAAAAATGGCTACCAATAATTGAAATTGGAATAATTATTGATTTAAAATCAAATATTGTAATGTTTATTTCGACTAATTTACATAGTTTTGAATACGTTTGATTATTATAATTAGTTTCAATTAAAAAACATTTGATTTCCTTCCTTAATCTTATTTGAAAAGGAATACTAAAAAGGTTTATTGCATAAAAAAAAATAATGAGTTTGTTTGACATTTTTTTTTGGCTTTTGAATGTTCCAAAATTTTCTGTAAAAATGTTGTTTTATTGTTACGCTAATATAAATTGTACTTGTAAATGAATAAATGGTTCTTGCTTAAAATTAGGCTTCTTGGAATACATTAAGTATTTGGGCAAATAATAATAATGTTTTCCTCATTCCAAATTCTAAAAAAAATGTCATTCATCAATTCTTTTTTATAAAAAAAATGCCACCTACACATCACCTTTTTACACTAATGTTTATATTTTTCATGTAATGTATTTTCTACGCGACAATTATTTTAAATAAATAGTATAATATCATGTACAAAATGTATTCTAATACTACAAATGTTTTATAAGGCAACATTATTCGTCAATAAAATTAGGTAATTACATTTTTTGGAAAAGTTAGGTGCGATTTTAAATTAAGATCATGATGTAGGTGTCAAAAAATGAATACTTGGCATAGACAAATTAGACTGACTTATCTGTATTATTTTAAACTCGATTTCCATTTACACTCGTCAGCGACCAAAACCCCTCTATTTGTAATGTATTCTTACTGGATTATAAAAATATACTACATAAAAGTAAACCTTAAATATTCGTTAAATAATGTTATTTGTGTTTACCAACCGTTGACACCTGTCCTTTAAATCGCAATGTGCGTGTTGTTTATTTAGAACACCTTTTATAAATTAAAATGTAAATTTTTGTAAGTATATATGTACATATAAGGAATCAAGGAATAATAATCATGTATCTAAAATCTATGCATACATATTATATCATGAAACAAGATATTGTTTTTAACTGTTTTTATTGTTCGTTTGAAAAAGTAAATTACATATTTGTATTTAAAAAATTTACGTATTTTTATAATTCACATTAGACATATTTAGATTTATATATTCTTGTTTATTTGAATATACGAATATGTCATGCATTATTCGTTTTTGGCTGCCAAGAGAAACATTTTTCACCAACTCGTAGCAATAGGTATTATACGAGTATCTATTAATTTAGCGAGCAGATTTTATCGCCATAATAAGCGAGTTCAATGTACCTACCCACGCGTTTTATTTATACCTAGAGTATTTATGACTGTGCTAGTAAACAACTAGCGTAAATGCGATGTTTGATAATACGAGTAGATATTATACATATAATGCTCCTTCATTGAAGGGCTTTAAACATTACGTAAAACTACGCACATAATACCTTTTATCATGCTGCTTTATAAGGTATATTACTTGAGAGACCTTGCTTTCTAATATTTTCATAATTTAATAAAACTTATTTTTCTTGGCATAAAAAATATTTCTTTAGATTATAACATCGACACGCATATATTTATTGCACGAATAATGAAAAAGCTATTTACGAAACATGCGAACTGTATGTAAATTCGTATTTTTGAAGGTTCAATTTACCTTCATTATTCTGATTTGTTGTTCCACGGGTGCTATTTCAGTATTCGGACTCACTTATGTTGAAAATGTCAACATCTTTGGTAAAAATGTTATAGAATTTAAAACTACTTTTCAAATTCAAAAAATCTTATTAAGAATATAAATTCAATGTAGAATGTAGATTCCTCTGTCTTTAAATCAAGAACTTTAAAAGGGTAAATCTAACATTTATGTTGTATTGGGGGGGGGGGGGGATATTTTGTTGAAAGTTTGACAAACGCTGTACTCCAGGAACTCAAGGTCAGTCGTAATGCCGGATAACGTGACCGGTTTCATAGTTTCAAGCAGCTAATTATTTATTTTGACTCGCAAATTGTAGGTAGTTATTTTACGTCGATTTTCTTGACTTTATTTTTACAAACTTATATGTGTATTACTTTGAATACTATTTAGTATTTATTCGATAGCTAGTGTTGCCATTCAATGTCAGACATTTTTTTCTTATTATTGGAGTTGTTGAATTAATTATTTCTCATGCATAAAAATATAAGAAGAAGATAACTCAAATTTGTGTTATTAACCCAGTGATTTATCATTTAAAGTAAAATTATTTTCAACTAAATACATTACAATTATTATTGCTAGTACATACTCGTATATAATTATTTACATAAGAACACTTTTACGTACATACTCGTGCATATCACACATACTCATTTCAATATTTGATTCAAAACACTAAATAAATCGTACACATTCAGAAATCGTTTTTTTAAACTATAATTGTTTTTAGGTACCACGAGATACGCGTATTATAATACTTTACCAAAACCGTTAAATAACATAGTTTAAATAAATGCTTTAAAAAACTAAGCATATCGAATTATAAAAAATAACAGGTATAATAATACGCGTTTTATACCTAAAAACTGCCAGGGCTTACTGTAAATAATTACAATTATTATTCTTATAAAAAACGGCCTTGAGTGGGTAGAAACAGCGCCATAACTTTTTGTTCGAAATTCTTTTAAGTATAAAGTTGTCATGACGGGTAAAAAAACGGGGTCACTATTACACAAGCCAAGTGAGTCACTGCTTTAGTAGGAGTATGAATAAAATTGTATTTTTTGGACACGGTTCAGACAAATCTCATTAATTTATTCAGAGACAATCGACGGCCATTTTTGCATGGCCGGCCATGCTGAAAATATACCTATTGCAGGGGAAACCAAAAGTTTTTAGAATGGGCCGAATCGAATGTTTTAAAAACATGGTGATTGGACGAAAATATTATTGCCATTTTAGTCACTGTATGACATTTTGCAGCTAATCAACCAGCCATTTTTTTAGCCACATTAGCATATTACCCTTGCACCATAAAGTTTACCCAAAAACATTTTTTTTATGGAAACGCATGCAGAAGTACATAACCGACGGAGACCATGCGGCTCCATGTGAGGAGTCTATCGGTTGTAGATGGGTACAGGAGGAATTGATTCTTAATGCATCTTCAGTTCTTCTATGCGTTATAGATAGTTCTCCAGGAATACTCTTGTATTGTACTCTTATTAATATTATACTCTTATTAATATTATACTCTATAATATTGTACTCTTGTGCTTAACAAGTTAATATATGAAAACCTGGGGGTGGTTGATGACAATCTTTAGCGAACCACATCCGGCCCGCAGTCCGTAGGTGAAATCTCTGGTCCATTGAAACACTGGCCGATTATGTGGATGACCGATCGCCATAATGATGGATGCCGTTTGCAAATTGCGGAGTATTCGATGAAAGCGAACGTTATATTGTATGAAGTAATCGATCAAACAAACGAATTATAGTTTTGAATTTCTATAAGAATCTAACTGCAATCAAAAATGCCAAACTGACAGTAGTCTTTTCAAATTATAATTTATATTTATATTAAATGGGAATAAAAACGTTAACATCACGTCTTTGGTTGTATGTAAATACATCGATAAACACAATTGTGTGTATTTTTATCTTTCACATATATTTATATTTAGATGTGTAAAATTAGAAACGTAACATTTAACAATCACTTGGAAACATAAAGCATTTTAAATTATTAAATTATAAAACAATAATGTTAGGAATCGAAATTAAATTATTGAAATGATTCAATATTTCCATCGACTTAAATCTCTCATATTCGTTTTATAATATACTCGTACATTGTAAATCTACTAGTAAAATTACAGGTCGTAGCAAACACGTGTTTGGTGTTTTCGTAACATGCGACCCTTTTTAATGCTAAAAACAATCAATTTTTCATGAAAAACATGCAACATGACTGTGCAAAATGAACACGGAAGTGTGATCGATATAACATTGTGGGTGTAGGCTAATTTTTCAAATCAGCAGATATAGGTAGATTGGTAAACATAACATATAAATCGATACAGAACAAAGTAGAAAAAAAATTACATCAAGTTTTTTACACACACGAAAAACAACGGTTAATTAAGTTTTTATAGCAGTAATAAAATTTTGAAGAAACAAGTGCTGGAAGAATATTGTATGCTTGTGCTATCTTCTCGGAAAACTTTGATTATTTTGCCAGATTAAAAACTATGACTTGTTGATTTTGGTCGTCATTTGACACCAGTTTACTATTAAACTTCTTGTATCTTAAAAGTAGTTTTAGGAATATACATTAATAAATTGATCTGCAGTAAGGTCAATGTATCTACCGGGAACTACTTATGTGTTACTGCAGTCTGAAAGAGAAGGGTAAGCCTCCACACTACTTTGAGATCTGCCATAGACCTAAATGCTTCTTTTTAGCAAAATCTTCTACATTGAGAAACTGAAGGAGAAAACCAGTAATGCAATAAAATTTATCCCATTAACCTTGAAGTGTTTTTTTTCTCCAGATGAACCCCCAGCACACCGTGCCGACCCTGAGCGACAACGGCTTCGCCCTATGGGAGTCTCGCGCCATCTGCTCGTACTTGGTGAACAAGTACGGCAAGGACGACAGTCTGTACCCCAAGGACCCCAAGGCACGCGCCCTGGTCGACCAGCGGCTGTACTTCGACATGGGAACGCTCTACCAGCGTTTCGGAGACTACTATGTGAGTAGTCTTTACTCTAATCACTACCCCATAACTGAAGATCATACTGTTCAAAAGCCTCAAGGTTGGACTATCAAGTTTTGACCATGCCCGTATAACTAAGGGCTTTTATATTTTAAGACACCTTCAGACAGTTCAATGTGGCGAACGGTCAAATCCATCAGAAATAAGTCATACCCCATCCCTCCTCTAGACTCCTCATATGGTAAAGTATTCTCTGACTCGGATAAAGCCAATATCCTTGCTGATTCCTTCTCTAAATACTTTGCCCTTTTGCAAAACATCCCGGACTCAAAGCTTGAGTTAGCTGTCAGTAAAACAAATAGCCTCCTTCCATTGGAAACCCCACCGGTACCGATCATCCACAAATCTGAAAAATTATCAATTATTAAAACACTTAAGCTTCCGAATACGAAGCTCTCTTCCAAGTGACAGCAAGCCATGAGTGTTGCCACAACTCATGTACATATTGCCATTACCACAAAAACATAATCTATTATTTTTATTCCAGTACCCTGCCATCTTCGGAGGCGCTCCTCTGGACCCCGCCAAGAAGACCAAGATTGAAGAGGGACTCAAGTTCTTCGACACCTTCCTGGAAGGCCAGAAGTGGGCCGCCGGCAAGAACATGACCATCGCTGACTTGTCTCTCGTGGCCAGCATTTCCACCTATGAGGCAGTCGACTTTGATCTGTCTGCTTACCCCAACATCCTGAGGTGAGCAACACATCATTTCTACTGCTTCTATTACTTCTATCACTTAGTGAACCTATTTGTATGTATGAGATGAAGTTCCTGATATAGCCTAAGAAAGATTTGTCAAAACAGATTCATTCCTCTAAGAGTCTAAGCTATGTTCTCAAAAACTGAAACAAACAAATTAACTCCTATCCAGTGATTAATAGACCGCTGTTTTATTAGCTTGTCATTTGCTAAGGTCACACATACTTGTATCTATCTATAGGCTATCTCTTTACATAAATACCTACTCTATAGAAATGTTTTGGTAATTTTAATTATAATGGTTGCAAAAAAATGCTTGTTTGAGGTTACACAACCACTTCATGACCTGTGTACTGTAAATTTAAAAATAAAGTTTAAAAAAAAATATGAACTCTAACACTAATAATAGAAAGGTGAAACTGGCTCGTTATAATAGTCTTGTATCAGTCTCAAACAGTGATGGTATCAGCTGCTTCATTATTCATCTTGTCTAAGTCATCATCATTCCGATGCCAGAAATGATTACTTCACCATTTTTTTTAAATCATCAATCAGCTCACTTTCAGTTGTACCATTGTTGAAAATCTCTCTTCCACTTTTTTCTTAGCAATTCATACAAAATAGTCCATCTATAGTATTATTTGTTAAAAACAAAAAGTATTGTATCAGTTTTCGTCATTTATTTATTTCAATGCTAAATAGAGGTACTGAATACTACTTGTATATTACCGAATACTTTTACATTTCTGAATTCCATTTTTTTCCCAGCTGGTACGATAGGGTTAAGGCCGCTGCCCCCAGCTATCAGGAAGCTAACGGAGAAGGTGCTCTGGCCTTCAAGGTCCTCGCCAACACCCTCATGAAGAAGTAAGAAGCATCCTCCAAGTGGAAACCTTCACTTCTCCATCATCATGGAGATCCTAACATCAATCAAAAACTCACAAACTGTGTTTGTCCAAACTCTCTGATTCAATTCAATTCGTACTTGTATTCATTGAATTGAACTCTGAAGCATCATGGTGGAAGTATCTCCGAATGTCACAAGCCTGTCCGTACATTCTTTATTTTTTATTGAATAAAACATAGATAAATAACACACTTTATGTACTATTTTATTACAATGTTGTATGTATATTTTATTTTTTGTACGGATGAGTTCTATTATCTGAAAATAGGTGCTTTTGTATTCTGTAAGATTCAAAAATAAATTTTATATATAAACACTTCTATATTTTTTAATATTTAACCATCCTTTTCCAAAAATTCTTTCCCTACATAATCTAGCATCCAATAAATACCCACATTGAGCCTAGAAGTATGTATTGTCATGGTTTTGTTGTTGTCGGTTGAAGTATCCATTGGTGTTGGAATCATTAGAATATTTAAGGGTTAAAGTTGAAAACAATGGTGACCTGCTTGTACTATATATTAACAAAGTGTTTACTTTAGGTCTATTCATGGTGTGGTATGTAATGAACAAATACATTATTCATTTATACAATTTTATCAAAGAAATATATTATGGCAAATTTCAAAAATACACTATATTATAACATCCTTTAATAAGAACATTTACAGAAATCGTAGTTTAATAATTATTTATTTTAACAAGGAACTGGACAAAAAACATTAAGATTATTGCTCAGGATGGACCTGATGATGTCCGAAACATGTTCAATCACTTAAAACTAAATGTGAATTAAAATATAATACTTATAATTTAATTTAAAATTAATATAATATAAGTTGAACTGGACTAACTGAAATTAAACAAAAAGTTCCTTCAAAACACCTCCAGGTAAATTCTAATTGAAATGGCTATTTTTGATATTTCATTTCTAGTTCTTGAAAAAGTTACTGTAACACTAATAATACATTTCTATGGTTAATAACTCACCTTTTAAAATGCAACTTATATCCACTTTTACACCCACCTTAAGTGTATCTCATCAAAAGCTCCTCACAGAAATAAAGAAGAAAAAAGGAAGAGTGTAGAAACACCTAGAAAAATCTCTACATTCTATAAAATTTAAGCAATATCTTAGTAATTATTTCTAAGGAGTGCAAGTACATGGACACTTCTTCTTTTTAGTATCAATCCGGTGGATTGGTTTGCAGCAACAAAATCTGGCATCTTGATCTCTACTGTTCTCTATTCTCTGCAACCCTCTATAGCTCAGCATAAGAGCTGCAACTCATGTCCTCGAACACTTGCTGCAAATACTCCCGTCTAGGGCGGCATCATGGACACTGGCAATGCAAATTAAGACAAAAAAAAAATGTTCCGTGAGTGAAAAAATACTTTTATAAGCAAAACTACAATTAGAATATGAGTTATTAGATGTTATTATACATAAAGTACTATAAGTAATATTGAAGTAATACCTTTTTTCCCACTTAAATGTTAATATCTAATAATTTTGTCAACTTATCCTACTGCTATTATATTTACCTTTTGAAGATAATTTAAGTGAAAACATATCTTTTAATGCCTCAACAATGTAAGTTTGTTTACTTACTGTTATCTCAATAGGCTTTCACTGTTTGGTTTAGAAAGATAATTCTAATTATGCCAACATTATTTATGTAATTATTATAGCATGTAAAGTAAAGAAGGTGTCCTAATTTTATAATCTACTTTTATTGGTTTTGAATGTATGCTCGTTGATAAGTATATACATAAGAGCAAAAACTCACATAAATACCAGACAAGGAATGTAGCCTTCCGGTAGATTTCATCACTGATTCAACCACCGACAGGAAAGCTCATATGTGGATTCTATGACGTTTACCATTTTAAGGATGGTTGATACTGTATATGGAGTTTTTATTCGCAATCATCATACGACTACAGATTGACATTCATGTTTTGTCCATTTTTACGAGACGCCATTATAAAAATAGTTTATCACCAACTTTGAATAATCTTTTGAACGTGGCGCCTTTTTGGTAGATTTTTTAATCGATTTTTAGGCAAATTATACAGCATGTAATATATTTTCTAGTAAAAAAATATATCAGATATGGCTTATAGCTTTTGACTGAAATTAAATATATTTTATATTCAGTTATATAGTAAGTAAATTTGAATATTACAACATTAGAATAAAGATGTAATATGAGGCTAAAAATTCCATGTAAAATTCATGACCGCTATAAACGTCTTAGCGCTTATGCTGAGCTGAAAAGGGTTGCGGAGGACCGAGAGGAATGGAGATCGAGATGCAAGATTCTGTTGCTGCAAACCAATCCACCGGATTGATACTACGAAGAAGATAGATGTCATACACAGCGAATGGATTAATAGGCATTTTACAACACTGTTGAATCTTATATGTGGTTGTTAAATTTTAAAATTGAATTAATCTTTTTTACAGATGGAAACAAAAGCAGCAAAAAGAAGAAAAAAATTCATCACACCTTTAGTAGCAATAATAATAATTTAGTTATAGTTATTTGGATACAATCGGAAAAATGTAATTCAAAACGCAATTGAAAAATATGCACTTACTTATTCAGTTGTTGCTAGGACCCTAAAGTCCCAAGACGAACTGTAGAACTTACTTTTAAGAGATTCCAGATTTGACCTGTGGATGCCCAAATGGTGTTCTAGAACCCATATGCATCCTTCTTCGTAATTTTCACCTTTTTCATGGGCAGGCTTCTAAATGGCAGTGTACCAGCTAGTGCTCTACAATGCCACCACTAGCTTCACATCCGAGTCTTCTTGATTTCAATAGAGCAAGTATGATAGTGATTTAATTGAACTGGAGAGCTCATCATTTCTTCATGGAATATAGCGTTTCAAATTAAACAAAAAAATGATAACAATGTTTTTTGGTTATTTTTTATTGAAAAATTAAATACAATAATTGTATTATATCATATTATAGACAATATGATATGTAAATTCAAACGTACATGGTAACACATCTCTAAATTATTTATAGGAACTGTTCAGAAAAACTCTTGGTAATTTCATAGTTTAATACTCTTAATGTTAATCCAGTTCAGCTGGCAGTACATTTTATATCGCCCATTTATTAACCACCTAAAGGGCTACCCATACGAACGATACACATTGCACGATTGCTCAACTATTAGAGAAACAGACAAATATATATATAAATATATATATATATATATATATCATTATATCTGTATATGTGAGTATTTTTCCAACAATTGAGCATTCACACAATTCATATTGCACTTATGGAAAGCCGTTTTAACGATTTCTCTATTATAGCATTTATTCAGCGTTATTTGATATGTAATACAAAACATTTACTTTATTTAAACATATAATTATAATAAATAATGGCAAAAATAATTGTTAAATAATACCAAAAACAATCTATTTGTATTTTTCTTTTTCAGTAAGTTATATTATATTTTCATTTGAAAAAAGTGCCACATAATAATATTAAATTAAAATACATGCCATATTGCAAAATTAAGGTAATAATTAAAAATACATTTATAAAAAAAAATGTCAGACTAGTAGGTATTCTGTATTTAAATATATTTTTACATAAATTTTATCTATTTACACATAAGCTCATAAAATAGATAAATTACATCATACATATTTTTTTTAAATATTTTTAAGAATTTTAAAAAAAGGTAAGTAATACTAAAAAGTGTTAAATTAAAAAATCACAAAAAATACAAAAAACTCGAGTCAAATATATTACATGTAAGCTTTGCCCTACAGGTTTGAAATTTAAAATAAAATAATC
Organism: Glossosoma conforme; assembly: GCA_022606575.1. NCBI lineage: Eukaryota > Metazoa > Arthropoda > Insecta > Trichoptera > Glossosomatidae > Glossosoma > Glossosoma conforme. The sequence continues at coordinate 858,116 of JAGTXR010000087.1, read as the reverse complement.
CCTTAGTAGAAGAGCAGTAATAAAGATGCCGAGATAGGAGGATAAAGCAGTCAGTACAAATTAAAGCAAATATATTTGAGGAACTTTTGGGATCACGCATATGCAGGATAATTTAAATAAATCTATCTGAATCAGCCATGTTTACAAAGAAACAATGATTGTATGGTTAGACAAGCAATGTGATAGGAAAAGCTAGGACCTGGAAGACCACAGGCAATGCAGCTTAGCTTTATTTCAAGTCACTTAGCACAATTGTAAAAGATATTAAAGACAAAGTCCACAAGAAATGGCCGGAACTATTTGCTTGTAAGTAACGGTTAAACTTAATCAATATGCAGTGTCTTGCATCAAAACCATTGCTTCAACATGGTTTTTTTTTTTTCTTTCTATATCCGTTACATATTTGAAACATATGATCATAGAAAATTACCGCCACTTAGTCCATGGCTCATTTCGAGACACCTCTGCACCTGAATTTCCACCTGGGAACATATATGGTACTCCAAGCAATATTTTTGGGGATTTGTTAATCGATTATTTTAATGATATCGGATAATTAATCCGAAGCTCTAGAAACCATTTGGTTCTAAGAATCAGATTAACTCGAGCAGCGACACATGATTAGCAACAAGCGGTGACCCATCTACGTTACAATCTGTGTCCAATATTGCTTAACTTCAGGCTAACAATTTTTTATTGTCACTGGATCTGGATGATTGTTGGCCACAACTTTAATAAGAATGTATATTATTAGCTAAAGATCGTTCTTCAGTAGGCTGCTTCTGATCTTTTCCGAGTGGTCCGGATGGTTGTGAGTGTATCTGGTAGAAGTCACAGATTCACCATCAGTCTCCAGGAAAGCCTTGCACTTGACTTCCGTGTAGTAGTCGACGCAGCGCCAGTGCATTCTGTCTCCAGTTCTTGAGTACTTGGTGTGAATGCAACCGTGATGCACCAGCTGCGGGTGACCCTTGCGACTCAGGATATACTGCAGGCCTCCGCCCAGACGGCCTATGAAAGGAAATGCGATGAACCAACAAAAACACCACCATAATCATTTATAAAGTGATACTCCATAATTTGAAAAGTGAAACGCTTTACATCATAGAATGCGCTGCATGTACTGTGACAATACTTAGCATAATAAATGAAATTAAAAATTGGGAAGGACATACAGAATTTGAGACTTTTTTAGAAAACAAAAGAATGTTTCTAACCAGGTGGAAGGCTTTAAAGAAACACACTATGCAATATAACCTCTCAATAAAATATAAAAAATGCATTAATAGCGCCATTAGATGAAGAATTGGTTAAGTATATGCAGACTTTGAATACCACTGATTTAGGAAATGGAGTATTTTTTTTTGTATTTTAAAACATAGCGTTCCAACAATTGCTTAGTAATATTAATTGAATCTGTGCAATGTTCATAATGCATAAAATGCATCTATCAAACAGCCATATATTACTATATATATAACTTTTTTTTTCATTTCTTTAAACATTTTACGAACAAATTTATGTCAAAAAAGAGATGTTCAGCCTTGAGAGGAAAAATATAAAGTTTTATTGTACAAATGAATTAAATGGCAGCTTATATAACTTATGAATGCAAATGAATATATATATATATATATATATATATATATATATTGTATATTATTTTAGGCTAATGCATGTTATTAAATTAAAAAATACAGCAATGAAGCAGATTGACTCAGGTTAAGTTTTGCAGTATAGTGCGTTGTTATGACAATGCTGTAAAAATAGAAAATTCAAATGAGATTCCAAAGATTGTTTGCACAGATGAGTCCCTCTATAAATCTTGTAATTGTACCGCTCCTTAGAGTAGATTTTCATAATAACAAAGTCAAGAATTGTTTATCAGGTTGTTTAAATGTAAGATTTTTTTTAAAAAGTAATATAAATACAACGTATGTTTTCATGTTTATAAAAATGTTGACAGGTTTCTTTTATTTATATTAGACTTAATTCCAAAATAAATTAATTGTTATTTGCAGCAATTAAAAAAAGAGCTAAATATAAAACAGAATAGTAAAGATACTGGATCAAGCGGGAAAATTAGTACAGAAAACTAATCTACTAGGTTAAATAAATATATAAAATAAAGGAAAAAATCTAAAATAAAAACTCACACACTAAAGGAATTAATTAATTTAAGATTACAAAAAAAACTAAAGGCATAAAAAACAAAGAAAAAATATATAAAATAAATAAATTTCCTATAAATTTTAAATATATGATTTGACTAATAAAATGTCAATTGTCATCGAAAAAGCCAATCATTATTGATCACATTCTTATAATAATTACAAATATTAAGTTGTATTACAACATTTATGTTTTCGTTAGAAAATTTACTTACATCTTAAGGTTTTATACAAATTTACAATACACGAAATTATCTTTTTGCACTCTTATATAATACATTCTAAAGATTAAAAGAAACATACAAAAAAAATGTGGTGTTTAAAATCAAATTGATTTTTTTTTTTAATAAACATTATGCATCTTTCTCTCATTGGCATCATACGAGTTCTTCTGGTCTTCATATTTTAAATAAATGTAGATGTTTCCATTACTCATTCACCTTGCAGTAGTCCTTTGACTAATTTGTAAATGGGCAACTAATTATTTTGTGAGTGGTTAACATTTAAACGCCCAGTGGTCCCATAATGGACCGAAAATTTGCATCGTTAAATGCCCTAGCAGGCCAATGTTTGTAATGTTTCGTCGCACAATAGATTCATCCATGAACTTACTTTAACACTATTATTACAAATTAATGTAATCCGATTGTGAAATGAACCATAAGCACTACCTGTATGGGACCGTAGGGCATTGAACGACGCAAATCTGCGGTACAATAAGTAAACCACTGGGCGTTTGATTGTAATAAAAATGTCTAGTAATAAATACATACAAAATAGTCAGTAAAAATAATAAATTACAGTAGAAAAATAATAAATTAGCAGTAAATAATTGATTAATGAAAATTAATAATAGGTTAGGTTAGGTTTACATTTTATCGGTTAATTATTCATTCATTTTACATTAATTACTGGCAGTATTGAGTATATAACTAACATTTTAATTTTATAACTGACCACATTCGTACTGACACAGTGGATACTGCCAGTTTATTTCATTTACAGCCAAAACCTTGAATTGGTAACTGAACAAATAAATACGGGCTTTTGTCACATACACATAACCCTAGATTTCAAGAGTTAAAAGTAAACAAAACTTATGACTTTAATCAAGATTTTTTTATTTAAATAATATATATTTTAAGCTTGTATGGAGTAAATAACTTCTTAGGTTTTCACGGCCAGATTTGATATTGTGGCTTTTGGGTTTAGCCGTGTGTGGCGAATTACTTCTTTCCAATAATTCACCACACAAGGCTAAACTCAAAAGCCACAATATTGTATGGAGTAGTTTGGCAAGTCTTTTAACATGATACGAAATATTCTAAATAGCGTATTTTGTGGTTCAAATTCATTGAACATGACATCTAAATTAAGTATGTGTACCTTTTTTATTTTAATTAACATAATTAATAACAGCAGAGGATATTCGTCCTCAAATAGACTATTAGATGCTCAATATGAAAGCCAAGTAAGAAGCTATCAAATTTTCATGCAATCTGAAGTTCCACTCTCTTCACATATCAAGTATTAGATGAAATATCCATTCAATGACATAAGTAGTCCATGATAGTGATTTCTAGCATATTTGGAGCCACATAACACTTCAATTTAATGTAAGGGAAATGCAAAGTATTTGCCGTTAATAAAAAAATAACTAGTCCTTAGTAAGTTTGTAGGTTTTTACGTCCAGATTTGGGATTGTGGCCTTTGGGTTTAACCGGGTGTGGCAAATTTTTTCTGACCAATATTTGGACCGCCATTGCAGGGTTATTTTTAGGATTGACAATCTTATGGTACACATTTGTGAATCACATAATCATAAAAAAAATGTGAATCACAAAACCGTCAACCCTGAAGATGATCCTTGGAAAGGAGAAATATTGGTCAGAAGAAATTCGCCGCACATAAGGGTATGTTTTTAGAGTTATATATTTTATTTTTATTTTAGAGTATGATATTCATGGTAACAATAACCCCTATGAAGGGTATTATCACAAAAAATACATTTATAAGAAGTGAAAACTTTTTACTACATGTCCCGACAACAATGTGTTAAAAACAACAATGCCTAGACCTTAGTAATGCAATACACAAAAACAAATATAACATTTTTTTACAAATTTATAAATATAAAATTAAATTTATCACTGTTTATCATCGTCCATTTCGTAAACACTATTGTTGATAATTTTGTCTGAACTGTCTTCGTGATTGTGTACGTGGTTGACAGCATAGATCAGCGCACCGACTGTTTCCACAGTCGCTGGACATCGGTTGAGAGAGAAGTACTGGACGCAGCGCCATGACGTCTTGCCATGGCTTGTCGAGTGCTTCGTGTAGACAAAATTGGCGTGGACCAGCTGCTTGTGACCCTTGCGAGAGTAGATGTAGCGGTAACGGAGAGCGGGAGGCGTTCCCGGGGGCTCCCGACCATCCAGGACGAGCGACAGTGCACCTGGAGATGCACCGATAAAAGGATATACAGACCATCAACAATCACTTAACATTAAATGAAGAAAATATATGTGAAGATGATTTTTTGATGAAACGAAATTCACACGACATAAATTAAGTAATTAGAAAGATCTTGACTCTGTGGATGAGCTAACATCATACGATGCAGTGGAACTTGAACTATTTGGACTAATGCATGAGTTATGAGTTAATTATGAGTGGCTTAAGTCAAAAAATTAAAAATAAATGTTTTTTTATTTATTTAAATTCACATTGTTGTGAATTAATATAATTTTCATGCAACATACATTTTAAAATCTAAATAAAGCATTTTATCCAACATTAAAACCGTAAGGGTGCCATGAGCCCGAATATGGGTCCACTGCGGGAAGCCCGCCAGTGCCGTGAGCACACGGGTGTGTTATAAAACTGTATCTTTTCGGTCAATGTTATAGCTTGGGTCTATAGCGACATCTAAATTTTACACCATTTAGGAATTCAAATCTTCGATAATCTACGAGGCGTTGCATAGATCTATTCAGGGTCTTCGACATCTAAAAGGTTAAGTTTCACTTTCAATGGTTTTCAACTAATATCAAAACACAAATCTTTGCATATCTCAGAACGAACGAAAACATGTCATTCATAATCATGGGTACATACAGGAAAGGCTGAAAAAAGACGTCGAGTCAGGCTGTTTTTATTTTATTTTTTCTTACGGTATATGCTAAAATGATCTGGTTCGTCAATACGAAACAAAAGATTGTCATAATTCAAGGATTTTGAATTGAAGTAATTCAAACTAAAAACCATAATAAATCTCCTAAACATCTGTCAAAACTGAAACTCCATTAAAGTAATGTGTTAAATAGTGTTTAAAAAATATTAATGCGAATTAAAAAGCAGGAAAAATAATATTATTAGTACAACATTCAAATGTGTGAAAGACATTAAAAAAAAACACCAAAATGATTACAAAATCTGTATAAATTTTATTTGAAAAATGTTAATATTCTTTATATAACTGAAATTTCATTTCATAAGGTTCAGAGAAAAATATATTGAAATAATAATAAAATAAGGTCAGTACATATTTTTATAACCATCTTATTTTGTTATAAATATTTTCCATGTATGTAGAAAATTCTTTAACAATATTAAATTGAACTTTTTTTGGAAAGATGAAGAGAAAAATATTTTTAAAACACCTGTTCTTCAGAGTAAAACATTAAGAATTTAATATAAGAAGGCAAAAGAAACCTATATACAAATTGTATGATGCTTGTCAATAAGTACACACTCCCAGAGAGTAAGAGAATTTTAGAAAAGTAAATTATCTAATTTCAAATCAAAAATGTGTGTATACATAATAATTTAGCAAACATTAATATTATGAAGTAAGGTTTAAACACCTTTATAATATATTTACACAAACTTAGTGCTAGTCAATAGTGTTAGCTAATGCAATTCTTTTGTGTTTACACATACACATAAGTGTGAGTGACTGTGAGCGTCGCTAAGACTAGTGACCAATACAGAGTTTATGTAAACATGTTTTCCATCTCTGAAGTTTTGTTATTAACATTTCATACATATTTTTTAAAGGAATGAAAGAGAACATTGAAATGTGACTAAATGACTAAAATAATAAAACATTTTTTCGTATTCATATAATAATTAAGTTTTTTCATGCAATTCTTTTTTGTGTGGATTTGGGGAATGGCACCAGAATTACACTTTCATTTAAAAATATTACTAACACTAAGGAAGAAGAAGAAATAATAATTTTAAATATAATCACACTCGATAGGTAAATGTTAGGAATAGAAAAACACACTAAACAAAATGAGCATCCATATTGTTTGCTCTACACGCAAAAAAAAAACCTAAATTATAAGTAAATATTTTAATGACAAGAATTATAATTACAATTTAATCACAAATAAAAAATGGACATTCAAACTTATTGTAAATAATTTGGAGATATTTAAACGATGGATGTTTTATGAAATTTATTGCTGCTGAGTTAAATGTAAAAATACTAGGGGTATGATTACCGGCAGCTATAACTCAGTGGTTAAAGCATTTGTTTAGCAAACTAAAGGTCGTGGTTCGATCCCCGATGGAGATTAAAAAATATTTTTTTAATCGATTTCTGAGCTCTTAAATACACCCGGTTGGTTTTTTCCAATCCATCACCCGTGAAATGCCAGACATAATCACACATATGAATCAAAATTGGTGGTAGACGAAAGTCGTCATGTGAACACCACCCATAGTGAATTCCTATAATAATTGGATGATGCGTAAATGTCGGGCTGTAGTCTATGACTTTGGCAGATCACCACTCCAGCGCTTAGCCATATGTAGAAATGGTAAGCGTCATAGAATCCACAGAACTTTAGAATCACTGTCACAATCTGTGGTATTCTCCTGTATGTGTTTACATAAAAAAAAATGGTATGATCATGCCAGGAAGGACTGAACCAGGCAACTTAGCGTATGTTTGGTTACAGTATTAGGTTACAGTACAGTTCACGAGACATACGTGGACATTATCCACAAATGCCATTTATTACAACGGCATTTTTATTATTAAGAAAATTTTATCAAAAATATTATATTTTGATAAATAAAACTGTTTTTTTCAAATCAATAGCAATCCAAACCCATATGTATCTCTCTCTCTTTAATAGTTTCAGAAGTGAAGCATATAGCCACCATCAAACACCATAAAAAAACGTCCAAATAACATATCATTCGATTTGTTACAAGTAATTCTTGAAATATTACCAAATATGTTGTATGTAGTTTACAGTTTTTCAGGACAGAGAGAGCTATGGGTCTAGAATTATAAGAGCTACAAATTATGCTCTCTTGCGGTAAGCATTTACTAGTTGGATTATTAACATGTTTAACGCCAACGTAATGTTTTTAATGCATTCAACTCAGAGGCGCCATATAGGTCACATTCAATGTTAAAATTCCATTGAAATGTAACCGCTGGCGTACAGGGACTGTTTGTTCGAGAAAAAAAAAAACATAGGTCACCGGTAACCTACAGGGCGCCCTTTTCAACAACAGCGTAGGTTACCGGTGACCTACGTGGCGTGGAACGTGTTAACAGTGAGGCAAAAGTATTTTTTTATGAAACAAGTATAAATGTCCAATAATGTTATGGCACGATTGCTCGTATTTCAAATTTTGCTTGTATTTCAAAGCAAAAAATCGCTCGCTCGGCGGCTGGTATCTCAAAAAACTCGTATGTTGGGGCATTCGTATGTTAAGGTACCACTGTATTACGTTTCATCACGTTATACAGTACAAAATGATGTAAAATAATTTTGTGTTTATTCATGAAACAGTTAAATTTCAGTTGATGAAGGTTGAAGGTGTTAACCTTCACCGCAAACATTTATTTTTATTTTGAGATCATGTTTTTTTAATACATTTTTTAAATTCCATTTGTTTTATGGAGAGCCTATAAAACACAAAATATATTATTAAAAACCTTCAACACATTTAAAGATTTTTAGGCTTAAATACTAGTTGCAAAGGTTAGTATAATTTCCATTTATATCAGCCACTTACTGTGATCAATTGCCATTAGAATCAAGTACTTCATGAAACCAAATATGAAAATTTTAAAAAAATATGTGACAGACGAATTTCGCCTTCATATATTCTTCTGTATGTGTTTAAAACAGTAAGTACAATCCAACATAAAAACTGCAATTTAATTTTTTCAATTCATCAGCCAATGTCATAGAATTTTCCGTGTTGTTTTTTTTATGTAAAAACATACAACAAATAGTGATGCTGAAGTCTCATCTGTGGATTGTATGGAGCATGTTACATGTGGTTAAGCGCTGCATGTGAAGTGTTGATCCGCCAACGTCATAAACTACAGCCGACATTCACGCATCATCTTTACTATTACAGGAATGCACTATGAATGGGTGGTCTTCACGGGACGACTTTTGTCTACTACCAATTTTGATTAATAGGCTATGACTGGCATTTTACGGGTGAGGGATCAAATTCACACCAACCGGGGGTATTTTCAGAGCACAGAAATAGTTTTTTTTTTGTTTTTTTAATCTCTGTCGGTGATGGAACCCACGACCTTTGGCTTGTCAAGCAAACGCTTTGACCATTGAGCTATACCCGCCGGCAAACCTGATTAAATAAAATACAATTGTGATCACAGTAAGCGGTGCTTATTTAATATATCTTATATTAAACACTACAATATATTGTCCACATAATAATATTAAAAGACATTTTCAATGCATCATGTATCGTAAAATATATAATATACTCCTAATGGACTAAGCATCCCTGAATCGGAAATGTAAGATTACTACAAGATATGACTTCTTTTGGCACATTATCAATATCACGATTTTGTTCACCAATTAATGGTTTAAGCACAAATCTTTTATAATGACTTAAATTTTATTCACTTATTCCGATTGACGATATTGATACTTTCTTATAATCTATAAACACTTAATTACGTTAGAAATATATGTATTTCTTAAAATATTCTTCTCGTATATGTCTTATTGTTATTTGTTAGCGTTTTAAGTGGGTAACTCTGCAGAAGATTGAATGAAGCTCTGAATGAAATCAATGGTTTTTTGACTAAGCCACGCACCGGGATTCCCAATTTAATCCATAAATCCAAAAATTCCAAATTTTCATGTATCTCCTAATGTTCATATACTCCATATAAATGATGTTCGATTGCTGCAGATACGTTTATTTATTACAAATTATCTGCGTGTTCACTCATGTCTTTATAAGTTAAAAAATTTAACCCTTTACGTATGGAATAAGATTTCATAAAAAGTCATGAAATAAGTCAATTAGTCAATGAAAAAAAAAAAAGTTAAACATTTAAGGACGATTTTTTTATGTGTTTTGATTGGTCATTGCTGCAATTATATTCACCTTCAGAACTTAATTAAATAAATCCATTATTATTTTAAAAAAAGGTCAAATTTGAAAAATTTGTAGAATGACCCACAACTTCATACATATCGTAAAAAAAAAAATTGACGAAGGAATGTCGGAATACGAAAAAAAATTATATTCAATATAGTATTCGGATAAATCTGCATCTAGCACTGAAGCGACGTGTTTTTTTCAGGGCGTGGGATAAATCCGCACCTCGCACTTAAGAGCAGTGCAAGTTGGTGCGGATATATCCACACCTCGCACGTAAAGGGTTAAATTATTGATTTTTTGCTTGTCTTTTTCCGAATGTATCCGAATGTAGCATAAAATTGCGCAACTCACGACAATAAAATAGATGCAACTGGTGACTACATATAGTTTAATTTAATCCGTTAGAACACTAAATATAATTAATGGACTTTGTTATTCCTACAGTATAAAAATCTCAAAAATATGTATTCATATATTTTTTTTCTTCAGTGACAATAATTAATTTGTATCATAAGAATAATATTTAACTTTTGATAATATTCTTTGAGCACCTTAATACTTTATTGAACTTGTATAAAATTTGAACCATCAAATTGACATATAGTCTATATATAGAGTTTCACATTAATATTACATACATTTAAAACAAAATAAAACATCAATTTCATGGCAGCCTTTATCAAATATTTCAGTGTTTCCGACATCGAGGTAAGCCTGTGTAAAAATATCCAATAAATGAAATAGATCTCCCACACAGCTCAACTCAAAAGCCATAAATTAAATATTTAACCTTGAAAACATAGTGACATACATATCAAGATAAATATCATATAATTAAATATATTGTCAATTGTGTTTAAAATTCTTAAGGTTTAAGTACAGTACATAGATTTTCATTTGAGTATATTAAAATTTGAGTATAGGCCCTTTTTAAAATCATTTTTACGCATTGTTTATGCTTCATTAAAAAAATCATTATTCATCAAGATTAACATTTTTGTCACATTATAAAAATACATTTTATCAATTTATTATTAAATATTTCATGGCACAATATTTTTAAGACATATTTCATTTTGGTTTTTTAATATTCAATATATAAGTATCTTAAAAACTATACATTAATTGTATATATATATATATCTATATATATATATATATATATATATATATATATATATATATATATATATATATATATATATATATGTATATTATTATTTTTTACTCATTTTATCCTCCCAAATATGTAAAAATTACTAATCCTAATATAATAAAAATATTAAAATCAGTAATTCATATGAAATTAATAAAATTAAGAAAATGTTGAGCATACAGGTTGTACCTAAAATTTCACAACCACAGAAGTACTGTCTCAAATGAATGAGTAGATAACTATAATTTCTCTATTCTGAGATAATGTCATTTGATAATCCAAGTCTAAATTTTTATATATTTTTTAAGAATATTTTTGAGTTACCTAGTTTTTTTATTGACATCGCAACATGAAAAAATCGTGCATCTAGGAAAGCAAAAACAAAAACATGCTTCTCAATCCATGTTAAGTTACTTAATGATTCAATTGTTTATTTTTTATATTTAAAAAAAAGTCATTTAGAATGATAATTTACTATTTAAGTTATTGAAGTGTCAGTATCAAAATTATTCTATGGATTCAACACTTGAAAAATTCTCTTTTTAAATTTAACTGGCATAAATAAATAACATACTGCAGTATTATTCTAGGGCGGTAGAAAAAAAATGTAGTTTTACTGCATTCAAAACTAAAAAAAGGCCATTTCATAAATACGACAGTATACTTCTGTGGGTGTAATCTTATAAATAATTTACAGACAAATTTTCAGCTTACATTGCAGAATTCCTTTTTTTCTTTCATAAAATCAAGCCTTAAGTATTCAAGATTGCTATTTAAAGCATGTGAGTATTGTGCTGCAGTTATTGCAACTCGTTTACTATTTTGTGAAAGCAAATGGATAAGATCTCGGCATTAATGAACAATGTCATTCTGTCTATACTCAAAACAGCTGTTTTCTTGAACCATGACTAACAGGGCAGAGAACATGTATCTGTTTATGTGTCTGGTAGCAATATGGAGTAAATGGCCGCTATGAAAACAACACCAGGGACATCAGTTGCCAAGTGCTTTGTTATGACCTTACACAGCTCAATGATATGAGCGTAGGGGATCAGACAAAGGGTAGCCATTATTTATTTTCTCCCACAACAGCCACTTTCTCAGAGACAAGAATATTACAGATGACATATCTCAGCCAGGTTCACACTTCAGTGCAGACGAACCCAATGCTGTTCTTAAGAAGGCATTCATATATTTAACTTTTATATGTCCCTGAATATCCCTTTAATATCATGTCATGCAAGCAATTCTATTAACATTATTTATTTTATAGTAAACAAAACTACTTTTAATGGAATCTAAATGACACGATTTAATGGTTTTTAGATGTCAATGTTTGATTGGAGTTCCCTCTCTTGATTGTGTATCAGTAAATATAAAATGAAAACAAAAATAATTATGAGCTCCATTGACTGTATTTTTAAATACTTTAAGGCAAAGGTTACACCAACTCTTACTAAAACAATATATACTGGTTTTCATTTTTCTTAAATGGCATTGCTTGTTGTATGGCACGCAAATGTTTGTTGTGAATTGCTCCGTGATCTACAAAGTGAGGTTTTCCTCCTCCTTCCACTGTCTGCCCTCGGTCTGATGTTTCTCGAAGCAGATGGTCTTGCAGAGAGGCACGGCGCACTGCCGACACATGAACCGCGTGTCCGCCCGCCGTCACGCGCGCCAGCAATCCTTACAACTGCGCTGAGGATATTTCTTCTTGCCGTCTCCACGCTGGGGGATCGTCACGATCGTGTGCTCGCCGGCGCCGGCTTTGTCCCCACCGTCTGAAACCACACGTGAGGCATTTTCAATACTCTTTATTCTTTTTTTTAATTTTAAATAACTAACCATAACCTGTTGCTTATTTTTTTCAATTTTATGACACGCCGCAGAAAAAAAACGTACTTTGAATGTAAAATTATTCATCGTAAAACACAGATAACCAAGCAAGTTTCCAAATTTCACTTGGAGAATCAAGATCTGTGTGCGTCTCGGTAAGTATTAACACAACTTAAATTCCTACAAATGTAAATCTAAAGCGCGGCAGGCCTAATTGTAACTATCAATACTTGTCGAAGCTACACATTTTTAATTGTACAATGATCATTGGCTAAAATAATAATAAAATCTTGATTATTTAATTTTATTACTTTAAAAAAAATTAATGACAATTTTAAGTGAAAGCGCATTGTTCAAATAGCGATTTGATTAAAATATTTGGATCTGTTTTGCTTTGTGTAAGAGCATCATCCAAAAAATATATTAAACAGGGGTCTCATGACGGATAAGAAGGGAAGCATTGACTGTTAAGTATCTAAAGTTCTTAGGGCATGTGAAGTTGATATAACTAAAATTCCTTTAGAAGAGTTTACAAGAATATTGTCGGGACTTGTCTTCTCTTCCTTTATCTCAGATTAACTCGAAAACAGAAGGTAATTTTTTTTTCAGGTATTTTAGCTAAAAAAAACTCTTAAATAGCATGCAGAGTAAGACAATATTAAAATGAATACTTTGTGCCATCTCTTTTAGTTTTGTCGATATTTTACAAAAACTTTCTAAAAATATATATACTCTATTTACCTATGTAGTGAGTTGTCTAACGACAATTTGATTTAATACATTTTTTAATAATATATATATATTCAAATAATTTTAAAAAGACACTAATTTTACTAAGTTGAAGACAATAACAGAATATTTTTTCAATAATTTATATAAAACCAAGTATTTGATATTTGGACTTAATTTTTAAATTAAATGTAATTTTGAAATTTTGTAATTAAAAAATATTATTTCGATACTACAAAAGTATGATGAAAAATCCATCAATTGACAAAATATTCCATAAATATTAACATATTACTGGCGAAAGAACAAACAGAACATGTTTTTTTGTCAATCCTCTTAAATCCTTTTATTACGGCTCGGTTTGAATACAAATTATACTGTCAATTATAAAACTAGTATTTGAAGCATAAATGTACTTATCTGGTCTATATAATATATAACATTGGTTCTTGTATCCTTTAGCTATCAGATGATGCATAAAAACTATTCTAAGAAAGTTGCAAAACGATATATCATGTCAACCGATGTCAACGGTCGGGAAATCTTATGACGGCATATGCCGACAACTGATGCGAAAGGGTTAAGTAATGGAAAAATTGTAATCTATAAAAAATTATATCTAATAAAATTAATAGATGTAACCTAAGGGTAATTATAATTTTTAATTTATTTTCAATAGAGAAATAACATGACACCGTTTATATACTCCAATATATGTTAGTACATAAGCATCTGATTTAAAAAAAGAGGTCATAAATAAAAGGTATGTATTATTAAAAATATGGATTAGTAACAATTTTGAATTGATTGAAAATGCCTTACGTGTGTTTCATCTGTTTCATCGTCGAATGGTGACATAACAACATTTCTTCACCGTATATAATATAATAAATATGCAGTGGAGTAATTAACAAATATATTTTGCTTAGAAAACATAGTAAGAACAATTATTGGCTACGAGGTGCTTAGGGATTAAAGGCATGCTGGCGAAATAGGAAAACCGAAAAATAAAAAATATACAACGTGCAATAGAACACAAAGAAGCATTTACTAATGATAACTATAATGTGCACTAAATACAATAAAATTACATAAAATACGGAATAAAAATATAATACATATTATATAAAGAGTTTAAGTGTTTATTTGTTTTGAATGGTTTTCTGAATGTAATCACTGTACATGGAAACAGATTTGTTTAATTAAAGGATGAGAGAAGATTCACTTGAATTTCACATTGCTAACACTTAGGTCAGCCATATGTGGCTGACACAGAATCGACTATGATTCAATATTCTCGTTTGTCAGCCACGTTTTCTTTTTAAATTTAATTGAAAATGGCTGACACTGGTGCTATTTTACAAATACCGCCACTTATCCTAAAAATTCGGAAACAACATCTACTAAAGTATTAAAAAATAAAAATTAAAAAATTAAAAATTTGCGAAAATTGCTTTGGGGGCGAAAGTGTTAAATATGCATATGGGTATAACATTGTGTTCAATGTAGTTCAAGAACTAAATATAATCAGGACCATGCAGCAGTTCAAGGACGACTTCATAAAAGATTGCGCAGACATATTTCACTGTAAAATGCGTCACCAATCAAAGTGACTGTATGAGGGATTTTTCAATATCATCATCATCAGCCATTGTCCGCTCACTAAAGAAAGTATTAGTAGCAGCTTTAGTCTCAAATTGATTATTTCGATTTTTTCGATCGATATTTCTTGGTGGAATTCCATAATATCGGATATAAAATAAAAGATTTTTTAGAATTTATTCCAGATATATATATAAAAAAAAATGTTTTTTAATGGCCTTTGTAATCATAAATATTATTTTGTTGTGACATCAATGAATTCCCTAATGCATTAATGCTTTCCTAAACCACACATACCCATCACACAATTCATATCCACCTTTTCACTCACACTTTTGCTTTATATAGAGCCAAAAACATTTAATTAATTGACTTGAAAATGGCCACCCGACCTGGATGAAACATGTCGTCAAAAAAAATATATATATAAGTGGAATAAATTCTAAAAAATCTTTTATTTTATATCAAATTGATTGTTAAAAAAAACAATATATTTAAAAAAAAAATCCAAGGATGAATTAATTATTAATTAATAGTTAAAGACTTTAGAATATATGAATATTTTAATTTATCTTCCCAAATTTTTAATATTTATGCATATTATAATACTAATTTGACAACAATACTTCTATGTTTTATTGGTTTTATTGGCCCCCTTTACAAGGATGAGGGTGCTACCGAAACTAGTAAAGAATAAACTGTAAACCAAGTGGTTGAAACAAATTTCAATTGTTTTATTTTTATATCTATTTTGCTTATAACCCAAATGTGTTGTTTTATCAGCTTATCAACTTGATAAAAAAACACTAAATCAATAAAATCACAAGTATAACAAACTAGTGTGATTTAAATCAATAAAACTTTTTATCAATAATATGTAATTTTATCGAAAAAGATAGTCGACTGAAGAAATTATTTCAGTAAGCAAAAACCTTGTTTGGAATGGAATAATTGAAAATAAGTGATATAAATGAATATCGGTAGAATACAAAACACCATAAAGCAATGAGGACTACAGTAATGGGAACAGTTGCTGCTGTAGAATGAAGAGATCTACACACCATACTGTATGTACGACCCTGCCGTGTTTCCGACTTATTTCTTCAATGGGAACCTAATGCTGGGCAATAGATGGTTCATAAATTTTACTAGATACCGTGCATAATTAATAATATTTGACGTTGTTGACTTAGTTTGAGGTGTCAGGCTAATCTGAATAAGATGCTTTGGAGAGTAGTCGTTGCAAGGGAGAATAATCAAAGCTAGTTTTTGTTTAAAACTCTTAAGCTCCTTAGAGCATCGATTACTGTACGTATTTGGCAATGTTTGGAGCTGTGTTACGTTGCAAAAGACTAACAATACTATAATGATTGTTCAAATTTTTCAAATGGATCACTATTTAGCACTTTTCAATTTAAATTATTTTCAAATACATATTCACAAAAATAATTAAAGTACATGTAAATTATTGCACAAAAATTTAGGGATGCGAACCGCGGACCTTGGAAACCGTCTTCCTGCGTGGATATCAATGATCTATAAAAGTAGATTAGAATATTGAAATAATAAAATAATATTCTAATAAAAATTAAAAAATTAATTACATGTAAATTATTTATGAATGCATTTTAGAAGTAAAGTCTTCCTGCGTGGATATGAAATGAGTAATAAATAAAATGCTAAATAAACAATGTGAGAACCGGAAATAAAAAAGAGATATGTACAAAAAAAATAAACTTTTGATAATTTTACTTTTGCCACTCTCTACTATATCTAATCATAATTTGGAGAAGATAATCACATGATCTCTCGCTAAAGCTCTCTGGCAAACACCAGTTCTTTTACGTTGCCCCAAAAAAAGCTTTGCATTCAAAAGTTACATTAATTACATTAGAGCAACATTCCTCTAGTTACGAAATACAGGGACAAAAGGAAGAAATAGTGTAGCTACGACGTATGCTCCCCTGTAACAACTGCTATATTAATTAAACATATGGCTTCCAAAGTCTAGACAACATTACCCAAAGATCTAAACTAACAGAGACTCTTATAGAGGAAATAATTATAATTACTTTTCATATGTTAAGAATGCAAATATATTTATTTAGTGAATTGATACACACTTACAAACCTGCAGATGCTGGGATCCCAGAGTCTGCCGTTTCTTTTTCTCCAAAATTGATTAAGAGAAATGTCATAAAATATGATATTTGATGTAGATTTGTATGCGAGTATTAATCTGTTTTTTATTTCCAGCTTCACGTGTGCAATTCTACAAATTAAGTGTCGACATAAAAAAAAAACTCACCATCTTGTTCCCGTTTCGGAGATGTCGGCATCGTCACCTGGCTCTCCAAACTCCTGATGCTGTCTCCGGAATCAGCTTCCCTTCCTCCGACAGCTTCGTCAAACCCATTGTTCCCCTCACCGTTCTCCCTCTTGATGTCATTCAAGAGAGGAGCCGTGCGCCTTCCTTCCTCAGAAAACCTCCGTTCATTTGCCAGCGCGAAGCTGTTTGAGTGAAGGATCGCCGCGTTCAGCATTGCTTCGTTCATCATATTGTTTACCGGAGAGTTGACAGTTTCAAAGTTTTTGACGGTGATGCCGCCGGTGCGTGTGATCTTGTGCCTGTTCAAGATCTGCTTCTCCCGTAGTATTTTTGTTCTCTTTTCCGGATGCTCTTTTCCGTCGAGAGGGTAAGCGTTCGGGGTAAAGTCTTGGGACTTTCTCTTGAACGCGGCCAGTCGGTTGAGTCTGCCGATGATCTCCATCTTTTGTGTGTGACTGTTGAGGCACTGCTCGACGTCTTCCGTGTACAGATCGACGGCTTCCGGGCAGGTCTCCGGTTGGGTCGAGTGCAAATGGTTTGTTGTGTGATTGGCGGTGACTAGCGGAGATGAAGGTTTGGTTGTCAAGTCACTGGCGGTGTCTTCTTCACTCTAAGATATAAAAAAACAACATATATACTTTGTTTACAAAAGTATTGTGGACTGACTCAAGTCTCAAGCATTGTTTATGGATGCTCCTAGATCATCCATAAACTATGAATTTCAATCATAGTTCAGATTCTATATGAATCGTTCTGCATTGGAAAACCCTAGTTAAATATCTTTACATCCACATGATTTATACAAAATTCATTGTGAGCTATTGCCCTGAAGGTTCTAGGGAATCATCTATGTTCCCATGTGGACTTTCAGGATACAGGTGTTCTGGGAGAAGGCATATACAATCTGAGCTTACAGAACTGTGATACGCGAATTTGCTGTGTCCATATGATCCAAATCTAAGAGAGAGCATCGTAGAAAAAAATGGATAATTAGGTTTTGGTATTCATACATGTTTGTTGGTGAGTCCTTTGATCTCCAAAGTCTCTGCTGTGCTGATAAAGTTAGAGAGGTCTTCTTGCATGACACTGACTTCTCCGTTGTACATGAACTGCAGGAGGTCCTTCATGGCACGGTGAGTTATGTCCCTCAGCACCACTGGAAAAAACAAACAAATCACACACTACTTTAGACACAAATGAGAGATAATGATTTAAACCATTCAGTTTTATTAGATTCATGTGCATTTTTATTGTAAGAACGAGAGTTTAGTTACACAATAGGAGGGAAGTGTTTAGGTTATTAGGTAATGCTAATGTTTAGTAATTTTGCAGCCGAAAATCAATACTTTGTAATAAATGACAGGTATAATATGTTATTAGTATTGAAGTTATTTGCACTTTTTATTACAAATTTGAGAGGGAAATAGGACAAAAAATATCCATAACATGCCAATACATTTTTTGGTTTTCGCATTATCAAAATTTATATAAAATAATAAAGGTTGGCAGTCAAAGGTGACCATCGCCCAGCAGTGATTAAATAAAATGACTGACGAGCAAAAACAGTCATTTAAATGATAAATCAGATAATTAACAACGAACTTAAAACTACAACCAATTCCATATGACATAATTTTGATTCTATAAATCATTTTTAACAAGATACACTAAGCTGGAGCATTACCTGCCGTTTGTCTATGGATAATGAAATTGTAAGAATATATTTTACTTTCTTGAATATATTTGGTACGTATTAGGGATAAAACACAGATTCTGACAGAGTATTCTAAAGCTTACTGGTAGGGTTAATGAAGGAATTTTACAATTACTTGTTCATGGCCAATATACTTTAACTGCCTACGAGTGCTCAGTGAGAGGTGTGTGTCGGTTGTGGGTGCATGCAGTAGGTATTAACTCTGAAAGTTCAGAGCAGCTTTGTGAATAAGGAAATTCCCAAATTATTTATAAGAGCGTGACTCACCTATGGGGTGCTGGCAGGGATTAATTTGGAACATCCTCTTGAAGTACGGACTGCTGATGCTCAAAACGACCTTATGCGCCTGCAACAGCTGCCCGTCCACCGCAAGAGTCACATCAACAAACTCACCACTACCCAAAAGACCAGAAAACCCATCAGAAAGATTCCCATGGAAGTTCTTCCAGGACAGCGAGAACTGCTGCCGATCCATCGCGCTTCACTTAATATATCTCCCAAAACTCTCAAGCATCACACTCAAAATTATACACACGCATTGTTGAATATTTTATTTAACGATTATCGGTGTTTTTTAATGCGGATGTTATGTTTTTTATCGTTTTATTAAATGGAGAAATTTCGGTACCAAAATAACAACAAAAGCAAGCTGACATTGGCGGCCGCGGCAGAGACATCTGTGTGAGGACGCGCTCGATTCGCATTATTTGTTGCCAATTGAATAAATTGTAAGCGTCACAACAAAATGCAATTTTTGTTACACGCATACAGTTGAAATTGTACACCTAAATTATAATGTATCGAAAATGAATGTAGGAGATTGTGAAAAAGTATTTTTTTATTAAAATTAAATTAAAATACTTCGATAGGTATTTTTCGAATCACGCATTTTATTCTTAACACATATATATTTCTTTTAATTTCCTAATTGTACTATTTTCTAAATATATTTTGATTTAATATTTTCAGTATATATTTTATCCAACCAGATGAATTTATAGTAAATAATGAAAACCGTTTGCTGGCTGAATGAAAATTGCATTATTGGTTAACTTTTTTTAAGTATTAATTTGGTTTTACTGGAATTAGTGTATATTTTTGAATATTTAAACAACATGAAATTGTAAAAGATTAATAATTAAAGCGTAATAATTTTAGGCAGCGTTTAGTTTGGATTGCTGAAAATTTTATATTTTCGCAATCAGCGCCACGCCGCGTGAAAAATATTATAAGTTTTTTGTGTTTCCCGCAAAAAAATCACCATTGATGAAAATAAATGTACGTGTAGTGGCTGCCAGTCGGTTATCAATATTAGTTACACTGTATACCGCTAGATGCGTATGCATGTCATGCGTCATTATTTTGTGGGTGGACATCGTGAGGATCCAACAAAAATAAATAAATTAACCAACTTCATTTGATGTTTCCCGTGCGTGATTCCCCCAAACTGACCACGAAATAGAAACATTCCAGCAAAACGTCAAAGCGTTTGCGAACAAGTCCAGTTGCCTTGTGAAAGTTCCGATCGAAATAACAAATACGTTCAACTCATGACAACTGGAGAGGTGTGACCCAAAGTGACAGAAGATCTTTAATGTGAATGTGTAATGTGTTGTGATAGGGCTGCCCAGGTGTTCGATCGTCACCGGCGCGGGACTCATGAGGGGTGTGTCTTGCTCCCGTTTTAAGGGCGTAACCTAATGTTTTGGGGAGGGGTGACAATGTAGGTGTCCGGATGGGTTTGTATTCGGATGCGTTGGGCGCTTCCGCCTTCATGTGGAGCCCCGCGGAGCTGGTCCTGGCTTTAGCAGTCTTGGTGACGCTCGTCTTCATTCTCGCGGCTTGCGTCTGCGGCTGTCCCAAAGATACCCACAAGTGAGTAAGCCTTACTCTGCAGGGCATCACTGCATTCATTTTTCTCCTATTCTTAGATGTTTAGCCTTTATTTTTACTATTGGAATGTCGTAATGATAACGCATTGATGATTCAGTGTCGTGTTTTTCAAAATTTTAATGTTTATTTAGTTTTTATATTCTACATATCACTTTATTAGAATAAGGCAGTTTTCGACTATCTATGCATTATCAAATAAATTTATCATACTATTAAAATATTAAGCGTTTAAGAAAAATTCTAACATATTGCTGTAATAATTAAGTTAATTTTTCAGGTATCCAAACAATATTGTGTTAATTTTGGAATGTTTGTCACCTGAAGAAAAACATACTAAAAAATAATGTCATTTGTAGGAAATATAAATATGCAAATTTCGAAGACTGCCTATATAGTATCAATAGATACCTAATATATTATTAAGTAGGTATAGACATTATTTCTTTATGAAGATTTTTTAAAATAAATTTTTATGTTAGTAATAATTATTATGGTACAAATACTTCGTGAAATATATTCTTCGTGAAGTTTTGTATTGCACCAATAATGTCATAGAGTATAAGTCTCTTACGATATACTTCTTCCGAGCTCTCTAAAAGGCCTGATTGAAATATTTCATATTAAATCTTTATAATAATATATCAGACTACTGGTAATGGATATTATACACAATGATTTACACTGTTGAGAAAATCATTTTTAAGTCAAACATGACTTATTAAATGACATGTTTGCATCAATAGTTTTGTCTATTTTAATATCAAATTATTTATTTTAAAATTTAGCCTAATTTAATACTATTTTCGTGTTTTTAACTGTAATTATTTTCCACTCAAAACTAATAAGATATTTTTTAAATATCTCTTGCAGACATTTTTCTTTATAAGCCATAAAAATATTTTTAAACTACAAAATGCAGAGTCTTACAAAAACCGACGCTAGCCTGTTATCATTCATAAAGCTAGTCTTTTATAATTCACTGTAAGTGAAACGTAATTACCGTGGCTAAACCAAAAATAAAATTTAAATACACTTTTCTATGTATGAAAAATTCGACCATACATGTTCCGTGTAAATTGAGAAATATGGTAATTCTGAGTAGGCTGACAAAAATGAGTAAAGCAATCTTTTGGTAACAAAGTATGTATGCCAATCTATGAAATATATAATGTGACATTTACTTTCCGGGTGCAATATGCTTGAAGTATTGTCTTGTGATTCTAGACTTATTCGATTATATAATTATACTGGCAGTATTACTCAAGGGACACGTATATCACCTGAATAGTTTTTAAGTCACTCTTTGTTTTTTAAGTCCTCTTTGTTTTTTAAGACTTGCTTTATAGTCCATCCAATATAGGAAGAACCCTATGACACATTTATTGCCCTGTGCTAAATATCGTCCGATATAACGTTGTAAAAACGTTCGCTACCTATACTAATTTTATCAACATAAACAAAAGCCTCTCTTCTTATATATAATAAGTTATTTAGGTAAATATATCACAATAAAAACCAAATAATAAAAAATGTATGCATATTGTTACAAATTAGAAAAAATACGGCAATTTGCAACTATAATACTATAATATCTGACGTAGAAGGCCATGTCACATTACTGCGAAAACCAGTGTTGAGGTATAAATAATCGGATTTTCGATTGTTTTTGTAAATACCTACTAAAATTAAATATTAGAATTATTATCAATTATAAGTGAATATTAACAGGTTTTAAGAGACATGTAAAACAAACTATAAATAATAATATTAGTAATATGAAAATTATGAAGAAAAGCAAGTGTAGAGATAAATATTAGCACATAACCTTAAAAACACATATTTTAGTCGGAATCCGATAAAGCAGTACATTCTAAATTGTCTTCGTCACTATCGGAATCAGAACTACAACTTTCACACACATTTATAATCAGGTTATGTTCACTTAAATTGTCAAAGCATCAGCGATCCCATTTTTATTGTTTGCCGTAGTAGGAACTTTGTTGATTTGGACAGAATGGTACGGCGTTGTCCATTACTATGGCGTGAAGCTCATGTAAATTTGACAATAAGGTCATAAACCATTGTCTGAAATTATCAAAATTCGTCTCTTCGTGATATGCTGTCGTTTTAACTGACTTAAACGCCAGAAGACAATTGGGCACAAAACCTTTTGACATTCCGGCATGACAGATAATGAGGCGCTGGCCTTTTCCTTCAGGAGTTTTCGTCCTGGATTTAGCCGTGTCGTCTGTCCATATTTTACGAACAGTATGATTAGCATTGAGCCAAGTTTCGTCGAGAAAAACGACTTTCTCCCAATTCCTAATGCTCTTCATTTGCCTCAAAAAATCGCATCTTTTCAGGGAAATATCCGTGCGCTCCATTATAAACTTTCTATTTTCACATTTTTTATATTTGAAGCCAATGTTTTTCAATACCTTACTAAGAGACGTCGCACTGCCTTGAAATAATCCGACTGACTTTAGAGAACCTACCAGTTTAAGAAGTGTTGGTATTTCGTTGTCGTAGTATGCATACACGTGATTCCGAATTGCTGCCAAATCAAAGCTATCGGGTTTTGTTACTGAGCATTTCTTCTGTCGTTTCTTATTTGGTGTTCATAATTTTTCTCTTCTAATGAAGATTCACCGTATTTCTCCTCTGTGATCCGAGACACTGTAGATTTACTGATTCCTAGGGAATCCGCGACCCGATCTCGAATGTTTTCAACAGGCAGCAATGGTCCACCATTTTGTTTTTCTGGATGAAAATAATCACGCAAGCGTACGACAAATTCACGTGATTCACTGCTGAGAATAGTTCTTTCTGTCTCTTCGGCATTGTAAAAACACAAAAATATGATTCAATGAAACAACTTTAACAATACTAACAATACATATAATAATTACAACAACAAAAAACACGAATCGATCGAAGAACAACACGCTACTGAAAGTCAAACATTTGTACTGATCCGCCATGAAGCCGCCATGCGGAAATAGAGATGTTTATATACGATTCACTTCGAATTCAAATTCGATTTTTTTCGAAGAAGAAGAGAAAAAAAATCGAACTAATCGAAATAAATATTTTTGCCCCATCCCTTTTACAAGGGGCAATAAATGTGTCATAGGGTTCTTCGTATATTGGATGGACTATAGTATTCTTTTATTAATCAGTATTAAGGGTGTCGAGCCATAAAATAGAAAGATTATAAATCACATAGAATAATATTTTTGTATTATATAAATATACTAAACATATATGATAATATAAAAAAATAAACTATAAAACTTGGAAAATTGAATATCCATAGTGAAGTTGGTCAGTAAACATCATTTCGCATCATTTTTTAAATTATTTTCAAATTAATAGACCTAGACATTGCCCTCATTAATTGCTTCTATTGGTAATATACAAAATACTCATGAATAAGATGATATATGGTATCTATGATGGTTTTATAAATCATTTCTTATTTTTGTGAAATTTAAAGTTTGGTTCTTTTGAGATCAATGTCCCTGATCTAATACTGTCAATATTATGAATAACTTAAATAATCATTGTTTTAAATGTTTAAAGTTGTCTAGTTCAGTAAACCCTTCTATAGTGTGCACAAGGAGAGCCGACCCCAGATGATGGGAAATGGTGAGGCTAAATAAAGAATTATATTTTTAGTTCCAACTAATTATTTATTAAATTGCCATTTTGATTCTATTTCTACACTAAAAATACTATTAAATAGATAAGAATTTCATAACTTGTTTTAACATGGATCACACTGAGCACTGTTTCACTAGCTAGAAGACTGCAGATACGTACTGACGTGTAAATATTAAAGGAAGAGTTTCACTAGAGGGTACTTAAGTGGATTGTAGTAGTGCTAAAAATATAAATAAAAATACTATTTCCAACATTCACACACATTTTTAGAATAATTTTATACGCTGCCTGAATAATATATGACGAGAATTATGATATTTTATGTGGCTTGCATTATTGAAGGGTTTGTTGCAATATTTATTTGTATTTGTACTGTTGATCGTAGCTGTGTTGGTGTTTTGCTTTATGTGCTCTGTGGTTGCTTTATTTTGGTCCAGAAGCGAGCTGGTGGGCACGGCGGGTGTTGTGAAGCTGCGATTCGAGGAGGAAGCCCCGCCCGCCTCACAGGCAACGCCTCTCTCTACAAAGAGGTAGTATTCTACAACAAAATGTCTGCCTCAAATCATCCATGAAAGCTTTACCCTTTATCCTTTTGAAACCGGCTGTGGACTATGACCTAAAACGTTACGAAATTTCATAATATTTACCCAACTACGTGTATTCTCACTTTGGATACATTCTATACATCCTTCGTTCTAAATATAAGTAAATCCACGATCATCATATTCATTCAAAAGGAAAGAATTAATTATAACTTAAATTAGTGGAAAAAAGATCATGTTATTTTTTTTTTCGATTGATAATTCTTCGTGGAATTCCATAATATCAAATAAAAATAAAAGATTATTTAAAAATTACTGCACAATTTTTTTTACAGGACAACATGTTTCTTCGACATCTCGATTATGGCTACTCGACGTAACCGAAACATGTCATCCTCTAAATAAAAAAATATGGAATAATTTCTAAATAATCTTTAATTTTTTTAATAAAATATAATATTTATAGATATAATAAAATATTCTGAAATGGGAAAATATACAGTATTCTGTTTTATTTGTAAAATGAAACTAAACTTTTAAAAAAAAATTTAGCTTCATAAAATAAAATTATAAATATGCAGTTTCATCTACAATTTTCAGTTAATAACTTTTAAATTCACTTTATTGATTATCATTTAATCAGATATCCTCGCTCACTAACCGATATTATGTAAGTGTATGTGATGATGTAATTGATGAGTGTTTGACTCTTATATTAAACAAGAAAATATGTGGGATGTTGAAAGTTGTATTTTATGGATAATTTTCAGCCATAAAATACTATTATCTGCATGCTTTAGCATTTGGCAATTAAAAAATATGTTGTTTTATATATTTGATAGCTAGTAAATGTTTACTTTTCTGATGATAGTTAACTATTAAATTTTCAGGAAAAGATTGTTTTCAGTATTTTTTTTACACCCAACTGATACTGTTATTTATTTTTTTGTCCTGGCAATATTGGATATTTAAACTCTCATACATCCCATGCAATGCGAGGTAAGGAGATATGTATGCTGGAATAAAAATATTTAGGGACTTCATCCCAATAAACCCATGTCTCTAGGTCATTTTATATGATTTTTCTTGTAATGCTTTAATTTTCTTTTGACAAACTATAAAAAGTTTTTGTGTTTCAACCTTTGTAAGAATTATATCCATTTTGTTATGTTCACACAATTTTGCATTAATTATGACTAAGAGTAACATAAACACTGCTTTACAGAGCGTCTGCACAAAACAGCCAGCGAAGTCTTCCAGAGATCCCTTCTTCAGTACCTCGCCAAGATAGTGGAGACACAGCATCAGAACTGTACGCCACAGTTGGAACCAATCAGAGTAATTAATACTTATATTTTAACCTTTAACCGCTTTGCCATGTATGACGTCTATAGCGATCATAATCTTATCATGGATATTTGAGCCTCATATTACAGCTTTATTCTACTGCTGTAATGTTCATAATTAGATGATATATTACTGAATATATAATCTATTGAATTCCACTTGTAAACTATTTGTATCTGATATATTTGTTTCCTAAAATAAAATAATTATAATCCCTATTAATTGTCTAAAAATTAATTCAATAATCCGTCAATTTATATAAGGGTTATTTTTTTAAATAAATATTTATTTATTTACCTTATGGAGCATATCTTATGGATCACGTGAGATATGCTCTCTGTTTAGGAGACTTTTTTTTTAGCTAAGTATATTCTTATTTTAATGGTATTTCTTCATAATGGTATCGTTTACTTATTGCAGACTTTTTTTGCTTCTCAATTTCAAAAAATGTATTTACTGATCAATACAGACATCATTATAAGTGCAAGTTTTATCGATTTTCAATATGTAATAGTGAAATACTAAATATATTTGATATTTTTCGTGGACTATCAAAATTCTCTTGTGGACCACCAGTTGTTGACTGCTGCTATAAATAATGTATTATCATCATCATCAGCCTGTGTCCGTCCACTGTTGAACGTAGGCCTCCCGCATGAGTCTATGTATTGTATAAATCAGATAACTTAGGCTTAAGAATTCTGTTTTATTTTTAGATTGGAATCTATAAAAAAAACTGAAATTCAAATATTTTTAAAAATGAATTCTAATTCAGTCTCTATTTATTTATTAATGAAGCAAGTTCCACGTAATACATAGTTTACAATATTATTTATTAATTATATAAAAATAGAACTATTACAAATATAAGACAAAATAACAGGTAATATAATACATAATGGAGAAACACATGAAAAACTAAATAGAAGTATTACAAAATAATGAAAAAAAACGAAATAATAACAATGGAATACAGGAAAATTACATGTAGAGTCAATATAACAGTAAAATCAGTAAATTACATAAAAAATGTAATAGTGAAATACTAAATATATTTGATATTTTTCGTGGACTATCAAAATTCTCTTGTGGACCACCAGTTGTTGACTGCTGCTATAAATAATGTATTATCATCATCATCAGCCTGTGTCCGTCCACTGTTGAACGTAGGCCTCCCGCATGAGTCTATGTATTATATAAATCAGATAACTTAGGCTTAAGAATTCTGTTTTATTTTTAGATTGGAATCTATAAAAAAAACTGAAATTCAAATATTTTTAAAAATGAATTCTAATTCAGTCTCTATTTATTTATTAATGAAGCAAGTTCCACGTAATACATAGTTTACAATATTATTTATTAATTATATAAAAATAGAACTATTACAAATATAAGACAAAATAACAGGTAATATAATACATAATGGAGAAACACATGAAAAACTAAATAGAAGTATTACAAAATAATGAAAAAAAAACGAAATAATAACAATGGGATACAGGAAAATTACATGTAGAGTCAATATAACAGTAAAATCAGTAAATTACATAAAAAATATAAAATAAAAGGCAATATAATACGAAAAAAATACAGACACGAAATGTTACTATATGTATAATTAATGGTAATTTAGAATTGTTTAGCACTACATTGATTACATATCTCAAAGATAATCCATCAAAACAAAATGCTATCACGCATAACTTATTTTGAATAAAATTAAAATTCCGAGAAACCCCTTTGATGCCAATATATTTTCCGGCAAATCACTTGACATCTCATCCTTTGTGAGATTACAGCGTTTGTCGGTTGATTTAATCACATTTGATAATGTAATTCTATTTGTGTAGACCTGCAGTTGATCAGTCAATGGGATATTTGGTGGCATTGTGCTTGTTCAATTGTAAACCATCACTGATAACTGTATCTGATAACTTAGTCTGGTTTGAACACAAATTAGATTTGAATTTATTATTTTTTGATCAATTATATGAATGTACCTTATAATAATGATTCCTGTAGAGCAGTGGTTCCGAACCATTCAATTAAAGCGTAATTGAATATTATTTTTTTCCGTATGGCTGAAAATTTCACTGAAAACATTTTAATTTTCATATTATATATATTTGAGCTACTATCCTACCTATATTGTCCAAAATCATCTCTAGGTACAAAGAACTATTAGTTCTGAAATAAATGGTTGCTATAATATCTGAAATCTGCACCATTTAGTCAATTGGGTGAAATTTAATTTTTTTACAGCTCCACTCTCAAAGTACACATTCGTTTGTATATTTATTAAATATTACCCAAGTATATTTCTTACTATTACAGGAATATCAGAGCAGAGCTCTCCAGCAGTGGCCAGGAGATCTGATCATCCTTATGAGCATGCCTACGCAAGATTGCAAGATGGCAGTAACAGGTTTGATAATCATATACACAATAAAAAAACAATTAAAAAAGTAATCTTATATTCAACGTCTAAAAATATGCCAAGGTAATAGGAATGTTAAGAATCGATAAACCTATTATCTTAACTGTTTTTTTTTTATTTTTTATTTCAGCTATCAACATAACCCAAAATTATTCTATTACATACTCTATTACATTAGGTTTGATACAAGTAATTATAATCAATTATTAACCCGTTAATGTTTACTTTATTAGGTAATCCTAGAACTTATGTTTTCGTGTAAAGGAAATGTTTGCTGAAGTACAGTCAAGCTGTGGACTAATTAAACATAATAATGTGTGACGCATGAAAAAATTAAAATTAATGACCCAAAGCGTTTCTTTAATTAGTTATGTAAACAAATTGGAGTAGCTGTGTTTATTGATCCACATGCTCTCTGTATTATAATGGCACCGGTTTAAAATTACATCTGTAGAAAGAAGAAAAAGTTATACATTAGACGCCTTTTTTATTTTCTGATTTTCTATTCTTAACCAAGAGGGGCAAGGGGGCAACCACTTTAGGAGGCTGTTTTTTAACCTTTTTTGTGATTTTTTTTCGAGGACAAAAATGTTGAAAAGTGATTGAGACTTTAATTTTCTTTTTATGCATATTATGAACTGCATAATCAAATATTTTAAGAAGTTTTATATGTTTTATATTTATTTATACGATATACAGGATGTTCAACTTGATGAAATTTAGGTGTACAGTTGATGTGCACGATAGGGGGCAGAATATTAACCTAGAAGCGATATTAAAATTTAGTTACAATGTATAGTAATGTAGTTATTATTTGAACCTTAGATTTAAATCGAAATACGAAAAATTTAATGGTTTAGAAACATTTGAAGACAAAAAACGTTGTTTGGACACTTTGTTTTATCTCTTTTCTTAAAAAAAATATATTTTGAAATGTATGTTCTTATAAAACTTTAGTTCAACTAATAAATAATTTAATAGAGTGTAATAAAAACAATAATTGGCAATGATAGTGTTTGCGTAACTCTGAATGCCAATTCGATTTTTTTTTTCGAGAAAAACATTTTAAAAATATATATATAATATTAAAAAACTCAAATTTTTAATAAGGTATATGTTTATTATGTTTATGTTATATTTACTAATGACATGACATAAGGAATAAAAAAAATATCTAAACCGTCTAAAGTGTCTTTTATAAATAATCCAGGGTATATTTTTGAAGCTGATGAAGCTTAAAAATTTGATTCTTTCAGAGTGGAAGAAGTTTCCGGTACAGAGAACGCTGCGGGAACTTCCAACGGGACGGTTTCTCTTCCTGCTGCGTCGAGTGATGATTCCCAAGCCAGTCCAGGTGAACATTAGACTACTTTCATTTATTTCTCTTTCAAAGTTTCAAAAGCAAGCTAATGAGACTGAAAATTTATAATTTTTGTATTACCAGAAAGGATATCATGTGGGTGTAACGAGATCACAAGTTCATATTAATTTGTTTCTTTAATCCTTAAAATTGAATCAATTTTTTCTGGAAGATCTAGTTCGATCCATATAATTGAAGGACTCAATGTTTGTGTAATTAACTTAATCCTTTTTCCATGTAAATTTTTAAATGTGTAAATTTTTAAATGTGTAAACCTAGCCCCTGAACATGACCAAGGGTGGAATATATGGAGGTCCCTTAGCAGACTTCGGACCGGAGTATGCAAGACGAGGACACAAATGAGGGCCTGGCAGTTTTACAGCGAACCGACTGAATGTGACTGCGGCGTGGAGCAGACCCTGTCACACCTTCTGGAGTGTGCGCTGTGCCCGAATAGCTGCACCCAGGAAGACCTGATGATGGCCAGAAGTAACGCCATCGACGTCGCCCACTTCTGGGCAGACAGGATCTGACCCCGTTGTTTCCGACACGATTATATATAATGTGTAAATTTATTGAATGTTTGTGATGATGGTGGTTGTACATATTATCTGATTATTTTCTTTTTAATTTTTTCATCACAAGTTTCTGGTCATGTCTGTACATACTTATTATATACATAATTCACATTTGACACTCTTATTTATTTATTTAGGAAACTTGTTCCAAGTTACATAATGCAATGGTTACAAATAGTAATTTAATGTAGAGTACTAAACATAAAAAAAGTAAATATAAATAATAATAATATAAATATATAAATCTATATATGTGTATATAATCCAAATATAATAGAGTAAAAGCGTATATATATCTAAGGAGTAAACGTCCACAACAAAGGTGGATATAATATAATCAATAATAATAAACAATTAATTAAAC
Organism: Glossosoma conforme; assembly: GCA_022606575.1. Taxonomy (NCBI): domain Eukaryota; kingdom Metazoa; phylum Arthropoda; class Insecta; order Trichoptera; family Glossosomatidae; genus Glossosoma; species Glossosoma conforme. The sequence continues at coordinate 826,985 of JAGTXR010000087.1, read as the reverse complement.
GCGTCTTTCAAATTATGTTTTTTTTCTAATGTGCTTCTTTTTTGATTTTCCAGAAGGATCGGGGGTAGTGATCACAGCCAGCACAGCCATCAGTGGCCAGGTGGCCTCCAGCCGGGAGCTCCCGTACATGACGCCTCCCGTAGTGACTCCCGCCCCTGTTCTGGTTGAGGCCCCCGCACCCCAACAGCAGCACTTCAGCGGAGACTCGGTGGATTCAACTAGTATGATATTTGCTATGAAAATTATTGACCGAGTATTTGAGAACTGTGGGTGTTGTTTTGAATGAAGACAGAAAGCATATCCTGCAAAAGAAAGCTTCCCAAGTAGCAAGAACCTCGACTGATCTGGATATCTGTGACAGACTAAGAACCGGAGTCAGCTGAACAAAGGACAACCTCGAGCAGTAGGGAGTGCTTCTCTAATATTTCAACCATAGTAGAGAGACAATATTCTGGTGTGTAATGTATCACACAAAATAATTGGCTGCCCACAGCTCAACTTGATAAACAACGTTTTCAACTGAATTATGTTTCAGAGGGATACACGAGTATCAGCGTGCGACCGCCTCTCAGCACGATCCGAGCTAACTTGCCCAACAATCGATCAGCTCAGCCACATTATGCCACAGTATTTGATGATTCCGGTTCGTATACTTTAAAAATATACCTAAATGTTGAGTTTTACGTCAATATGTATCTAATTTGAACATTAATCTTACTAATCATCTTTGGCTTCTCTCAGATGAAATGTACGCGGCTATCGAGGAGCCCACCAGCGGATCAGAGACGTACGCCCAGATCCAGCCGGCCGTAATACAAGCAACATTACACGCTGCACCGACATCCAGACGTACTGCTTCCCCAGTTGCTCCGGTCGCTGTAGAGGCTACGACATCAGGGAGTGCCGCACAAGCTGCTGAGAACTCAGATACTAGTGCTAGGTATACCACATTTGAAGTGTAACTCACTTTCGAGTACTGAATGCTCAAAAATAAGATAATGCCCATCTTCTTCGTAAAAGCGACATCAAATTATTTCGGCCCAATATCTGGCAACATGGATGGCCCATGTCCTGCTCAGCATTAGGTCTTTATATGCAGCTAGTCGGGCACATGGGGTACGATCTTAGGTGTAAGGCAGTCTGCAGGTCTCCACAGGTTTTATTATAGGACAATATATTTTGGCTACGTCAGGCAGCCATTGTTGAGTATATACTAGTTACGCATCACTTATAGCTATAGTAAATAAAAAGTAAAATTAAATAAAATATTTTTTTAGATACCTGCATTTTAGAAAATAAAAAAGTTTTTTTTTTAATATTAAAAATAAATATTTTTTGATTTCTTCAGGAGATCAACAGTAGAAGGGGCACCAAGACAACATCTTCCTAAGCATTCCAGACAAGGTATGTACATAAGGAAACATGCATTTTTTTATGTAGTTGAGGGTTAGTTGTATTATAAATATATATAGGTACACTCAAGTAGCAATGGGCAGGAAATATCTGTCAAAGAGACACGATCAATAGGCAAGAAATGTGTTAGATTTGCGTTCAAGAACTGGCAAATGGAGCGTTGGCTGACCCCTACAAGTTAAACTGAGGGCATCAAAATAATAACCGTAATAGCCTAGATACGGAGAATCGAAGAGAATGGAGACCATGTGGGAGGCTTTACGCTCAACAGTGGAGGGATATAGGCTGATGATGATGATGGTGCCTTTTATTATACCGTGAAAGAGACTTTTCAACATATAATGTAGTCATAATTGATATTAAAATTTGTGAATCATAAATAAATTTTCTAATATACTTTCAGCATCGAATTCGAGTTGCGGCAGTTCGGTAGGTCCGTTGGGGTCTCCAAAGCCTGAAAAGAGACAAGCTAACTCCCCGTTACCTCCTCCTCCCCCTGTGGGGACAGTTGAGGCTCCTGCGCCCCCCGCAACAGTCGCCCCCGCAGCGCCGCACTCATCACACGCACACAAGCGAGACAGTCCGGGACATAAAACTAAGGCATCGACACGACAACAAAGAATCGCCAGTACAGGTTGGAATGTTAACGTTTTTATGTTTTTTTAAGTCTTTGAATCTGACTGTGATATTGCTTTTAATTAAAAGCCTAAAGAATTGACCAGATGAAATATTCTTCTTCCCAAATCTGTTCTGTATCTGGAATATATGGTCACCACAATTTTTCTAAATTTAGGTCTTCAAAAAAGGTTGCCAACCAATCCATCCATTGTAAAATGGGTACTTGTACATTATAAATAAAAATTTAGTTACACATTATATTCAGGTTCATAATAATATTTTAAATTATATCGAAAACTTACCAAAAAACAATGTTAATAAGAATTTATTCAGTTAAAAAAAAATCTTAAATTATTTCAATATTTTTAAAATTAAGGTTATATTATCAACGAAGGTAGATCATACATTATCATACTCGTCAGTCATTGTTCTCTTTTATATTTCTAGGTGATCTTCAAAATAATCCTGACAAGCTTCGCAGGAGCCTCAATGAGAAGCATCAGAGAAATAACAGCTGCGTTAGTTCATCTGACTTCTACGGCTGCAATTACCCAGTGGATAAACACCGCTTCAGCTCGGGAGACCTGGGGAGGCCTCTCGTGGCTCGGGAACTAAACTTCACTCTCGATAACCCTGTTACAGAGAAGCCTGCCGATGCCATCTACAATACCATCGATGGAAACAATGACATCTATGCCGCCATCGATCAAGACGTCCCAAGAAAGAGCTCGTCCGTCAACCAACCTGCTAAGATCAGTCCTTCCAAAAATGTTGAAGAAATGTACGCTAAAGTCATCAAAAAGTCAAAACATCTCAACATTCAAGACCGCTCTCAAGCTTCGTCTCGGTTGTCAAATTATGATGACGTCGACGCTTCGAGACCCATCGAACCCAATTCTAACAACATTGTTAAAAGAAAGAAGAGCGCTCAGCATGAAGAAGATCGATTGTCTTGGACAAACGAAACTAAAAGGTATTCTGGAGCGAGTCCCACAAGCATAGCCCTCCCTGGCGAGAACAACTTCAGGAACAGTCCTTCGCCGGGTAAAATCATAAACCAAACGTTAAATAAAGATGACCCGGGTTATGAGACGATCGACAGGATAAGAAATAAAAATCACGGCTTCGAAACGATAGACAAAAATGTCGCAAAACACAAATCTGAAAAGGCTTTCGATCCGGGATACGAGACCGTTAAAGAGACGGGCAAAAAATATAACAATCCCAAACATAAAAATATTGCAACGGTGTCCGGCGGCCTCATGCAGCATTCACACAATTCTGCAGATTTAATGCAGAGAATTACTCTCCGTGAAGAAAGGAACAGCCTAGGCAACGAGCCAGGCTATGAGACATTACCGAGTGGACCGGACAGCATCCTCAGTAACGATCCCGGCTACGAGCATATCAATCGCTCAGAAAGGTGTCCTTCAGATTCCGATCCTAATTACGAGGTCCTCAGACCACACAATTCTACGCCGCCTTATGCTTCCATTCAAAACAAAACCCACGGTTCTCAAACACCCGGATATTCAATCATCAACAAAAAGTCTAAAGTTTCCGAAAACAACTGGATGGGAAACAATAACGAAGGTTCAGCGTCCGAACCCAACTATGAGTCTATGCCCCACGAACCTATCTATCACACGGGAAGTGAATCCGATCCGAACTACGAATCGGTCGGGCCGAAGGATCCCAATTACGAAAGTGTCAAGTATTTTGATGTGGCCATGAAAGATCCACCTTATGAGAAAGTACATAATGAAGCGAAAGGCGGAAAAGAGAGCAGTTCTAGCTCTCATTTTCAGAGAACGGGCTCTTCGTCCTCTGGATACGAAAGGGTAAAGTCCATTCTGAAGCACGACCGGCACAACGACGACAAGAATGACAATCGGACTAACGGAATATCAGCAAATACGACGTCTGAAATCACTCCTGTAGCAGATTACTTCCAAGTATAAGAAATTGAAGTACTAAAACCTTATATTAAGAGACTGCTTGGCAACAGATGAAAATAATTTATCTAAATATGTTATGCTTATTAATTTATTTTATTTATTAGTCACGATGGTTCTACTTCTGTAAGGATTGTCTTCCATTAAATGTCACTTTTGTATGGAATTTATCCAATATTAAATAGTCTAGATGTAAATTTATGTCTTCAGTATTTTTTAAGGGACTAAAAAATTGCAATCTTGTTTGTATTTATTTATCTTTTGTATGGTTTATTGTTTTAATACTGTGAATGATGAACCAAATATTCCTGAGATGTTGAAAGCTGACCGTTCTCATTGGTTTGTGGGGTTTTATTTAATTTAATACTCTCTACTCTCATTCCTAAATTTTTATAGCATAATTAGATGTGTTACGATTTTAAAAATGAAATATTCCATTGATGTCTATGCCCGTGTATAATAAATACACATTAAAATAAATGTTTTTTACGTTATTTGTGATTGTGAAATTTTATATGTAATGAATTTGCTGACGTTTTTCTAGAGATTTTTTTAGAGTATAAATTAGAGGAAGAGATAAGATAATAAATGCTTTGCCATTATTTTTAAATGGATACACATTGAAATATTTCAATATATGAAAAATATATATAATAAACATGTTGATATTTCGATCAACATAACCCTGCTAAGTGGTATAAGCTTTTGAAAAAAAAAGAATTTAAAATTTTGACACATCAACTAATATAAAAGAAGAAAGAAATTGTCCAACACTGACCTTTATACAAAAGAATGTCAGGAAGGCAAGTAATTAAATAGTTAAGAGACCTCTGAATTGATTGATTGTGAAACCCCTTAAAAAAACTTGCTGCTTTTTAATTTCTAACCTTAACTTAGTCGCCAAACCTTTTTTATGATTAATGTGATAAATTATTTTGTTATTATTTTATTTGTTTTTAATGTTATTTATTTATAAAGGGTGATGATATTAATACATTTTTTTAATTGTAAATGTAATACAATTTCTTGTATTTTATAAAATTTTATTATAAATAAGATAAGGAGTAAATAATTTGATAAATTGAATTTTAAAAAACCTTACTTCAAGATGATTATGAAATACAGTGGTACCTCGACATAGGAGTTTAATTCGTTCATCAACCTTGATCTTATTTCATAGAAAATTTCCCCATTGAAATTAATTGAACAAAAAGATACTTTGACAGCGAGAGTATACTGATAACTGATTCTCTGACCGTGGCCGGGCGGTTCGCGCGGGAAAGCATGACACGCGGTTCGTGTGCAACCGGTCAACCCGCTAAGCCGATTGCTCGTATTTTAAAGCAAAAATTCACTCACTCGACAGCTCGTATCTCTAAAAACTCGTATGTTGGGGCACTCGTATGTCAAGGTACCACTGTAAAATAAATTATTTGTATATATATCTATTGATATGATTTTAATGATCATCAAATTGATATCGAAAATATATCTATGTGATTGCATTGAAAGAAGATTTTTTACTAAAAAATAGAAGTCTTTTTAATTACAATGACATTTGTAAGTACTATAGTAATAATATTATTCCCTTGTGTTAAATTAATTGTTTAAAAAACAAAAAAATACAATGAATTCTCCATTTTAAGTATTTATTTCATTCCTGTCTTACATTCTTGTTTTTTTTTTTTGTAAATTATATTGTTTGAGTACAAGTAGGTATTATTTTTTGTAGATATCTTACATTTATTTAATTTATTTTAGAGTTTTTAAAATATGGAGTTTGTAGGACAAACCCTTCAGTTGGTTTGTGTCAGATTGATGTAACACTTTTGGTTACATTTAACTGACATTAGTTCTGTGATGATCGTTTAAAGCTTTTTTTCAGTATTATGATTTTATTGAATATCAACCTAATCCATCCTTTTTTTAAATGTCTATTTGGAGTTTATGAAACAGCTTTTATTGTAATTAACTTAAAACAGTTATTAGCATTTTAATATATTATTAAACTAAATATATAAAGGTAAAATTGAGTTGCTTCAAATAGTACAAAATATTTAGGTGGTTAAAAATATTGGTACTGTGAAGACTATTTGAAATAAATTATCACTTTAATTTAATACTCGTATTTGTTTTTTTTTTAATTGTTAATTACTTAACTCATTTATCGCTTCTGAAAAGAGATGGAAGACATACATATTTAACTGGATTCCGCCGCATTTCGTTCCCAGACAATTCGTTCAGCGACTTATCAGTAACAACGTGGGGTGCATTGGACGTCTGGTGCACGGAACAACTGGTGCACCGGATGTCTCGCTAACCTAAACTCAAATCTTGTTTCTCAAATCTCACTTAGTTTCAGCTAATCAATTTTTAAACAGATATTTCCAAATTTGAAATTGCATTTTGAAAATTCAAAAATTTTAAAAACTGTATTCATTACTCTATGAAACAAAAGCTATATTTGTCGATATTTTCATTTTGCCTTTGTCATTTTTAAGTTCGACATTGAGTTTGTTTTGTTGACACACCTATAATATATTTTAATTACAAATAATTATCAAAATACTGTCAATTTAACTCTTTTATCAACAATTAATGAAAAAAAACCATATTAAATTACTTGTAACTAGTGTAGCTAATTGCCGATTTTAGTGCATTGACGATACCTTCCTGCCAGTACTTGAATCTGGGCCCTGAATACGAGTAATTGTGGCCGAGTATAGACCATAAAGACCTCGTTTTGAATGAAATATATTTGCTGAAAAATGTAAGCAACTGCTATTCTATAAAAGTTAAATGGCATTATGTTTTTAATTTTCTTGATCATTTCATGTATTCTTCACAGTTGTTTTAAGATTAATACTCCAATAGACAATTACCTTTCTGTTTGTTAATTAACACATGTTTTTAATTTATAAACACCACATTTAGTTGCCTTGTGTTTTAGAATGGGTGTAATATAATGTAACAATAAACTTCTGAATATTGTCCTCATAAAAGGGTATAATTATATGTAATTACATACTATAAGAAATAACAATGTAGATAGTAAATTAGTAAAAAGGTAACTTAACATTAGCGTATTTGCTGTGCATTGACCTCCAGAAGAACACCACTTAAAGTAATGATGTATAGTTGTTAGAGAAATTAATGATTATTGTCATGTCTTAAATTTATAAAGATTTAAATGTAGTAAAAAAATATTGAATTACTTCTAAAATTTATCTATATTTCTGTTTTATCTAATGGTTTCATAATTCAAATTTACTATGGTTTATTTATTAATTTGAATGAGATGAATTAAAAACAATTATATTTAAATATGGAAAAATTCCCTGAGAGATTGATTCTCAATCAATTTGTTATGTTATGAAAGTTCATTTGTTCAAAATTTAAGTGTTATTCAAATATAACCTATTTCCAAAAATTAAGACTGAATTACAATAGAAAGTGGCCATCCATTTTACTTTTTCACAATAAATATAGATTACACTCTGTATACGTTTCTATATTTAGTGGAAAATAAATGTGTTCATTGAAAAAAAAATTTGAAATCTGATTAGTTGTTTTAAAGAAAAAATACTTTTATTGGCTAATAAAATGTATCAATAAATACCTTACATATTTAGTGTCTCGAGTAAATGGCTTAATATTATTTTCTCAATAACCCAAGATTTTTTTAAATATATGAACATAATGTGTTTTGTAAAATTGTGAATGATGGAACACTATCCAGCTTGCCAGGGTCCATAGACAATGTAATAATTGCATGAAATATGATGAAGCAAAAACAATTATTTGTTTATTTTATTTGGAGAAGGTACTAGAAGACTTGTTTATTTCTATGTGATCTAGTTCGGCATGATTCAACAACCTATTAGAATATGAGGACCACCATATTAATTCAGTATTAACCTATAGAAAATATCACTGTCAGTTATTAACTATTAATATATCATTGCTCTCATAGAATGCAATTAAAAAAAAATTAAGTCGAGAATTTTTTCATCGATACTATTTTCACACCAACTTTTATACATCTTCAACTTTTGATAATATATCTATACAATCATACACTTTTTCAAGATAACATTCTTTGACAAGAATTAAAAAAATATGGTTTTGAAAAATCACAATTCATAATTTGTTGCGACAAAAATTTATAGTAATATATTTATTTCTGTATTTCTATAAAGTGAAAAGATAATTGAATATTTAATGGATCAATATTTCATTAACATCTGTGAATGGAACTTTATTAATGTGGACCGGTGCACATTTGCAGGCCATAGGTTAATGACAGCTGCTGTAGATTGCTGGTAAATATCTGTCAAAGCATATTTTTAAGTTGAGTTAAATTTGATTCTGAAATTTTTAACGTGGATGGCAAGACGAGATGTTTTATGAGATTGGCGCCTGAATTATTGTTTAATTAAATCATGGATGTCTTGCTCCTATTTTATAGTATATTAAATTATTCAGTCCTTGTTAAGACAAGTCTAGATATTTGGTGATTTTAATGCGGTGTTCAGAATACTCTAATTAGGATATTTACATTGTTGTTATGATTATTAGTGTAATTAAATATATGACAGCGGTCGAATGCCAAATTCAAAATAAAATATTTAAAAATTGTCATCTATATGGATTTTTTACAGTCCATTCGCTGAAATATTTTAAAAGAATGTGTTTGAACAATTTACAAACATAAGGTGTATGTGTGCATCTTTTTTATATCCGATCATTCTGAAAGGCCAAAATAACTTTTTAACTTATGGGTGCTAATAAAAAATAATTTACCATACCAAATATTAATATTTTGGAATGATGCTATGAATTGATCAGTTAAAATTATTACCTACTTCTAAATGCCTTCTGGTCTCCATAACATTATCATACCTTTACTCATATAGATTTCTTTTACTACTCAAAAACAGTTCTTAAAATATTATGTTCACATTTTTTTATAATTTTAGAATTAATTTTAATTAAAAAATTAATAAAAATTTTTTTTTATAAAATCAGAAGTGTAAATGTAATTTGAATGAATGATAATATTACGACAAATGTTTAAGGATTAAATCATAGTAAGTTTTGACCCTTGAGATATTTATAGCCATCGAGTTTAAAAGACTTGTAAATTTTACAATGAAATTTATGCATTTTTTTTTGTTTTTCTTATTGTTAATCTTTACTATCGTGAATGTGTTTAGTAGTGTAGTGATTGATAAGTTTTTCTACAATTATATACACTATTCATTGTACTTTTAAGCGGGAGGAAAGGCCTGCATCGGTTGACATCGACAGGAAATGATTAAGGTGCAATATTATCGGTGTGCATTTTGGAAAATGAGGAAAGAAAAAGTTCAAATGGTGTTTGTCCGGTGCGGCTGCATTTATTTGACATCTTCCATTATTATATTTTGTAATATTTATGATACTTTTGTAAAAATTGTAATTTATTATGCAAAATAATAATTCTCAATATTATTTATTATTTATAAAAACATTATATCAAATTCCTACTAAAAACGGTTGTTTCATTTCCAAAAAAGTAACAAACAAAGGACACGCTAGTGATTATCAGTGATCCGTAACGCTAAGTATATAAATATATTGAAAGTAAACAAAATAAATTGTGAAGGACCACGGGACTGATAACATTTAAGGATAATCGTCACTCCTCTATCACCAGACTCTTCGAGGGAATGACTTTCAACTAAACTTACACAAAAAAAATGCTGAAGGAATGTGTGGCGGGAATGTCATCATATCAATGACCATCACATTCGAAACTTAAATTATACACATTTCGATAATACACAATCAAACATTCCGTCGCTCTCCAATGTTCAATAGTTTCTCTTAATTTTATTTTCAATCACAAAAAACGTAACGGACACAGGTATCAGGTGACCCAGTATAAGGATGCCCTGTAACTGTGGAGTCTTCTCGCTTCTCAGAGGAAGCCTCATGATTACAGCTCATCATGAGGACCGCCGCGCTGTGCTGTGTCTGCACCGGCTTCCACGCAAGCGGCCGGAGTGTTCATTTCAAACACGTACTCGCAGCGATTGGGCTCCGAAACTCCGGTTATATGCGTTTCCAACCCACAGTGAATGTTAACTCTAGCCGTGCGGTCCGGGCCGTTCCAGCAGCCGGTACCCTGGGAGTACAACATGGAGGAATATCTGTTATGCAGGTCGCCGGACCACTCTCCCCATATTCCCAAGCGGGTCTCCGAGCCTCCTTTCTTCGGCTGCTGAGAGGCTTTATCAAAAGGACACAACTTGTAAAGATATTCCCGGTCGGTGTATTCCAAGCACTGCCCGACGAGAGTGGCGAACTCTTCCTGCAAACCAAAATCTTTCCCGAGAGATTCTCTGATTCTTTCAATCTCGAGGTCGATGTCTCGCACCGCCCTCTCCGCTTGGTTGAACATGTTGCGAGCTTCGTTGGCTGAGTCGACGAGGCGCTGCGTCTCTTCGTCATATAGAGGCTGCTTTTCGGGCACTTCGGTGTGATCTTCGGTCGCTTCTTCTTCGGCTTCGTGTTCGTCACTCTCTTCCCCTTCTTCTTCATCATCGCCTTCCGAGTGATCTCCTTGATAATCGCCATCTTGGTCGGCATCTTCTTGAGCGTCCTCCGCCGGGCCGGTCATGTCCTCGGCTTCCGACGCGGGTGGCTTAAACACTCCTCCTTCGATCATCAAGTATGGCTTGATCAGCGGCCAGCTCTTCTCTAAGAAGTCGTCAAGAGGGATTTCCGAATTTTCCGCCAAGAAGAACCTGGCTTCCTCCTCGGACACTTGTCCGTCCCGGTCCTTGTCGAAAGTGCTGCGCGTCTGCAGTTCGGCGATGTCTAAGACGCCGTTGCTGTCCGAGTCGAACTTGCGGAAAATTTGTTCGGCCTCTACCTTGTTAGCGTCGGACTCTTCCTTCTCTCTGAGCTGCCGCTCGGCCTCTTCCACATCTCGGTATTGCTTCAAAGCGACGTTCTCCAAGAGCTCGGCGTCGTCTTTAAATTTTTCTTTTTCTCCCTTGAGCAGCTCCGCTTCGAGTTTGTTTTTCTCGAGCTCTCGGATGCGCTCGTTCATCTCGTTCTTCATGACGCTTCCCTTCTGAATGATGTCCGCGCGAAGCTGGCTGCCGGCCTTTAGCAGCTCGGCGCGGCGCTGCGCCTCGAGACGCGCTTCGCGGCCGAGCTCGTTGCAATTGTTAACGCAGTTCGCAGTCGGGTGAGCGTACTCGTCGGCCGCATCGCAACAGTCGCATATCCCGTCGTTCACTCGGGAACTGGGAATATTTCTAGGCTTGTGACCCGAGTTGGTGCAGTGGAACACTCCATTGAGGCAGGCCGACGTCCCCGGTTCGTCACTGCCGTCGTAGCAGTCGCAGTAGTCGTCGTTGACTCGAGCGAACGGAATCGTTAGCGAGCCGTCGAAGCAAGTGAAATCCTTACCGGGCACGTACAGGGGAGCTCTAGATATTGACACGCCTCGCGGCCTCGGAACTTCCGAACATTCGCATATTAATAAAATACAAAAGGAGACGGTGAACAGTTCGCCTTTGTAAAAGTTTAACGACACCATCGTGTCTCGGAGAGTTCCCTTGGAAGAATTCACCGGCGGTGACAATGACGTGAAGTTGCAGCGAGTGTCAAATGCAGAAACGTCACATTGAAAATGTTCCAAATCTCATCGAATACTCCATGTCATCGATAATATTATCTTTACTTTTTAAAATAAATAATCAATGATATGTATTTTTAAATGCTTTTTAAACATATTTCATTATTGAATTACAATAAAAAGGTCAATTCAAATTTTCAGATGACAATTTACTTTTTCGCGGTATTTTTCAAACTCGGTTCCTGTTTCCGGCCACGTTAGAGAGAGATAAGCCGCTGGCTTCAGACTTGTCGTTATGTGTCAAAAAGTCAGTTTTGTCTTCCTCTGATAACACTTCACTCGTTAAAAATGAAATTGTGGCCGGCTTGCATTTTATTCATTTCCCTGCTCGTGGTCGATCACTCGGACAGTGTTGAACTTACGTTCGAGCTGCCCGACAATGCCAGGGAATGTTTTTATCAAGAAATAGAGAAAAATACTTCGGCGACTCTTGAATTTCAGGTAAACCCCTAATCTTAATTATCGATATTTTACCTTATCCTTCGCGTTCCTTTTTAATTGTATATTTTATAATGCTTTAAACAAATTTCATCGACGTACTTAAAAATCGAGGATATATTTATTCATTGTTTTTGTATTCTTCCTTCTACTAACCTTCAATATTTCTTATGTAAATAACTCACATAAAAACTGACTGATAGGCTTAATTTTATTTCTGCTTTATTCTCGGTTACAAGTTTGTTGAGTTAAAATGAGTTACTTAAAATACTATTTATTACACTGTAAAAAGCATGCATCTAATAGAGAACCTTGTCCAACTATATAAAATACAATCCTTGTAATAATGCCCCATTGTATTCAAATTGACAAAAACATAAAACATAATGGTAAGTAATATTACATCCAAATGTGTATATTTTGTAAAAATATATAAATATACAATGCTATTCTTCGATATTCTAATTAATGAAGTACCATGAAGAACATTCTCAATTGATACTGTTCCTGGTCACATTGATACTGTTCCTGGGACTCATTCCAAGTATTTCTAAAATATTCAATTCAATTCAACCGTGTAGTTGGAATGTGGCGACTTAGAATGAACAGTTTCTTCATCTCCTTTACCTCTACAAGTAAACTTTGATGGTCTCCCAGTATATCCAATAAAAGATCATTTAATCAAAGAGCAGATTAATGTACACTTGCAATCTCCTCAATCACTACACGCACACAACCTCTACATCCTTCCAGATAACCCGGTTGAGGTCAATCGAACCTAATAAAGGCCCAAAATCTTACTCCTTTCCATAAGCTTGTATAAAAAAAACAAGTTTGCATGTCAAATATTCGTTATAGACAAAGAAAATGCAGGCTCGTTTAAAAAATAGAACTTCATTGTACAATATTTACAATAATGTTTGACTTAAAGGCCTTGAATTGCCACAATAGTGATCTGCCTAATGCAGTCATCTCTGTCAGACTGTAACCATAATATACATAATCAGTGAGATTTATAACAAATAATTATATACCCACTATATTTGTGAAAGTATTAACTTATTTTTCATTGCTTCTTTGCATTATCTTTATTTTTTAACTTATAAAAACTGATTCATAATTTAATAAAATCATTGTCATATTTTTTAATAGCAAACCTAACTATTACATGTTTGTAGCAATCCTACATATTGAATCAAATTTGAAGGAACCAACTGTAAATTTGTAAAATGGAGATATCAAAGCTTAAAGTTTGTACTAGTTTATGTTGGAACTTGATGAGTATTTAATAAATTAAAGTTCTATTAATGTTCATAAAATGTAATATATGTCATGTATGATATCTCTATTTCACAATTTTCAGTTTGTTCCTTATGATTAACTCATTTTCGTTTTGTTGTCGCTGGGTTTAAAAGATTGACGAAGTCCGAAATTCTGTTTCCAGGGGGCACCGCGTGGAGATTCTTTTCATACCCCCCATGATTAACTGAAAAGCTCTCACTTTTTGATCATTATTTTGTAATCTTCTTATTGCTGGCCATTATTTTGTCCGAGTTGCAATTAGTAAAGAAATGTTTATCAATGAATTTTTTTTTAATTTTTATTAGAATATTATTTTATTATTTCAATATTCTAATCTACTTTTATAGATCATTGACTATATTACAATATTATTATTACTTAAATATACATATACTATACATAAAATTCTTTTTTCAACGCGTCAATCCAAGCACAAAAATAACGGCAGAAGCCTGGGCATAGTTGGTTTCCAAGGTCCGCGGTTCGCATCCCGCTTCTGCCGTTATTTTTGTGCTTGGATTGACGCGTTGAAAAAAGAATTTTATGTATAGTATATGTATATTTAAGTAATAAATGTTTATCATTTTAAATTTTTCAGGTGGTTACAGGAGGCCAGTATGACGTGGACGTCTCGCTGGAGTCTCCCAACAAAGAAATCATCTACAACCAAGTCAAGACACAGTTCGATTCCCACCAGTTTGTTGCTCCCCTCTCTGGTTCGTAAATATTAACTAATATTTTTTTCAATAATAAATTTAAAAAAAACGTGGTTTTAAAATTAGCATTCACTCTCATAAGTATCATTATCCCTTTAACTTTTAAACGCTCAGTGGTTTCCTTATGGGACCGCAGATTTGCGTCGTTCAATGCCCTACGGTCCCATGCAGAAGTGCTTATGGTTCAATTCACAATGAATTACATTAACTTGTAATAATAGTATTAAAGTAAGTTCATGAAAGAATTTATTGTGCGATGAAACATTACAAACATTGGCCTGCTAGGGCATTGAACGACGCAAATTTGCGGTCCCATATTGGACCACTAGGCGTTTAAAGGTTAATATACTTCCTTTAGTAATTAAAATCATTGTTACTTTATTTAAAAAAAATGGTAATCGTATGTTTTTATTGTTTGAGATTAGTAATATTAGTTTTGTGTGTAAAAGTAACATTAATTTATCTTTCAAAATATTTAATTTTGTTTTGTAATCAAGAACACATTTAAACACTAATGACTTTTGTAATTCACAGTGACATTTTTCTTACTCAAGTATTTTTTTAAAATAAAATGCCCTTTACTATAGTAACAAATCTAACTAATATATTCCAAAAATCACGCCTATAGTCCCATCACATTTAAATATCTTTATATTTTAAAATAATATGTGAATATTTTTAAATTATTGTTATTTTTAATCCATCTATTGTTGTATTTTTTCATTAAACTTCAAAAGATAAATAAATTACAACATTGATGTTTATCCCAATGGTTATATCAGTCACAATGACAACTGAGTCAATGTTTAATCAACTTAACACATTGTTGTCGGGTGATTTCGCGCATTGTTTTAAGTCTGGCGCGGAGCATTTTTTAGCAGCCACATGCGTATTTTTACATTTTCGGAAACTCGCCATAACTTTTATACTATACAATATAAAATTACGAAATTTTAAACACAGACTTACAAAAACATGGAGGATGACAGTTTTATCAATTTTATTGTTATTTTATACTCCGACCATCCCTTTTTTTACGTCAGGTGGAAAGTAATTCTTCGAAGAATCTTGAATAAGTACTGAACATAATGGAAGATATTTGGGATAACAGGAATGTTTCAAGGTTTTCAAATCAAGTAAAAAGCATGTATAAAGCATTTATAGTTCGTTATTTAACTTTTATGTGTCATTTTTTAAAAATATTTTTGTATGGTATTAAAATTCAATGTCAAAATTAGTACAATACATTTGGTGGAACTGTAATAAATGCGACGATGAATAAAAAAATGTCTTTATTAAATATCAAAGCAGTGACATCTAGCTGCTGACAACAACAACACGGATAAACACGTGAGCCGACTTCTAGCAACAGACTACAAAACACGGATTTTTACGGGTCCCGCAATCCAGCCCAGCAGCAGTCCCGCATAAACGGAAAAATCCGTGTCCGACAACAATGTGTTAACTCTGTACACATTCCATTTTTTTTTATAATGGCGACCTGTACACACTCATCAGCGTTTCTCAACCTTAATTTTAAATAGATAAAAAATTCATATGTAACCTTTTTACTCCTTCGAACTAGTAAAATAGTATAAATATTTTGCAAACTAACAAAGGAATGAAAACTGTTATTTGTTTATTGATTGTTTTCGTGTATTATGACATGAATGGGGTCTTATTATAAATATTAAAATTATTTTATATATTATTGTTTGTATTATCATTTTTCACGCTTAGGCATCTATGATCAAATAGTTTTGAGTATTCTTTTGAATAAAAAACTTAATTTAATTCTAAATATTTATTTACCTTGTTTTCACATGAATCACGTAACAAAAGTTCTCTATTAGGAGACTGCAGTTTCGACTAACTCGTAGCCTTTCTCAATCCTTCTCTAGTTAAGAGATAACTCGTTATTATGGATCTCAAAGTGAATGCTCAAAACATTGAAAATATAAATTTAATTCAGCTAAAATAAGTGAACACAGCATTTATTGATTCTCAGACGGAACGAAGATCGCCAGGTCAGCTGGTTAATAATTTTGAATGCTTATATTTTATAGGAATATATGTGGTGTGCTTCAGTAATGAGTTTAGCACATTCTCTCACAAGCTCATCTACATGGACTTCCAGTCGGGTCCCGAGCCAACATTGCCGGGTGTGGGAGAACACGCTACAGTCTTAACACAGGTAATGCCTTTCTTTTGACTTGTGTCTGTTTCTTGTGACGGTTTGCCTAAAGATTTGAATGAGGATACTTTTTACCGAAAGCGTATAATAATGTTCTATATTATTTATATAATACAGAAAAATGAATCCACATAAAAGTTTAACGATTAGAGGAGAAATTACTAAAATTAGTCGCCCAAGTGGTAAATAATAAACCAACCATTCATTCTTCTATCATTAAATAAATATTCAAGTATAAGATAAATTAATTATAATATTTATTATCATAACAATCACTGGATGATAAGAAATGTAGCTTTAAATAAACATTATATTTTAAATTGATAAATGCATTTTTTTGCAACCTGTGAGACTGGCTGAATTTTTTTTCTTTATCTTAAATTCTACATTTTTATAAAATACAATTCTAAATATGGGAATAATTCTATACTCAACTTGGCTTTAACATCATTTAAAATGCACTTATTGGGTCGAACCATGCTTTAGAAATGATCCAGATATTGGAAGAGTAGGGCTAACCTTATTGCATTTTTTTTTTTTATGTAATTGCCTGCTGGAGAGCATAACTGGCTGAAATCAATGGGCTCTTTTGCTCTTAAACACTCAGCAAGTCGGCTGTATGCAGAATAATGTGTTGTGTTTGTGTACAGGTTGCGGAGATGTAGACTTATTCGATAAGATGTGTTTCTTGAAAAGATCATGAATTCAATTTACAAATAACCTAATATACTTCAAATATTATAGTTCCCTTTTCTTCATATTTTTGGCTCTCTTCCTGAAGGCAATGAGGAATCATGAATAGAACTCATATGAGCTCCGTGTACAGTGATCACTTGGGACAACTTTAAACCAATGATAAAAGACTACCACATGCTCCAGATAAAAATAAAATGGGGAAATCAATATAAGTTTGTGCATATAATTAGAATTAGTTTTATTAGGATATAAAAACGAACATTTTGTATTTTTTAGCTGGAATCTTCATCCCAGGAAATTCACTCCGCTCTCAACAAGATCTTGGATCACCAGACGCACCACCGGCTGCGTGAAGCGCAGGGCCGCAAGCGCTCGGAGGACATCAACGAGAGGGTTCACTGGTGGTCCATCGGAGAGACCATGGCTGTCGTAGTCATCACCGTCAGCCAGGTCCTCATCCTCAAGAACTTCTTCACCGACCGACCGGCCACTGGCTACAGCCGGATGTAGTGTCTGCCGAGGACCGTCCCGGGCTCCTAGCGAAGTAGCGGACCCTCCGTTACAAACACTTCGTTACAAAAACTTTGTGGGTTGACCTCAAGATGGCGCCGGCGACACCGAGTGCGCGAATCAGCCTACGGGTGTTTGTTAACAACGCTGACCGGCACTCGGCCATGAGGACAAGACTTTTTAATTAAATTATATAAAAATATTTTTGTTGTCGGATGAAAAACTAACAATTATGTTTGACCTTTCATCTTTTCGCATTCACTGTGCACCGGTCGTGTGAAATTAGTTTTAACTCTTTATCACCCTGCCGAATGAAAAAGCGACTATCAATTAAGAATGAGTTTTTATTTATAGATGCTTGTTTAATTAAATTACATTTTTTTTTTATGTAAATAAGCGACATTGATTTAATTATGTATTGTAAATGGGGAGATAATATTGTGCAATACTCTCAGTTTAAATGCCACAGTAATCGGAAAAAATAATAAAACGTATCAAAAAGAAAATCCATTCTTAAGCACGGTTCACTATTGATGTACAATGAAATGCGTACCTGACCATGAGAGAATTGATAAAACTGCTTTTTTACTATGTAGGGTATTATTGACTTTTTTTATGTTTACAGGAATTTGTTGTTTAATGTGATATAAGTACAGATACAAATTATTTATTATTAGACGACATCAAGCATTTTGTGTATTGTCAACAAATAAAAAAAACTAAAAAGGATCGGCATTGAGGGATTAACACATAAATACCTGAGTATCTAGTAGAAATTCCTACTATTCAACTATCAAACATTCAAATATATGTACGTAGTTGTTTACGTACACAGATCACATACTCCCTCATTTGAGAAAATATACATTGTTAATTAAAACCAATGTTGTACTTATTAAATATCTTCACTTATTCAAAAGTAACTATATCTTATATTTAATATATTATTTCAGACAAAAAAGCCCTAATTTAGCTGTGTTTGGTCATAAATTTATATCTTATTCCAATTGTGTGTTGGATAAATTAATATATAGCCTCTTAGCTTTGTTTGTCGTTGGCGATGTCCAACAAGTACTTTGTGTATATTTATATATAATGTATGAAAAAGGATTCCAAGGCATTATCTCTTAGACATGTATAATATTGAGTAAGTCCGACTGTGCTCAGAATAGATAGCTTATAATTTAGCTCTAGTGAGTATTTATTTGAATGTGCCGCTACAATATTTTCTATAACATATTATAATTATCCAACAGTTGATCTGATATAATTATGTTGGCATTATTGTTTATCTGCAATAAATAACAAATCGTCTGGAAATTTTATTTGCTGAATGAAAAATACTGTTTATTTTTTAGCATTGAAATGTACTCGAAATTGAGATGTGAAATACATTAAAAAATGTCCAAACTATGTTTTTGTAATTACTGCTTGACCATTATCTGATACATGTTTTTCCTATTCTGAGTTATTAAATAGTTTTTATTTACTTTTGACAAAAATGGTAAATGAAAGCATAAAATATGAACTCCTGGAAGAATGCATATAGTTTAGTAATGGACCTAACCTAACCTTTAGCATCTATATGCTTCTATAAATTAAAAGATTTATACAATCTGAATTAATTACAGACGAGGAATACTGTCCCTTAATTGTGTTATTTTAATATTTACCATTTCAAAATTATGTTTATAGGAAACTTCTCAAAATTTAGTGTTGGGGAATAGATAGGCATTTCAAGAAAATAGACTTATTGGGTATAGACTTCATTTTAAGTTCTTTCATTGCACATTATTTTAGTAACTGCAGGACCATTATTTATGATATTAAATGTGCAGCTAAAATTGTTTCACAAAATTCAAAATATAAAACAATTTTGTTTTCTGCATTCAACTACATTTCATGTTAAATTTTTTATGCAAAAAAAAATCGGGCCTTAAGTATTATTACTTATTTTCTCGTAAAATTTAATTGAAAATATATTTTTTTCCACACCCAACAGCAATATTTTTATATTGTGTATTAGTTCCTATGGTGTAATTTTATTATCTTATAAACAAAAAGTAAACAATGAACTAAGTAATACGTATTTCAAATTGAAAAGAACTACCGGAAGCACGTATCCATAACCTTCAGAATGATGCTGCATTTTTTTACAGTACTAAGAATTAATGGTAAATAAATAATATTTTTATTAAATAAATCACTTTCATATCTTTAATATATTTTTAGATGAGATAACATGAAAAAAACACATATTTTAGGGTCATCATTTCAATTTTATTTTATTTAACACATTTTTTATTTGATAGTTTAAATACAGAGATATGATAAACATGTTAAAAATTCCTTCCATAATATTATATTAATGTATAAGTGGCATTTTTTATTATTAAAATACAAAACATACATGGTAAAAATTTCTTATAAGATCAACAATTAAAATACTACAAGCAAAGCGAATATTCCGTTCACGAGAGCGCAGGGGTAGGCAATGAGAGGCCTCTGTTCTTTGTCTCCTGTCATGGTAACAAATAATCTGCTCGCCGATAACGTAGACCACAGAACGGCCAACCCGGCCAAAGAAAAGCCGGTCGGTCCCTCTAATGACACAACAACGCCCAACCCAGACAGCGCTACTACAGGAAGTAAACAATATCCTAACACACTTGCAACACTCAAAACTGTAAAGACACCATCGGTACGGCTCATGAGCGATAAGAGACAGTACATTAATACTACAGAGATCATCGATAGTCCGTAAACGTAACCGAATTGTGCTTTATTTCCTGAGAGGAATAAAAAAACTCCAAGAGTTAAACAAAATGCGATAGGTCCAGCAATGTCCGTGTCTCTGAGTAAAAAGTTTGCATCATCTGCGAGCGACTGTCCGTGGAATGGGTTCAATACGGCAAGTGTTTTTTCAAGGATTCTGTCAGGGTAGATTTCAAGCTCATCTAAAAGCGGAGGCTCGTCAAAGTCGCTGTCTCCTGTGGCCACTTCAGGGGGAAGAGTGCTCGGTGTGAAGATGTTTGGGTAACTGTTAAACTGCGGCGCTGGCTCCATGAAAGGCTTCTGCTCAAATGTGGGACTCGGCATCTGACCGTAATTCTGCTGGTCGAAGTTTGGAGTCTCATTGAAGTTGCGAAAATCTAAAATAACATTGAAATGTATATATGTAATTTAAAAAAAAAATGTTATTCATTTATTTCCGTTCACACTGTTGTGAATTAATATGATCGTCATCCAAAATAAATTATAAAAATCAAAGTATAGCAACATGAAGTTGTCAATTCCATCGGCTTTTAAAATAAAAACAATGATGCAAAATAAAATTAAAATTATTACAAATGCAATAAAATAAACAATTATGTACATAAGATTATTTAAGAATTTTAATTAGAAGACTAATCCCAATGCTCTATGACTTTGAATAATTATTATTGCGAAATCGTCTGTAGAAATGACAACCGAAAACAAAATAATAGGATTGACTTCATTTCTAACCTAATTGTTCAGGTGGCATATCAGTAAATCCTCCAGTGGTGTCAAAGTTATAACTTTGATGCGCACTTTGGTTTTGCCAATAAGGATCATTTGGATCGACGTAATTGGCCATTTTTGTTTAAATTAAAATAGTGTAATTAATGAAAAAACTTCCAAATCTTTATAAATTACGTCCCAGCTGTCAACGTCATTTGTAGTATTGCCAGAATTTTATTTGAAAGGCTAAATACCTACCAACTGTTCCAACAATTTAAAATGCATATCTTTTAAAGCTATTAAAAAACATAATAAATTACATTAAATTAAATATGATAAAGAAAAATATGTCAATCGGTAAAATTAATGAAAATTAATTGATAAAGCACTTTTTTATTATTATCATTACCAATTTCTTTACTGTTAAATTAATAAACCACAATACAACAATTTAAATAAATTTATATTTCATTATTTTTAAAAGTAAACAAAATACTTTAATTTTATTTTATGAAACAATGATCATTTAATATATATGTGCAGCATAAATATATCAAATGAAAGTTAAAAATGACCTCTAATTAGTTGTAATATTATTTTAATTTAATTACTCTATAAAATAGATTAAAAAATACATATTTATATTAATGAAGAATGTTTATGATTATTATTGTATTTTAAAGTGATTTCTGTGTGTTGTAGAATTATGGAATATATTTTATGTTTTTTTAGCGATTTTGCGTGGGTTGAATCATGAATTTGC
Source organism: Glossosoma conforme (assembly GCA_022606575.1). Taxonomy (NCBI): domain Eukaryota; kingdom Metazoa; phylum Arthropoda; class Insecta; order Trichoptera; family Glossosomatidae; genus Glossosoma; species Glossosoma conforme. The sequence goes on along the minus strand of JAGTXR010000087.1, from coordinate 805,204 downwards.
ATTTTTAATTTTGACATGATCAGTATCAACATGTACTATGACTGTTATTGTTAAAAGGACTGTTATTGAAATTTCGAATGGTGAAATGTCAATTACTTAATTTTTTGTTTTTTGATAAATGAATTGCATTGTGAATTAGCACATTTACATTTGGAAATTTCATCACTTATCAGCAATACATAATCAATGTTAGTGTGTAGCTTATCTTCGATGAAAATTTTTAATGATTCTTTTTAGATATGCTAGAATTTTATTATTGCGCAATAAAGGTTAAATTCGTTAATTTAAAAATAATAGTTTAATTAATTCAGTTAAAATCAATCATATTAAGAAACTAGTTATGAAATGAGAAAGCTGCATAAACAATTAAATTCGTAAAACTATTTATTTCGCTCTGTGCATAGTTTTTTATATTATCATATTGTGATTAACAAAATATGTTGTAAAAATAAAGTAACCCAAATAAATGTTTTATCAATTTCAAGGTCTAAAAATACGAATTTTATCAGTCATCTTTTTTATCATTTTCCTATATATGATTAAAATTAGGGTTGCCCAACTTTATTGTAATTCTCCAATTTTAAATAAATACGTATTGCGTATTTTTATCAACCTAGAAAAAGTAAAATTAGATTTAAAAAAAATTGAACCGGTTTTTTATCTTTTCTTAAATAAAACTAATTACATAATAAAATATCAACGAAGTAGAATATAGTTTTTATATTATACTTTCAATCATTTAAAAAATACACTTTCGAAACCTTTTTTTATTATGCTTTATTGTATGTGGAAACATAGAGTGAGCAACTTTTTTAGACTGAAAGGGGGAACATAAAATATATCGAAATATAAACGTAATTCCAATTATGTTTGTTATTGCAACATTATGCACTATGTGTAAGAGAGGTGATACTTTATAGACCTCCTGAGCACATTTGATTATAATAGTGAGGAATTACGCAATTAAAAGTATCATGTTTCAAATTTAACTATAATATATAAATTGATAGTGCACTAAGGAAGAAATATTTTAATAAATTGATATGTACACTTTAACATTGTTTTATTTTTCAAAAGGTCGACTGTATAATATAGTTACTTTATCAATTAAAAACTATTTATTTACCGGTAACGATACTGATGCGAAAGGATATAAAAAAACTCTGTAATACTTTTTCTTGGTACACCAAATGCAGTTTTGATTACGGATAAGTAGGTACCTGCTTATAAATAAAGCGCTACTTATGAAACAATGCATACCTATTTGTACTCTTTTTTCATAGTAAGCTTAAATTTTATGTTTTGAAAGCCTTAATTGTTTTAATATCAGATCTTTTAGAATCGTGTGGAAAACTTCTATGTGCTCGTTTTTAAATGTATTCGATAAAAATTTTAATGGTTTTTTTCGCGGCGCACCAGAAGAAAATTGGCTTATCATTATAATAGATTTTTTGTTTAGTTTGTGTTGTATTCAACCATTTCACAAATTCAGAAAAGTGGCATTTTTGAGATAAAACAGAACTTTTCAACAGAATATCATACTCCCTGGAGGTAGACGGTTGGCCACATTTAATTATAATTTAAAAAGCATATTTATAAAATAAACTATTTGCTAGCCTTGTTAATAATTAATGTAAGCAGGTCAACATTCGCTATCGCAATTTTAGTATTTCGTATTTTATTGGTGTATGCTTGAGTTCACATCACACATCTCTTATAAAGATGCTTATTTTGACTTTGATTCAAAAATATTTAAGTGAGATTTTATTAACATGCATTGGAGGATTTCTGATTTTGAAAATTATCAAAAAAATATCCAATAATGAAAACGAGAAAATAAAAATTAAGCCAACCTCTCAAACTGGTCAGTAACCAATATTTTTTATGGAAATAATTTTTGTTGATGTATTTTTGTAATAATTGTTATGAATTATCTATATGAACCGTTTAATATATTTAAAAAAATAAATGAAATAATTTTTTGTTCCTTATGTTAAAAATTATTCAAGGTACTGTTTTGTAGCCCTTTAGATTTGATTAAAACTAAATGTATTATTACTATTGTCCACTTAATATATTAATTATTACATTAGTCTGATTAAATTTAATCTTAATGTTTTTTTTTAAACAGACACTACACTTTCTTCTAAAAGCTTCTCAGTTACAATTGGAATTTCTACGATTTTAGCTAATTCGTTAAAATTTTGTAAAAGAATCAGATATTTCAAGACGATATTTAAGAACTCAATACTATTTATATAATATATATGCCATCATGGAAGTATATAAGGAATACTTCCATGAACTACAGTGAGAAGAATTACTTAATTTTTAATTCTTACTTACCTGCTTAACATTTCAGAAGACGTAGATGATTATGAAGAAGAGCGTCGCATATCAGCTAGTCAGGATGATGACACAGTCCCATCATTACCTGAGAATGTGGAGCACATCATTTATAACTTCCCACGCCTGACTGAGGGTCAAATGCTGTCCAGATCAGCAGACTTCTACAAGCTCATGACCGGCCGCCGGACTGTTAGATTTTTCAGCAGCGATCCTATCCCAGAAGAAGTGATAAGGAATATCATAAAAACTGCAGGTTTAACTTTCGCTGTAATTTTAATCACCTACTGTTTTCCCCTTTTCTATCCAACACAAGCAAATGGCTGCCACAAATTTTCACCACACACTTTATCAGCTGACATTATTATTGTCTCATCAATTCTGCACACATATATCTACTATAATAGTATTGTGGCTTTTGGATTTAGCCGTGTGAGGTGAATTATTCCGTATCAATCTTTCGACCGCCATGGCAGGGGTCTTCTTCAAGGTTGACGACTCTGTGACTGAAGAAGACCCCTGCAATGGCAGTCGAAATATTGGTACCAAATAATTCCCCACACACGGCTAAACCCAAAAGCCACAATACCAAATCTAGCCGTGAAAACCTAAGAAGTTATTTAGATCTCTACTATGTACATACTATGAATAGTTCCAAACGGCTTTCAAGATCAGTGAAGACAACTATATCAAGAGAGGAAAATTCCTGACAATAAGCATTTTTAGATATATTATTTTATGTATTCGCATGCAAGAGAGCACAACCGGTCGAGACCAATGCACTTTATGACGTATTGCCAAGGTCGCTGGACGGTGGATGCAAGAAATGTATGTTGAGTTTGTGTGTGTGTAGGTTGGAGAGATTACAAGTGTATATTTTTATGTTTCTTGAAGAGATTCTGATTGTAATGAGGAGGAAACACAGACAGTAGAAGCATTTCATAATTTAGCAGTGGTACTATAAAAGTGTCATTGTTTAACAAAAGAATTGCTCTATATAATAATATTTGTGGTATTTTACAGGGACCGCTCCTAGTGGCGCTCACACTGAGCCTTGGACTTTTGTGGTTGTAAAGGAGCCGTCAGTAAAGCAGCAGATCAGAGAAATAGTCGAGGAGGAAGAAGAAATAAACTACAAGAGACGCATGGGGAAGCAATGGACAGCAGATCTCCGACCCTTTAGGACAACATGGAATAAGCCATACTTGACAGACGTGCCTTACATTATACTATTATTCAAGCAGCTTTACTCGCTTAATGATAATGGGACTAGAAAGAACCATTACTACAGTGAAGTCAGCGTTGCAATTGCAGCTGGAATGCTAATAACCGCTATACATGTAAATGAAACTAGTCATATTATTTTATATTTCTCTTTACCCTTTGCTTAATTTTAATATCACATCTATAAAGAATAGACAACTGTTATTTATATTTTCAGCATTTGAAATCCATTTAAATATTAAAAAGATAAGAATTTCGTACCTTCTTTTAACATGGATCACACTAAGCACTGTTTCATTTGATGGAAGACTGTAGTTTCACAATCTATGAAAGCCTTATCAATTCCAATGTGCACAAACGTTCTACGTACGCATGAAACGTATGTTTGTGCATGTTGGAACTGCTGAAGCCTTCATAAATAAAGAAACGCAGTCTTCCATCGAGTGAAACAGTGCTCAACGTGATCCATGTTAAAGCAAGGTATGAAATTCTTATATATGCAATAAAAGTAGACTACTTTTGACTTGCTCCTATTGTCCTAAGGTGTGCCATAGTATCGCATTACGTATGCAACTTTCCTAGGAAGTGTATCGTAATGAAGTCGCATCACATTTTTTAAATATATGAATCAAATTATGTGATTTTATCACAGATAATGATTTTATAAATGCTCTAGACTACATCAGTATATTGGAAACTAGCCTTCATTATATTTATTTAAAGAAAAAAATTTTGTCTTTAAAATGAGTCTCAAAGTGAAAATTGAACTCTACGACTATTATTGACTACGTACATCACAAATTCAATTCATACTTTAACATTAAATAAAGAGGAGATCAATTCTCATTTATAGTAGTTTGAAAAAAAACTACAAATGGAAATATGATTTCTTCTGATACATACTATTCAGTACATATTTGAATTTGAAATTGTATGTATGTTTTAATTTTCCAGAACGCCGGTTTGGCAACTCTAACCTCCACTCCTCTGCAGTGCGGTGGTCGGTTGAGAGATGTCCTGGGGAGACCGGAGGAAGAGCGACTGGCATTATTGTTACCTGTGGGACTACCAACTGATGACTGCACAGTTCCGGATTTGAAAAGAAAAGAATTTCATGAAATATGTTCAGAAATATAATATTTACACTGCAATATATTTAATACACAAAAAATATATATTATTTATAATTTAACCATTTTTTTCTGACTCTTTTGACATTTCCTTGAACACTAATAAACTATTAAACCTTCTTAAATCTGACTTTTTATTTATCACCCTAACATTATTTTTGGTGTCACGACCTATCGTTCACAGACAATTCGTTTAGCGACTTATTGGTAACAACGTGGGGCACACTGGACGTCTGGTGCACGAGAATTTTGGCACACGGGACAATTGGTGCACTGGATGTCTCGCTAATCTAACCTAAGGATTTGTCCAGTGATCGTAGAAATAACTTACGAGTAGGTTAGGTTAGGGAGACATCCAGTGCACCAGTTGTCCCGTAGACCAGACGTTCACTGCGCCTCACGTCGTATACCGATGAGTCGCTGAACGAATTGTCTGTGAACGAAATGCAGCGGAACCATTATTTTTACATTATTTGTTTTATAATTTCAATATTTTTTTCAAGTATGATGTTTTTTAATTTCATTCAGTATATGTATAGATATACTATGGTATATCTATATATAATATTTTTTTCTCTTTTTCAAAACCATACAATAGTTAAAAAAAAAAGAGCTTGCTTTAGGCGCCTGAAATTCAGAAGAAAAGAAGTGAAAAAAGGCCCAAGAGGATGTTTTTTTGTTGATCGAATTTTTTGTGGAACTTTATTAGAGGGTTCTTCAGGGCCATTATTGACATACACAATAAATATATATGTTGTATAAAAAACACATGGAAATAGTAGTTATAAAATATTTTATTGCATCATATCTAAAATACATTAAGTTAAAAACATATTTTTTATATTTAGTAGTTGTAGGACATTAAAGACACACCATGGATAAACTGGCAAATATAAATGTTAATAATCATAGACAATAATTCAAAACAGAATCAATATAAGTGGCGTAAAACATAAAATAAACATATTACTGGCTGAATTAATAAATAAGTAAAATTTTATTTTTAAAAAAAATAACATTATGCTTTATCGACTCAAATACATAAGAAGTAATGGAAAGTATTTAATACATGTAAAACAAACTTAACACAAATAAAATAAAATCATTCTATTTTATTACTTATTCAATTAAGGCAACAATTTTTTTGGCAGTAATTCATCATTAATATTCAATTAATAGGCAGTAATTATTTAGCCAACGCTCAGTAATAAATACCTTAAAAGGTAAGTAAAAAATAATCATTGAGAAGTAGAAAAATATCAATCGGCCGTAGAAAAAGAATAAAATGGCAGGAAATAATTAATGAATGGTAATTAAGAATAGGTTAGGTTAGGTTCGGTTTCCATTTTATGGGTTAATTATTCATTCATTTTTACCAATATTTAATACATTACTGCCATTTTCATTTTGAAACAGTGGATACTGACAATTTATTTTATATTCTACTGATGAATTTTATATACTGCCAGTTGATTTTACTTACTGCCACAAAACCTTGAATTAGTTACTGAACAATGAAATACAGGCCGTTACTTAAATAAACATATTAGAATATTGAGGTACATACAATTAAATCTTATTATTTAAAAACTATAAGTGTTATTAAATACATATGGCAGTATATAAAGTGACTAAAAGAATATTAATCATTTTAAGGCATTATTACACTAACATTGTAGTAAAAGTACATTAGCTTTCCTATAAGTTTTGTAAATAACTATAAATATAAACACTTTGTGTATATCTTTTTAAGAAAATGAAGTTGTACATTTTATTGATATATATATATATATATATATATATATATATATTTTAATAAGGCACATTAAACATCTATTTTGTATCTAAATGCTATGAAAGGCTCCTCCTCGGTGATGTTCCACTCCTCAGTATCATCTGTAAACGCAAGTAAAGAAATAAAATATCAACATCAATTAGGTCATCCAACATTCAGCATCAAATATATAACACATTAAATGATAACTTCGAAGGATAGTAGGTTGGTGTTGAAAAAAAGCAGCAAGAAACATTTAATGATTTTGTTACGGACGTCCGATTATGTATAAATAAGTAGAATTAAGATTGACAATGTTTAGCTTCTAGGCGCCCGGTAATGTGAGGTGGTCTGTCGAGCCTGAATAAAGAAACATTCATGGTTAAGGCTCGATAACCGCCGTACCATGGAAATAGGATAAATAAACTTGTTAAATTGTAGGTTAGGTACATGCGCTCTCAAAGTTGTGAGACGTGCGTCTGAGAGCTCCGGAACATTGACACGCCGACCCACGCAGGAGCCGGTCGGCGAGGCGCTGAATCAGGAAGCGAACTGACCGCGCTGATTGGTCGGCGTTCCTCCTCAGGGCGCGCCTCCAGGATGGATTAGAGTATAAATATACGTGTAGAAACCCAAAATAAACAGAGTTGAAACTACTTTACGAATTTTACTTCTCTCCCGCCTTAGACCTCCCCTGGACTTCTCGACGCTTCCGGCTCTCAGCACTGGACGGATAACCTGCTTTGAGGTAGCAGACTTCGTGCCAGCCAGCAGAGCGGAACAACAGCTACCTTACGACCAGCTGTCCGGGACCTGAGCCGAGAAGACAAGGACCCGCACCCACCGCACGTAGAGCGGTTCGAACAGTCGAGGCTGACTGGTCGTCTACATATTTCTTACTACAATAATTCGAGGACATGAATTGTAGCGCTTATGCTGAGCTGAAAAGGGTTGCGGAGGACTGAGAGGAATGGAGATCGAGATGCAAGATTCTGTTGCAGCAAACCAATCCACCGGATTGATACTACAAAGAAGACTACAATAGATTGTAACCTATTGACCGGAGTTTTCTTATTAAATTAGTCCATCATTATGAAAGTGGTGTAAATCATGTTTCATTTGATGAAGATTATATTAAAAACTTAACAGTTTAACACACCATTAGTTAAGAAATAAATTTGTGCATTTCTCGCATTACACACCTGGGTGTTAAAAAAATTCGATATATTTTTTTGTAATAAAGAAATCGTGATTTTTGCAACTACAAAAAAACCGTTAAGTGGTGATTTATTTCTATTCACAGCATGTGATTTGAAATTTACACCACGTCAAGGTAGATTATAAGACTTACTTATGACTTCAAATTGGGCGCATCGCTCAAGAGACCGACTTCTTGGGGGTGTTCTCGTGGGCGCGGCGCAGGCGGCGCCGCATCTCGTTGGGGAAGCGCTTATAGCAGCGCTTGCAGACCGGCTTTTCGTCGCACTCGTAGAACTTGCTGCGCAGGTTGAGCTTACTGTCACAGATGGTGCAGGCGAAGTGGTGCATGCACCAGGCCTTGTTCAGGGTCGTGAACACTGGAAACATATTTAAAAATCAAAATTTCATGCAAAAAATGAGGCATCGAAAAAAATTATTTTTATTAAAAATAAAAGTACATTAAATTATTTATTTATTATGTCAATAGTGATGTTAATGTATCTATGTCTTACTTTCCCATTAGTTTCTGTGAGCGGCTTTGATATAAGTAACATAATATTATCAATAATATTTTTGGTCCCATCTCAAATGATTTAGGTACCTAAATTTGTTTATACAAATCACATTTTGGATTACTAAAGTGAAATTGTTTTCAACACTCCCCTTGGAGTTGAATGAGCATATTTTGGAGGAATTTTTACAATGAATACCAGAACTATTTTATAACAATTCAAGGAACTTATTTTAGGTACATACATAAAAGATAATTTAAAAAATATTCCACAATATTGACTAGAGGAAGACAGGTTTCGGCTGTCGGGTAGTCATTAGGAGAAAATGTATACAAACAAAAATGCAATAAAAATAATAAAAACCAAATTATTTCCTGATAATAAAAATCTATAAATTTATAACTTTTTAATAAAACGGAAAAAACATTTTTTTGTATAAATATAATGTGATATTTAAATTTCATGTTTTTAAAGTGGAAAATAAAAATGAATTCAAATGAATTAATTGTCAATTAAATGGTATTTGTTTAATTTTATCTTTAATTGTATTTATTTAAATAGTGTTTGGTTATAGGTGCGTGCTTGGGATTTTAAGAGGAGTGATCAAACATTAATATGTATTATTAAACAAATTAAGAATAAAAAAAATATGTATCGGCATTGCTGCTAAAGAATATACATTGATGTAAAGATTTTAATTATTTGTGCAGTGTTATTTTCTTTATGAGCTGATAAAGAAAGATGAAAAGATCTCTGATGAGGTGTGGTTTTAAAAAAATTTACCGTCTCCCACGATAACCTGATTGCAGACGAAGCACAGGTTACCGAACAGCAGGTGGTAATGGGTCTCGCAGTAAGCCAGGCCCTTCTTCTCGTAATGGCGGTGACCATGGAAAGGCTTCTCGCACTTGGCACAGACAAAATGCTGCAAAAAATATTGAACGCTTAATTCTTGTTAATTATGTGAATAAATAATGTTGGTAAGAAAGTAATTTATCAGTGATTTTAAATAAGACTTCAAACTAACCTCAACATGCCAGTGTTTCCCGAGTGCGGTGACCACCCTCTCCTCGATGGGGCGCCGGCAAGCTCCACATATCGGTATTCCCATCTTGTCGTGACAGCGGAGGCAGTACAGCTCATTCTAAAGAAAAACATTATATTTGTAAATTAAATACAAATTGAAAAATAAACAACTACAATTGATTTAGTACTGAAGTATCTTAGTTGTGTAAAAAAAGTGTTTATTGATATTTACATTATATGTTTATTACTTGTTCATTTTATTTGTTTATTACCTTTTCATTTTATTTGTTTATTACCTGAGCAATTAAACAAGATTTAGTACTAGGCTCGACTTCGTATATATGTTATACAAGAAGATAAAAATAAAAAATATTTTTATGAGAAACATTTTTATTAGTTTGAGGTATCAGCCTCAAATGGTTGTTATAAATATTTATGAAGAATTATAGTAAATAGTTTATAAGTGGATGATTTAAAAAAATGTATATCCTTTAAAACTTTGCAGGGTTCGAACCCTCAACCTCACACAATACTGTCAAGAGTATTAACTTCTTGGCCATACACCTCAATAATAAACTACACCAAATTATCTTATTGCACATATTTTTTTGCACGGATTCAAAAAATAACAGGTCTTGAAAATAAGAAGCAATTTTTTTTTAAAACTTTTTTTTTCAATTTAACACTCTTCTACATTCTGACATCATCATTTTATCGCATCAAATTTGCAGAGAATGTTTTGAAGAGTTGTTGTTGAAATGTTTTATTTTTGATTTTATTGTGTTTATATCCATATAATTGTTTTACCATGTCATTAGAAGCGTATCCGGGTCGGCTCTTGACCTCGCGAGCCGTGTGATCCAGCTCCACATTGCAGGTGGTGCAAGTAAAGTGATAGCCGTGGTAGACCTCACCGCGGAAACGCAATGGCTCCCCATCAATGACACCGCTGAAAAAAACCATTATTTAACAACACGCTTCACTAAATTTTTTTTTAATCAAAATCTTTTCAATATTTAATATATATCAAAATTTTGATCTCTTATTTTTTCTTTCATTTCTGCTCCCTAGGTGGATCATATGGAGTAACATGATATATGATTTGTCCCGAGACATAAGCTGTACTATAATTCAATTAAATATATAGTATAAAAATATTAAGTAATATAAATTAAAAAAAACTGAGTTTCCAAATAGTAATATCAGCCCATGATAATTTAAGGAATGTCATTTGAATAGGTCTAGTAAAATTATATTATTAGCATTTGCTTTAAGATTCATTTGAAATGATAACTTTTAAACTTGTTTCAAAATGGATCAAGTTAATCACTGTTAATCATTGAATTGAAGCTGAGATTGACAGCGGTTTTACACGCAATATGACCTTCCATGAGTTCTTCGCTTGCAGCATGTATTTGCATTCAATTCTGTGACTAATAAGCTCAATGTTATCCATTATTTTTTTCATAAATTTCAAATAAATCTATCATTAGAGAAATTGTTATGTAAGAATAAGACCCTCACTGGCACTTGTGGCACACGTATGCGTTTAGCTGCCCGGCGCGCACGCTGGCGTTGCACGCGTGGCACAGTGCACGGTTTTGGTAGCGAACAAAACCTGCATCAGCCAACGTCAGGCTGCACTCGGCGCATCCAAAGCAGTTCACGTGCCAGCTGGCGCCCATCGCCTTGATGACACGCCCGATGACAAACTCTCCTGGAATCCCAAACACATTGAATGTGTATCTCTTGACAAGAATGAAAATATACAACATTTTTAAGCTGATGTAAAGGACAAACTGTCTTGGAATAACAAGCAAATCAAATGTTTATCTCTTGACAAGAATAAAAATAAAATATAACATATATTAGTAAATAATATTCATTTTTATCTATATATTTTTTGACAGTTAATTTGAAGTGTAATTAGTTTATATTTGGTTGGGATATTCTTGTGGTTACCCAAATCACAGCAAAAATTGTAATTCCATGATATTATTTAAATTGTGGTTTTCTGAATATACATTTATAATTAAACCACATTCCACAATGTCGTCATATTAAAGCTGCAGGGATGTATTGTCATTTTATTTTTTATCCAGTGAAGCTACCAATTTTTTTATTTTATTTTGACAATAATTTAAATAGTTAACACCTTCATAGCAAAGTTCATTATTTGAATACTAATATTATAGTCTGATCTACATTTCTTTTAGTCTCAATTCTTCAGAAATATTCTTCATATTTTTAATTTAAAAATCATTTCATTAATACTTGGATATCATCTCCTAATTTACCCATGAGCTGAAGACTTTTAAAATGCCAATTCTGACACATTGTTACAATCTAATTTTTCAGAATAATTCCTTAATTTTTTAAATTAATATACTTTTCATCTAAATTATTGAATTTTACTGAAAATTACTAGTCTAATAATAATCTTAACATACACTCTCTTTCAATAGACACTTCATTGGTGAATCTTGAATGTCCATTTTGGTAAAAAAAAAAACACAATAAAAGTACAAACCACATTTTCCGCAGCACGGAGCAAAGAGAACATGGAAGTCATGTTCACAGTATTTGCGGCCTTCAAACTCGTAGAAGACACCCTCAGGAAATACTCTGAAGCATTGAGCACACCTGGAAACATCATTAGACAAATAAAAATTACAATTTATCAATTTATACCTCCACCTGTGTCCTGAAAATCAATGCTAACATTTGACTTGAAAGCTGTCCAACATTTTTTTTTGCATTATTTTACTGTAAACAATTAAATAAATATCAATACTGACAAAATCCCATCAATTTTTGTTAGATTTTCTCTTGTTAACTCTGTAGTTTTTTTTTATAAAAAATATGAGCTTTGAGCTATATTCAATTAACAGTTAGTACATCTATAAAAAAAAACACCAAAGTAAAAAAGCACATGGTCACACTTCTCCCTCGAGGGTTAAGAATTATGATTCAAATATACTTCATTTAAGAAAGATTTTGTGAACTCATTATTTTTTATATAATTTAAACTTTGTTGTGTTTCTATGGTTTCGTATTGAACATATGTGCACCACAAAATGCCTCCACAGTTGCCAACTACCATTATACACACATTGTTATAAGTTATTTCTTCACTTGAAGCACCACCTGGGTACACAAATGGTTCCCGGTGGCTTCCAGGATGAAAGCTCGGGTTCATGACGAGAAGGCAACTGAAGAATGTGAAGCATATTTGGGTTTGTTACTAATTAATGGTTTGGACAATTTTATCATAAAGGAGCGGCTCAAACCAACCAGCTACATATGTTTTACTTAGGCGATTTCTAGAGACCCGTATTTTTAGCATTTTGAAATAGATGCTAAAATTCGGAATAGATGCTAATAAATACGAATTTCATAGAATATGCTAATAGATGCTAAAATCTCCATTTGCTTGATTTATGGAATTAATTTCGACGTTATATATATATAAAATGATTGATTTTTACATACTTATCTTATATGGACACACTTTACATCATAAATATTTATTTATTTATTTACCTTGTTTTCACATGGATCACGTAACAAAAGTTCTCTATTAGGAGACTGCAGTTTCGACTAACTCGTAGTCTTTCTCAATCCTTCTCTAGTTAAGAGATAACTGAGCTGCGTTGTACTTATAAGTGGTGTAACACATTTTTGTAGGGGAGGGGGTGGGGGTGTGTCTATGATTGAGAAAGACTACGAGTTAGTCGAAACTGCAGTCTCCTAATAGAGAACTTTTGTTACGTGATCCATGTGAAAACAAGGTAAATAAATAAATAAATATTTATATTTTATTATGGATCTCAAAGTGAATGCTCAAAACATTGAAAATACACTTTACATCGCCTACGGCAATACTTTTACACTGGTAACATTGCCCATACATATCCTTTCGCACATTAATTATGGGAGAAAATTGACAATATAAAACGGAGCCTACAAAACCATATTAATGGAGTTTTTTCTGTTGAAACAATACAAATAATTTCATTCACTAGTGAAACAATAAAAAAGGAACTGGAATTTTATTTAACTGAAACTTCTAAAAAAATCTTAAACTTGAGTCTTATTTAGTGATAAATTAGACCAATTTATATTACGAGACTTGAGTCAACTTTTTAATCTATCAGTAGCGGTACAAAATGTACCATTAATGTTTAACAAGAACTTGCCATTATTTAATTTATTATCAGAATCTCAATGGATATCAAAATTTTCTAAATTATAAAAAGTTATTTAAAACCAGATATTTTACAACTTTTATTGGCCACAAAAGTTAAGAATGAAAATTTTAGTTGTACTGCTATCAAATCAATTTGGTGTCCAGTAAATAGTTTTGATGTTGAAAGATTCTTCAGCAAATCTAATTTAATAGTAACTGATTGATGCACTAACCTAAAAAATTCATCCATTAAAACAGGCTCCATGATTGATTTTAAGAAATATTAGTTAGATATTTTTGTTTGTTAGATAAAATTCAATAGTGTACATTTTAACCCTTTTTTATTTATATTATGGACACTAAACAAAAAACTTAATTTAACTCTCCGTTATCGGTTTCTCCTCAATTTTCCTATAAATGAACTTGGTGACTATTAGAGTTCATTTCTGAAAATTTCAATAATTGAATTTATATTTTGATGATTGCCCTATTTTGGTATTATTTTGTTTAATGTGTTAGTACGTTTGATAATTATTTTTAATATTTATGTATATCTGTCAATATTTTAATAAAAAAAATGGTAAACTAAGTAAAATTGATAATTATTTGATATTTGTGTCATACAAAAATAGATGCTAAAATAGATGCTAAAATCCATGTTTTTAAATGCTCCATAGCGCTAATTTTGAAAAAAATAGATGCTAAAAATACGGGTCTCTAGCGATTTCTATTCATAATATGTTTCTTATCCAATGTTGCTTAACTTCGTTGATGAAGTGAAATCTGTTAATAAAATGTACCATGATCGCTGGTCTAAATTATTTTAGTGATTTAATGATGTTATAGTCCATCCAATATATGAAGAACCCTATGACACATTTATTGCCCCTTGTAAAAGGGATGGGGCAAAAATATTTATTTCGATTAGGTCGATTTTTTTCTCTTCTTCTTCGAAAAAATCGAATTTGAATTCGAAGTGAATCGTATATAAACATCTCTATTTCCGCATGGCGGCTTCATGGCGGATCAGTACAAATGTTTGACTTTCAGTAGCGTGTTGTTCTTCGATCGATTCGTGTTTTTTGTTGTTGTAATTATTATATTTATTGTTAGTATTGTTAAAGTTGTTTCATTGAATCATATTTTTGTGTTTTTACAATGCCGAAGAGACAGAAAAGAACTGTTCTCAGCAGTGAATCACGTGAATTTGTCGTGCGCTTGCGTGATTATTTTCATCAAGAAAAACAAAATGGTGGACCATTGCTGTCTGTTGAAAACATTCGAGATCGGGTCGCGGATTCCCTAGGAATCAGTAAATCTACAGTGTCTCGGATCACAGAGGAGAAATACGGTGAATCTTCGTTAGAAGAGAAAAAATTATTAACACCAAATAAGAAACGACAGAAGAAATGCTCAATAACAAAACCCGATAGCTTTGATTTGGCAGCAATTCGGAATCACGTGTATGCATACTATGACCGCAACGAAATACCAACACTTCTTAAACTGGTAGGTTCTCTAAAGTCAGTCGGATTATTTCAAGGCAGTGCGACGTCTCTTAGTAAGGTATTGAAAAACATTGGCTTCAAATATAAAAAATGTGAAAAAAGAAAGTTTATAATGGAGCGCACGGATATTTCCCTGAAAAGATGCGATTTTTTGAGGCAAATGAAGAGTATTAGGAATTGGGAGAAAGTCGTTTTTCTGGTCTTTTCGGCTAGAAATAACACGTCTCCACCATTCACAGCGAACAAGATGTTGACTCTATTGAACGAGGCATGTGACAATGTCACGGCAGAAGATTGGAAAAAAGTGGTGGACAAAACAAAAAGAGAATATTATGCAGATTGGGATCGCGCTGTGCGCTTTGACAATTTAAGTGGAAGAGATTGGAAGAATTTAAGAACAGAACCTGATTATAAATGTGTGTGAAAGTTGTAGTTCTGATTCCGATAGTGACGAAGACAATTTAGAATGTACTGCTTTATCGGATTCCGACTAAAATATGTGTTTTTAAGGTTATGTGCTAATATTTATCTCTACACTTGCTTTTCTTAATAATTTTCATATTACTAATATTATTATTTATAGTTTGTCTTACATGTCTCTTAAAACCTGTTAATATTCACTTATAATTGATAATAATTCTAATATTTAATTTTAGTAGGTATTTACAAAAACAATCGAAAATACGATTATTTATACCCCAACACTGGTTTTCGCAGCAATGTGACATGGCCTTCTACGTGCGTCAGATATTATAGTATTATAGTTACAAATTGCCGTATTTTTCTAATTTGTAACAATATGCATATATTTTTTATTATTTTGTTTTTATTGTGATATATTTACCTAAATAACTTATTATATATAAGAAGAGAGACTTTTGTTTATGTTGATAAAATTAGTATAGGTAGCGAACGTTTTTACAACGTTATATCGGACGATATTTAGCACAGGGCAATAAATGTGTCATAGGGTTCTTCCTATATTGGATGGACTATAATAACTTTATGTTATCAAAATTAATTGTATGTAAATTGTAATTTTTCCTTCACTTGATGTGGTTTGTGAAAAGAGTGATGTCATTGATATTGTGTGACATTAGCATGATTAATAAATATACATATTATTCATAAATCTTACACAAAACATTGTGTGTGCCACAACTCTCCATTGGTGTTAACAATCTTCTCATTGGACTCAAAGCCCTCCGCACAGCGGGAACAGAACATGTTGTCCAGCGACATATCGGATAACCTAAAAAAAAGAAATTGTAAATTACATCTTTCATGACACGATAATGTACTAAATACATAGAACATAAATAAATACAAAGCTATATTGATATAAATACTATTTTTATTTATAAAGCCAAAATTTACAGATATAACATTATTTTTTATAATGACCATCATGTAACAGGTAATCATGCTTGGACTGACTGAGCATTATCATATAATAAAGCACTTCAATGTTTAAATAACAAGAGTTGATAAATATTTTTCTTTACATAAATACTACATATAAAAATAAAAGCAGCTCACACATTGTTTATGAAATATTAAATATATTACAATTTATTGATTTAAATTATAAATTGTGCATAATTACAAAAAGCATAAAAATTATATAATTACTCATGTAATGGCTTTATACAAATATTGATATTTAAGTGAATATCAACAGAGAAATAAATTACACTTCTACCAACTTCCTGTGTGAGATGTTATGAAATGACCAGATGAACACCTTACCAATAATTAAATTTAGGAAAACCATTCAAATTACATTATTTAAATTAAATCAAATCAGAGACATGATTCATATTGGAAAAGATCATATAAAATTAAAATACTGATGACATCAGACACCATTTTTAGTTTCGAATAATAACAATGACCTTTGAAGTCATATTTATATAGTGAAATCGAGGAATTTGGAGTTCTTTTGTTAAAAGTATATAACAAAATTTGTTTAATATAGATTATTTGTGTCATAAAACGGCATAATAATGTATGAAATATATTAAAATCTCATTAAAATGCAAATTTTTACTGTCATATTGTAGAAGTGTCAATAGCGATAATTATTTGAGTCAAAAGACAGTTTCTACAAGACACAAATTCCAATTAAAAATGATTAAATATATAAACTAAACACGTTTTTTTCATTGAGGATATACCACGCCTTAGTTTACAATTGTCAAACATGCCAGCAAGGTGTGTCCATTCTCGATGAAAGATGATGTTAAGATGTCTATTGATCAAATGAAACGATCGTAGGCGAACAACACGATCATGCTTACCCAGGCATCGTTGTAAGGATGAAATACCCGAAGGAAACCAAAAAAACGTAAAACAAATACGCCCAGTAAGCGGGGCTAAAATAATACTGTGTCCGGAATACTATGTTCGAGGGCTCTCGGTAACAAGCGTACTACAAACCTAATTCACTTTACAGACTGTTATCGTTTCGTACGCCCAGCGAGCGACGTTTCTGTCTGTATTCCGCCTACGCAAACACGCCCATTCAAGTCCGTCAGCTTCACAGATGTAATTATTATTAGCATCCCACCATTATGTCACTTGGCCAATCAGGAACAACATGTCCTTATTGGCAATTCTACCAAAACCACAAGCAATGGAGAGTCGGGATTTGAGTCGATGGTTTAGGAAAAAATATGTGTTTTGATAATTTGGCAAAACATGTATATAATGACACAGCGTAGAAACTTAATAATTCGAACTTGGTGGATCCAGAAAAATTAATCTAATATAAAAATAATAAGAATTTTAAAAATAAATTAAATGGACTGGGGGAGCTAAAACTATTTAGACTTTATTGAATAAACTAAGCTAGTTCAGTAGTCTTCAATCTGTATTCCGCGGATGAACGCCAATCCGTTAGTTTTCCCACCACAGATAAAATCTTTGCAGTTTGAATGATTGGATTAAAAAAAGAGTTTAAAATAAATGTACTTATAATATAAATGTATATAAATAGTCTATCCGCGGTAATTTTCGTGGACCGGAATTTACTTAACGAATTAATTATTAATTTCCTCGATTTCAAAAAATTAAAAATTAAGGCGAAAATATGTTTTATTAACAGTGGAAAGTAAAGAATTAAAAAAAGATACTTTTATATTTTGGAGAGACAAAATAATGCTGTTAAATGCATGGCAAGTAAATAAAATAAAATGAAAACAAAATTAAAGTATGTAAATACTAATAAAATTTTAATTGCAGTCTCAATTTTTTGATTCAATTTCTGATAAATTTTAAAGGAATATAATTAATGCTTAAAAATCTATTCTTATAAATAAAAAAACCATTGCCAAAGACAATTTGGTAAACGAAAAAGTTATTGGATTATCTTCCGCCCATGCTTCCAAAATGTATAATCTTGATATTTTTTTCAATTTCAACCCTTGCGTTACGGCTTGGTGGAATACAAATTATAAAGTCAATACGGCGTGAATTTTGGAAAACCATTTTGGTTCATAAAACTAATATTTGAAGCATAAATGTACCTATAAAAAATATCTGACCTATTTCATATATCACATTCATTCTTTTATTCTTTAGCTATTAGATGATGCATAAAAAACAATTATATTTAACAAACGTTCATTATGTAACCCCATACATGTGGTGGCATTGACACATGTGGTTTAATAACATTAAGGTTATCAACTGACAATACTTGGTGAAACTGCATAATTTTAATTTTTAATTAATTTAAATTTTAAAAATTACCAATATTTAGTTTTGATTCACATTTATTTTAACTGATTACATGTTTCAGCCTTTCTGGAGACCATTATTGAAGATAGTTTCCAGGGAGGCCGAAACATGTAATCAGTTAAAATAAATGTGAATCAAAACTAAATATTTTAAATTTATTTTTTTTTGAATTAAAATAATTTAAAATTATAAACATGTTTACAGAAAAATCGCTCCTGTGACGAAACCTTACGATATTTACTGACATGCTTACAGATTCCTATATATAATCGTGTCGGAAACAACAGGGTCAGATCCTGTCTGCCCAGAAGTGGGCGACGTCGATGGCGTTACTTCTGGCCATCATCAGGTCTTCCTGGGTGCAGCCACTCGGGCACAGCGCACACTCCAGAAGGTGTGACAGGGTCTGCTCCACGCCGCAGTCACATTCAGTCGGTCCGCTGTAAAACTGCCAGGCCCTCATTTGTGTCCTCGTCTTGCATACTCCGGTCCGAAGTCTGTTAAGGGACCTCCATATATTCCACCCTTGGTCATGTCCAGGGGCTAGGTTACAGATTCCTGTAAAGAATACATGTAGGTTGATAAAGGGAATGACTGCACTTCCAATTTCCTACTGTAGATGTCACAATGAGTATTGAAAGTAACAAAACGATATATCATGTCAACCGATGTCAATGGTCACGGAATCTTTGAAGGCATATGCTGACAACCTAAACGAAAGGGTTAAAATATACTTGACCTATTTACGATAAATAGCAAAATAAAATAAAATTGAGTCTACACATTTCTATTTATTATTATATTTTAGATTTTAAATTTAAGATAACTTACCTTCTGCTTGCACTGTAACTTACCATTCGGTTGTATTCTTCTGTATAAAAATTATAGACATAGGATGGCGCGCGGCAGGCGTATGGATTTTAACGTATTTTACGTATGAATCCATAAGTCTGCCGTATGCCACCCTATAATAAGTATAATATATATAAATATTGAATTAATATTTTATGAACACTGTAGTACAATTTGTATCAAAATTATAGATTCAATAACAGATAAAATGAACATTAGACGCATTAATAACATTATAATTTGAAATTAATTTTAATTAAAAAATTAACATAATTTTGATTCACAATTTATTTTTAATGATTACATGTTTCAGCCTCTCTGGAGACCATCTTAAATAATCTATCTGATTATTGAAGATGGAGACCATCTTCAATAATCATATCTTAATATTTTTAATTTGATATTTTTTAAATTACAATTTTAATTATGCAGTTTCACTATTATTGTCAGTTGATAAACTTAATGTTAGTAAATAACATGTCAAATAAAAAACATTGATATGTATTTAATTTTATATTTTTTCATAATATTATACGCCATTATTACAATTATCCGTAATATATTATTAAATATGCAATAAGATAGTAAAATGCTTTCAACACCAAATTAAAGGACACAAAAATAGAAATATAATACTTCATTTGATTAAAAAAAAGAAAAAATATATTTTTTGTAAATATATGGACAAAGCCCACTAGATAGTTATAAGAACAATATTTTTATTGCCTTGCAGTAGAGAAGCGAACAGAAGCCACCCATAAAAGGTGTAGAAAGTTGAGGCTCATTGTCAAGGCCGGCTTTCCATATACAAATATATTAATTTTTCACCCAGAACTTCCCATTGATATTAATGGGTATTGAATAACTGATATTATGAAAATGTAAAATATTATAATATAATAACTGACTTAATTATGTCAATAAAAGTTAGCTGATTATGTACAAATATATTTAATAAATTTGTCTATTAATATTAATAAAAATGATAAAACAAGCATTTCACTCATGGTAATAGTGTTTGTACCTAACTAATATTTGCTTCTTAGCGAGTCGCCACAAATAGTCATCATAAATTTGTCAGCTTAATACTTGCATGCATTTAAATCCTTATCTCTTTATTCAGAAGATCTGCACTTTTCAAATTCTAACAAAATATCTGCCACATCTGTTGTGATGTGATATCTGTTTTGTTATAAAATAACTTACACATAATAGTTACATGAAATGTTAATATTAGTTGGCAAGTAAAATAAATTGTTTTTCCATGCTTTGAGATTAAGAGTTGCAATTTTTTGAAAAAATGATTCAAAAGCGTGTTTAACCTCTCCGCCCGGTGATGTCTATCGACTACACATTGCTTGTAATAACTTAAATATCTCTGTAAATATAATACACACAGGGTTCAGATTTTAGGTATTCCTCCTTAATACATTTACGTATTGAAAAAAAAAAAAAAAAATTATAATAATAGGCACTCATCGGGAGCAGGAAATATTTTTCTAAAATCCGGAATAAATTCACCACTACAATCAAGACGCGTCAACTGTCATGAATCATTCGACCTGTCGGAAGCGTGTGCGAAAATAAAATTAAAAAATACCAAGATGAGGCGGCATCTATACTCCTCACTCTCGCTGACGTACTAATATGAGTGAGCGAGACGGGAAACCTCAGTTGGTCGGCTCGTTCGAAATGATATCTATGCGCGTAGGCACATCGATATATCGACAGGCTAAGTAATGTTAGTATCTCTCGGAAGTTCACGAGCGAAGGTGCGTCTGGCCGTTTGAGGTCTTCGTCTGATGTTTTTCATGTTTTTAGCTATTAAATGTCAATTATTACTGCTTATTGGCATCAACTATTGTAAAATTAAGCGATATCTTTGAATATTTTAATTTTTTCAAATTTCTACTCATTTTATTCACTTTAAATCAGAATGTGTAACGAGTTGACACCATCGGAACGCGCGGAAGTTTTTAGCATAGTAAAGCGAGGGTTAAGAGTATTTACATTTATTTTCAGTTATCATCATTGATTAAAACAACCTAAAATAATAAAATCAAACAAATAAAGAGTAAATTGATAATTGTTTCATAAGGCATACATCTTTTATTATTAATGGATTTTTAAAAATATATTTAACAGCAAAACATTAAATATAGAATTGTTGAATAAAAAATAATTTATACATATGACATCATTAGTCTTACAATTTTTTTAATTAACTACCTCCATGTTCTTTAAATTCATAGGTGACTCAATATTGTTTTAAATTTTTAGTGCAGACCAAAACAGTTTGTTTGCTTTTGGAAAATAATATTTATCAAACTTCGTGGGAAAAAAAAAACAGTTGACATCAATCTCACTAAGAATATTTTTTTTACTTCATTTAAAAAAAACTTATTTAAAAACACCAAAATCAGAAATAAATCCTGAACTAATTATTATAAAAAAAATGCCTATTATTATTGTCATTAATTTGTTATTATAAAATAATATTTACTCATTAAAATATTTAGACGTTGGCAACATCACATTTCCGGTATAATCACCAGAGGCAAATTAAATTTGAAAAATACGGCATCGATCGCTTGGATCTCGTCCATGAAAATTCTCGGATGGATGTAACGTCGTATGTCGTAATTGAGCTCCGTGGAAGGCAAACTGGCGGTCAGTACTCGGCCAGGCTTCACGGGAGTCATGCTTCGCCTGGCGTCATGGCTGCCGGTGGAGGGGGGCGCTGGATGTAGGTGTGTCCGCTTATTACCGTCCATCCTTCTCTTGCGGATCAGCAAACCCCTGACCCTGCACATTATCTTGTAAGAGTCGGGTTGCAGTAAGAAAGTAGACAAATCCTGAAATATACAAGTTAAATTATTTAAAAAAAAGAAAGCAAATACATGCTTGAAGACTGAAGGAAAATTAAAGAAAAAATGTTTTTAGTTAATAAATATTTCACTAACAATTTTTATACAATATTTTTGCTGTTTACTTTACGATACATAAATATAAATGGATAATTGATTTATATAATGTTGAATTATATGAGTCATGGATAAAAATTAAATGAAAATATTATCCTGGTGAAGCATGTTGTTGTATGCACAATTAAAATGTAATTTATTTAAGAGTATATTTCAGGACAAATTGCCTGTTTTTGAAATAAAATTACTCATATCTAGATTTACAAGCTTCAATAAACATTAGCTTGGTTACATTGATATCACAGAAAGGATCAAACATAATCTTAACTTTTACTAGAAAAATTATATACATTGTATTATATTTAACCAATCCAAAGTTTGGCAAAACTTTAAAAAATACTGGAATGAGCCGCGTTTGGAAATAGTACTCTCATTTTTTTTATTCATTCATCATCAGCCTGTATCCGTCCACTGTTGAATGTAAGCCTCCCGCATGAGTCTCCATCCTCTTCGATCCTCTGCCTTCCGCATCCAGGTCACTCCGCTATTCTTCTTACTCTCATATATTCTAGTTCTAATAAATGTCAAAATTTAATGTAAATAAATAAAGATTGAGAAAATACCTCTTTGATGTTGTTATATTTTCCGAACATCCACAGTAGTGTGCAGAACAGACGGGACAGCAAGTTATCTTTATCACACCAGCGAAGCATCAGTGTGAGGACGGTATTTATTGTGTCCGCCTGGAAATTATTTTAAAAGAACATAATATACAAAGTGAACAGCAATGAGAACATTAAAATGATACATCAAACTTATACTTTTTATAAAAGAGAAAAAAAAATCGTGTTTAAGTTTTATGCAATACCTGTATACATATATATGCAGTGGTACCTCAATATAAGAGAATAATTCGTTCCGCAACCTCGTATTTAAAATTCCTCGTATCTCAAAGCAAATTTCCCCATTGAAATTAATTGAACAAAAAGATGCTTTGACAGCGAGACACTGATAACTGATTATCAGACCGTTGCTGGAGGATTCACGCGTTAAATCGTGACACGCGGTTCGTGTGCAACCGGCCGACCCGCTAAGCCGATTGCTTCTATCTCAAATTTTGCTCGTATTTCAAAGCAAAAATTTGTTCACTCGAAGGCTCATATCTCAAAAAACTCTATGTTGGGGCACTCGTATGTCAAGCTACTACTGTTTATTATAGATTGCAGCATTAAGGTAATACACATAATAATCGTGAACTGATCTGTATTCTATCGACAGTGATAAATATAGAGAGCAGAACTAATCAAATTTAATACAAATCATTGTAGATCTTCTGTGGTCTAATGACTATTCAAAATAACTATATGCTTATTCTATTCAAATGATTTTGCTTTTTAATTTTCTTCTTGTTCTATTCATGCGTATATTTGTATGGTTGTTGTTATTTTAAATAAATAGATTATATTTATATGGAATAACATGAATAAACCAAGATTGTAAAACACTTTTCCCGAATTAGTTAATAAAGCATGAATAAAAATTTACTAATAAATAACAAGTGTAACTTACGCTGTATACGTATTGAGCTGTGGGTTGGTATGTTGTCAAATTCAGCAAAATGGCAATGCCGAGCTGAAGTGTTTCCAATGTCGAAACAGATCTATTGGAGACTCCCATGTACATAACAAGTTTTTTTATTATCGGCACCGCAAAATCCCTGCTACCGTACATCTTAGGATAAACACTGGTCAAGATGTCTAAGGTTTTGAATGCAGTTATGACGCTCGCCACGTCTCTGAAGTGACACAGAACGATGAGTGCGTCTTCGTTTCGCTCGGCCAGTGTCTTCTGATCAGACTCTAGCGCTCCTTCTCGCCACCTGCGGCGGAGCTTGGCAATTTTGGACTCTTTATCTTGCTCCTTACGCAAACTGTATCCCCTCCAGTGAGACTGAAAAAAAATATTTTGACAATTACACAAAAAGAAATACAAACTTTTCAAACATCAATGTTATAATACACGCATATACGGTGCCTCTATGGCCAACTAAAAACAACACACTTATGAAGGTTTATATTCTACCCGATTATTACTGGTATTTGTTGAATTGATATAGAAACCCTTAATACTTTTGGTATTCATAAAAAATATAGACATACCTGAATAACTGTAGCCGCATTCTGAATCTTATGGAAGTTTTTGGCTTCCAATCTCTTTGCTACTGATCTTCTTTCTAGCCATCTGACCACACTCGATTGGATTGTTACAACAGACTTGCGTAACATGATGTACGATTCTCGATATCTTCTCATTTCGAGAATGGCCTTACGACGTCTCTGACACAGCACGACGCTTTGCTTCAATTCCAAAAACGATGACCGAGTTTGATAAGCTCTCCAATATGCTTGTATCTTGATTGCTGATGATATTCTAAGCTCTCTTTGAAGTTTCTGGGTCCGCAGCATAACTTTGTATCTATATGCGTTCTGAATTAATTTTACAGAATTTAAAATCGAAAGATATTTCTTTCTCGCAATCCATTGTCTGACGTAAGACTGTATTTTTATCACACTGAACCTGAATATCAGATATTCACTTCGGATATTCTTTGTCAACATGAGATTTCTGAAATGGATCTGTGTAGTTATGGCAGCATTTTTTAAAGATAAATATTTCATCCTTATTACACACATTCGACAAAATGACTGAATCTTTATAGCAGCTGAAAGTCTTTCCCGATATACTTGTTGATATAGAATTACTCTATTACAATAAGATCTGTAGTATCGCTGAATTATATTTACGCTCTTTATCTGTGACAAATACTGTTGCCTCGTCTGTCTCATGGCCAGCAAAGCTCGATACCTCCGTTGAATATCTATTGTAACCATTCTAAGTTTCAAGTAATTACATTTCGTTTCTTTTGTCAATTTATGATTCCTGTAAATTGTTTGTAGCTTGCAAGCGGTTTCCCTCAAATGAAGGTATCTCTGTCTTTCTGCTTTCATTGCCAAATAAGCTCTATAATTTACTTGAATAATGACTACGGCAGCTTTAATAGTTTCGTATCGTCTAAGAGCATCGCGCATCAATATTTTAGATCGGTATCGGCGTTGTATCACTAGACAGGCATTTTTCAACTTTTCATAATCCTCTAAGCAAGCTTTAGCAATCAGATTGGCTCTAAAACGTCGTTGAATGTTGACAGTATTTGTTTTGAGTGTCAAATACTCGCATCTCACTTTTCTTGCGTGCACAACTGACCTGTACCACTGTTGAATTTTTACAATAGCCGTTCTCTTTGTCACAAAATCATTTCTATAGTGAAGCATAACCATTCTACCTCTGAACGTTCTTTGAATGTACAAAATAGTATTGTAGTACTCAATATAATCCCACCTGACTGTTCTCATAACAAGAAGTGCACGGTAACGCTTTTGAATTGTAATTACGGCGCAGCGTAATGTTTGCAGATCATTCCTCGCCTCCGTCATGAGCTTATTTGCCCTGTAACGCCTTTGGATGCTCACACAAGCACACTTCAGCCCCAAGTATTTCATTCTCTGCGACCTCATGTTCAGAGTGGCTCTGTGCAATCTTTGAATGACAATGGCTGAATGTACTTGTTGCAAATACGACTTGCGTGCCGATATCATTTTGCAATATCCCCTGTAAAACTGTTGGATAACTATGGCACTTTGTCTTTGCATTAAGTATTCCTGTCTCATTTTTTTCATGGCAAGCTTAGCTCGGTATGTTTGTTGAATATAGACAGTTATAGTTTTAAGTGTGTTATATTGATTTTTTACTTCTTTTGTGAATTGAAGATTTCTGTAGTATTTTTGTATCTTTATTGCCGTTTCCTTAAGATGTACATATTTTTTCCTTTCCTCTTTCATCATCAAATAAGCTCTATAACGTGTCTGTATTGTGATGGCGGCAAGCTTAATTTGTGTATACTTTTCAAGACTGTGTCGCATCAAAGCGTTAGCACGGTGCCTTCGCTGTATCACTATACAAGCATTCCTCAAACTTTCATAATCCTTTTGTGATGCTTTTGCCATAGTATTTGCCCTGAACCGTTGCTGAATATTTATTGTATGCATTTTAAGAGATAAGTATTCAGATCTCACTTTTCTAGTGTGGACAATGGACCGATACCAATGTTGAATTTTTATGATTTTAGTTCTTGTAATTTCATAATTATTCTTACAGACAACTGTTTCTCTCTTCCCTCTGAAAAATCTTTGAATAAGTACGACTGCACTGCGGTACTCGACATATTCCTTTCTCACATTTCTCATTGCGA
Source organism: Glossosoma conforme (assembly GCA_022606575.1). Taxonomy (NCBI): domain Eukaryota; kingdom Metazoa; phylum Arthropoda; class Insecta; order Trichoptera; family Glossosomatidae; genus Glossosoma; species Glossosoma conforme. The sequence goes on along the minus strand of JAGTXR010000087.1, from coordinate 778,469 downwards.
TGCGTGCTCTGTACCTACTTTGCATACAAATAGCTGCACACCGTAAAATATTATAATCTTCTTTCATTTTTATCATCAGTTTATTGGCTCTATAACGTTTCTGAATAGTCAGACAGGCCGACCGTAAGTTCAGATAATTTTTCCTCTCCGATTTCATGGCCAAATATGCTCTATAATATTGCTGAATAACAATAGCGGAATGCTTTTTCTTTAAATAAGAATCACTTATTGATTTCATTAAACGATATCCCCGATAATGCTTTTGAATAATAATGGCACTGCTTCTTAGTTGTGCGTAATGTTGTCTTTCTTGAATCATTGCCAGTTTAGCTCGGTATTTGGCTTGAACTTTTAAAACTGCAGATTTAATTTCCAAATAGTTATCTCTAGCTTCCTTCATCAAATGATAACTCCTATAAAACTGTTGGATTTTACTGGCTGCACATTTTTGTTCAACATACTTGGTTTGGCATTCGTTCATTAAAATGTTTGCTCTGAACCTACGTTGTATGAGTATAATGGAATATTTCAACTGCATGTACTGTTTTTGGACAATTCTTCTACTTAAAATTGCTCTGTAGTATCTTTGTATTTTAAGAGTACTAGTTTTTATTGTGATATACACTTTTCTAGTTTTCTTCATTTCTAAATTCGCTCTAAAAGCGGTTTGTATACGGATTGCACTATTTTTTAAAGCCAAAAAGTGCTCCCGTTCTTGTTTAAAAACTTCACATTGTGTGCGCTTCATCCTACGATACCACCACTGAATCTTAACAGCGGCAAGGGACATTTGATTCTCAGCTAATATTTTCCTAGCACGATAAAGTGGCAAGACATTACGATACCATCTTTGAATAATAATGATAGAAGTAACGTATCGTTTAAAGATATTCCTGCAGCTTGACATTTTCCAATATTTTTGTATGACAACAGAAGCCGCTGTCTCAGTCTGCAGCTTTTTCAAATACTGTCGTCTGCAAGTAATCTTCCTCCACCAGCTCTGAATAATGGTCGCCGATCTGTTAAGAATCATTAATTTCTTCTGCTCGATTCGGTTTGTAACCCAAATCTTTAGATACTTTCGCCGCCACCATTTTTGGATCACGAGAGCTGCATTATCAAAGAGAGGCAGCCGGAACTTGTTGATGATTTGCCACAATAAAGAAAGTGTTTTTTCTCTGTGTCCATCGGCAATGTCTTTTGGCGAGATGTCTCCTACAATATTGAAGCCTGCCGATTCTAAAGCAGTGAGAGCAATTTTAACATTATGGACTTTCTGTAATCTAGATATAGCTGGAGTCCTTAGACCAGAGATCAAATTCTCCTTCAAAAGGATTATTTCCATTAGTCGTGTCAACCTGACTCCGTCTTTTAAATCGACAGCTAAATTGTGAACAGCATACTTGAACTCATTTAGGTATGTCTGTTTGTGGGATACCATGTATCCAGTTGGTTTCAAATGTCTTGTTATATCGCCGACTCCGGAGAGAACTTCTTTGGTAAACTGAATTAGAATTTCTCTCGACTCCTTATAAGGAGCGTTTCTACAAAACAGACACGGATCGTGAGGAATCAACTTCACCAGTTTGGCTCGGTCTAAGAAATAAACCAAAAACAAGAACTTCTTCAAAGTGAACTTTTTAATATTCTGCGAATAGGAAGGTATATGAACATTGGGCACTGCCGGGTTGGAATGTTTGGAGCCGATGTAAGGATCGCGGAACATGCACTCGATGATAAACTCCGACAAACCCATAAAATCATTGTTGGAAGACAGAGGAATCTTTTTTCCGTACAGAGTTTCCAAGCCGATCCTTAACCACAATGGATTATAGCACAAGAGTAAGCTCAATATGATTTTTTGCAGTCCAATATCGAGATGAAGATCTTTATCATTTCTTATGGTCAGAATCTTCCTTTCAACTTGATTGGCGACTTTCAGAAAAACTTGACACATGTTTGGATTTTCTATGAACACTTTGGCGGACTTCCTCAAGCTGTCCAGCCTGTGTGACGTGTGATACTGAGAAGACACTTGCTCTCGAGTGGGAGCCGCCGGGACACTTTTGTTTCGATTGTCTATCCAAACTTTGCCAATATCAATCTTGGTACCGTCTAAATTGGTGTCCAGATCAGCCGGAGGGGTCAACAAATAATTGAGCCACATTTTAAATTCTTTTTCCATTTCATCATAAGCCTGCTGATCATACAAACACGTGGAAGCCATAAAGGGATCAATAGTTGTCGCTATGCTCTGTATATTTAAATAGTGTGACGAATCATCGATCATGTGTTCGGTGACAATGTGGGACCCATTAGATATAATGGACTCTTCGCCGACTCTATATTTATGAGCAACGGAGTTTCTCACGGGTCTGATATCTTGAGGGTTAATGGTTTTAGTCCACTTGTCTCGGTCGCCTTTGATTGATTCTTGAGTTCTATTCATCTTATCGTACGTCCTGTCCAAAACAAATGTATCGTGATTGACTCTTCTGCTTGAATCTTGGATGCTGTTCTCAAAATTAATAGTGGATTCCTCTGGAATGGAGGCTAAAGGTGTCGGGCTGGGCGGCCGAGGAGGTGATCGTTGCCACATATTGGCTTCAATGATACTCTGAACACCGCTGGTGCTGTTCTTTTCTTTGATAGCATTTCTAAGATCTATTCGTTCATTGTAATTTTTTAAGTTTTCATTGAAAGGTAATTTTCTATGGCAATCAGGCACTTCTAGGTGCTTCGATTTTATTGGATTCAAAGGAGATAAGTCCACAGAATACGGTGAGCTTTGTAGGCATTCATGATTGGCGGGATCGATTGGAATTATCGGAGAATCTACTTTGCAATACGTGTCAGAACTGATCTTTCCATATGTCGTGTTGTGACTATCGTATGTCACGTTGACGGGGGAAATGACCTGGAACAGGTCCCGACACACTTCTTGAGAATTTTCTATACACGATAAATGATTGCATTCCTTTCTTTCTGTGGAGCATCTTTTAGGATTAAACTCAAACATGGAATCATTCTGTGCGCTTAAATTCTTGTTATTTGGAGTGAAGTATGACACTCTTTGTTGAGGTGAGGATTCAGTATTGTTTAGATTGCTACAGACGTAAGTTGGCAAGCTTGAAGGTTGTTCATTTTGCCTCTCACGGAAAACATTAATATGCGTAGATCTGTTAGGTATGTACTGAATTGAGTGAGACATGTCTATTCTAGAATTAGTGCTCGCGTCCAGGAGATCGATGATTGTATGCGTAGTATTAATGTTGGGATTCTGATTTTCTTGATTTCCAACATTTACATTTTTCGCAAACGGGATATTTTTATTTTTTGGCACATTGAATGTGTGATTGTCTAAATCGAAGTCATCTGAAACATTTTGGCGGTTTTTAATAGTGACTGTTGTGTTTTCGACATCGATAGTCGTTATGTGGTACAAGCTTTTAACGACTGTGGATTTAACTTCTTCATTTCTAACAGAACGAACTTTTGATTCGGTATTTGTGCAGCAGCGCAGTGGAGTGAATTTAAGATTATCACCAAATGAAAAATCGAGATTATCTTTCAAAGAATTATTCTGTTGTTCTCGGTCATTGTTTTCTTTTCCGTGGTTAACGTTTGTAATATTTTTTTCTGCCTTTGATTGTTTGTGATTATTTTCGTGTATAAATTGAGATTTTTGTGAGATTGGGGAACAGAAAATGATGCTGTCATTTTCATTTTCCAAAACCTTGTTAGATCGGATCATATAGGTTTCTCTTCTCAAGTTGGTCTCTTCGAGATCTTCCATCCATTCAGTGACATTGCAGTTAGACGGGTATATGTTATTAAATTGAGATTTCTTGTATTTGATTGAGAAATCATTATTGGATTGATCATCTATATCAAAAAGGTTAGCAATTTTCTTTAATTCTTTATACTGTTTTGGTGAAGCCCGCTTCATAACAGAAAATTTAGGACTTTTTTTAACGCCGAGAAGAGTCCTTGTTTGCCCTGCAGGTTTACTTTTCTGTGGAGGCTTGGATTTAATCTGCTTCTTTATCTGTAAGTATAAAAATGGGATAAATAAATAAGTAATTTAACAATTCAAGTGATTGTAAATAATTGTTGAAATTCAGCAATCAAGTCTTTAAAAGATACAATAGTATTTCATCCATTATGAAAAATATAATATATTGACGCGGTTAGCAGAGAACATAACCTTTAAGATTCATAATAGGTTTTTATAAATATACTGAATCAAAATCTAAACCATAGGTTCTCAAGCTTATTATCCCCGTGGACCCCCATTTATATCTTGTAGACACCGTTTTTTCTTCTACTTCCTGACAGGGGCCGCTTGTCAGTCCTCATTTACCCTCGCTGGTTGTGCTGAAATCTCTTTCCACAAGGTGTGAAAACGGAAAAGCAACTAAAACATTCTCACGATATTCCATAATGGGGTTTAAGTGACAGGTATGTCTTCTTTGAAGCCATAATTGCTGATATACGTTTCTACGTGTACCGTAAGTTTTTCACTACCATCAGTTCCTTTAGCAATATGACAGACCCCCATTTTTTACGATATAAACAAAACTAAGTTAATTATTAGAAGGATCATTTCCAGGAATCTCTACAAAGACAAAATCTGCCCCATAATTAGCACATAAGTGTTTTTTCAACATGATTTTGATTTTCATTCTGACATTTTTAAAAACATTACTTTTCTTGCATAAAACAAGTATTTTTCCATAACAACGAATGGTGTTAAGACATTCAGTAGTGAGTTTGACAATAAAAAACATTACTTAGAACAAATACTCACATATGATTTCAAAATGACGCTAACGTCATATCGTCCTTTGCGCTGATCTCCAAACTGCATGGAGATTCTTTGCCCGTGTGGTTTGAGCGGACACCAGAACAGTTCCAGGGTCGTCTCCTGGTTTGGTCCGATGGTCAACTCCGTCCAGGACAACTGCAGCCCCAAGTCAGCTGGAGGAGCTTTTGTCACACAGAGCTGGAAATTACACGAATATATCATAAATTTCTTCAGATTGAATTACCGTTACAAAAATGATAAACAAATGATCAAAGGCTACATTTCACTTTGTTGTAAATATGCAGTATTCACAAAAAAAAATTGAAGTAATTAATGTTTTGTAAAATTTACTAGTTGAAATATTACGAACTTTTGTTTATATCTAAAGCTGCACTCTATTTTAGAAGGTAAAAAAAAACTATGGCTATTTAAAAGTGATTATTCATACACTCCAACACTAATATATCTATGTAAAACATTTCTTGAATTATACCTGTAGGATGTTAGGTCCAGGGTTGGCAACTTCAAGAAGCCTCACTGATTGCACACCAACGAGAATATTCTCAAATGTGACGATAGGGGCCTTTGAAAAAGGTGCGAGGATGAGGCGACTGTTTGATGAATTGCTTTGTGATTCTGCAGAATCTTCTTTGCGTTTTCGCCGTTTCTCTTCAGGAGTGTTTTCGATCTAAAATAATTAAATAGGAAACCTTATAATTTTTTTAAAGATCCTCATTATCAGATATAAGATTTTATAGTAACAAATGAACATTTGATGTGAAGACTGACAGCAAAATTAAGAGACATAAAATACATATTAATGAGCTAAATATTTATTTTTTCTAATTCAAAATTAATTACATGGTGTGGCTAAAGTGAAGTTCAATAAAAACAAGGCGCGGCGACTGATTTACCCGAAAATTTGTTAATACGTAATTTCGTTTTTTTTTCATCATAACTGTAAAAATTATTGACAAAAAAATTACGGAAAAAACGGAATACTTAATGTTGAAATTTTTAATTTAACAATGAGCAATGACCTTTAGGACCACTATCCTTAATTAAACAGGGTATCTGTTGTATTTTTATACAGTCTTGGTACGCTAAATTAAAGCGAAATAACAACACGTCGAGCTACAATTGTACTTTTCTTAAAAAATTATTTAAAAAAACATATCCAGTAAAAATCCACTATACATATTTGTAATTGTAGCTTATCAAGTCGATTTTTCTAAAATCACGTCCGTTCGGTTCGTAAATCGAGGGTGGGATCATAATAGGATACTTCAAAAAAACACTAACCGTCATTTATAACATCATGCTTTTTAAAATTCATAAATTAATTGTAGTAAGCATAATACAATGAACTGAAATATTTACGTTTATTTTGTGATATTCTGTAACAGCTATAATAAATTTAAAGAGATATATGTACTCTTAACATAAAACGTTTTTACATCATAAATGTCAATAATTTCTGCAGTCTGGGCCCGAGTAAGAAAAATACTATTTGTAATGTTTTATCACGCATAAGAATACAATTACTTATTCTACTTACTTGAAAATACATTTTGGAGCGTTATTTTGTTATTTTACTCAAGTATCATGAAAAATGAGCCACTTCGAGACATTTCATGAAACACTGAACATTCCTCAACCGTAACAATAACCGAAGCTGAGTTCAAAACAAACGACGGTTAGTAAAGTGTTGCCTACCAATGAACGGTCAAATATTATTATTAATGCTACCACATTGAAAAAATACATTATGTCCAATGTATTGCTATAATAAAATGTATTACACGTCTATCTCTGGGCCATATAAAAACATAATAATATAATATATATTAATATTGATGTATAACCAACAACTGCTAAACACGAGGTGATGCGATATTGTATTCGGGAAAAACATGTTATATAAACAAATTCCGGAATAAGATCTAAATTGATCGCAAATATCTATAAGTACTTACATTGAAAGATTCTTCGCCTGTTTATTTTATAAATTCCAGCCATAACTTATTTTTCATAATATGTGGTTTATGATGTCATCACGTGAACATCTTCCTTATGCTTGTTATTTATAAATCTTTAACCCTAAAAATAATAATTTCCATGAAATTTACGCATGAGATTCCTGCATCATAATTTGACAACCTTTGTTGTGTATGTTTTGATGTAAAAAACAATAATATTTTGCTTTTTTGTGGAATTTTTACAATTGGGATGGCAAATCAACAACGAGTTGTGAATTTTAGAACAACTATGCATACATGAAATATTTGTTCATTTATAAAGATTTGATACGATAAAGTGATTACAAAAACATATATCTAGTCCATCTCATATATTTTGAAGTAGAAAACCGACAAAAAGATTCGCATTTTGAGCACCAAAATATTATTTTTTCCTTGTGTATTCTAACAAGTTTTTTGCGTATTGCATTTGGCTAAAGACTTGCTTTTAATTTAAATCAATATAAAGTTATCTCTCCACGGGTTAAGGATTAATATTATAAAATTAAATTGTATCTTAAGACATATTTATTTATTTTTACACACTATATTGGCGAAATATTTTTATGATTCAAAACGAAATTATGTAACAAATGTTTAATTTTATTTCAAATATTACTCCAAATATTATCAGATAATCGATAAATAAAAAATATTTTATACACTACCTCTTTTTTTTAAATGAAAACTTAATTTAAAGATATATTTGTAATAATAAAATTGTTATGAAACAAAATCATCGATTACTGATTAGTATTTATCATCTGATAAAATTAGGCTGACTTAGGTATTTCTAGAATGTTAATAGATATCTTTCGGCTTGAAATATGTACCTTGTGTATTTTTATTGCCTATCAACAATTTGACGTTTCGTTTAAAAACATTGTCATGGCGTGTTCGCCGGGTAAACATAAAAGTGTTTTAACATCATCGTTTGTTACGTCTGTCGGCATTGCGGGGTTAGCATTTTTTATATTAAAGTACGGGAAAGATATCTACCGAAAAATCGGCAGGGTTTTCAATTTTCGTAATCCTTTACGACACCAACATATTGAGGTTATAAATACTATTGAAGGATGTGAAAGCGCCGTACTGAAACTAAGAAAGTATGTTATACAATTATTTTTCATCACTTTACCCACTTAATATATGTATCGGTGCCCTGAATACATATATTACGCACTGGTATTTTTTTCTTAATTTTTATTTTCTCATTACCACCATCATCCTGCTTGATATATATCGCACGTAATTGAAATAATAAATAATACTTAATGTTTAGTATATCACGCTTTATAAAATAAATCCCAAAAAATCCCACGTAATAAATGACCTGTACTATTATTAAGTCCATTATTTTTTATTTTTTTATTTCAAATATATATTTTTTACATTAATTTAAATTTAAATTTTTGACCCCACTCACTCAAATTGCATAGAGTTTATTTGTGGTGGGAGAAATAAAAAAATCACATCAAACAGATTTACTATTTTACAGTAACTAAGCCGTTTTCCACACTTTTTATGATGACTTTAACAGCAAAATTAAACTCGAAATAGCTAGTGATGATCCAAAGTTCTTTTTGTGTATTTGTACAAATGTGTATTTTTGAATAAGAATTCAAAATAACTTTTGCTCATAATTTTTTCTTCATTACTTAAGACTGGTTAAGGCATTTTCAAGGCTACACATTGCTATTACATTACACATACATTTATTTTGCCTTATTCATGGGCTGGGCTGCCCATGTGGTAACCCTTGCAGGATGCTGAACCCACAGAAGTCAACTACATTACAGTGAAGAAATTTGTAAGTCCCCCTTTTCAGTTGAACTATTTTTATCTACTTTTTCATTATTTTCTTGTGTAGCTCGCAATAAACAAGAGAGTCCTTTGATAAAATTGGTATGTACTCCTAAGATGCACAGTTAAAAGGCGAACAGTTAAATATTAAAAAAATTAAAAAATACTGCAAATGATAAATTAAATTTCATTTTTTATTGTAGGAAATGCTCCGAGTACAGAGTTGTTGGGTTTGATTGTGAATGGGTGACAGAAGGCTCTCGTCATCCAATTGCTCTGTTGCAGCTGGCAGCTGCTGATGGATTCTGTGCATTGATAAGACTATCAAAGATTCAAACTATCCCTCACAATCTCAAGGTTGGTTTATGTTTATAAAATATCACAGGCTCAATCAAATATGTATAATAATTAGGTCACTCAAAATTTGACAGTTTTGAGTTATTTACATCAATCAATAATAATTCCAGAGAACTTTCCAATTCTATAAATAGGAAAATTAAAATACATATCTCAATTGAGTTATTTAGCATTTAAAGAATTAAAGAAGTAAATTTTTATAGAAATCACACTGAGTTACTTGTAACTCAGTAGTTTCATACAATGTTTTACTATTTTTATTATTTAAATATGACAAACCACAAAGTGACTGCGTACTACAAGTATTTAGAATTTATATTATCAGACGACATAATTAGTTTTTTTTTCTAGAAACTCCATAATATCTGGATAGAGCTCATCCAGTAATCTACTTATTTGATTTACCCCGCGATATGTAAATTAAAAATGATAAAAACAAATAATTAAAAACAGAGAATATTGCTTGTATAATTGCTGAATTTATAAATTTCTCAACAAATGGTTAATTTATTAATTAAAACATTGTATGCTTTGTTATATATTGTTTTTAAGACTCTTCTTGAAGACTCCACAATTCTGAAGGTTGGAGTTGCTCCAATAGATGATGCAAAGTATCTGATGGCCGATTATATGGCTCACGTAAATGGAATAATTGACCTGAGATATCTTGCAGCACTGGCTGGTGAAAAACCAGAAGGCTTATCGTCTCTGGCTTATTCTCACCTGAATGTAAAATGGACAAAAACTGGCGCATTCGATGCTCAGACTGGGAAGCAGATCCGCTCTCCGACAAGCAAATAAATTATGCTGCTACAGATGCACATGCTGCCATTGAAATATTTAAAACCTAATGAGTAAGATTCTCCGTAAGAACAAGGGACTTAATCAACAGATATGGAAGTCTAACGATAAGCACTGGTCAGAAATTGAAAAGATATGTGAGAAGTTTGTCAATCTCAAGTACCATCAGAAAAATACCTCTCAGAAAAAGTCTGCCAAAGTTGTATGTGATAACAATATTGATAGTCTCATAAGTGAAGAGCAACGGGCTAGGTAAAACATATTTTGTTCTTGGAATTATATAAAATTACAATATAATTAAAAACTAAAATAATATAATAAATAATATAATTAATATAATAATAATAAAAGAGTGTTTAATTTCACCACTGAAATCACACAGACAATATATTACAGCGTTTCATTGTCTTGTTTTTAATGCATTTTTTTAGTTTTCTATAAAAGTGTACATTTATTTATACATACTTACATAATAATTTAAACGATCATTTTCTCTTTTTTTCTTTTATATAGATTAGGTCAACCTAATTTCAAGCAGCCGAACCGCAAATACACATGTTTGACCCGCTCCAAACCCTTGTATCAAAACTGTTACATGCAGACTACTGACGGTGAAGTCTTGTGTACTTGTGATCGAAAGAAAGCTGAATGGTAAGAGACAACAAACATAAAGCTTAACTGTTATGTTTTCAAGGTCTGAAGGCTGCTATTGACGGTCAAGAATCAAGTATATATAAATTTTTAATGCAAATATTCCAAAAATAAAAACTGAATGTAAATTTTTCAGGTACGTGGAGAAAAATATTGCTGATATGATATGCGAAGAGCCGTATACTATTAGACTCCGCTTTGAACCTGCCGGTCGCTCTGTTGGCGATGTTGGGGTTTACTACCAGATGCCTCGTCACAATCGATGTGTGGTTTGTGGCCATGACCACTCCTACACCAGGAAGAATGTAGTCCCCAGGGAATACAGAAAACTTTTTCCTCGTCAGTATTATTTTCTATACTCAAAGCTTTCCAATAAAAATTTAGTTTTTTAATAATGAAAACAATTGCAGTGAATTATCTACTTAATTATCGTATTAAACTTAGCATCATCATTATAAACATATTAGGCAAACATTTTAGAAAAAATGTAATTTTTTGTGACGCGTCACTTTAAAATCAGTTTGTCAATGGTTGCCATTAAGTTTGCACGTCGTGGTTGGTATCATTTTGAAGCTCCATGTGTACTATTTCCATTTCAACATTTTTTTTGCCGTTATAGAAAAATGGAGAAGCCTGAGATTGAAGAAACATATTTATGCTATTTTATGCTGTTTTTATTCGATAACAAAAATTTAAAAGACATTTTTTAAAAGCTTGTACTAAAACGAGATCAGTACAATGTTACAATGTTACATGTTTTATTGTAGTGAAATTAAATTTTCTCTTTTTAAGATTAGTTGTCATGAAGGACCACTCTTCCCACGATGTGCTGTTGTTATGCATCCCTTGCCATCAGCTGAGCAACAACAGAGACCAGTACATGAGAAATAAACTGGCAACCATGTGCAATGCTCCTATCTACAATAAAGATGAACCCAAACAAATAATTGACTCAAAAATTCTGTGAGTATATTAATGTATAAAATTACAATTATTAACCTTCGTTTTATCCATCTGTTTTGAGTATCTTATTCTGCCCGACATTAGGTCTTGGGATGTGCAGCTTGTTTTTGTAGTGTTAACGAGTAATATTCATAATTATGTTAGGTATTACATTAATTAATGAAAAAAGAGAATAGAATGATATAAATTTATTATATATATTTAGTTCACATCACTCTTAATCTAATACTCTGCCTGTCTTTTTTAAGTGAAAATAGTTCCCAAATGTCAGTTAAATTAATTATTAATAGAAAAAAAAAACTAACACAACTGCGTTATTTGTAAGATTTGGTATTTTTTCTCTAATCTAAGAGACAAAAAATTGCATAATCAGATAAACACTTAAAATTCAACTGATTGTGACTCATTTTATGGTACTTTTACAAACAAAATTATAAGGAATAAAGATGATAAAATCTCCAAACAGCTTATTTTGAATTTGAAAAATACAAATAATAAATTGTTGATATATTCATTCAAGGTGAGCTGATAAAACTAATAAAATAAAAGGATGAAATTAGTCAAAACAATTATTTTACTTAGTCAAAAACTAGGACAAATGTCCAAATAAAATGAAATATGGTTATTGTTTGGTGATTAATGAATTAATGATAGCAATTCATACAAGTGAACTTGCCATTTAATAGATAACCCGGGAGATTCATGAACCGTAGTATAAACATGTTTTGACCTTATAATGTATTGAGGAACTGCATAATAGGTAGTTTAAATAACCTATCAAATTCAATGTTTTCTTTTTTTATTACTTTCTAGCAAAGTTAAATCTGCTGCTAGAGCCCTCTTGAAAGCGTCATCCAAACACAATATTCCCGAAGAACGTCAAGAGAAGTTAAAGCAGGATGTTTTAGATTTTTACAATGTAGAAGAATTGACAGATGAACTTCTCAATGCTGCTTGTAATTTATGTTCTTGGTAAGTTGTATTAATATTACCAATTTACCAGGTAACATCGTCATCATTAGACTATGTTTATCCACTGTTGAAAGTAGGCCTCAATGACTTCTGTATCCATCTTCATTCGGAGTCTAGAGACTTGCTAAGCGGCTTGGCAAGTGCTGGGAATTCAAATATAGACATCAACATACTTATCAATCTTGTCATAAGTATTATACAAGAGGCCTTTCACCTCACTGTCATGGTTGCTATTGCTTATCAAGAATCTGGTGAACACTTAAGAGTTCACATCTTTATTTTTGTGGTGGATTTTGGCTTCCTGAAGATTTCGAAGAAAAAATACAAGGCAGGGTTGTTAGCTGCATGCCTAGCCCCCAACATGGAAGGCCAGGATTTTCTCTCAGAGTATCTCTTCTAGAAAAATATGCATCCCTGCGACATTACCAAGCATTTGAAGGATGTAGGTGTGTTGGTAGACAGGAGTACGTGTGGGAAGCAAGTTGGGATGCTATAACACTACCTGGAAGGATAATAAACAGCGATCGGTCCAAGAACCTCTGAAGATTGTAACTTGTTGATTTCATTAAGCCCCATTTATCTGCTTTTATAATTATTTATAACGGTTTTATTTTTACAGGCATGAAAATGATTTGTTTGAACCACACGGAAAGATCGTAGTTGACTATTTCACAAACAACTCTGGAGGGTTATTGGCTCTAGAACAGTTGTGGAGAGAATTCTTTTTAGAATCCATGAAACCCAAGTTTATGCCGGACTTGTGGTCTGTTACGCACACTAAATCTAGGTGAGGATTTATCTTTATTTTTTTTTTCATATCCGTTTTCTAGGTGAAGCGAATGGTCGCAAATTTACAGTCACCAATGCAAGTATGATCGACCATGTAGTTAAATCTGGTATAGACAAGAGTATCAACAAAACTATTGTTGATGGCTAATGTAGGCTTATACTTTTCATGCAATTGCTTAGAAGGAATAATCCTTTGCTAGGCATCGTTTATGTATCAGGCTAACAAGTATATATGAAGCTGTGATAATAACTACAGCGTTCTAGCTAAAATAATGAAAACTATCAAAACTCTAGATAAAAACTTCATAATATTTAATTTTCAATAAAAAATTTCATTACAAATGTTTATGATGTAGGTTAACACTAAAATTTGACCTCAGAGTATTAAAATTAGTCATACTATAAAAAGAATACATGAGTAATGTAAATATTACATAAATATAAATAATGACTTGTTATTACGTATTACCTCTGTATTTGAGCTATTTATGTATTATCAGCAGTAAAAAATAAAGTAATTTCCCATAATTCTTGATAAATTAACTGTTTTTCTATTATTGTTATTATAATTATTATAAATGGAGATTATTATAATTATTATTAATATTTTTCAGGCTGGAAATCCGTGCTGTAGAAGGGAGGGTTGATCCTAAAGATTTGTTAATAGCTGGCTTGGCTGTGGAAAATCATTTTGCATCTGAAACTATACAGTCAAATAGCGACATTAACAAGAGGGAATAAAACTAAATAAAAATATATTCAATGGATATCTATTAACATGAAACCATGCCGACTGAAAAAAATTGCATTGAAAGAAATCAAGTAACATTGACAGGCACTAAATTAGTTTCACACCAACTGAAAGTTTTTTAGGATTTAAACATGTATTCACAGGTTGTTGGAATTGATTCATTGAATTATTTGAATATTGTATTTTTTTACACGCTACTTTCTGGAACCAATTATCACGTAAAAAAGGATGGGATGTACATCAAAGAAGTTTTAATTCCAAAATTTTATTTCTGATGACATATGTCAGCTTCATGAAGAAGCCATTTTAAAATGTGAATATATTTTTGTCATCTATGAGGTTAGATAATAGGGGGTAGCCCGTGTGTAAATTTGATAATGCCGCCCCTAATTTCATATTTATGTCAGGAATATCATATTCACATGCGTAAGGTCGCCTAAAGGACAATTTTAGAAGCAGCTTTCTGCGTTCATCGAGTAATTAATACATATGTACATTATGACCATGTTCGTACCAATTTTTCGTCATAACCTTATTATTGTAGGTTAGGTTTATTAAATCTTGGTAGAGCCTTTACTATGATAGATACACCTGTACAGTTCTCTTTCGGTTCCTTTCTAATTACATTGAGAGAAGTTGTACTATATCGCCGCCTGTATAAACACCCTTCAAAGAAAATAGTGACAAGTATTAACTTTATTAAAATTATTTTATTGTTTCACTTTAAATATTAAGTTTAAACAATGTTAAATTTTATGCAATTACTTGTAGTAATAACATATTTTATGTAAAATAAATTGATCCATTATTGTTACTTAGTCTTTTTTTTTTCATTAAAAATATATGCACAACCTCATTTACACTATCCAATTCCAAGACAAATTCAGAAACAGGTAAATAGTAACATGGCAAATGTAGTTGCACAGAGATAATATATATACATACATCCAGTCCAGAAAACGGTAGGTTTATTATTTTTCTCTCATAGATAATATATAAACCTGACAGAGACAATACCTGTAGATCGAAAATTATATATTCCTCACTAGGAAAACCCATTTCAGGTATGAGCTCAGCAATTTTCTTGAGATATTCTGTTTAGAGATTTTCTGAACTTACTGGTACTCATGTCTAAAATTGCTAATGTGTCTCATATTTATTATTTATTTCTCCTTATTGTACTTAATTTTTGTTGTTGAAATTACTTGTTTAAAGTGCATACTCATTTTAATATATTTTAATTTTTTAAGTATACATGACACACTGATCTTACTGAACCTAGATATATTATTATTATGACCAAGTTGCTATAGTCCATCCAATATAGGAAGAACCCTATGACACATTTATTGCCCTGTGCTAAATATCGTCCGATATAACGTTGTAAAAACGTTCGCTACCTATACTAATTTTATCAACATAAACAAAAGCCTCTCTTCTTATATATAATAAGTTATTTAGGTAAATATATCACAATAAAAACAAAATAATAAAAAATGTATGCATATTGTTACAAATTAGAAAAAATACGGCAATTTGCAACTATAATACTATAATATCTGACGCACGTAGAAGGCCATGTCACATTACTGCGAAAACCAGTGTTGGGGTATAAATAATCGGATTTTCGATTGTTTTTTGTAAATACCTACTAAAATTAAATATTAGAATTATTATCAATTATAAGTGAATATTAACAGGTTTTAAGAGACATGTAAAACAAACTATAAATAATAATATTAGTAATATGAAAATTATGAAGAAAAGCAAGTGTAGAGATAAATATTAGCACATAACCTTAAAAACACATATTTTAGTCGGAATCCGATAAAGCAGTACATTCTAAATTGTCTTCGTCACTATCGGAATCAGAACTACAACTTTCACACACATTTACAATCAGGTTATGTTCACTTAAATTGTCAAAGCGTACATCGCGATCCCATTTTTATTGTTTGCCGTAGTAGGAACTTTGTTGATTTGGACAGAATGGTACGAAGCGTTGTCCATTACTATGGCGTGAAGCTCATGTAAATTTGACAATAAGGTCATAAACCATTGTCTGAAATGATCAAAATTCGTCTCTTCGTGATATGCTGTCGTTTTAACTGACTTAAACGCCAGAAGACAATTGGGCACAAAACCTTTTGACATTCCGGCATGACAGATAATGAGGCGCTGGCCTTTTCCTTCAGGAGTTTTCGTCCTGGATTTATTTTTACGAACAGTATGATTAGCATTGAGCCAAGTTTCGTCGAGAAAACGACTTTCTCCCAATTCTAATGCTCTTCATTTGCCTCAAAAAATCGCATCTTTTCAGGGAAATATCCGTGCGCTCCATTATAAACTTTCTATTTTCACATTTTTATATTTGAAGCCAATGTTTTCAATACCTTACTAAGAGACGTCGCACTGCCTTGAAATAATCCGACTGACTTTAGAGAACCTACCAGTTTAAGAAGTGTTGGTATTTCGTTGCGGTCATAGTATGCATACACGTGATTCCGAATTGCTGCCAAATCAAAGCTATCGGGTTTTGTTATTGAGCATTTCTTCTGTCGTTTCTTATTTGGTGTTCATAATTTTTTCTCTTCTAATGAAGATTCACCGTATTTCTCCTCTGTGATCCGAGACACTGTAGATTTACTGATTCCTAGGGAATCCGCGACCCGATCTCGAATGTTTTCAACAGACAGCAATGGTCCACCATTTTGTTTTCTGGATGAAAATAATCACGCAAGCGTACGACAAATTCACGTGATTCACTGCTGAGAATAGTTCTTTTCTGTCTCTTCGGCATTGTAAAAACACAAAAATATGATTCAATGAAACAACTTTAACAATACTAACAATAAATATAATAATTAAAACAACAAAAACACGAATCGATCGAAGAACAACACGCTACTTAAAGTCAAACATTTGTACTGATCCGCCATGAAGCCGCCATGCGGAAATAGAGATGTTTATATACGATTCACTTCGAATTCAAATTCGATTTTTTTCGAAGAAGAAGAGAAAAAAAATCGACCTAATCGAAATAAATATTTTTGCCCCATCCCTTTTACAAGGGGCAATAAATGTGTCATAGGGTTCTTCGTATATTGGATGGACTATAGGAAAATAGTTTGTTAGTTATGTACAGTTAAAGGATTAATATGACCAAGGGGGGTCTTTTATAATAATTATTGAAAACTCTCTGTGTGCCTACTTAGGGAATTCATACTTTTTAAATATGAATTCTATGTATTTATAGGAAAATTGAGTTTCCGAGATTAAGAATTATAAAAGGGATTCCCCATGTTTGCGACTGCATATGTGTGGGTTAACCTTGTGCGGCCGCATTATCGCGAATCCGGCCAACCCCATTTATTAAATTGTATGATCAATTGTAACCCATCTATTAAAACTCATGTTGGTTTTCCATGATTGACGAACGTCAAGTCCTTGAACAGGAAAGAATGAGCTGTGTAAGTTTTCGCAGGAAGGTATTTGTAAGAAATGTTTTCTCAATAGCTTAACATGCGAGGGTTTTATGTATACATTTTCAAAGATTTTCTTATAAATAGAACATCAATTAAATTTAAACGTCGTTCAATAGTTGTAATAATAATTATTAATTTGTTTTGATAAAATATACAGAAACGATTACTCAATTGTGATGATTATATCATTTTCCTCGTATTGTAACATTGCAGCGTAATCAAATACGCCAAAGCATTGAAAAAATGCATATATTTTCTATTTTATTGAATTGTTATGACTTGTACTTGAACACGTTGCGACCACGTAAACATCACGCAAATATCACGCCCAAGACACGTGGTTGATGCATGATCGAGAAATACCTATCTAGTGTAACCATCAGTTTTTCAGGTATTCTATTAATTTAAAAAACTGTTTGAATCAGACTTTATAATTTTAACTGACTTATTAATTAAACCAAATTATTTATCAAAATAAACAAAAGTTACTACACTTAGTGCGATTACTATACAACCTTTTGCCCGCGGCACCAAATTTAGCGAACCTAATCCTGTACGCGGCTGCTTTTTCAATATGTCAATATGTTAATTGGCACCCAAAGTAATTTGTTCAATAATAAAATACAACATATTTCTTGTATTTTCGTTTTGATTTAACAATAATTATTCTTTATACATTTATATAGGTTTGAAACTTCCATGACCTCTTTGTGTGTCATACGCGCTGAGGGCATGTTCGTTAGAACACACATATCGGTCATACGCGGTGAACATATTAACTACATTGATATTTGGCGCTACTATGTTTACACTATTAGACGTTGCATATTGTTGATCATATTTCTTAAGTTTTCTAGAAATCATAGCTATGTCATTTACGTGTATTATATAATAGTTTTGGCGTCAGTTTACTGTGTAGCGGCATATGAATAATACTATAAGCACGTAATTGAATAAATGACAGGTAATTATTATGCCAAAAAATGATATTTGGGAATCACTGAAATAAAAACTGAAAAAAATCAATAGCCCTTGCGAGAGAATGGTCACATTAAAATGTAGCTATACATACCCACAATACGGGCTGCATTTTATAAAACCGCCATGCCTATTATATTACCTGTATTGAGGCAAAGTACGAACAATTTCAGGTTCTGTATAAGTGTCACTTTTTAATAAATAAAAAAATATATTTATTATATTGGGCGTCATGTATATACATTTTACATTATTTAAAAAAAAATATTTAGTTAAAAATTAAAGCTACTTCTTGGACCTTCACTCACTAGTTAAAGCATAAACATATTCATAAGTTTACCTGTATATCTTAGTTAGAGTTATCAACTGCCAAGATCTCCGCCTCGTCCGGCCAGCTCCTCATCCCAAAGCTCCGTCGGAGTAAATTATGTTATAATATAATCACTATCGACGGTATTTCAAAACGGCGAGAGTTCATGCGAGTTACGCTAAGCTTTTATTTTCTTCGAGTTATGCTAATGAGTTAGAGTAGATAGATATATGGCCATCATTAATAATACCCTGTCAGGACCCTGGAGTAATAAGGGAGGTAGATCCATAGGGTATACGCTCCTTATAAGGCTCGCGTTGAGGACCGGCGGGAAAATAGAAATTTTGGTGCCTTTTTTGCTTATCAAAATTTTTGGAGGCCTAATGTTTTTTTGTAAGTCCACGCCTGCACGGCAAAAGCGTTGGTCATCTTTTATCATAATTAGATCAACCTATTTGTTCTTACCAGACATTACTTACAGATTTACTGCTATAAAAAATATAAATATAATAAATTGTATATTATATTATTATAAATTGATAAACCCTAATCAGCGTTCAACCAAGCTAATGATTGGGCACGACGCTTTTAACTATAGATTTAACTCATTTAACTTAGTTTCAAACTTAAGTTTCCGGACTCATTAGTTGCTAACTAATCATAATGTGAATGAGCGTATCATCAAGGAGATTTAGTTTTCCTCTAGCGTAATAGAGGTGTGAGGTGGGTAAGTCCAGTCCAAGTTTTCCTGAGTTTTTAAGATCATAAAAAATATAGGAGGCGATTTTTCTTGGTGAGGAACGTTTTTTTTCATTGTTCAAATGTTTTGATATTATAGAAGATGAGTTCCGGAATTTGGAAAATGAGAACCCTGATTTATCTCGATAGTTCTGATAGTTTAAGACGGTAGCTACTAAAAATATTTGACCTGATATAAATACTATATTTATAACTGTTATAATTTATAAGTACACATAAATTTAATATTATTATTTGAGAATAAACTCTATAACTTATACGACGTTCATAAGAAGGATTTTTTTTTATTATGCTATATAAAATTAATTATAATAAGATAACTATCAAAAATTATAAAAGTCACTCATTGGTCTGAGATTACATTGTCGTAATTTAAAACAAGGAACTTGCGCGATTCCTTTTCAGCCCGATTAGGTACAAAGTAATCAACTTTTAAAAAAAAATAATTCAACGCCGTACTATTATGAAATAAAACCGCAAAATTTAACTCGAGTTTCTTTTTATAAACACCTTCACTTTTATAATTATTTTCATGTGACGTTGTTAATAAAGGCGATTGCACTGCATCGCGAATGCACCGCCTGTGTGTGTGCGTGCGCCGCAACACAAGCAAGCCATGCGCAGCGTATAGACGCAAATGTATTATTGTTATGTATAGAACGGCGCAGTGAATGGCCCGAGGGATTTAGCACGGCGCTCGTCAGTCCCAGAATCGCTACGTGTGTCGGGTCCAATGGAACATCGCTCCTCTGGATATCCATCGGCAGCAATCGTGGCTTCGTCCAACACAAGAACTTGTAGAAAACAACAGATTTTGCTCCTGCTATTATGCTGTTCAAACGAGTGCTCGAGGGAAAATCGGCGTTGACCGCTAAGAAAGCCCCTATCGTAAAGACAACCAACAAAAAACTTTCAGAATGCGACGTTATAGACCACTCCAAGTAAGCACACTTCATCACTTATATTATAGCATATATTTCTCGATTTATTATTTGTTTACTACAATCTCGGACGTATGAAGTGTTTTTGAGTGCACTCGTGCATGTGTGTTTTGTAAATATTTCATGATGTGCATAATAATGTTGAAACAACAAGATAGTGTGCGTACGTAAATCATAATGCGTGTGACTCTCGGTTCAGAGGTCCTTGTCGAGGTCTGTCCTGCAGTTGGGACACCGACAGTTATCAGTTTAATATATGTTGCATTATGCAAATGTCAGTCAACCCTCAAAGCAATCAGAATGGCATATTTGGTATATCAGAAACCTGTGCCCTCAATAAAATTTCGAAATTTACATGATTCACATGACTTTTTTATCTTAATAATACTTACATAATACAATATTGCATTAATTGTAAATAAAAAATAATGAGTACAATTAAATTTAAAATTTAAAATACAGTTTGAAATAACAAATCAATCATTAAATTTTTTGGAAAACATATCTTGTAATTTGTATATTTTGAACTTAATATTTTGTATTGCTTACCTTTTTTATATTTGTTTTGGGTTGCTTGATTAATAAATAATTAAGCATATTCAATTAATTCAATTGTACCTACCCACCTACCCTTCTTCTTCGTAGTATCAATCCAGTGGATTGGTTTGCAGCAACAGAATCTTGCATCTCGATCTCCATTCCTCTCGGTCCTCCGCAACCCTTTTCAGCTCAATAGATATTCTAAATAAAAAATAGTAGGAAGAAAATACTTCTATATGAATATAATTTTTGGGAATAAGTATAACAACTTATTTTTAGCATATACCCTAAGTCGAAATAAAACAACAAGCTCAACTCAAGTCTACATACATAAATGAATTGTTTATCTATGCATTTAATTGATAAAATATTATACCTATTAAAGATACAATACAATGCTTATTGAATTTATTAAAATTATACTTAATTGTAGTAGAGGTTCTCAATTTTTTTATGCTGTACCTTCCTAAATATGCGCCGTGTCACACAAAAAATCATATTTTCCTCATAGTTTTCATCTCGTCCGGCACTGCTATGTGCAGTGCGTCTCCAAGTTTAGGATTACCTGGTCAAAAGTAAAGAAAGCAAACTTCAATATTTATATGATTTTTTTATTATTACTGAAAAAACAATTGTGTTTTTAAAAGCTTTTTAATGATAACATCATCATAATTATAATAAGCTTATAATACATTCTTTGAATGTAGCTTTAATGATGAAAGATAAGCAAATGACATAAATTTGCATTTTTGTTGTGATTAAGATAAGAGAACATGAATCTTACACTTACAGTCAATTACATTGTTACAGAATGTCCAATAGTATTAATAGTGTTTTAAATAAAGTATGATTGTCCTAAGTGAAGTGTAACCTAGTTGCATGATATATTTTCTGCATTATGTTGCATTACGTTGCATTATGTGATGAGCTATCAGTAATCTCACGAGGTTATCAGCTAGCAGTCTAGCTGTACTAGTCCTGTCTCTGGAAAGGGTCAGCCGGACCCAAAGTCCATTCTTGGGAAATTTTGTTTATCCGACCGTCAGATTGATAAATACCGTCAACTGCACTAGTTCACATTACAGATAATTCAGAGCTTCCTCAGTGTAGTTGGTATCGAAGCATAGATAAATCATTGCTTTTGATAATTTTTAAATATAATCTTTTTCATAAGTTATTTCTTGGTTGTGTGACGTTTTTCAAATAATATTTCGGTGTGTGGAGAGAAAATTCTATGAGGTCGTTAATAAGGATAATAAATAATATTGTTCCGGAAGTGTTTCCTAGCTCTACGGATATAAAACGATACTCTATAAACATAAAACGTTCTAGATATTTTTGAAAGTGAGTATAAAACATATTATTTTTATAGTCAAGTCTAAAAATAGATTTATAATTTATTTACATTCATGTTATTGTATGCCGCATAATCCATTGTATGATTTTTTTAAAATTATTACATGATCATTACTCATTGTCATAAGTAATATTAACGAATCAATGAATTCGTAATTAAAATGACTTGATATTTACTATGTATGAGTCATTAAATTTAAGCATTGAATATAAAATTATGATTAATGTTCAAATATTAAAGTTTTGGTGAAATTTATAATTTTAATTATTCATTCTATTATGAACGCTTCAAATTATAATTCAGGATGTACCTTAATATCAAGAGATCAATAATTAACAGAGCTTACCAGTGCCCAATTTTTAAATATATATATATTTTTGTCAATTGTTAATCAATTGAGCTTACAAGTGCTTATTTTTTAAATATGGACATTATTTTATTATTTTTATCAATTGTACAGTTTACAACTAAATATAAAACATAATAATGCAAAAAATAATAATAATACTAACTTAATTTTTATTTAAATGATTGAATCATATTAATCTAAGTAATCAATACATATTACTAATTTCTTCCTTGATATTTACATTTTTAAATTAAAAATATTCTATTCTAAACACTATGCTTGCCATCTAGTGATATTTACTTGAAACTATGATTTGAATAGTGTTCCATTTTATATTTTTATAATTTTTTCCTTATTATTGTTTGTGCAACAGATTGATATGTTTATTATACCACACATGCAGTTATCAATTATTAATTGATAATTCAATGTAGGTATGTACTTTGCATGCACATTGTTCAATGCCTATTTTTACTACTAATCTATTAAGATAATTATTTTACTAGACAGATGCATTTATGTATTATATCATCATATACGTTTATCTTTGTTTTGCTTTAATACCTATAGTACTTAAATTGCTAATTATTCCATGAAGTATTGAAATAATAATATTATTCTTTAAAAATGAATACACTATTCATGTATCCATATAGTCTCATGAGTGAAATGAATGCCACGATGAATATCAATATAGTTGTTTCACATTTTCTAAATAATACTCCCTCTCTCCATTGTGTGATTTGAATAATACATAAAAATAATTTCCTTGTTGGCTTTTCTTATAATTACTATGCTGACGAAGTGATATTGTCCATTCCCTAAGTACAGTTTACAACTAAATATCGTGTAATTGAGGGGATTGCAAGTGCTAATTAATTTGTTTCTTGAAGATGTTCAGATTGTATAAGTAAGGATATACGCATTTTGGAGAAGCATTTCAAAGTGTGGTGTAAAATAATGTAGTGAAACTTATTTATTTAAATTTTATTTTATTTATCTATTCAATATGACCTGTTATTTACGTAACCACCATTAATGCAACCCCATAACAAAAAAGTGGTTTAGTAATGAATAACTTCTTCAATAAAATTTTGTAATATTTTATTTTGCGTTGAACTACTCTTAGGACCATATCTCCTTGGGGTCTCAGAAACTATACATAGTTTGTGGTCGTATGTTATTGAAATAGGAATAATAATTCTAGATATCAATAACAACTGAATAATTGCAAATAAATAAACTTACTGCATAATTTTCTGGGTTTTATCTTTACTATGAAATATTGTTTTCAAGTCAGTAATTAAAAGAATTAAAGTTAAATAATTAATAAAGTATTTAAACAAAGGATTATTATTGTGTATTACAATGTTATTTTGATAAATAATGTAATATTATTATACTCTTTTTTTCTTTGCAGTATTTGGGAGGAAATAATGAAAATTATAGCACTCAGTCTATTCCTGTGGGCGGGGATCTCCTATGGAAGTGCCGCCATGCCGTACCCATTCAACTACATAATCTCGTCGGGTAATTATTGTAAAACACACTTTATCATTAACATTGACTTTACTTTAAATAAAAGCTGTATATAATTTTAATACCTTTTACAAATTTGGCTGTAAAATATTTCATATTTAGAGCTTTTTTTACAGTGAAAGGAATTATTGATTCAATATTATAACCTACTAATAAAGCGCCATCTGTAATAAAAAGCATCAATTATATAAATTATTTTAAATTCTTAACACAGTAGGTGGAAGCAATGGTCATGGTGTATACAGGTATAATAGAAATAAGTTCAAAGTTTGCGGTTCTAATCCTAGCGCCTGCTGTTTCTTTTTCTCGGATATTGATGAGATAAATGTCATAAAATATGATATTTGATGTAGATTTATGTGTATAAATTTGTTAAAAATATTTGTATAGATCAATTATCTATAAAGTAATAAATATTATATAATGATTTTGTGAAAGTCGTCAACCCTAAAGAAGACCCCTGGAATGGCGCTCGAAATATTGGTACTAGAGAATTTGCATACACAGTTAAACCCAAAAGCCACAATAATATTACAATATTGAAATATATTTAAAAAAAAGTAATAATCTAAAAAACATTTTGATAATGAATTAATAACTTACTGTTCCTGTTAAAATTAAACAGCTTTTATAAATTAATTTATCATTTCGTATTAATTATTTACGTGCTTTCAATTATCTAATATATTCTTATTTTTCTTTAGATTTGATGCACCCGCCGCCAAAATATGATTTTCCGTTTCCGAGCGCCCAGGTTTTGAAAAACCTGCCGGCGATTAAGGAAAAGCATCTGAACCAGTCGCTGGCCTTCGGTCAGATGTCTGTCGACCTGCTGAAGAGACTGGAAGAGAACCTGGGAGGTTCCGGGATCACAGTGGAGCAAGGTTCGCCCGCCCAAGGTCAACTCATCGATGGTTACCCGTCGGAAGAAGCCATGGCACTTCATCGCCTTTCGTGGACTGTCACTAAAGCATCCTACAGCATGGCCCACGCTCACTGTGGAAAGTGAGTTTTGATTATTTGAAAATTATCTATTTTTTGATGCCATTAACCACTCAACGGTTTTGCATACCAATGGGTGAGAAATAAATCAGTGCGTTTCTGGAATTACACACTTAAGTTTGTGAAAATGCATACAAGAGGAAAAAAATATAAAGGGTTACAGAAATTGAAACGTAATTTTGTGATGTATTTTTTTGGAACGATTTTTGCAAAAAAATAAACTGTTCAGTAGTTAAATGTGCACATAATTATGAAAGTGGTGTGAGTCCAGAAATTGAAAAAAAGAGTTATTCATTTATTTCAGTTCACATTGTTGTGCATTAATAGATTCTTCATCCAACATAAATTAAAAAAATCTAAATATAGCATTTTATGCAACATGAAGTTGTCAGTTTCATTGGTTTTGAACCAACAGCAAAACACAAAGCTTTAAGTATCTTTGAACAAATGAAACATGACTTACACCACTTTCATAATCATGGGCACAAATGTTTATAACAGATTATTTGGTCCAGTGCATTATATAAGAACTAATAAAACATGATTACTATTAATGAAAAAAACAACAACACATTTAAAAAGAGAATAAATCAATTCATAAATTATACTAAACTAATAATTGAAAACCAGTTCGGATCTATGGAAAAAAAATTACACAAGATGCAATTGCTATACTATCAGGATATATTCTCGACTATGGCGGCTGACAGAGCTTTGTAGCGGCAATTTAATGAAAATGAATATCATATGCTCTATTTAGGGCAGCGGGCATTGTAATGAATATTGTTAATTTTTACAATCAATGTGAATCTATGTTGGAATCGTACATGCTAATATAAGTTTAAATTTTTTTTTTTTTTAAAAGATATGGAGTCGGTGATGCGGAGTGTGCAAGTTACGTGAGCACGCTGAGTCTCCGCGGCACGGCGCTGGACAAGAGTTGCTCTTGGCTGCAGCAGCCTGTGCGTAATGACGCGCGGCGCAACTCTAAATATCGGAGCTTGGACGGTTCTTGCAACAACCTTGCACGTGCGGCTTGGGGACAATCCCTCACTGGGTTCAAGCGTCTGCTGCATCCTAAATATGCTGACGGAATTGAAGAGGTACAGAATTTTACATAATCTATTGTGTTATATAGTTATACAGGGACTGCTATAAATATTAATTAATTTATTATGAGTTCTAAATTTTACCTAATATTAATTTTAACATAGCGATTTTTGAATAAAAATGTAAATCAAGTATGATTATGTCTATGGTGTGAGATGTAATATAAAATATATATATTTAAAATACAATCTCAGCTCCAAATTCAGTAAAATCTATCACACTAGCTGACCTGGCAAACTTTGCACCGCCTCAGAATGCTGTGTTCACTTATTTTAGCTGAATTAAATTCAGTTTTTTTATTAAGTACACATGAATACTAAAAAATATTTAAACAGACATGGCGTTGTGTGCAAATGAGTGACATGATACAAGAAATTAATTTCTTGTATATTTTTTCCCGTGTTTATTTCTGCCATTTCAATAAATACTTTTCTATGTGGGATCAAGGCAAATATCTAATGAATCAAAAATCATGAAAATTGGTTCAGCCATTCTTGAGATATAATCGGTGTAACTAACAAGAATTTCTTTTAAATCTAAAGATAATGCTTTATGTATTTTTTTTAATGTTAGGTGTAATACTTTTGGTTATATAGGGTCCGCCATCTAACGTTTTTTTTTCAACTAGTGCTTATTTCGTGAATGGTAACACTTAGCTCATATCTGATTTGACAGATAATTAGTTTTATCCTTCCGGTGAACGAATATGGTTGTGTATACGCTTTGAACAACGCTGGGAAATATTGCGACATTACAGGTTGTCCTCGACTTACGACCGAGATACGTTCCTCGACTTTGGTCGTAATTCGAATTGGTCGTAAGTCGAATTTCATACAAAATATGTACATATGTATATAATTACATATTAAAACAAAACATGTGTATTTATTTATATATTTTTATTGTTATATTTATACTTATTTATTAATACAAAATAAAATATTTACTTGATTAATATCTAAAATATTTACATCAATAATATTTAAAATAATTAATTCACTAATATTTAAAGTGTTTCGTCATCTGGACTTATATAAGTACAATCCATTGGCTCATCAACAGTAGTGGAAGAAGAAGCAGTAGTAGTCTTTTTTAAAAACATATCCAATTTTAATTGAGTTGTTTGTTGTTTTTTTTCCCCTTATATTTCTTTGTAGCAAGCAAGATCTTCCTGAATACGGCGGTTTATACTCAAAAATCTTTCGTTATCCGAATCCATTTTTGCAAATTTTTGCATTGCTTGGTTAATTTTGAAGGTACACTGCTTCCATTTCTTTCAATACAATTTTTTTTGGAGATTCCATGATAATTTTATTTTTTTTGGTCTCTTCTTCAACCCTTTCATTTTCGATGCATAATAATTCTTCATTTGTAAGATCTTCCGAATCATATTCTATAAGTTGGTCTAAGTCTTCACGATCAATATTAATATCAAGTTTCTTGCAAAGCCCTACAATGAGATTTGTAGTGTGTTCAATTTCATTTTCTTTTTCAAATTGAGACTCAGTTATGTTTTCAAAACGTTTAGTAAGCTTTTCCATATTCCATACATGCACGATGATGTGACCTCTTGCCATCCCTTACCAATATTTTTAATTGCTTGGTGAATATTAAAATTCTTCCAAAACTCTTTAAACGTTTTTCCCTCGTCAAGCGCTACTATTGCTTGGGCAAATGTAGTTTTTAAATAATAGGCTTTAAATGTGGCAATAGCTCCCTGGTCCATGGGTTGCAAAATACTGGTGGTATTAGGGGGTAAATACATAATAAATAAAGAATTTTAAAGTTAGGATGTAAATTTCCAATATGTGGTGGATGTCCTGGTGCATTGTCTAGTTTAAAAGTATATCGAATGGAATTCCTTTCTGATTACAATATTGTTTTACTTCTGGAATAAATAAATTCAAAAACCAGTCTTCAAAAATAAATTGTGTCACCCACGCTTTTTTGTTATAACGGTAATATAGTGGTAACATATCGATATTGATTCCTTTGAGGGCTCTCGGATTTTTAGAGTGATAAATCATTAATGGTTTCAATTTACATCCAGCAATATTGCCACCCAATAAAAGTGTAAAACGATCCTTAAATGCCTTGAAGCCTGGCATACTTTTTTCTTCCTTATTGATGTAGGAACTATGAGGCATTTTCTTCAAATAGAGCGCGGTTTCGTCAACGTTAAAAATTTGTTCCTTGATGTATCCTTTTTTCCTAATCATTGTGTCAAATGTATGGATAAAATCTTCAGCAGCCTTGTAATCGGCACTAGCTGCCTCTCCACTTATTTTCACATTTTGATAATTCGCCCGTTTTCTGAATCTCGCAAACCAACCATTACTAGCAGTAAATGTTTGCTCGTAGTTAGTTTGCTCCTTTAATTTTAGGTTTTCAAAAAGACTCAGTGCCTTTGTCTTTATGGTCACAAGGCTAAGGGGGATTCGTTTTTTTATCAAATCTTCTATCCAAAACACTAATAGTTTTTCCATTTCGTGAATGGGTCCAATTTTTTTTTTTGTTAATATTGACGATTTTATGGATATTGCTCCTTTAACAGCTTCACTGATACTTAGTTTATTCTTCAAAATTGTAGAGATCGTAGAATGTGATAAGTGTAGATCCCGAGCTATGTCCTTCACTCTTTTACCACTCTCATATTGTTTAATTATTTTAAGTTTTATTTCTAAATCTGAAGCACTTTTTTTTGTCACTTCTACTCCGTTTGCCAGTCATTATGGGCACGATTTATTGATATTGACTTCAGATATTAAATGGGTATATGTAATATTTATATCTTATTATATTAATTGTATATATGTCCGTGTTCAAAAACACTGTGTCAACTGAATTAAGTATATGTATATATATTTTTTATATTAATTCATAATTTTAAAACAACGAAGGGAAGAAGTGAGAAATTAACAACATTCTTTGTGCACGTCCCGTGATCTACTGACCGGAACGAAGTTTTTATGGCATCATTATTGCATCATTTTTGTCAACACATGACTCAGGTTGACACGCGCACCGCAATACAATTTTTTTGGTCGTAATTATTATAATTATTATTTTTTTCAAATTTTTGGTCGTAAGTGCGAATCGTCGTAAGTAGAACCGTCGTAAGTCGAGAACCACCTGTACTTTGAAAAACATGGTAATGTTGCAGAATGTGTGCGAAAATTGCGTACGGATTTTGGAAGAAGAGAATCACCGTCAGCTCCGTGTGTTCGTTATCTTGTGAAAAAAGTGAAAGAAACTGGCATCCTCGTTGATAAACCAAAGCGTGAAAAGCCAAAAACAGTGCGTACACCCGAGAATATTGCTGCTGTGGCAGAAAGTGTGCGTGAAGCGCCATCAATGGCGCTTCCATGCGGCGAGGCCATGTTGAACGAATTTTTGTTCACAAAAATTGAAGAGGAGGATATTGGCAACATTTGGTTTCAACAGGACGGCACTACTTATCACACAGCCGAAGCTACACTCGATGTTTTGCGCCCTGTTTTAAAAAAAAATAAGTTATTTGGCGGACCCTTTATTATATATATGAAGTTAAGAAATATGACTTTTTTTAATATCAATTATTTTACTGTTAATGTTTTTACAGCCCAGGAGGTCAATGCTTAACAAGCCTCTGCCACCAGCAAGAGCCATAAGCGTGGCGCTGGCTTCAGACTTGGACATTCCTAACTCCAAGCGAACGCTTGCTCTAATGCAATGGACGCAGTTCCTGGAACATGACCTTGTGCACATTCCAGTGAGGAAAATGAGTAAGCAGAGGGTTTATCTCTTAAAAAATCATCACTTTTTATAGTCCCTATAGATATAGGGACTATAAAAAGTAATATAATATCATTCTTATTTATAGGAATTTGTATTCAAAATATGCTTAAAAACAAGCTTGATTTAAAAAAAAAATAATTTAATCAAATCTAAGCTCCTTACATGCTCCCGGTAAGGTTGGGCCAACCCTTAAAGACAAAATTAAAAAAATCCAGGCTTCGGGAGTGTCGGGCTGATAATCCGATCTCCTTAAAAATGCTGAGTATTGAACACCCAAATATTTCTCTGGTACTACCAACCACTGTCTATGCAAGTTCGCGGGATTTTGCCCTACAGGTTTTTGGGAACCATCCATGGTCCCATGAGGTCCTCCGGGTTATACAGGTGTTTTGGGATAAGACATGGACAATCTGAGCTTATAGACTGTAAAATGGCTATTTGCGGTGTCCATATACTCCAAAGTATGAATCGGAAATGGTAAAAAATGTTATTGAAACTGGCAAAATATTATTGTGAACATATAGAATTGTAGAAAGTAAAAATAATATATTTGGATGATATTACATTCAATATTTATAAACAACTTAATTAAAAAAAAATTAAAACACTTATTATTTATATTACTGTCTATTTTATTATGACCAAGTCTAGTTTGTTGTAACTTAAATGACCCTACTTCCCTTACCTCCACTTTTCTATCTACCGTTGATTAACTGTTGGGTATTTGTGTTAGTTTTTAAATTTGTCCTGAGGAAGGAGAGTTGTCTCAGAAACTGGCAGACCAATAAAAATTATAACTGAGTGGTTATATTATTCCATTCTTTATGTATAGATATTGTATAATTCTTTTCTTTAATACTACAATCCACAAAGTATTACTGCATTCTATGAATATGTTGTAAACCATTTTAGTATGGTGTTTATACCCCTGGTAAAGCAATTTCACAACAAATGCTATGTACAATGCGTATAAATAATTTGACATGCAATATATCTTATGAGGAAATATTTCAGTTCACTCTGGTAACTCCATTGCGTGCTGCGACCGTTGGGGCGGCAACTTGTCCCCGCGCCACGTGCACCCTGCGTGTCTGCCAATGACCGTGCCGCACGGTGACAACTTCTACTCCCCACTCGACATCTCCTGTTTGCCGTACACACGCTCCGTCACCACCTTCCGCAGCGATTGCACTTTTGGAGCCGCTGAACAGGTACAGCAGCACTCTGATAAATAACATTTATTATGTTAATGTCTTAAATTATACTTATTATTGGATGTAGGAGTATATACACGTATTTTGTACATTCGTGTAAATCAGGAACTACAATGTTTCATTCCTTCTGAGATATTTAAAGGTTTGTGTCTTGATGTTGCTTAATCCTTTGGTTTTAAAAATTTTCTTAGCGAACTTGAAAAAATAACAAAGCGATTTTAGAGCATTTTTTAGTACTTCAAAAATTTAAGATATTTTTTATCTTTTTTACGCTAGATAAAATGAATATACGCTAGATAATATAGAAAAAATGTTCGTTCCAAACAGTTTATACTTCAGATTAAGCAAATAAAAATTTCATCAATAATATTTACATTTGCCAATAAAAAAATATAAACATAAAAGAAATAAACAGCGTCCAAACTCAAATTTCGATTTTGAGATCATATATGATGTAAATAATAAATCTTTATTACTGTCAACTTGTGTTTAGATGAGCCAAGAATATTGGATGCTTAGTAACCAAAGTGTTAAACCTGATGACAGTAACAACTTCATGTTGCATAAAATACTATATTTAGGTATTCAATTTATAGTGAATGAAGATTAAACCAAATCACAACATGTGCATTGAAATAAATTAATATATATATTTTATATTTCTTGACTCACACCACCTTCATAATTATGGGCACATGTCTACTATTAGAAGCGATAATGTATTAATATGCAGACATGCTATGTTTTTCATAAACTTTGTAAATAGTTAATGATATAAATATGTATTTTTTTGTGACACACATTTTTTTAAGGATTCTCAAATATTGTGTTGAGTTCATTAAATAATACAAATGTTTTTTAATTTACAGATGAATCAAGCTACTCATTTCCTGGATGGATCTCAGATTTACGGGACAAACGCAAAAACCGCCATTGCTCTGCGCCAGAAGGAAGGCGGACTGATGCTGGAACAAGATCTGCCACACGGAGCATTCCTGCCACTTGCCGAGAAACCCAAGCAGAGTTGTCAAGTCAGCTTAGATGGAGAAATTTGCTTCAATGCAGGTAAACTAATAATTTATATCTTTTACTTTTTAAGCGAACCTTATGGATTGTGGTTTAGGCAATTTTACGAATTAATTTATTCATAAATTGATACGCACTTACAAATCTACAGCAAACATCATCTTCTTAACACTTTTCTCATCAAAATCGGAAAAAAGAAACTGTAGATGCTGGGATTCGAACAACGATCTTTGCACTTCTGTTGTATTCTATACACAGTGTTGCTCACCATGCCATAGCCCCTGCTTACTGGGTTGAGAATTTAAGATCTGCTTGTTGTATTGCAATGTATTATTACAGATGGCGCTTTGTTGTAAATTGCTTGTATATAAATATATTTTATTAAGATTCATTTAAATTTTTATTTATTCCCAAGTAATATTTTATATCAACAATCAATTTATTTAGTGTACCCACCAGGTATCTTCTAAAGTTTTAAGTAGTTTAGAATCTAAACTATAAACTGAATGGAAATACCTTTTTATTAGTCGTACTTGGACATTACACAACCAGTGTGTATAAATTTGTTAAAATATTGTTATAGATTTACCAAATAAGTACAAAAAAGTCTTAAAACGATTTATAAAAATTTAATTAATAATCTGTATCGATTTAAATCGAAAAAGCTGTTTTTAGTTTCTCGGTTTTGGTGACACAGATCTCTGAGCATAACAAGATCGACAGAAAATTAATGTTTGAAATAAATAAGTTGCTTAACGTTTCCAACAATATTGTCTTTTAATTTGAATCTTGTAAGGGCACAGATTAATGTAAAAATTGAAATTCCAGGTGACATTCGTGCCAACAGCCACCCCCAGCTGGCTGCCATGCACACGCTGTGGCTGCGGGAGCACAACCGTGTGGCGCGCCTCCTGGCCGCCCTCAACCCCACGTGGCGCAGTGACCGCTTGTACCAGGAGGCGAGGCGCATAGTCGTAGCTCAGCTGCAGCACATCACATACACTCACTGGCTACCGGCACTAACAGGTAGATGCTACTGCTTATTCAGCGCAAATGCAACAACTACTTTCTGTAGTATTCTAAAAAATAAATATAAATAATAATATTTTGTAATTACTAATTAACCACCTCGGTGACATGTCACCATCGTCAAGACCAACTTAAAACTAAACAAAAATACAGAACAGTTAACCTTTAAACGCCCAGTGGTCCCATACGGGACCGCAAATTTGCGTCGTTCAATGCCCTAGCAGGCCAATGTTTGTAATGTTTCATCACACAATAGATTCTTCCATGAACTTACTTTATTACTATTATTACAAATTAATATAATCCGACTGTGAAATGAACCATAAGCACTCCTGTATGGGACCGTAGGGCATTGAACGACGCAAATCTACGGTCCCTTAAGGAAATCACTGGGCGTTTAAAGGTTAATTAAGGTCACAGAGAAAGTGGAAGGGAGAGGAGAAGTGTTAGAGTCCTCTGTAGACGGACCGGTTGAACAGAGCCAATTTATTGGAAACATATTAAGAATCGGGCTTTAATTTAGTCCTGACGAGGAATTACACTGATAAATTAAATTACAACTCAGTGTTTTTTTGACAAAGTTAGTTTAGTTTATTTTTTAAATTTGAAAAATCACAAATTTACTGCGTTCTACGAATATATAAAATAGTTGTTTGTTCACGTAATGTGAATAGCTAAAACATTTATTTAATACTCTTCAGGTAAATCATACGACAATCAAGGCGATGAAGATTCAAACTACATGCCCAACATGGATCCATCGGTCACCAATGCAGTTGCCACGGCCGGATTCCGATTCTACAACTCGCTCATGTCCGGAAGGATCCATCTGGCAAACGAAGATCGCTCGGCCAATGAAACCATCGAACTGAAGGATCACTTTAACAGGCCGAAGATTGTCAGCGAGCCGGAGAAGTTGGAGCAGATTATCCGTGGGATGGCAACACAGGCCAGCCAATCCATGGACTTGAACCTGATTGATGATGTAAGCATTTTTTTTTAAGTTTTAAAATATAGGATCACAGTTTACTAAGACAAAATCAGGTGGCATAGTCAAATGGTAAAAGCGTTTCTTTGTCATTCAGACGCCGTTGGTTTAAAACATGACCAAGCTTGATTTTTTATATTGATTTAATCAAATTTAAGCTCTACACATACCCCTGGTAAGGTTAATCCACCACCTCAGGAGAGTCAAGCTCGTCCGATCTCCTTAAAATAAATCTCTGGTACTACAGCTGCAGTTTACACAAGATCGCTGCTCTTGTCCTGGAGGCTCCCGGAAACAGCCTATGTTTCCGTGTGGACCTCCGAGTATACAGGTGTTCTGGGAATAAACTCTTACAGAATTTTCAAACGACAATTTGCGGTGCATGCTCTAAATATGGAGCGGATATGGTAAAAAAAAGTCCAGAGGAAACTTTGCAAAGTGATACTACATGGAGTATTATTTGGCGAAAAGCAGCTGTCTTACAAAAACAACTACACATTCCTATCTCTACCTCACAATAGATTTTTTGATAGTTCACTAGTATCTGTGATTCTATAATGATACAATTGATATAAGAGCTCTCGGCCTGGCGCCCAACGGCGACGGTCGCCTCTCGAGTGAACTCCGGGTTTTTGTCATAATTTTCTTCATTCTCTAGATTCAAAAGTGAAGGAGTCTATCCAGATGGTGTCTGAAACATGTGCTCTCAACTTGTATTATTATTATTATTATATTAGTATTTGTATAGCGCTCTTTTATGACCGAATGATCATTCCAAAAGCGCTTCTTTGCCTCTCTGAGTAAAAAGGTGGGTCTTGAGTCTGCTTCTGAAGGATGCCTCTGCTTTAAGCTCTCTTATGCTTTCCGGTAGTGAGTTCCAGGCCATTGGCGCAGCGTAGCTGAAAGCCCGATTGCCAAAGACCGTGCTAGGACTACCTCCCGTCAGCTGCAGGGTGCAGAAGCACCTAGCAATAGAAATTTGCTCTAGCCGATCTGAGTGTCTCTCCACGCGTGCTTATTTCTGAAGGCTTAATAAGTTCTGTCAGATAGCCCGGTGCAGTTCCATTGAGTGCCTTGTAAGCTAAGAGGCATAATTTATACTGGATTCTAGCCGAAACTCTCAACCAGTGCAGTCGGTGTAGTATTGGAGTAATGTGACAGAATTTGGGCGCGTTGTAGACTAGTCGTGCCGCTGCGTTTTGTAACGACTGCAATCGATTTAATTGTTTGGCTGGCTGGCCTGCGTGCAGTGCGTTGCAGTAGTCCATTTAGGAGACTATAAACGCATTTACCAAACTCTTTGTAGCGTCTCTGGGTAAGCATCTTTTTTACCGACCGTATCTGCCGCAGGTTAAAAAATCCAGATTTCACCGTTTTTGTAATATTACCGCTAAGATTGAGGAACTGGTCAATTTCTACTCCCAGCAGCTTGACGCTTGCAGAAGGGATGACATCATTACCACAAATGGCCAAGGGTTGTAAGTCCAATAGATGTTGTCTTCGAGCTGTGGCCATAAAGAGTATTTCCGTCTTTTCCGGATTAAGAGCGAGCCTATTTGCTGACATCCACTGTCCGATCTCCTCTATACAGCCGACCATCCTTTCTTTCATGTTGCCAATTTCCTCGGGTCCACAAGAAGAGTAGAGCTGGCAGTCATCTGCGTAGCAGTGTACTTTTATTTCCCATCTCTCAGCAATCTCCTCAATTTCTTTGGTGTATAGAATAAAGAATAATGGGCCGAGAACTGAGCCTTGTGGACACCACATGATAGAGTATATGGTCTCGACATTTTATTCTGTAGACAGATGGTTTGCTTACGGTTTTTAGGTATGACTGAAACCAGTCTCGTAGTGCTCTCAATCTCCGTTCGGAACTCTGTGTGCTGCGTTTTGTGGTTTTGTGTTTTGTGACAGTTGCGTTTTCTGTCGAAGTGTCCGCTGAGTAGTGGAATCGCTTGAATGTGACATTTGGGAGGGAAGGCCGCGGACAGCACCCGTGTTTTGAACTTTGATAACAGATGGACTCGTGAATCCTGTCCGCTATCTTGCTCTATTTCTTTTTCCAGTTGTTCTTAACCTCTGTGTATTGTCTTTCAACAAAGTCTGACGCTTAGCAGTGTCCGCCATTTTCTGACGCGTCACGTGACCAAAGTGCATAGACAAAACACCATCTGTGTGATCACTTTGAAACTACTTAACTGTCATTTTTGTAATTGATATCTGTCTTCGAATCTGACGTTTAAAGTACTTTTATTGTGTTGTTTACGTGTGAACTGTCATTGTTGGACTTATTTAAATTCACTACCGGAAAGCATAAGAGAGTTTAAAGCGGAGGCATCCTTCAGAAGCAGACTCAAGACCCACCTTTTTACTCAGAGAGGCAAAGAAGCGCTTTTGGAATGATCATTCGGTCATAAAAGAGCGCTATACAAATACTAATATAATAATAATAATAAGAGTTCATTTACAATAACCAACATAAGTAATTTTATAAGCAATGAATAAGTTTGTAGGTTTTCACGGACGGGTGTGACGAATTTCTTCTGACCAATATTTCGACTGCCATTGCAGGGGTCATCTTCAGGATTGACGATTTTGTGTTATAAGCAATGGTATAAATATGTGTGACATAAATAGGTAATCAAGATTCATGTTGTCAATTTTCAGGTGACTCAAGAGCTGTTCACCAGAGGCGGAGTTGATAGCTCGGGCTTGGACGTGTTCAGCATGGACATACAGCGTGGGCGCGAGCACGGACTGCCTCCGTACCACCAGTACCGCAGCCTCTGCAATATGAACACAGTTACGAAATTTGAAGACTTCTCCGATGTCATGTCACAAGATGTAAGAATCCTTCACCAATAATATTTTATGATCCTATGTGTGATTTAGAAGATTATTTTTTCATATTTCAAAGACCAAAATATTTAAAATTTACATATATATAAATATATATATATATATATATATATATATAATATATATAAAATAATATATATATATTTATATTTATATATATAATGAAAAAAAACTATAATCTACAGCATTTTTCACAACCATGTATTGTTAAAAAAATAGTCGTATTTAAAGGGTTAATAATATTTTAGATTATTCTGTTCTAAAGGAAAATATGTCAAGATAGTAAAATCATTGTATTGTTTTTTATTTTTTTAGACAATTAAAAAGCTGAAAAAGCTGTATAAGCACCCTCACGATGTGGACCTGATTGTTGGCGCCATGGCAGAAATACCACAAGAGGGATCTACAGTGGGACCAACATTTGCTTGTCTAATTGGTTGGTATTTTATTGAACAAAATATATTTTGTTTTAAAGATATAATATTAATTTTACACGTGTACATATCATCACATTTTTTTATATTTTACATCTGGCAATGATCTCACTTTTGTAAGAAACTTTGTCAGTACACATTGTTTACTAGGCAATTAAATATAAGATAGTAAATGTAAGTCTACTCGAAGCTATAGTAATGTTTTAATTTACTACAATGATGAAAAGTCACATTAAAGATATGTTGACAAATGTGGCAAATTGACATTAACCCTTTCGCATCGGTTGTCCGCATATGCCGTCATAAGATTCCCCAACCGTTGAAATTGGTTGACGTAGTATATCGTTTTGCTACTTTCTTATATAATATGATATAAGAAAGTATAATAGTTTTTTATGAATCATCTGATAGCTAAAGGATACAAGAACCAATACGATATATGAAAATAGACCAGATAAGTACATTTATGTTTCAGATACTAGTTTTATAATTGACAGTATAAATTGTATTCAAACCGAGCCATAATGAAAGGGTTAAAAGCTTAGACTTAACTCAATAGCAGACTAAGAACACCTCCGCCAAACTGTTCTACCAAATGGCCTTGACTTGCCAAAATTATTTAAAAAAATGATGAAATATTATTGAACAAATAACTATTTTTGTACCTTGTTTTAATATGGATCAAACTGAGCACTATTTCAATAGCTGAAAGACTGCAGTTTTGCGATTTATGAAGGCGTTATCAGTTCCAACTTGTACAAACATACTGACGTGTAAATGAATATTTACTAATAAAAAAGAGTTTCAGGTGAGAGTAGGTAGAGAGATGGATGGAGTTTAGGAGTGGGGGTTAAGGAAGGAACCTATGCAAGCAAGTCAAGATCCTTATATTTAAAAAATATATATAAAATGTTGTCATTCAATTTAAAAAAAGTTTTTAGACTTTTATCAAATGGTTCCATTATACATTATTACATATCGTATAATATTTATTATTAAAAGGTTATTAATTTAATAGGTAGATTTTAAGAAATAAATATGTTTGGCTATTTATGATATCTATCATTAAATATTTTTCTTTATTTGCTACAGAGGAACAGCTGACCCGAACACGTTCAGCTGATCGTTATTTCTTCAGCAACACTGAGCAGCCGGAGCCGTTCACCGAGCAACAGCTGACGCAGATAAGAAGGACCAGCTTGGCTCGAGTCATCTGTGACAATGTACCCTCCGTGCATCGCCTGCAGAAGGATGTCTTCTCCACCATATCCTCAGAGTGAGTAGCTTTCTTATTCACCATTTAATATTAGATCAGTTTTTTTTGGATTTTCAAGTAAATAATTTAATAGTTAATTTAAAATGTATTTTTACTTATAAAAATTAAATATAATTTAATTATAAAAGATTAAATATAATTGAATGAGTTTTATAATTATAATGTAATAATGTATACATGTAAAAAAATGTGCTTTAAAATCATACAAAATAGGATAACAGTTGGATAGGTTTCTTTCATTTAAAATCAATTTTATATAATTCATTATTGTATCTTTTTTTTATATAAGTTCTTTACTAATATTATTTGCTGTTACTATTTTAGATGGATTAGCTCCTTTCTGCATTACTTTATGCATATTAAGTAGTGAATTATGTAAAAAATTATGTACCAAATATATATAGTATTACTGTTAAACATTGTTAATATAATGATTATTTAATAATTATCCATTAAAAAGTGTTATTGGAGTTTAGTTTACTTAACCGCTTCACTGTGTATGACGTCCATAGCAGACATGAGCTTTTCATGTTTTTTTTTCATATTACAGCTTTATTCTACTGTCATAATGTTCAATATTAGATGATATATTACTGAATATAAAATCCAGCCGTAATTTACATAACAACTGATATACTCGTTTTCTGAAAAATTTATTACGATATAAATTAAATGTATAAAAATAAATTTAAAAATCCACTAAAAACGCGTCGCACTCAACCTACAAAAGATTAATCAATGAAAGTTACAGGATGACAGTTTCCATTACATTTGATTATTTTTGTATTAACTCGTATGATATTATAATTGTTACTGATAATGACAAACTTGAATGAAAATATATTTCATTGTTGTTTCAGAAATCCTTTGGTGTCTTGCAAGGGAAGCGAGATAAAGGGGATGAACTTGGTGGCGTGGCAATGTGCCTCCCACAAACCTCACATCCTCACTCGCACCAAGAGGAACGTGGGACGATGGATCCAGGACAAAGCTTGAAGCTAGTCGTATAGTCATATTGATAACACTTGGGGTGCGGGTGAGAGTTCAGCCGATTTATCTATGGAGCGGGTGTTTTTGTGAGTTTGTGTGCAAAATCAAGGCTGTTGTAAAAGAGCTGTGGAATAACTTTGGAAATAATTGTTGAATTTGAATGAAATTTGTAGTTTTGTTTTTGTAGAAAAATTATTTAATTCATTACTTTAAAAAAAGTTCCATGTTGGGAAAATAATTTGTAAACACACAAAGAATTAGAAAACAAGATGTCTAAACGGGAAAAGTTCTATTTTGAAAAAGTATTTAGTTTTATGCAGCAGGTAAATGCACCACCTTATTTAAAAAAAAATATCCTTTGTTAATTTTTATGATGGTCTTTATATATGTTCAATAGTGTCAGGTACATCCTTCAAGTCACATACTCAATGAATTATATTACCAAGGCCGCGTCTCCTGCTTTCTACGCATAGTCCAATTAAATGCATTGATGTGTCTCTCGCTCCCCAAGTATTAAAAACACTAGTTATAAAATATTGTTATGTCATGTGCTTACTAGCAAACTACTGATTTTCCATGAAAAATTATGTCTATTTGTTTCTAAATTTTAATCTTTGTTATTAAGCTATGTATAATTTGTGTAATTTAAATAAAAAATGGTTGTAATATTCAAGATAATTTAATTGATGATATGTAATATGGATATAATTGTTTGAAGTAAGCAGAATGGCAACTCCTGTTATTACATATGTATGTTTGTGAGATTTATAGAATTAATTAAATATGACGTGTTTGATAAGAAACATTTGTAATGTTCATGCTCCTGAACAGTAGATTTGTTGATACTGATAATAGTGTAAATTTGGCTCACAGGTGGATACCATACTGAACATGCCAACATTACAAACAATGATAATTGATTTAATATGTCATTGTCGATTTGAAAAATGGATATTGATTCTTTAATAATTGTATTATTATATAAGAAACTTAGTAATTTTATAGGCATAATAATATATATTGTGAATTTTAATTATAGATCTTAAATCAATCAACATCGAAGACTTGATGATGAAATTTGTCATTGTAAATGCAATCTAGGCAAAAGTAGTTAATACGTATTTGAATTATTTTTTCAAATAGTAATTTTAACTTTTTAGATTGGCAAGAAAAGTTTCAAAGAGAAATGCAGGAATCAAGCCTTAAAAACTTTTTTTTTTTTTCGTTTGATCGAAAAAAATATAATGAATTAGATAGTTCAAATTACCAAGCCTTATAAAATGTCTGTCTTTTGGAAGACATTTGTTACCAAAACATTCTATTTTGCATTTAATGTATGTATATTTACAAAAAAATATTCCAGGGTATGTTTTATAATATTATATTAACAAGAACAACAAAATACATACTTCACAAGTATGTGTGATATTGTGTCGAAATATTGCATTTAAAAAAGGTGCAGTTTGTCTATCTATATATAAGCAATGAAAGCGCTGTTTGAATTTGATACGGAAAATAGATAAACTGAGAAACCTTCATACATTTTAACTATAATATGTCAAAAATTGTCAGAATCATTTTTCAAACTAAGAAAAATCTATAGTTTTGCCACACAAACATCCTTATTGGAACATATAAGCATCAGAATACTACTAAAGTTTCATATAATTAACTTTCGTGGACTTTGCCTCGTATCAAGTGAGCAACATAGCAAGAAGTTCCTCCAAATGCATTCTGTATATGTAATATCAATAGTTTTACAAAATGACAAAAGACTGGGAACCTCACTGAATATTATTCTGAGAAAAAAGGACATTTATTGTTTCTTGTAATGTTAAAATTTATATGAAATGTGGGTTTATTTAAGCATTACAGCCTATTACCCGTAATTTTTACAAAATAAGTTCCGAATTTTTGATCCAATATTTATAAAATATGAAAATATTTTAAAATAAAAAATCATGTAATGAAAAAGAAGGATTGTTTTTTCACAATTAGTAACTTAATGATCTTTTATAAACACACATATGTATGTATAATTTAATACTCGTACTCTATTTAATGCATGGATTTAAAAAATGTTTATTCTCAATTTGATATACATTAACACTTTTATCGCCATGTCAACCAACGATGGCCGACACTAATTCATTAAAATCACGCCGCGTCAGCCACCAGTGGCCGACACGACAAACTAAATTTGACTTTTCGTTTTGCGCTGTCAGCCACGCGCTCCATACAAACTGCTATTCAGAATGTTCGACGTGGCCCTAACACCTAATACCACAAAAATACATTTTCCGTCATTTTACAAAAAACTGCGTTGGCGATGAACGTGTTAATGTTACTTTTTTCTTTGTGTTATTATTTCTACTGGAATGGATTACGTATCTATACCAAATCATTTTCTTAAACATGATTAAAAAACTTGTAAAAGACTGAAATATTATATTTTAAGGTTGACATTATAATGTAATTTTTATAATTATTATTTTAATTGATTAATAAAATAAATTTAAAAAATAACACATTTTCTTTTCTTGACATAATTATAGTGAAGGGTGTCCATGACCTATCACATACAATTCGTTCAATCATTCATCGTTAACGAAGGGGGATGCACTGGACGTCTGGTGCACGGGACATTTGACGCATGGAACAACTGGTGCACT
The DNA here is from genome assembly GCA_022606575.1 of Glossosoma conforme. Taxonomy (NCBI): domain Eukaryota; kingdom Metazoa; phylum Arthropoda; class Insecta; order Trichoptera; family Glossosomatidae; genus Glossosoma; species Glossosoma conforme. The sequence goes on along the minus strand of JAGTXR010000087.1, from coordinate 735,922 downwards.
GTCTGTCTCGCTAACTAATAACTCTTAAAAAATACGTTATTTAAAATTTTTACCCCATTTTCACTTATTTCGTGTGATTTTATTGATTGTTTTTACGACGACCTAAGTTACAATGATGTTTTTCTTAATGGAATCTCTCTCGGTATTGACAAACCGCCACAGAAGTTAATAGATTTATACTACAGCAACTCTCCCAACAGGTTGTATGTTCCACCAGGAATACCGAGTTTCGTTTACTTCAGATGCTTTTGCGCAGGCCAGTATCAAGCTGCCAGTGTTTCTGGGTTTGGTACACACTGTCCTACAACCAAAAGATAACTCCAGCTTGTACTGGTATGAAGAAGTGCAGAGGATTCTAAATGACTATTAAATAACTAAAATTACCATAAACTTTACATGCAATTTGGGATGTAAAGGTTCTTTAATGTTGGATATTGCTGACAATTTATTGGATATACCTTCATAAGGTGTATGGCTGATGGGGATGTTACACGATAAACTCCTGGAAACGGCGCTTGGGATACAATATTAAATGATATATTTTTTTTAAAGATGAGTTCACTTTTCATGGAATTATGTTGTCAAGCTAAATCTAGTTGCTTTATAAGAAACAAATACATTTTAAAAATGATTGTTATTAGTTTTACATAAAATCAATAGATGTCAGTACGCGTTATATTATTTATTTTAGAGGTGTTATTTGGAAACAGCGCGAAAAGAAGATTGCGTGGATATAACTGATATACAATATATGAAAATGTTAATTTTCAAAATTTATTTGATGAAATGTTCTATTTTATTTATTTTTACATTTCTGTGATATGACTTCATTCCAAACGAGATTGATTTAATTGTACTACGTAGCATTTGATGAAGTATGTATTTTAATTAAGGTACCTAACTGAAAAAAATAATGTCCGATATTTTGACATTTGAGGATATTTGAAAAAATAAGGCTATGCGAGTTCACCCAATCGGAGAGTAACGAAGCATGCATATTGTCTAAATATAATCAATGTTCTTCTTGACATTTTTTAAGGCTAAAAATGGTGCTTTGTGTTTATATAATTTACTTTTTTTGGATGCAAGATGATAGTTTTTGCTTACTAATCATTTTAGAGGAAAAAATTCGGTTATTTGGTTTATGTCACCAATAAAAGTCGTACCTATGAACCATTTCGTCACTTTTATTTTAATATACCTAGTAATATTAGGTAAATCTCATTATATTTACATATTATTATATTATCTATTTATTATCTAACTAGGCATATTTTTAAAACGAGATACATTAGCTGGTTATAACGTTAAAGAGTGAATGCACATTACTAATTTACGAGTATATTTATAGTAGTAGGTACATTTTATGTTACACATAATGGTTACATAGTTTACTAAAGATAACATTTTTATTGTATTTTGTCCATGAAAGAAATATCTCATTTAAAGCATTTATCTACCAAATTAAAAAAATTCAAGCAAATATAAAAACATGGCATTCATAATCATTCAAAGGCACTCTTATTTCAGTAAATATTCAGACGTGTGTAGATACGTCAATTATTAATAATAAATAATTGATGTTTTTCCGATCAAATCCATTAAAGAGTTATATGTTTTTTTTCGTGGTTTTTCAATAAAGTAAATTTTTAATGATATGTTAGTTAACTTAGAAATCAAGGCTAAAGGCCTCGCAAATCGATTGATTTTCTGTGATAAGCCATTAAGGTGTAATTATCATGTTGCTGTTGGTATTGGGAGCGATAATTGCAGAAAGATATAGTGCATAAATGCCTATCTAGTATTTTGATTTATTATCACATTTAATTTATTATTAAAGAATGGAGTGAGTATAAGAAAAAAGATAATTTGTCCGAGGTGAGTCTAAGTGGCGGAAACATCATTTATATTTCGGAATAAAGTGAGTTCACGTTTTTCGAAAATTCTTGCAATTTAGAATGCTGAGGGCAAAAATACCAGCAATTTAAATGGAATGGAAATCTAAACAATCTTTATTAATTCTTCTAAATTCATTTCATCCGCCTCAAAGTAGATGATATACACTTGTGCCAACGTTTTTTCCATTTTTCAAAACATGCTGAAAAGTCACTAAATTAAATGGAACTGCGTTGTTGATTAGTTTCAGACATTATAAAAAACCGAAAAAAAAAACACTTTTAGCTGTTTACAAGGATAGGTATCTCAAAAACAAATGAATATGTTGACGTGTGATTTAACACAGATGTCAGTGAAAGAATCGCCAAAATAAAAATAAGGAGATTAATTCGAATCGCTTAGCCTGCGAAATTTTAATTCAAATTTCCTGGTGTTTTTAGTCCAAAGAGTCTCATACATTTAGACTGAAAAAGCAGTTTTAAAGCTTTTTAATCCTGAAATGAACTCTCAATTATTATTATCCTTCGGAATAATTTAAGGTATCAGAATTTTGAGGTAGTTGTCTGACAGCTAACCATTTATAATTTAGTGTTTTATTGTCCTTGAAGACTATTAATGTATTTGGCATAATTTTAGCAGGCTGACTTCAATAGCAGTAGTTTTGATGGACATAAATCATTATGTATCAACACGTACTCGTTAAAAATAATTCAGAACGTGAGCTTAAAAAGGATAACATTGTTTTTCACAAAGGAATCAGTTAATATTGAGTCTGCTTATAAAATATGTTCCGTGCGGCAATTCGTCCAGTTTAGAGGTAATATAAGTCATACGTTTAATTTCTGGAGGTGACATTGTAAAGTTAGGTTATAATTATGTATCTACTGCTTAAACTACAGCCCCTGTCAAGGCACTAAACAATGAGTTCTGTGGCAATGACCATTAATAAACTGGAGTAGAGAAAGGTTAATCAGTGTAAAGCAGTAATGATTAGGACAGTTAGCTTATAATGACATTGTAAAATAAATTAAATCGTGCACCCTGTATACGCATATGACGCAGCTGTTCGAATGTTCTATAACAAAACGAAAACTGACACCACTCTCTTGTAATTTGTAATAAATTTGAACAATATATAACTTTATTATCCTTGTACCCTTTATAAGGCATGTGCTTTCAACAAGCGATGACATTTCATTGTCGTGTAGTTTTCGAAGCAATTCATCATATTTATTGGTGACTGTTGTATACTCGTATTTACATTATCTATTTTAGATTAAGGTGCACGATCTGATATAAGCTTGGTCCAAAGGTGTATATTATACTTATTTAACTTATTGCAACCTTGCATTCAGAAAGAAACGTGCAGAAATGTTTAAGTTGAAATGTATTTAGGCTAGTCTTAAATTACTATGCATTTCTCTGTATGAATGGGTTGAATCAGGGCGTTCGTGTCCTACCGTTTGTTATCACTGTCTACCAATAACTATTAAAGTAATAATGGCAATCAATTTTCATTCTTAACATGTACAATTATTCAAGGTTAATTTTTCATTGATTAACTACACTTTTTGAGGTTGTTTTTTTATGACATTATTTTTTTATCGCAATAATTATTGGCGAGTAAGGAATTTGATTAAATTATTATCACAGGAAATGATTAAAATGTTTACGCATATAAAACAATAACAATTTGTTATGTGTTATTATAATTATACTAAGATTTAATTATTTGTATATATATATATATACAAATTATATTAAAATCTATATATAGTCGCGCGTCGCCGTCCTGCAAGGCCGTCGGAAACTATTCATTGTATGTATTCGGCGAAGCTTCAAGAGATATAGCTGACATGTGATGAGGCGAGTAGAGGCGGCTGATATAGCTTTATGGCGACAGTTTGTGACGACCATATGCTCCAGTTAGGGTAGTGAACATGGTAATGATATATTTTAAAAAGTCTGTCATATTTTCCTTGTTTATATACACTGTGTTAAGTTTTTTCTAAATATTATTTACTTTTTCACATGTTAAGAATAAGAGTGAATCGACATCCTCATCGTATGCATTTGTTATTAATTTACCGGGCAGTATAGCTCAATGCTTAAAGCGTTTGCTTAGGAAGCTGAAGGTCGTGGGTTCAATCCCCGACAGAGATTAAAATAAAAAATATTTTTAATCGATTTCTGAGCTCTAAAACATCCAGGTTAGTGTGAATTTGATCCCTCACCTGTGTTGTGAAAATGCCAGTCATAGCATATTAATCAACATTGGTGGTAGACAAAAGGCGTCCCGTGAAGACCACCCATTCATAGTAAATTCCTGTAATAATAACGATGATGCGTGAATGTCGCATTGCACTCTAATGTTGGCGGATCAACACTCCACATGCAGGGCTTATCCATACGTAAAATGGTAAGCGTCATAGGATCTACAGATGAAATACTTTAGAATCACTATCACCATCTGTTAACATAAAAAATACAGTTTGCGATACAAAAATATTTAAATACACATAACGATAATTCCAAATAATTAATTTATTAAAATAATCGTCAGTATGGCGTGATCTTCTTCTTCGTAGTATCAATCCGGCGGATTGGTTTGCAACAACAAAGTCTTGCATCTCGATCTCAACCCCTCTCGATCCTCTGCAGTCTTCTTCAGCTCAGCATAAGAGCTATAACTCAAGTCCTCGAACACTTGCTGCAAAATAATCCCGTCTAGGGCGCCCTCTACAGTTTCTTCCCTCAACCATCCCTTCCACAATGTCGTGAAGAAGACCAACGTGGCGCATGATGTGACCGATCGCCTCTCTGAGATGGTTCTTACTAGGTGCCTATCCTTGATTATGTTGAGAGCCTCATTGTTCGTCACGTGGTCTAAAACTGGCGCGATATTGTACTTTTAATAATGAATTATACATACAAATATAAAAATTAAATACTAAAAATAAACGTAAAGTATAAACAAGATTTAGTTCCTGTGTATTTTCATACTTCCAAAACTATTTCCTATTGATATTTTGGCAATATCAAGTATATGATACACCCACGTGAATTTGATAAAAAAATAACGGTAATGGTCCGTTAAATAATTTTATACGACAATCCTTAAACGAACCCAGAAATATATAACCATGTTTTTTGTAGCACGTTAATAATTACGCTGATACGATTAATGATTAATGTAGAAGGAGTACATTAATTAAGTTGACGTTCTCGTACATAGTTATGCGTGGCCAGTATTTTGGCAAGAAATTAAAATAATTAATTTCTAAAACTAGAGGACAACTTTCGCCGAATTAATGTAATTTTTAAGGCGTATGAACCAGTAATACAAAAATCAAAAACTAGTTTTATTATTATGTAGTTGGTTCAAAGCATGTGTGGCCCAGGTGCTTTATTTTTTTACTAAAAGGATAAATACGAGTACTTTAAATTTTTTTGCATAAAAATATTCGACGATTGGTTTTATGAGATCGTATTATATATATTTTTAAAGAAAAAAATCCACAACGTGGGGGGAGTGTCTCTACAAGATAAAATCTGCAACGAAGATATCCTCAAGTAGTGGAGGCTACCCAACGAATAGGCACACTCAAGTGGCAATGAGCAGGACATATCTGTCGAAGAGACGACGGTCGATGGGGAAGAAAAGTGTTAAGTGACGCCTAAGAATTGGCAAACGAAGCGTTGGCCGAGACCCTGCAAGATGGGCTGACGACATCAGAAGAATAGCAGGAGTGCCCTGGATGCGGAAAGTGGAGGATCGAAAAGGATGGTGACTCATGCGGGAAGCTTACATTTAACAGTGGACGGACACAGGCTGATGATGATGACCATTTATATTTTCAGTCAATACGCCACAGATTGCTCTCTTTCTGGTTACTTACACATCGATGATATCTGTTGATCATGAACAAGTTCGGGTTTAGTCGCTCCTTAGGACTAAATGGAACAGACCCTGCGAGCGTCGGACTAATTATATTAGATCACATTAAAAAAATATTTTAACAAATCACTGAAAATATGAATGATGAATAAATAGAAAATGTGATGAATTTGGAATTTGTCAATACCTGACAACATCGATATCTCGTAGGCCGCCAATCATAAGGTCTTGAGATGTGCAGCTAGTTGGGCACATGGGGCAGGATCTTAGGTACGAGGCGGTCTGCGGGTCTCCACGGTTGCATAACAGTGTCTCTCTATGATGAAGTATTCCCCTCCGCTCGAGGTTGACCTTTGTTCTACAAGAAGAACAAAGGGATTCGGAATGATTTTCGAGAATTTGCGTTTTGTCTCACACTAACTGCATTTGTTCAATAATCTTATTAATGAACGACGAAATAACCTCCATCCTATCAAACCCTTGCAAAAATTGACACACAATCTTTTGCATACAGGGTTCAGATGTCCCGGATTCACGTCATATAAACTATTATTGAATTATTTAAATTGACTTTTGGTGCACTCTAGAACTTGTACTCTACAAAATGGTGTTAATGTATTCTTGCATTAAAATAGACTCCGATATAATAAATCTGATTGATATGAGATTGACACTTTTTGCAATGAATGTCATGGTCTCAATGCTAATAATAAACGACAGTGATTATACGATTACATACGGTTTGTACTGGCGTACTGGATTTCACCTTATGTTTTCGAGTAACCATTATGATATTACTAGGATTGTATGCGAATATCGCAAAAGGAAATTCATGAAAATATAGGTCATTTCACATTAATGACCCAGTGTGGAGGTATATTGTGTCAGTATAATTAAGTATTTACCCAATCATTCAAATTACTTACGCCATTTACTTCCTTTTTTGTTTTCTTCATTGTAAAAGTTTTAGTTAAAATATCAGTATTTTTGGATAATGCGTCTATGCTTCCTCTTTCCTAGAATCTGGATATCTTCAAGAAACATATAAATATACACTTGAAATCTCTCCAATCCACACACAAACACGAACACAACAAACGTTTCCCGCATGCAGCGTCCAGTCTCCCTGGCTGAGCGTCATAAAGTGCACTGGTCTTGACCGGATGTGCTCTCCTGCATGCAATTACGTGCAAAAAAAAAAACTAATTTGTACATATACCAGTCAATGACCCTTGTTACATCACTTTCGGATTCTAAATAATTGCAAATATGTTGTTTTAAAGACAAGGGCAGCCATTTTAACGAATTTGTTGGATTAAATTTACCGATTTATTCGTTCCGGTATTGCTCCGACCCCTAACATCATTCAGTATATCTCTTTTATAACGTATCAATCAAGTACACGAATGTTATTACCTTATTGAGAGTGTCATTGACTACTCGGAATAACATAATTTACTTAATTTATGATATATTATGCGATTCAGTTATAAAAAATGCATTTTTTATATCAAATTGCGCAAAAAATCATCAGGAAGTCAAATGTCACCTTGATTATGTGTTTTTGTGTTTTAAATATTGCCTCAACGAAACACGATTGCTAACATACGGGGACAGTATCAATAAAAACACAGTAGCGGAACTAATTAGTATTTCTATGTATTCCATTTAAGGTGAAGATATGGATTGAAATGGGTATTGACCATCCAAGAATTGTTATTATTTTTATGGTAAGGGAACACTTTTAATTTTAAGGTTTAATTTCTGCGTAGCACCAAAATGATATGGTTCAAGTTTAGTTAAAGCATGAGGATTTTTTTAATGTTTTGAGATGATTGTGTTTAAGATTTTTTTGTGCTTGTACTTGTAAAAATCTTTTTCTGGAAATCGTTAAAAAAAAACACCACTTTTTATGGTTTTTCTACTTATCTGCCTTTTTTTTACATAAAAATTGACGGCCTGCATTTATTTTTTAAGTAACTAATTCAAGGTTTTGCAGTAAATTAAATAAATTATCAGTTAATTAAATAAACTGGCAGTAGATTAAATAAATTGGCAGTATCCACTGTGTCAGTACGAATATGGTCGGCTATGAAATAAAAAAATGACAGTAATGTACTCAATATTGCCAGTAATTAGTGTTCAATGAATGAATAATATTCACCTAAAATAGAAAAAAAAACCTAACCTAACCTATTATCAATTCCCATTCATTAATTATTTAAAGCTAATTTATTATTTTTACCGTTTTTTTTTATGTTTTTATTACCTACCATTTCTGAAAATTTACTATCCATTAAAATAGAATGCTTATTGATTAGGGGTTTATTTAAATAATATGCCAGACTGACTTGCGGTGAAACTAGTATTTATATCAGTCTTCATTTATTCACAAGCTTAATATTATTACTTTCCGGCATACATTTTTTATTTTGACAAACCTTGAATTTTTTTTTGACGTGATATGAAATGCTGATTCTCGTCATCAATTCTGTTAAATAATACAAAAAAAAAAATAATTGAAAATTTTCGATAAAAATCCTGTCTTTTAATTTCTTAACATCTGTCATATTAAATTTAAATATTCCAAAATATTAAACTTAATACATTAAAAAAAAATACCAACATATGAAAACGACACGTAGTATTCTCATACGGTCACCAATCTAAAGACGCTCCTTACCCAATATTGCATAAATTCAATGATTGGACGGGAATTGATATTCATAATATTGTGGCAACACCATACGGCCATGCGAGCAACCACGAGAACCAACACAAGCTGCCAACGGCAGTCAGTCTCCAGAACCCGGCACATCAGGACACGCTACAGTTCTCAACACCAAAAGGCCCCACGAACTGCTGACGAATTTCGACGCTGCATCTTCTCCATCCAAGATTAGTTCATAAAACTAACAGTATGATCGTTGGTTGTTGTAAAGTTTATTACAGAACGGATTAAATGTATTACAGCGCCAATGATATTGATCATGATTTTTTGCATGTTATAAAGGAAACATTGATCTTGATTAGAGCATGTATTTGTTTCGACTTGACCTTGTTTTAATTGGTGATATTATTGGTGATATTTCAAGTGTTGTGTCGCAGTACCGGCAGGTGCATTGGAAGTATTATCACTTTTTATAGAACTGCATTGCAGAGAGCAGTTTTATAGTCAGTTTTTAATTAAACTTTTAAATACAAAGGAGAGCTGGGTATAGACGAAAGTATGGTTGAGAGGTAAAGCGCTTGTTTACCATACTAAAGGTTGTATATTGAATCCGCGACGAAGATTATAATATATTTTTTTTTCTGTCTATTCTAAGCTATAAAAAAACTCCCGGTTGGTGGGAATAAGATCCTATAAATTAAAATGCCAGTCATTGTCTATAAATCCAAATAAATGGTAGAAGAAAGTCGTCATGTGAATACCACATATTCATAGTGAGTTCTCGTTATAATGGATGATGCCTGAATATTAGCATGGTAGTCTAATGAAGTTGGTGGATCAGCGATACACATGCAGCGCTTAGCCTTGCTAAGTGAAATTTAATCCACAGATGTGATTTCTCTATTACTGTCGGTATTCTACTGTAAGTCCTTAAAGAAAAAAATACAGAAGAGTTTAGATGAATTCGGCTTTCTAGTGGATTCTTTGTATGGACGGTACGTGTTCAATGAATATGTAGTGGTTGTTTTAATAAGCACTCCAAAACTTATCCCTACTATTAAATACGAAATTATTTGTTCTGAGTCCACATATGACAATCGTGTATGTTTGGAATGCTTGGAAGTCACAGCAAACAATTAAAAATCACAGCAAACAATAAATAAACGGTTGGAAGCTGGGATTCGAACCACGAACTTTTGCGAACCAATGTTCAGTCTGTACACAGAGTATCATTTTTCCATATTCGCTGTTCAGTTGATACTGAAAAAAATGGTACCATTCAAGAGATTAGATGAAAAATGTGACACCAAAAATCATCTTGTATAATATTTCTCTCATCAATAAATCAGAGAACAATTAAACGGTGGATGCTGGGATTCGAACTACGAACCTTTACAAACCAATGTTCAGTCTGTACTCAAGCGTGTAATTTTTCCATATTCGCTGTTCAATATACTAACTTTGCAGCCTTAGACTGAGGTCTATTTAACATCTAACTGATGCACCTAGAATCACGGAAAGGCCTTCAGCCACTCTACCAAGTAGCTTTTTGCGTGCGTCCAGTAACGTGTCCCCATCTGGGTCTTTAGATGAGAAATGTGACTCGTAACTTTTGTTAAATATTAAACATCTTAAAAAATTATAAATTTGTTGCTTAAATTCGGCATTGTTACTTAAAATATGTACATATTTAGATTATCTATTTATTTGATCTATATGCTTTCCGTTTTTTGTACACTAAATGCATTACGCGCATCTAAAGATTCCAGATGATAGTCAGTCTGTTAGTGGTACATTTTCAATGCCAATTTTAATAACTATACATTCCTATTAATGATACAAAATGTACGAAGGTTGAAAAAAATAACGAATTTGGCATCGGGGAAGTCTTAAAGAACACCACAACAAAGATACCCAGAATGCCTTCTAAGTATTGCGTGTTTGTTAAGCGACACAAAAAATGGAATGTGTTATTTTATTATCAGATAATAGACAAATTCATTGTGTTTCCTTTTAGATTTGGAGCTCACATTTATTCAATAGTTGCTTATGGAATACGTTTGAGTTTATTGTATGCCTTTTTCGCATTGATTTGAACATCATATGATTATTTGTGAATTATTTCTATCATAGACAAGAAAGACATTTTTATATCAATCTGTTTTTGAAGGTTTTTTACTTTATTGAAAATATATTATATGTATTGATATCAGCTTGATATAGATCTTTTAAGCTGATGCCGTAAGGCCTCGAAAAACGATATTTTTTATCTTATTTTTGTTCACTCGCCTGACATGCACGTCTAATAATGTTAGTTTCAATTATATAATATTACACGGCGTTTGCATACGCTATTTTTATTTGTTACGACAGTTGCTCCATTTCATGTTGGTGCAACTGTCATCTTTAATTTGCTTTTTTGCCGCGATTGTCTTGGCGGCGCTGGATGTCACAGGTTCCGGCAGTTGTCAGTTAACTTTTTGTCCGGCCGGCGAACGCCATACTGGTCGGGTGAAAAATCAAATCTTTAATAAAATTAAACGCGAATTGTGCTTCAAAAACAAGTTCTTTGTGTTGTTAATCTTCTCTTGCATCCTTCCTCCACGTGGCATACAATTCATTTTCTTAATGTAGAAATAACTGAAATTTTGTGAAGTTGGTACCAAACATAAAATATAAAAATCGTAAAAGAAATGGGTAGGCGGAAACCTGAAATAGCAAAGTTTAATGAGGTATTACGGTGCGACCAATCTGTTGGAAGTAATCCAACAAGGACAAAATAACTTCTCAAAACAAATCGACAGGCGTATACAACTGCGATGGGCAGCGTTTGTAAAGCTTAAGTACATTTTTAAGTACGAAAATTATGCAATGTCTTCAAATCAAGGCGTTTAACCAATGCATCCTCCCTTTATTAACTTATGACACAGAGACCTGTAATCTAACAGCAAGTGTTACCCATAAAATATAGTTTACCTAGAGATCCATGCTCGGAGTGTCTCTAAAAGATAGTATCTTAAACGAGGATAACCGAAGAATAACTTAAGTAGTGGAGGCTACTCAATGAATAGGCACACTCAATTGGCAATGTGTAGGACATATCTGTCGAAGAGACGACGGTCGATGGGGAAAAAGTGTAGGAATGGCGTCTAAGAAATGGCAAACGAAACGTTGGCCGACTCCCTGTAAGATGGCTAACGACATAAGAAGAATAGCGAGAGTGGCCTGGATGCGGAACGCAAAGGATCGAAGAGGATGGAGACTCATGCGGGAGGCCTACGTTCAACAGTGGACGGAAACAGGCTGATGATGATGATGAAGCTATCCTCAGTTGGCATGCGTGCAGGTGTACCGTCATCGCAAAATGGTCGGAATCTAGAAAATTTGTGAAGCAATACTTAATGCTAACTCTTCGTGATACATAATCTAGAATCATAACTCAGGTGAGACTGCAACAACAAGTATATAGCCTCAGATATATGGTCATACATCAGATGCAGGTGTTTGGTAACATGCAGATAATATCAGTAACCGTCTCAAGACCATTCAAAGAATTTCTAAGAAAATATTTCAAGGTGTCTAGTCAGATGCTTCTAAGAGTTGAACATGGATCAATTATTACTATCAGAGAAGACGTAGCTTAAAATATTTGTATTTAATAAATTATTTTTTAATTTTTAATGTTTTATGAAAACATTTTTTCGTTCTTTAGGAAAAGAATATTACTTTTAGCACAAGTTTAAAGCATATTTGCAACATATGGGCACCGCAAATTTCTGCCACTCAGTTCTGTCAATTATCATTGTTCATGGTTCATTGTAAGGCATCTCTGCAACCTGAGGACTTGGAGAGAGGCACTCTTCAAGTCCTCAGGTTTTGTTAATCGACTTTTTAAGAAGATCGGATGATCAAACCGAAGCTCCCGAGGCATGGACCATTTGATCCTAAGGATTGGCTCAACCCGACCAGTGACACGCGGTTAGCAGCAGGCGGTGACCCATTCAACATTCGTTCTGCACCCAATGTTACTTAACTTCGGTGATCTAATGAGTACCGAGCTAACGATGTCCTATTGCCGCTAGATATGAAAAACATAAGGTTACCAAATATTACCGCAATCGGTTTTACCCAACGCTGATTTTGTTCTGTATCCTGAAGGTCCGCTAAATATATTTTTATGTAAAATACTCTATGACCTCTTAGAAAGCCTTATAAATTAAAAATAATAATAATGGATGGCCTTACACAACATTCAACTATAAACCCATGAAACAAACTATTGAAACAGAATGTAGATAATGCGCTATTTTAATTATAATATAAAATTAAATAATAACACGCATTAGCAAATAAAAATCGTTATATCAAGATATAAATATATAGCTTGTGGGACCACGTAGGTATGTAGTATGTGATCTTGAGACGTTTTAACGCACAGACTGGCAAAATGGCCGATCGGCTGAGTTTCACAATTTCCTAAATCAATTGAAAATATCCCATGGATCCAATTCGACATGATGTTGTTTATTTTCATAATTTTATCGGACATGTTTATGTTGAGTTAGTGACCCAAATTTTCGCCTCTCGGACGAGTGTGGAGGTCGCTCATAAATCATCCCACTTGAATAATATTCTATTGCCACCGTTTAATAGATTTGGTGTATAATTATAATCCAATCCTATGAAGAATAGCCGAAGATCGCTATAAATTTAGTAGCGTGTTTATATTTATAAAGCGAAGTTTATGGAAACGAGATGTCAGATTAGGTAGAAGGTCACATTTTACCTCATAATAAGTTAACAAAACGATTCATTGATAACTGATCAATAATAATATTCAGTCAAACCGCTCAAATTGCTCGCTGAACAGAAATTTTACCTCATTTTTTAAATTTATGCGTAGTTTTGCAAGTTTTACATTTTCCGTGAAAAAGAACCAAAACCATTTTTTTGTATAAGATTCTCACCCCGAACTACGTGATTTTTGAACAACACGGTCCCGACTTTCGTGTTTTACGAGGGTTTACTGTATGTTCAAAACGTTTTGGACATAATTATTTGATCAAAACACCCAAAAGTATATGAAATATTAATAGTTAAATGAAAATAAAAACTCTTATTAATAATATACCTGTTTAGGATGGCAGTTTGATGTCATAAATTTATATCAGGTCAAGAAGTGTTGCATGCATTATTAGTTGTAGGATAAGCATTTTTTGTAAGAAACAATAGTAGTTGTTGAAAAATCTACTAAAAACAATTGCATAATTACCAAAACAAAAGAAAATATATATTGACAATCACATTATATTTTTAATTTATTTAATAATAATAACAATGCACAAATGTCCAGAGAAACTGGGACAATTAATTGCAACGTTTTCATTTTTGTAGTCGAAATTAAGAAACCAATTCATTTAATGTCATTTGTGTAAAAATGTATAATGCTTATCCATGTACTTATTGAACTACTGTATAAAACAACGCACAGGTATTCAATAAATGAGTATTAATATGACTCCAGTCTTAAGACGTTTTCATAGTGCTGGAATCCGTGGTACTCCGACGTCACCATTTAGCTGACGTCGTCATTTCGGGACTGAATCATCGGTTCCGGAACAATATATGAAAACAGCTAGCTATGAGAGAAATAAAATTGCAAACATTTCACATAATATAATAACTATTTAAACATTGATCTAGTTTCGAGTAGTCTTATTTATAAATCTGCGAAGGATCGTCCGTGCAAGAATGTTGCATTTTGTGTGCTCACTACATTTCTAACAAGTTATGTTGTTTCAAAACTTCATAGGTCAAGTGATGTCAGATCTATTACCGTCTGCATCTTGCATGTTAACACAATTTAATCAATATTATCACAAAATCTAAATATTCAGTAACGTATATTTTTCAACATACTCGTAAAGTAATAAATACGTACTTACACTATTACAAATTCATAATATAAAGACATTCAGATATAAGTGTATATAAATATATAATGTTCGCCAGTTTTTGCTTCTACATTTTACGTAAACCGACCAATGTAGATAAAATTTCGTAATGAAATTTAGACTGCATAAAAAATCAATTACTACCATTAAACATGATTTATTATGCGAAATTCCTTGTTTATTATTAAGTTTTTAACTGAGATAAGAAGAGCCAATTACTTAATATACTTTAAATCACCATCATTATTGATTAATTATAATAATTATAATGTAATATGGGTAACTTTTTAATGGTTGTAAATACGCATGGAAAGTATGTCAGGAATATTTTCATGTATATTTTTGAAAGTCTTTTGGCGATCGTCAATTCTTGAGGTCAGAATCTATGATGTATTTTGCAGTACATAAATTGATATATTTATAGATTTTAGATTTACAGATTCTATGATATATTTAGCAGTTTATAAAAACAGTGTTCAAAACGTTATATTGAACATAATTATTTTGTATTAAACATCCAAAAGTCTTTAAAGTAATTATTATAATCAAAACTCTCTATCTTGGCTCGAATTTGTCGATTCACACAGTCGGGTACGACACAGGGCTTTGGCCATCTATGTGAACTGAAGGGATCAAGGTCCAAAAATGACTGGTATCAAGGAATTTGCGATGTATGAAAATCAATTATTATTATTAATTTTATAAATTACAGAATGCTTACTCATATTGTACACTAAGATATAAAAGGTAATATGTTATCAAATAAATCAGAACGAATTCAACTCCGGTCTTTGGACTTATCCTCAGTGCCGGAACCTTAGTATTCCGGCGTCACCATTTAGCTGACGCTGTAATTTCAGGATCGCGATCTCGGTTCCGGAACACACAGTATTATAAATAGATGAGTGACTAGTGAAAATGTATCGAACATTGGTGAACGAATTTGACTCACATTTTTTTATTTATGTAAAGTCTCATATTTAATGACTTACCGCGGTTTTTGTCTTTAAAAATTAACGTATAATTTTTAGGTTATGATAGCCAAAAATGTACCTATTCAAATAATATGATTACTAAATGATGCACTGGTAAACATTTACGAATGTTACCAGCTTCCGGAACCATTTTTTTCTCGTCGATAAAATCAAACGAACGTTTTACGATGACCCAAGAAACCACCTTGGATTTAAATAAATAATGACTTAATAAATCAATCCATCAAAAGCCGCGTATCTTACAAAGGATGTGTTGATTTTTTTAAATTTTTATGTGCTGTGAATCATGACTGCATTGTTAAGTTGTTTTATTATCATATGGAGGGTCACTCATTCTATAAGTATCGATATAAATGCGAGTACAAGAATTAATGAGATACTGGTCTATTTACATGTTCGTATAGTAGGTATTTTATTAATAAAAAAACAGCCTGTTCCTTTATGCACATACGAGTATAATGTGTGAGTATTTGTACACCACCACATCATACTATTTTTTTTACCATATTCGCTCCATATTTGAAGCAAATGGACAGAGCAAACTGCCATTTGACGAATCTGTAAGCTCAGATTGTCTATACCTTATCCTAGAACACCTGTATACCCGGAGGTCTGCGATCTTACATAGAATGCGGTACTAGAGAAATATTTGGGAATTCAATAATCAGCGTTTTTCTTAAAAAGATGAAAATGATTCGAAAATGATTCGAAAAAAATAAATGAACTTGACGTTCCCGAGTCATGGATATTTTTTCGTCCTTAAGAGATGGTTCAACTCTATCGGAGGTATGTATACAACTTACATTTTATTAAATATATTTAAAAAAATCAAGTTAGGTCGAGTTTTGAACCGATACCGTCTGTATTACAAACAAACGCTTTACTACTGGACTATGCCACCCGACTAGGCTTCAAGTATAAAGTTATTACAGTAGGAGTATATATTATACTCATGATTGTGCCTTAGTTTGGAAACTACTTATATTGAAGAATTTTGACAGAATACAGAAAAACGTTAAAAATTAAGCTTTTTAGTGCCTGAAGCTGATATGGAAGGAACAAAAAATGAATTTAAAATATAGTTATATGTGTATCATAACTCATATTTATAACCCGGAAATACGATAGATATAGACGTCCTGATGCAGTACGGTGCTACTATGCTATTGATCACCATTAATTTTTGCAACTATAATTATTTAAACAACCTATTGTGTTGTAATTGCTCCCATTTGGGGCAAGTTATCATTACTGCCAGCAGCAGCACCTGCGACCTGTCAAGGATCAAAACGTCAAATATGACAGAGTGACCTAGACGACAGGTTGCAAACCTTTTACTGACTAGTCTATATAATATCTTTGTAGATTTTTCAGATTATAATCCCAAATACATTAAACGTCGTATATATAGCAAGATACATTTATTATTTTTCAGATTCTTTTTAAGCACGGTTTTATGATCAATTTAGAACTATGGACTAAAGAAAATATGTGCAAATTTGGAAATTTAATGCGTACGCTGTATAAAACACTTAATGTCGTACTTATGGTTTGTTATACAATTGTAAAGCAAAAAACTTTTTATTTTTAAATATTATTCATTATAAATTCTAAGTACAACTGCGTAACTGAACCTGTGAACTTTATATTTACTAGAATATAACCGAAAAATTATGACACACGTGTTAATCAAAGGATAACTCCGAGTCGCAGAGATCTTCATCGGAACGCTTGGTGAATGGATGGGAAGCAGGTTACAAAACAAAGAAAATTTCGAGAAGCACATTGTAATTTATTTTTAAGTGAAAGATTGACAAACTTCGGTATTCTGCCCGGGCCGCAAAACAATAAATGGTCTATTTATGTTGGAACCCGGGAAGAAAGTCCCTGGAGCGCGCCGTAGCAGTCGCAGCGCTCTCAGACCACATGACGGCCATTTGACGAACTATCTGCTTTCACATAAAATTTTGCAGCTACGTTATAAGTCAAAAAAACAAAATGGCACTTGCCATCTATTATGACTCCTTAAATCTACACTAAACCTTTTTTATAGATGCGTGTCAAACGAGTGAACAAAAATAAGATCGTATATCGAAGCTTTTAGGCACTAGCTTGTAAGGGCCATATCGAGCTGATATCAATTGGTGCTTAAGACCGGGTGATTTTTTTTCTTCTGATCATTGAATTTTTTTTATCGCTTATGGTTCTCGTACATATTGTATGATTTTACTCGAATTGATTAATTTTATTTGGCGATAAATCATTTTTAGCAATAAGTCTATTTTAAAAAACATTTTCTTAATTAATTTTGCAAATTATTAATAAATTTTGCATCACAACCATCATCAATTAAGTAAATTTTGTAGATATATACATATGTGCCTACATAATATCTTTTTCGGTTGTTTATCGCTTATGTATTTTCGCTACACACAATGCTATAACTTATGTTTTATTCCTAATAAAACTAACAATTACGTTTCTTGCCACCGCTGACATATTGCTCGTTAATTTCGATAATTTTTTCTGTTAAGGTTACAGACTATTAGTCAGTTCTACCGGATGCTGCTCGAGCTGACATAAGCATGGATACCTAGTGACACGAGCGGATCAACCAGATCGTGAAAAGTAAAGTTAAATTAAAATAAGTCGTGAGATTACAGAAACCTGAACAATTTAAAGTGTTAATTTTTTTCAATTAATTGTTTTTTAAAGTATTTATTGTCGTTGTATACATTTTTAAAACCCTTTCATTAAGACTGTAAAGAGTTTATTTTTAATAAGAAATACAGATCGATCAAAGGCATCAATTCAGTTAGTTGGTTTCTTCATTACTACAGTTATAAGAATGCTTAACTATGAAAAAGATCACTCTTAAAAATACATTTTTCAAAGTGATAGCTACATTATACAATCACTGATTTTTTCTCTTTCTTTTACTAAATGGCTTAACTCAGTGGTTATACAATAAGTTTATTCATTCTTTAACTTGATAAATAACAATGTTACTGCGTTCTATGAAAATAAGTTTAACTTATTTTCAGATATAAATAAAATAATTTTTAGAATTTATCCCATAATATATTTGTAGACAACATGTTTCAGCCACGTCAAATGGTCATTTTCAAGTCAGTTAGTAAAGTGAGTGTTGGATCTATATAAAGCAAAGAGTGAGTGAAAAGGTGGACATGAATTGTGTGATGGGTGTTTTTATCCATCATTTACCCATCACACAATTCATATCCACCTTTTCACTCACTCTTTGCATTATATAGAGCCAACACTCACATAACTGACTTGAAAATGGTCATTCGACGTGGTTGAAACTTGTCGTCTACTTATATATTGTGGGATGAATTCTAAAAATTATTTTATTTATATCTGATTTATGAAATTCCACCAAGAATTATCGATCGAAAAAATCGAAATAATTAAACCTATTTATTTTAATGTTTTTAATCCGTTATTAAAATTATTTGACGATCAGCAAAAGTTTACAACTACTGATAATACAGCGCCACTAAATAAATAAAAAAATCTTATAGGATGTTTACCGTGATTATTTATAAAACATTATTCAAATTTACCGACGATCGGTTCAGCGGCTTTCCTGTCTATAAGGCACATGTCTTTCGTCATTTCGCTTTTATATATAGTTTTACACGCGACGACGGGATATTGGTTTGCTTCTAGTTACGCTAATGGTCTGCACAAGTAGCATTGCTATTTTCATTTTACAATAATGACATGATTGCTGCTAAACAAAGCTATTTCTTATGGCTCCTGATCCAAATTACAAAAAAACAACCAGAGTCAAAGAACAAGCTCAAGGTTAGCCAAGTAATTATGTGAATATATCGAAAACCTATTAAATAATAGGTGCGCAATGAAACATTTTTATATCGGTTACATAATATATATTTTTTTATGATTTGATTTTGATGGTTGGACATTAAATAACTATTATGAGATACATTTTTTTACTATAAAACTTAACCATTTTGACCCTAAACTGTCATGTTCAAATAATCTATGGGTAAAAAATGATAATGGTATTTTTTCATTCATTATTGGCTTCTAATTTTAGTTTATTATTAAAGTAAACCAATACTATGGGTATTAGGCATATACGAGTACTATACTATATGCGCGGTAGAATAGTGTCACTGCAGTGTTAATATCAGTGTATACAGGTATTTAGAAGGATGAAAGAATAGGTAAAAGTATCCCTGTTGTACAAATCTGTGATTTATCTATAAAAATTCTAATCAACTTTTAATTTGAACCTTGTTTGAATTTTATAAGAAAAAAACTAGACTTAAAATTAGCTGCTTAAAGATTATATCTCAGTGTGCAAAAAACAATCTGAGCTAAACGCGTTAAATCAAGAAAAATGTTCATTCCAAAATAAGAAAAATATATCTCTTTAATAGTTTTTTGGCACTGCCATTATGGTTGGAGGGGCACTGGTTTCACGTTCACATAGGCATCCAGCGGTGATCCGGAGCTCCACTCACTGAGAGTTAGTAGTTGTTTAAAATTGTTAAATGATATTGAATAATATTTTTTTTTTATGATTAGTTTCAATTTTGTTTATTCTGTATCTGGTTTCAATATGTTTATGTAAAATTTTAATTATGACTCTGATTGCTGAATAAATAAAGTATTAATATTCTTATTATTTTAAAGCTTAAACTCTAAGAAGAATAAACGAAAAATGATTAAAGCGCATCTGCATATAATTTATGAAAATATTATTAAAAAGAAAAATCAAATTGAAAAAAACAACTTCGAATATCACAACGTTGATAGTCGCAATAAACTGAATAAATATGTTAAATTTGCGGACTTATTTTGTTTTGATGGCATACAAGACGAAATAATTTTAAAAATAATTTCAGAGCATTGAACTGCTTTAAATATAGTACTTTTCTATTTTTGGAACAAAGCTTGGAGTGGTCAATACGAAATGAAAAATCTCAGTCTGTCACCTGTAGTTGAGTTAGTGTTGCCAGTATTCAAAATAAATATTGATCGTTACGGACAATGGAATATGTTATACTATTGCCTAACAATAAATTAATTTCTTGACAAAATGGCATGTAATATTTCGAATATATATTTATTTTATTGTGGACATTCATTGACTGTAATATTACAACTCAAACGTTACATCCAACTGCCATATTGCACATATTTCCCGGATGCTGGTGTTTTTTTCTTTTGATAATGGATGATGATTTTACTGTGAAAATAGCGCGTTTTTTCGTTTCGGACGCACGTCCTTCAATGCACCAGGAAACTTGTAATGCCAAGATTTGTAATTAAAACATGATGTATATATATTGTATTAACGATTCTTTTAAAAAATCATTTTACAGTATCGCTAAGCTTAATTGTTCGCTTTAATATCGATCACAATCGCAAATTGCCGAGTCACGCAAAGGATGGCATTTCGAAAACACTACTAAGTAATGAACCGTGCAGTATTGCAACATTCTATTTAGACCTAATATTTAATTCTCGGAAAACAAACAGGCCGGATGATTATGCGATAGAAAATTTGTTTATCGTCGTCACGTATATCGGTGTTGTACAATTATTTAATCAATGGCCATGGAGATGAGAAAAATATGCTTTCGAAATCTATTATTTACTGGCATTTAAAATATGTTTCCAAAACAAAACATGCTTAAAAAAGACTTTATTGTATGTTTATAGTTTAGGTATTGCAACTCATATATTAATTCTCAAATGATATTTACTGTTTGAATTAACGATATTGAATTAAATGTTTTTTTTTTATATGATTTTTTTTTACTACTCTAATCTTCGTCGTGTGGATAGCGCGGTGTGTAGAATAGAGTAAAGGTTGCAAGGCTTGTGGTTCGAATCCCGCGTCTGCCGATATTTTTTCTAAATGAATTGATGCGTATAAAACTTGATCTACAATTGTATGTGTGTTATATATATATATAATTACTAATGATATGGAAATTAAATCAGTAATTATTGTAATGCAATAGATTTAAGCGCTATACGTCATTAACACTATTTAAAAGGGTGGTCTTTTTCAGTTACTTCTAAAATAGAGAGTTGGCCCCGATTTTTGATTTTCAAAATGTTTTTTTCGATTTTAGAATATTGACGAGTCCTACTCTAACAATGCCAAATAATTCGTGTTCATATTTTTTATTAAATTTTAATATCCTGATATTTTTTTCCATAATTTAAGCTTAGGATAGAATAAAATCAAGATTTTAAAAATCTTTGTGGAATTAATTTCTTACAATAAAGGACAAAACCTCTATTTCCGTGAAAATACTATATACCAAACATAACTAACTTTATCTAGTGTAATAATGATAAGATTCCTTCATAAAAGTATCCTCCTTATGATGTAGTACTGGATATATGTATGTAATTATCATGTGTGTACATTTTTCATTCGGGTTATATTAAGATAAGCAGTATAAAAAAAATATATCCTGCATAGATATATATATTATAGTTTATCATTGATTTTTTATTTTTCTTCTGTTTTGTTTATCATATTTTATTTTTCTATTTCGTAATTATGATATATTTATTGCTTTTTTTGAAAGCTCATATCGGTATTTCAACGATAAACAACTTCTTGTTCTATATAAAGGACAAATTCGACCTATCCTTGAATACGGCAGTCACCTTTGGATTGGAGCCCCAAAATACCTTCTAAACTTAATTGACTCAGTTCAAAGAAGAGCAATTCGTTTGATAAGCAATGACACCCTTACGTCTAATCTACAATCAATGGAACACAGACGTAAGATTAGTTCTCTTAGTCTTTTCTACCGTTATTACCACGGTCGCTGCTCTTCGGAACTTAAAGAACTAATTCCTCCTGCACCCACTCACAGCTGACAAACTCGTCTTATACTTGCCGAACATCCATACACGGTTAATATATGTCGACCAAGAACTGGCAGCTTCCAAAATTCCTTCCTTAATGCCACCGGTAAGCTATGGAATGCTCTTCCAGCGTCTGTGTTTCATCCTTCCTACAATCTGGATCTCTTCAAGAAACAGATAAATATATATACTTGCCATCTCCCCAACCCACACACAAATACGAACACAACACACGTTTCCCGTATGCAGCGTCCAGCCTCCCTGACTGAGCGTCATAGAGTGCACTGGTCTTGACCGGGTGAGCTCTCCTGCATGCGTTTACATAAAAAAAAGATATACATGAATAAAATAAAAATACCTCGTTACTTTTCTATGACTAATAAATTATTTTATTTTTTGCTTACCAATTTTTACTGCTTAATTCAATTCTACGAATAACCACTAAAATGATTACATTTCACAATGCCAAAGAATATTCAATATGGTTTCCTAAAAATAATCAGATGATGATTACTGTTGTGCAATTTGTGAAAAATTAAGGTTATTTAAATCTTTTTAATTTTTTTGTACCAATTTTATATATTTATAGTTAAATGTTGTAATGGTCGATATAAAAAAGTGAAAAAACAATATTATTTTTCGAGAAGGAAATTTTCTTGGCAAATTTATACATAAATTATAAGTAGTTCATTGTATCATCCACACATATTTTAGTGATAACCATTGTTAATTCCCTTAAAGTGTCCATTGATTTCGGAAGTTTCTGCGTGCCTTCTTTCACCATTGATTTTGGTTGAAAATGAAAAATATTGTCTTCCTTGCTTAAATTGAGAGACAAGTATTACTTTTTCTTCCATCCTCGACATAATAGAGAAGACATGGCTTGTATCTAAGCCACTGGATATGAAATTCTCTGCGAAGAATGCCTTGATATACAGTGAAAAGTTGGGCAAGATGCCTTTAAAAAATGCTTCGTTTAGACTTAAGATAGACCACTTCTTTGTTATGGGGTTCTCATTTGAGCGTCGTGATTCTTTAAAATGTTCCCAGTCTAATGTATAATTGTTTTTCATTACTCCAGTTCTGGTCCATGAGGAGACTGTAAAGACGACTTAAGCGGGAATTTAATTTAAAATTCAGCTATAAAATACGTCATTATTTTGCATTTTTTTCTATTAATCATATTCCAAAACAGAAAATTTAAAAATCTCATGTATGTATATCAAGTTTGACACTTCGAAATTGCCCTGTCATGGTGTAGTGGGAACGAACGACCTTAGAGAAGTCAAGGTCTCGGTCTCAAGCATTTTTTTCTTCACACTATTTGTGGTTAGTATTATTGATGGAGTTTTATAGTTATTTAAAACCCATTCATCCGATTTGTATGAGATAGTATATATAGTAATTTATGATGCAATATATTTATTTTTATTACGTTTAAATGTTGTATAATATATATTGTTAAGACATAATTATTTAAAATTATGTTTTTCTATACGTCCCTGATGTATCTCTGGGAGATCATATATTGTATTATAATATTTCATTTCCACGAAGGAAAGATAATTACGTTATAATTCACCCATCCAGTATTCGAAATAAATAAATTTTATTGAATTTTCTTGAATTCAATTCACATCGAGTATTACTCGGTGCGTTTTGCAATAAGAGATCACCATTTTGACCTCCATTGTTTTTTTCAAGTAAATATCTTGTAATAATAGTTAATGCGTTCAATAAAAGTAGTGAAACGATGTAAACTGTGTAATAAGGCAATAGTGTTATTAAAGGAATGAAACTGTGACATAAATCCTCGTGCTATTTTAATGGATATCATGATGTGATCGACATCGACCTTGAACCCGCTGTAACTCTTGTGACAAAACGAGAACAACGATTTAATTTCTACAATTTTTATATACTTTGCATTTACTTCATTGATCACTGGTCTACCCAGCTAATGACACGGGGCTTTTAATGACAGATTAAACTAATTTAATTGAGTTTCGAATCCTAGTTGCACCTGTGGCGTCCCCTTCCAGACCTCAGAGCACATACTCTGGGACTTACAGTTCTTATTGGTAGAATGGTTTTTTTCGATGAATTTCAAGGAAAGTGCCTCGTGACTCGTGACTCTTATTTTTGGTGAGAGAATCATCCCTATCATCCATCTCCATTTACTTTTAATCCGTGAATGCGATCTTTATCTCTTTCACGGGTTATTTCTCGCTAGAACTTCTATACTGTGGTCACAATTGCTCAGAGAGGACTCCCAATGGACTAACAGTTGCTTAACTAATCATAATCTGAATGAGCGCATCATCAAAGCTTAATTGTCCTTCGGTGTGATGCAGGTGTAAGGCAGGTAAAGTCAAGACCTTGCACTTTTTTTTACACATACTGCAGTTTATATACATACTATTTATGCATTTTTGAAGGTGAATCAATACTATATAAATAATTTTAATATAATCTTGTTTATAATCGTCTTATTTAAAGTAGTTTAACCGGCGAGGTGCTGCACGTGCGAGTTACACTGCGTGTTCTGTCAAATGTGGCCAAAACAAGCGAAATGATTTTGATGTTTAGTATATTACTCTATTTCTTAATGCTATTATTAAATAAATGTAATGATCGAAACGCAACAAAGTTCAGGAGCGGAAACTTATTGATATTAGGATGCAGGAGCAGGTTAACAATACAAAGAACTTGTTTTCGAAGCACGATTCTCGTTTATTATATTACAGTATTGCTTTCTTGTCCGACATTGCTTTTTTGGCATTCGCCATACCGGTCTAAAAGTCAACTGACAACTGGCAGAGCACTCGCGCCCCAAGACAGTAGCCCCAAAAATCAAATTAAAGATGACAGTTGCACCAACATAAAATGGAGCAACTGTCATAACAAATAAACTAGCGCATGCACACGCCGTGCAACATTATACAATTAAAACTAACATCATAAGATATGCATGTCGGGCGAGCGAATAAAAATAAAAGACAAAAAAACGTTTGGAGGCTTTACGGCATCAGCCTAAAGGAGCTGTATGAAGCTGATATCATTGTGTATATAATATAGGCACAAATTTTGTATCTTCGATCGGGCTGAGGTACTTAATTTAATC
This sequence comes from Glossosoma conforme, assembly GCA_022606575.1. NCBI lineage: Eukaryota > Metazoa > Arthropoda > Insecta > Trichoptera > Glossosomatidae > Glossosoma > Glossosoma conforme. The sequence continues at coordinate 710,493 of JAGTXR010000087.1, read as the reverse complement.
GGGGTATTGGTGAGTGGTTTGCAAGTTGCACTTGCATTAAATCATCGAGAGTAATCACGGGTAACCGCAGAGTTTCTCTCAGAGCGTCATTTCGACTACTTTTGTCTCTCATTTAAACTTGACCGACGTCCGCTGTATTTTTAATTTTATGTAAATAACCGATAATTTTTACAACTTTCATAAATGACACAAAGCGAAGAAATGTTTGGTAGAGAAATCATGTTTCGCAATTTGTTTACTCAAACGTTTTATAGGGCTGCAATTACTCATTTTTTTTTATGTAAACGCACATAGGAGAATATCAACAGATGGTGATAGTGATGCTGAAGTCTCCGAGGCAAATTTGGGTGTTTGTCAAACAATAAATTTAAGAAGAAAGAGTGATTAGCTCGACGTTTTCAAGGCCTGGAACATTAATGAACGAAATTTTAATGTAGCAATACTCTATATTTATAAATAAGAACTCAAAAATATTAAATATGAAAATGAATATATTGTTGTTACACATAGGCAACTTATTATTTTGTCAGTATTTTATTTAAAAAATGGCTAGTAAATATTAAAGAAATCGTTAGTAATATAAACATATATAAAGAAGTTAGTAAAACATAATAAATTGCAGTAGAAAAATATAAATTGGTAGAAAAATAATAAGTTGGCTGTAAATAATAAATAAAAGGACTATTTTATGTGATAATTATAAATTTATTTTTAAATTAATTACTAGGTGGGGAATGTTTCGAAAGGGAGAGTCACTATTGTGCGACTGTGAAGACCTGCAGACCTAAGAACCTAAGATCTTGCTCCATGTACCCAACAAACTGCACATCTCAAGGCCTTATGCTTGGCAACACACTGGCTATCGATGTTGCTAGATACTGGGCAGAAATAATTTGACGTCGCTGACACGAAGAAGAAAAAGAAGAATAATTAATTACTGTACATATTACATTTTTATATGGATATTTTAATTTTATAACTGTCCACATTCGTACTGCCACAGTGGATATTGCAAATTTATTTAATCTACTGGCAGTTTATGTAATCACTGCTAATTACTTTAATTACAAAAACTCTAAATCAAATTTTATTTCTACTCTTTTTTTATATTTTTATTTCTTATTCAAGATTTATTTTTCATAAGTAAATAAATTTATTCAAACATTGTTTATGTTATGTGGTCAAGTAAGACTCATTTCATATTGCATATTGAAATAAGAGCTTGTGTGAAAGTACACCGGAAGAAATTCTAATAAGCATTAGTTTATTCGTAATATTTGCGTCAATAAATTCCTTATTACAGTAAAAAACATTTAATTAATTTTAATGCCTTATACTCGTACCTATACTGTACTTTACGGTAATATACCGTATTAATTGCGTTTATTTAATTATTATATAAACTATTTGTTAGCAATTAACATAGATAATAATACTTTTACACATGTTATGTGACAATTCTTTTTGTATTGGTAAAATTGTGGACACAGTTAAGTATTAAATTGTCACAAAAAAATAGTCAAAATAGCTTCATTATTCAGATTGCTTGAATAAAGTACAAAATTCAGTTACATATGTAATTGTAATATAATTTGAATAGATAGTAGGATTTACGGAAATTGTTTTTTAATAAAAGGTATATTAAAGATAATAATATTGTTTATTTTAGTGGTCTTTTGACAGTGATGGATTGAGGAAGGCTACGAGTAAGCCGAAACCACAGTCTCTTAAACAGAGGCCATATCTTACGTGATCCATGTTAAAAAAAGGTAAATAAATAAATATTTATCATATTGATTTCTAAATATGAACAATTTTACTTAGAGTTTTAAATACCTATTTGTTCACAAATCAAGTATATGGGAAGCTGTAAATAAAATTAGTTGACTAATTACTTAAGCATACTTATTTGCGAAATGGCTAATAATAAATACATAAAAAAGTAAAGTTAATGTAATAAATTAGCAGTAGAAAAATTATAAATTGGCAGTAAATAATTAATGAATGGTAATAAATAATAGGTTAGGTGAGGTTAGGTGAGGTTAGGTGAGCTTTTCAGCTTTCTTTCAAAGCTGAACTCGGCGGACCATGGGATGAAGAACCTGTTCTTAAAGCAACAACCCTTAGAACAATAAGATGGAATCACAAAAGCCAAGATCTGTGGAAGACGTGGACCAACTTTGCACGAAAAGTAATGACCGCTAAAGAAGAATCAGAAAGGGAGCGCAGAAAGCGATAAGAAAATATCACCTGACTGCCACTCACGAGCAATACTTAACAAGTAGCCGGGTGGCAGCCGAAGAGGAGGGGTTTTAGCCGGTAGGAGTCCGGCACTACCCAGGTAGAATTCCTGGTGTGTTCATGATGAATTTCCCCTCCAAAAAAAAAAAAAAAGGTGAGGTTAGGTGAGGTTAGGTGAGGTTAGATTGGGATTACATTTTATCTGCTAATTATTCATTAGTCTTTACGTTAAATACTGGCACTATTTAATATATAACTGCAATTTTATTTTTTAAAACTGACCACATTCATACTGACACACTAGATTAAATATGTTTAAAAATATGCGCACTTGAATAACAATTCTCGGGCTTAACGTGAAGATACAGATGTTATCTTTTTATCTCGTCCATTTATCGCGGCCCTTTCCTTAGAGTACTTCTTTTGTTTCGGCCGCCCTTCCAAGAGGCATCGTCCTCGACAGAATGAAACGTCGGAATTGTAATCTCCCTGTAATTTTGTGATATGTGAGTAAGCGGGCTGCGATTAGACTCTCGATTAAATGCGGAAGTCAAATTAATGGCTTTTATAATAATTACAGGCACTTGATGTGTTAAAAAAATCGTGCATTTTTTTGTGTGTTTTGGACCTTGTTAGAAACGTTAATTGCTTCTATAACAATATTAATATACGATACTTTTAAAACAAATTGAAAGTATGTTTTGAAAATCAAAGACTATTGTTAAATATATTTTACTTTTATTCAATTAATGGACAGTAAATATTAAGCAAACGGTCAGTAAAAAATACCTAAAAAAAGTTTAGTTCAAAATAATCATTTTACAGTAGAATAATATCAATCGGCAGTAGAAAAATAATGAATTGGTACGTTAGGTTAGATTAGGTTTCCATTTATAGGTTATTTATTTATTAGTTTTACATTAGTTTTGTACAATATTTAATATTTTACAGCCAATTTAATTTAATAACTAACCACATTCATACTGTTATAGTGGATACTGCCAATTTATTTAGTCTACTAATAATCAATTTTATTTACTGCTATAAATCAGATACCCGCAACACCCAGACAGAAATCGCGAAGCAGCTTTTGAGATCCACACAACCTCTCACATCCGGCCCTGAAAATAAGAGACTCGAGCTCTAGCAACAAGTGTTATCAGAGGATTTTATTACTTTAAAGCCAAAACTGGCAAAAACCTTGACTGGTGGATTTGAAAATCCCTGAACAGATTAAGTGGAGTTGGTAAAACAAAAGACAACCTCGAGCGGTGGGTAATGCTTCGTCAGGGAGAGTCACTATTGTGTGACTATGGAGACCTGCAGGCCACCTCATACCTAAGACCCTGCTTCTTGTGACCAACAAGCTGCACATCTCATGACCTAATGGTGGGCAACACACGGGCTATCGATGTTCCCAAATATTAGGCAGAAATAATTTGACGTCGCTGACACGAAGAAGAAGAAGATTTACTGTCAATTGGTTTAACTTACTGCCAAAACCTTGAATTAGTTACTGAACAATGAAATATGGGCATTTTAAAATTATACTTGTTATTAAATAATGATGTTGAATGTGCTTTTTTAGCAATACACAATACCATAAAAAGCTCAATTGTTTTTTAATAATGTCTTGTAATTTATTTTGATTTAATTAATAACAAAACATTAACATTAATAACAAAACCTGACGACATTATTTGATCGTAATATAAATCGAGTATTTCAATATGAATTAATGGCGGAAAAATATAGACTATTTAATTAAGTATTTTTCATTTAATATCCATTTTATTTTTATTTTTATTAAGATCACTTTATTGATTTCTCGAGCTTACATAATGTAATATGAACAATTACGTAATCTTATTAAGTATTGAAAATACTTTAAATGAGTAATAATAGTCACATAAAAGTGTTTTTAATTTATTTACCGCATTTAATTTAATTTTTACAGGAACCGTTACTTCAGAAATTTATTAAATACCTATAAAAGGTGTGCAAGTTAACCGACAATTGTCAGTTAATTTTTTTAGTAATTTAAGTACAGTTTCATTGCATATACTTGTATTTAAAGCCTTTGATGAAATGTTGAATAACAGTTTGGTAAATATGCCATGTTTTGGACACACTCGTACGTCATAATTATGTTTTTTGATTAAAAATATTGAGTACACACAGTTTTTTTAAGACGACTTTTTTTAAAGAATCTCTACTTTTTTATAAAATTTACTGGATATTACTTAGTACCTTTTAAAGATATTTTGATTGTTTGAATTCTATATAAGTTGAGTTCTTTTCGCGACACTTTCTGGAACTAATGTATAACGTGAAAAAAGTATTTGAAGTACTGTGGAAGATAGTTTCTTCCTACCACTAGATAAACTTAGGACTTCCAAGGTGATTTTTCAATGTTAAATTTATATAGAGCACATTTATACCCGGTTGTCAAATACGACACCAACTTTTAGATAAGAGCCTCTTACACTTGCGATCAGATCAATTCGATTCGAATAAGAGCTGTATGTTTGATAAAAATATCCCTTTGAAAGGTCTGATTTCCAATCTATGAGACATATACGTTATATCGACACCTTAAGACATAGTAAGTCTACTTTAACGGATCGAATAATTATAATTTAAGAATTAATTTGAATTAAAAAATTAAATAAGTTAAAAATATTTAGTTTTGATTCACAATTTATTTTAATTTATTGAAGATGGTCTTCAGGAAGGCCGAAACATGTAATCATTAAAATAAGTTGTGAATCAAAACTAAATATTTTTTATTTATTAATTTTTTAATTAAAATTAATTCTCAAATTATAATTATGCAGTTTCACCAAGTATTGTCAGTTGATAACCTTTATGGGATCGAATATGGTATTGCTTTTCGGAATTTTTTCATGGATCTTGAATGTACACACCACTACTAAACTCGAAAAATCTTTTTCGAGTACCTTTACACTATTGACATAATATATTTACTTAAAACAAACATATCAAAATCTTTTTTCACCCTTAAATATCTGGAATGCTCTCCTAGCAGCTGTTTCTTTTCAAATATAATTCGAATATCTTCACGAAGTAGATTAGTAAATAGTTGCAATCTCTACAATATGTAAACGCACACAATCACAAGACATACTTTTTACACGCAACGTTCAGGCCACCTTTATATAATCCACTGAAGAGTAATGTTTCTTATGCGGGTGTTCTCCCACGTGTGTCTATACAACATATGTATATAATTGTTAAAAATTGTTTTATAACACAGACATAACTTCACAGTCTTATTACTGCATGGTTTACATTCAACTATTCTCTTAGATCATTTTACCGGCTTATTACAGGGATCGATCACGTGACCTTTGTATACACTTTACTTCGTGATCAGAAGACTCCAATTCCTCAAACTTTATCGAAAATGATTAAATATTTTGTAAGGTATTTTATATTGTGTTATCCCAATCGATCCAATTTTTTTACGAAAAGCAATCGGTCATATTGACCCTTAACACTGACATCTTCTTTTGAATGGTTTTCAAAATAAATTATTTTATATAGATGATAAATGTTAGTTCAAATTAAACACTTGAGGATGTATTACTTACACAAAATGAACTTATGTCTTTGAAGAGTACAAAGATTCACTTCAATATGTCACCAATTAACAAACAGAAACGTTGCAACAGTTTCTGTCTGCAACTATCAATTAATCAGTACAAATAAGTATAAAGTCACTCACTTGAGTGAACAACTCGCGACTAAAGTTCTATCATTTGTCTTTCACGTCACGAAGGTAATTAACGGCAACAATCTGTTAAAACCAGGAGAAATATTTCATCGTGTGTAGGTGGCACCATTGGTCAGCATTTCAGCGTTGGCCAACCATTTGAAGCTAATGGTGCGATACATGCTCTCGAGCCAAGTTTTGAAATATTAACCACCGTCAATAATTGCAGATAATCATAAAAGACCAACTTATCGCTAACGACGCCATTTAATCTTGGCAAATATGTCACTCTGAGTCTCACTCTCTCGTCGATTTTGAAATGTTCGATATTAATGAAACTATGTTTCAGTGGAGCTTACTCAGTTAACGACTATGAACCTTATAAAGATGTCGCTTGTTGCGTAAAATAATGATTTAATGTCATTAAATCTGTGATATAAACTAAAGTACCAACCTTGAGAACCGCATGTTTTTTTTAGAAACTACTTTTCAACTACGAGTATAAAACTCTAAAATAAGAGCATATATTTAATCACCATCTCGTATATATGATACACTTCTTTAACATCCACTGCCTAATTGATGAACGGTCACCTCATATTGACGCCATAAAAATATGACAGCTACTTTGTAGTAAGTAATCCTTGAAACTAAAGCTTAACCGAGAATTATCTATGTAGCAATAGTAGTATCCAAGGTATATTTGGGTGTGTGTTGAGTCCGATGCTTTCGAGGCCTGGATCACTTGATCATAAGAGGTGGCTCAACCCAATGTAATATATATATATAATTATAAAATAAATATATGATACACGGGTATATTTATATAATTGGTTATTTTTCATGAAAAAATATAATATTAATCACCTTAGAGAATTCAACGCGCGGTAATTTATCAAACCTATTTTAAGCACTTACTAAATGTTATAACGAACTGCTTAACTTTGAAAACCCAATAAGATAAAACTGAAATTGAGTATACGCTGGCAGATAGAAGAGAAAGTAAATTTATTTTAAATTTATTTAATTATTGTTATATTTTAGGGTTTTGTGATTGTAAGCAGCTTTAAAAAAATAATAACAAAATACTAAATGTTTGAAGCTGGCAGTTTGATACTTCTTATCTTCAGATCGCATAAAAAACCATATTTAAATATCAACGTTCCATTTATTTATTTGAAACTATAAATAAGTCACACAATATTGCCAGACACAAATCGTTCACTTGTACAATAATATTGAATAAAAAAAAAGTGTTTAAAAACAACAATTTCTTCACTGAAATAGCAATTTCTTTTGTCGGCAATTTTCTTCGGTCGCTTTAAAAATAGGAAGGTTGCAACGCCAATGCGCACTCACTGTAAACATTACAATAACAATTATACTTTTAAATATTGCTTCCAATGTTGCACTTTTTGTATGGCAGGCGTTTCTAACATTTTTAATCTGCTGGGTTGCTTTAATTTGCAATAAAATGTCATGAGTTTTAAATTGATTGAGCTATTTTACGTGGACGATTTCTCTTTGCTAATATATATCATCGAAATTGATATATATTAGCAAATGTATTTTTTAAAAAGAGCGGGTATCATTCAAAATAACAATAGCTTATAGAAATGCTTCGTCATCATCATCAGCAGATGGACGTAGCTTAATGGTTATAGTATTTGCTTGCCAAATCGAAAGTCGTTTTGATCCCCGACGGAGATTTATTTTTAATCGATTTCTAGGCTCTATAAATACTTGTAGTTGGTGTGAATTTAATCCCTCACCCATTCATAGCCTATTAATCGAAATTAGTGGTAGGAGATAGTCGTACCGTGAAGACCACTCATTTTTAGTGAATTCCTGTAATATAAATGTCGGGCTGTTGTCTTTGACGTTGGCGGATCAACACTCACCATATAATCCACGGATGAAACTTGAGAATCTCTATCACCATATGTCGGTATTCTCGTGTATGTGTTAACATATATAAAACACCATTATAATCAACATGTTCGCACTCCTTACTAAAGCATATGTTTGTCATAAACTGCCGCCACGAAGCTCTGTCAACCGCTACGGTTCTCGCCTCATCCCATGTCAGCTGTGCCTCCTGAAGATTCCTTATTGAAAAGTACATTTTTACTTTTTTAAAGATAAAACGCTATTCTATAAATTATCATTATAAGAGCCATCTATATCACCATATATCATTTATAGAGCCACACATAAGCCTTTTGTATTTTTTACAGGTAATGTGTCAAGATTTTCAAACCTGAGCAATGATTTTATGACATTACAAGGATAATCTTCAGGGTTAACAAATTCGTCAAACCTGAAGATGGCCCTTGCAATGGCGTTCGAAATATTGGTACAGAGCAAGTCACCACACACGGCTAAGCTATAAACCACAATACTAAATCTGGCCGTGAAAACCTACGAAATAATACCAGAAAAATGCTTGCGTGGGCCACAGTTTGGAGTCGCTAGAATTATTCGTTTGTATATTGTTTTCACTGCGATACTTTTTACACTTATTCCCCCCAAATTTTTCATGGATTTTGCGCTTAATTATGCACGATTGTAAAATACAGCATTGGGACTTTTACTCCGAGAGATTTCAGTGTTATAATCACATTTAATGAGACATTTATTTTGTATTATATACAGCGGTCTATGAATAATTCATCATGATAATTAAAATTAAATTATTTTTCAGTTGTGTACAGTTTATCGTCCGCTAATTGGGTGCCAAATTGATATGCAAATATTTAAGCAATTATATTAGAATTTATATTGTATAAAGCTACTGGTTAATGAGAATTATAGAAAAGCATTTAAAGTATAAGCAGGTTTCGCTTCCAATAATCTAGGTGCATTACGAGTATTATGCCTGTAGATTACGTCATTATTTCAACGATAAACAATTTCTTTTTTTGTATAAAGGACAAATCCGTCCTATCCTTGAATAGGGCAATCACCTTTGGGTTGGCGCCCCAAAATACCTTCGAAATTTGATTGACTCAGTTGAAAGAAGAGCAATTCATTTGATAAACAATAACATTTTTACGTCTAACTTGCTATCAATGAAACAGATACGAAAGATTGGTTCACTTAGTATTTTCTAACGTTATTACCATGGTCGCTGCTCTTCGGAACTTAAAGAACTTATTCCTTCTGCAGCCACCCACAACCGATAAACTCATCGTATACTTACCGAACATCGTATACATGGATAATGTGTGTCAACTAAGAACTGGCAGATTCCACAGTTCCTTCCTTAATGCCACCGGTAAGCTTTAGAATGCTCTTCCAGCGTCTGTGTTCCTCCTACCTACAATCTGAATCTCTTCAAGAAACAGATAAATATATACTTGCGATCTCCCCAACCCACACACGAACACAACACACGTTTTTCGTATGCAGCATCCAGCCTCCCTGGCTGAGCGTCACAGAGTGCACTGGTCTTGACCGGCTGTGCTCTCCTGCATGCGATTACTTAAAAAATAAAAACGAATGCTTCCGAAGGGAGAGTCACTGTTGTGCGACTTCAGAAACCTGCAGACCGCCTCATACCTAAGATCCTGACTCCATGTGCCCAACAAGCTGCACATCCCAAGAGCTAATGCTGTGCAGCACACGGGCTATCGAGGTATATATACTGGGCAGAAATAATTTGACGTCGCGACACGAAGAAGAAGAAGATAGCTCATAATATTATCGTTGACAAAGATGAAATAAATTCACTCTATAATTCAAGGATGTCTTGTTAATATAATGAAAAATTTGCCAATAAAAAATTAAGCAATATAAAAAAACTACAACAATGCGTTCTTCTTTAAAATTAGCTATTTCATATGTGCGCCAATTATCTCAGATCTAGATTACAGAATCGCAAAAAAACTATTTGATGTACTTACATTGTATACACTTGACATGATTACTACAATGTCGTTAGATGGTAATTTCATTGGTTGAGCCAATTTGGATTAAATACATATACAATGGTTTGATTTGAGATGGTTTTAATATTGAATTGAGGCGTTTTAATCAGGTGAGATGATTTAGGTGTGCACTAGACTGAAAGTGGTGTACAATAGATTGTTGCAAAGATTGTGGGGCATTGCACACAGTGTTGGCATGCACGTTACACATTAAACACTGTTGCAATCATGAAAAGTGAGAGTACGCAGCGTTGATCTATGGCTCACTTCCCTTGGCAGTGAATTCCTATCTTTTTGCATCAAATTGCCATAGGCGGAACGTAGTTATTTGACTTTTTAGCAATGAAAATAGCTTAAAAAATACTGACACCCATGTGCACAGACATTCTTTGACTCAAGGTAACCAACTTAACACCTGTTTGCAGATAAGTTTCAAGATTTGAAGTGAGTCGAGAGTTGAGGCTTTCTCACTTTAATCATTTTAAAATAAAGTAGCAATTAAAGGTTGGTTTACTTTAGGAATGTCTATGTATTCGGGTCTTAAGTTGGTTATTATTTTTTTGTTTGTGACCTCAAAAAATATTTTTTTATGACATTCATAATCTGGTAAAGTTATTTCCAAAAAGGTTGCAGTTTTTTGACAAAAACTGATAAATTAGGATTTAAATGAAATCCTTTATTTTTCAAATTCATTATATTTTAGAATATTCTAAAATGCATATTCCGTAGCTTAAAGTTTAGTTAATTAATGTGTTTTTTAAAGTTGTTTATGACCGCTGCTTCTTTGAATTCACAAAATAAATACTTTCTGGATCATAATCATAAAAAAATTTACAAGTCACACTCTCTCTGAAGCTTCTTTGAGAGAAAAATACATCTGTACCATAAGAGAAACCTAACTGTTATTAAAATTCCTTCCTAAATACCCCCCATAGGCTTAAGAGTGTTCTTCCAGCATATGTTTTTCCTTTTTAATACAATGTAGTATGACAGTGGAGAACAATCAAAATCAATTTATTCAAGAAACAGATAACCCTTTTACTCTTAAGGTATTTACTCTATATATTATGAGTGTCGACCAATAAGTAAAATTTCTGAATTTTCTTCTAGAGCGCCACTATTATTAAGCTCAAAAACGTCTTTTCAGATCTTGCCTTTTCTCTTTCATACAATATTGCTCTCTTTATGAAATAAATAAATATATATTAACAATCTCCTAAACTATTACACAAACACAACACATAATTTGTACATGCAGCTTTCAAGTGTTCTAGTTGCATGTGATATATTAGCATATAGCCTACTGACATAAGCCCATCTATTAACTTTTTATATCTGTTTTACCTCAATCTTTTGTAAATATAGTTCAGATGCTAGTATGAATGAATGATTTTTGCATATTTTTTTATAATTGACAGCTTTCATATTTTATTATTTGGTAAATATATTTTAAAATATTTCAATTTCAATTTATTTCTCAACATTACATTTTTTTACAAATTTAATGCGTCATTGAAATACAAGTAGAAAAAATATATAAATATACGTCTTTATGATTAAGTACACAGAAAAACAAAGAAATAAAGACGAGCAACAGAAGGTCCTAATGCTCATCAAACAGACGACTCCAACAAATAATTCTTCCAAACAAATTCGTGGAGTTCATGCCTGAATTGGGCCTTCCTTGCGTGGAGTATATCAACATCCGAGGCGATCCCAAGAGGCATAGTCTCTGGCAGGTTAGTGTTACTCTTTGGGAGATCGAACAATCTGTGCTTCCTTATTCTCAGATATTTATTGAGGGACATATAAAACGACAACATGGACTGACGATATAAGAAGAATAGCGGGAGTGACCTGGATGCGGAAGGCGGAGGATCGAAGAGGATGGAGACTCATGCGGGAGGCCTACGTTCAACAGTGGACGGACACAGGCTGATGATAATGATGATGATATAAAACGATTTTCATCAAAATTTCAGGATTCCCGAACACGCCACGCAACAGCTGGAAGAAATGCATACCTAAGCACACATCCTATCAGTGTATATATGAAAACGATCACATACTTTTCACAATGCGCCACTGGTTGAATAGTATTTGTAGCCTTTACATTGAAGTGCATAGTTGCAATACTCTGCTTGTTTTTAATTGTTTTACCGTCCAGAGGCCAAAATCGTGATTATTTCCGCGATAATTTGGCTTTTTAATCAATGCCAATAAACAACGCGAACCCCACTGTCGGAATATAAAATGCACCAGTCCGAGCACGTACTTGCAGTATGGCTGTTAATAGAAACTTTTCAGATTTTTCATTCATGAAAAAACAACACGGTCATTTACTTTACACAGCGCATGTAACTCGTTTTTTAAAAAAAAAACCTACATTGTAAAGAAAACAAAGAGGCTTAACTAATACGCCAACTCATCATACCTTTTGTCATTATATAGATTCAAATTGTGTTGGGTTATAGCAACTGTTGTCTCAAAAATTGCTTAAATAGTACCCATATGCTCCACCTTAGGAATAGTAAAGAGGAAGAGATTATTAATTTGCAATGTATGTTATGCATGCATTTTGCTTAAATTTCAAAATGGATGTGGCACTAAAAAAATATTATTTATGAAAAAGAAAATAATTTTATTTTTACTGATCTTAACAATATTTTTTGATTCGAAGGCACTTAACTGTCAACACTCATTAGTCACTTACAAATATAATGTTTTGAGAGTACCAGATTAACCGGCGGGCATATAATAGTGGTTAAAGCATTTCCTCGCCAAACCGAAAGTCATGGATTAGACCCCCGACGGAGATTAAAAAAAAGATTTTCAATCGATTTCTAAGATCTAAAATACCCCTGGTAGGTGTAAATTTGATCCCTCACCCGTAAAATGACAGTCATAGCCTAATTATCAAAATTGGTGGTAGACGAAAGTCGTCCCGTGAAGACCACCCATTCAAAATGAATTCCTGTAATAATAAGGATAGTGCGTAAATGTCTGTAATTTATGATGTTGGCGGATCAGTACTCCACGTGCAGCGCTTAGCCATATGTAGAAATGCTAAGCGTCATAGATGAATCTTCAGAATCACTATGACCATCTGTCGGTATTCTCCTGTATGTGTTTACATAATAAAAATAATAGCAAGATTTCACGTGACTTGAACGCTAATAAAAACATTTTAAGAGATGACAGTGTAAAACCCTTGACCACTTACATTACTATTGTATAATTGCCACATGTCAGTGCTACCTCAGTATTTATAATGCTATATTCTGAGCGAGGTTATCATTCAAGTTGTTTTCTTTAGAATTCAACATTCAATTATAAATAAGTACTTTCCCTTTTGAATTAAAACGTCATTGGAGTATTTACTCTTATAAAATATGATGTGACATCTTATTACAAGAACATTATTTGGACAGACATTACCACATAACGATAAGGTCAACGATCAACAGTTTCGATTGAACGTCATAGCCCTCTAGATGGATTATAATCAGCTTGTGTCCGTCTACTGTTGAATGTAAGTCTCCCGCATGATTCTCCATCCTCTTTGATCCTCCGCCTTCCGCATCCAGGTCACTCTCGCTATTTTAATTATGTCGTCAGTACGTCTCAGCCAATGCTTCGTTTGCTAGTTCTTGGGTGCCATTCCAATACTTTTCTTTCCCATCGACCGTCGTCTCTTCGACAAATATGTTCTGCCCATTGCCACTTGAGTGTGCCTATTCGTTGGGTAGCATCAACTACTTGAGTTCTTCTGCGTATTTCCTCGTTTCAGATTTTATCTTTTAGCGATACTCCGAGCATGGATCTCTCCATAGCACGCTGGATGACCTTTATTTTATGGGTAGGACTTATTGTTAAATTCCACTCTGATATATAGATGGATAGAAACATATTTTCGCTGTCCTCCTGGATGAACTTACATAAAAAACCTTTCAATTCAAGCCATTAGTTTAGTATGTAAAGAAATATAAGCAAAGATAGTTAATTTCGTGATAACAAACTATACATAAATTAAAGAAAATATAATAAAATAAATATGATTTATTTGTGCGCCTGAAAAATGATTTTATTTACATGAATTTTTTAATTTTTATTAGAATATTATTTTATTATTTCAATATTCTAATCTACTTTTATAGATCATTGACTATATTACAATATTATTATTACTGAAATATACATCTACTATACATAAAATTCTTTTTTCAACGCGTCAATCCAAGCACAAAAATAACGGCAGAAGCGGGATGCGAACCGCGGACCTTGGAAACCAACTATGCCCAGGTATTCATACCGCTCGGCGAACTGCGCCATTGCTATGCCTAGACTGACTTGCGCTGAAACTAGTATTTATATCATTGTTATTATCGTACGACAGATGTCGCCATAGTATATATTCAAAGTATGTATATTTTTATTATTATTCTATCAGTCTTCATTTATTCACAAGCTTAATATTATTACTTTCCGGCAGTCTATTTATTTTAGTAATTACCACTCCCGCGGTTCGCATCCCGCTTCTGCCGTTATTTTTGTGCTTGGATTGACGCGTTGAAAAAAGAATTTTATGTATAGTATATGTATATTTAAGTAATGATTTTATTTAATAATAATATCAGTTCTGTCAGCTGCCATTTTAAATTCCCATTATCTCTTATTTTCTACTAAGATATCTGCATCTGAGTGTCCATCTGGGAACCTATATAAAATTCCAGACGACTTCCAGGGCAGAGCTCGAGGACGTGAGATGGCTGCTATAGTATTTAAGGGGATATTTTTGTGTGATTCTTTGGTCAGATATTTTAAAATGATTCGATGATTAGCCCAGGTTTCCTTTAGTATTTTACTATTTCATAATAAGATGAACAAGAACTGGCAAACGGAGCGTTGACCTACCAGAAGAATAACGGGAGTAGCAGGAAGTGTGGAAGGCGGAGGATCGAAGAGGAAGGAGACTCATGTGGCAGGCCTACGTTAAGCTGTGAACGGACACAAGCTGATGATGATGATGGATAAGATGATTATTAATACGATTTATATATTTTCTTCTTCATAACATTTATTTCTTTTACTGAAAACATTAATCCTTTTACTGAAAAACTATACGACAAACGAAGTCATTTTTATAAAGGAAGCACAATAAAAGCAGCAGAACAATATTTAAATGCAATTAAAGTGTTTGTTTTTTCATATTGTACATTTTCATACGATAACATACCGTGTTTAACATGTTTTTGTGTACACAAAACATGTCATAACATGTTGTCATAAAAGAGTTGTGCATTGATGAAATAATAAGTCACCGCGCAGGCGCATTAATCATCAGCTGAGGCCATGACCGCGAAAGTTGTCATGAAATTAGTCGAGCCAGTTTGAAAGGTTCACTGACCTTTACCTGGCGCCTCTTGCAATAAGTGCAATGCAAGCAAAAATGCAAGGAACAGGTTTGCATCCGAAGCAGCCGTATAATATCGAGCGCGATTTCTTGACTTACCGATTTGCAGTGATTGTATTATAAATATATATAAGGCAAGAAAAGAGGCTTGTAGTTTCTTAGTAAGTGTACACGTTACACATATCAGTAATGTGCATCAATGCCTGTAAACGTAGTCAATAGTTATACATTGAAAATAATAGCACGATACATAAGTATTTACCTTAATAATTGATATTTATTAGAATTTTAAATTTTTTACATGTTATTCAGGATAAATTTCTTCGATTGTAATTTTAACATTTTTTTTTTTAATTTTATACAACTACTGACTCTCAGTGAGTGGAGCACCGGATCACCATTGGATGACTACGCGAAGGCGCATCCAGTGCCCCTTAGTCGAATTTACAGTAAGTCTAAACTACAGTCTCATAAACAGACGTCATACTCAACGTGATAAATGTAAAAACAAGGTAAAAAAATACATTTATATTATTGATAAAGGTGATCTTATTTTTTACCAATTTTACAAGCTAGAAAACATGTAATAAACACCTACCGCGTTATGTTTTTTTCGATTTTATATTCCTTGAAATATTAAAATACAAAATAATGTTTATTATTATGAGGCAAATAGGTAAGTAATATTATGTTTAAATAATTAGCAGTCCTCAAACATTGCCACGGACCGATAATTGATTCACGTAGATTGGTGGATCGGTCTTTTTAAGGGGTACAGGTTAAATACCGCTGATGCGAATGATACCGTTGAAAAGGTTTTCTCGTGATGTGTAAGTACATAATCTTTATCACATCAGTTCATAATTAAATGTGGACAGTCGTGCGTACTGTATATTGCCAAAGTGTCAAGTGTCTTCCGTTGCTGGTATACAACACGTGGCAACCCAACAGCGGACGTGTTTTCTCTGAGAACAAACGCATATACTGATACGAGAAGTTAGATTAGATCTCAAATGACTGATACTAAACTAACATTGTATTTGGTAGTGATTTTCTTATGTACATTTCAAATTCATTATTAAATTTATAACATTTTATATTCATTGATGACTTATCACTTTGTTTAACCTTTGAAAATATATAGAACCACATATTTATGGAATTAAAAACACAGGTTACATAATGAAAAAATAACGATTAATATAATTTGAAAACATTAACTAAAAAATACAAAATAATAGCCAATATAAAACAGTAAAAAACAGAAAACGAAAAGTAAATAAAAGTACAATAGACAGCCAAAAATACCGAAAAACGACAAACATAGAAAAGTGGGTTGATATTAGTGACAAAACAATATATAGTACTCGTATAATAAATCTATTCCTGTGACATAATAGTGATATAGTACAGAACTAAAATAAAGTATGAAATATTTATCTTTTTAACACGAGTAGTATTGCCATAACATTTGTATGGAGGATCTTGATTAACGGCTGTGAGACACGTTGCTTATCTGAAAAAGGCTCAGCCATAATCAAGGAAGAAAAGCACCTAGTAAGAACCATCTCAGAGAAGTGAGCCCAATGGATCGGTCACACCATGCGCCACGATGGTCTTCATCACGACATTGTGGAAGTAATGGTTGAGGGTTGAAACTTTAGAGGACGCCCTAGACGGGAGTATTTGCAGCAAGTGTTCGAGGATATGAGTTGTAGTTCTTATGCTGAGCTAAAAATAGTTGCAGAAGATCAAGAAGAGTGGAGATATCGTGATGCAAGATTTACGTAGAAGACGAGTAGTACAGACATTTGTTAACAGTAATTGACACAAAATATTACTGTGTGGAAAAAGGTTTTTTTTGCATACCTAAACTTTAATTAATTAATGAGTTTTCGTTAGTATACAACTATAAAAGAAAAATCATAATATTCATTACATGAGAAATTACCAAAATATTTCACTTAATGAACGGAATGTATTACTTATTACTTACATTCTTTATTTTATTTACATACAAAATTCTCTTTTTATCTTGCCTCAGTTTGAATTCTATATATTTACTTAGTGCGAGCCTGTTTGTATGACAGTTAGACAAATTACTCCAATCCGGCCTAAAGAATGTCTTATGTAATGCCTACCAAGGCAGCTTGATTTCATAAAAAAAGAAATTGAACACAAAAAGTGTGATAGTATGCAACGTTTCTTAATGTTGACATAAGCATTGTTAACGCGCATATAATAATCCATTAAATGAAAATAATGAGTCCGTTGCTAATGTAATTATTTTATGGGAGTTTATCGCAATTTATGTTTTACACACAATACTTTTTCTTCCATATACGTTACCTAGTTTGAGCTGGTCACAATTTGCCGCTACGGTACTAGTCATATCCCATTCCAAGTCAATGTCCGCCAAATACATTCTATGTATGGTTTCTGATACGATTTCAGAACAGCGATGGCGCCTAAAAAAGGTAGTTTTATGCGACATTTGAAAAACAAGTCCTATCAAGATTCACTTTTGTCTCTTGATCAATTGTATAGGCTGCAGTGTCTGTTCTCTCACCTCGACATTCGTCATAAAAAGTCGAAACATACCTCGAGTATTTTACGCAAACACCTGTCTTCAAAACTCTTTATACATCACTGAATAGGTTTTAGGTTAGGTGTCAAGAATCGCATGTATTACCCCATAGAAGGCTTACCCGTTCATGGACGCTACTTTTCTTCCCCATTGACCATCATCTGTTCAACAGATATGTTCTGCTCATTGCAACTGAGTGTGTTTATTCGTTCGGTAGCTTCCACTACTTGAGTTTTTCTTGGGAAATCTTCGTTTCAGATGCTATTCTTTAGAGACACTCCAAGCATTGTTCTCTTCATGAGTGACCTTTCATTGGGTGACCTTTGATTTTATGTCTAACACTTGCTGTTAGATTTGATGTCAATGCGTCATAAGTTAATACTGTGAGGATGCATTGGCTAAACGCCTAAGTTTTAAGATATTGCGGATTTTTTTATTTAAAAATATACTTCAATTTTCCAAATGCTGCACATCTCATTTGTACACCCATGTCAATTTCTTTTGAGAAGTTACATCATCCTTACCTCGTCCCAAATCGCTTTTGTATACGTTCCCGAGGGATATCCACATCAGATAATTAACCAGACATAGTTGAGATGTTTACCTATATAGTTTTTAAAAGGTTAGTCCAATGCATTAAACATTTAATAAAACTATAGATTAATGTAATATAGCAACTTACAAGACCATACTCAACACTGGCTACGGCATGTTTAAATTATTCAGTTTTTTTTTTAAATTTGAAAACAAGAATATAATTTAAATACTTTTAAAAATAACTTTCGAATAATCGGATTGAAGTACATTTTATTTGCTGGCATGAATGTGTAACGTTTATCATTCAATATCCGGTGCTTAATGTAATTTGTCGTATTTGGATATACTTGTTCATTTTTTCATGCGATCGTTTCCTGTGAAACTTCAGTCACGACCCAATAGTTCAATGATGATGGTAATTGCGCTAATCGGCCAAATATATCTTTGGTTCGAGGCCCAGTCGCGGCTTATCTAACTATTGTTGAAAAATAATGTGATCGATTTAGAGATTTGGAGGCTGTATCTGAGATTATCTAAGATTTCGTAAGGTCTGAACCGATAGAAATTCAATGACGCAGCAAAAAATGATTTTATTGATTTGCATTAGGCATTGTAAGTGCTGTACCTAGAATTGAGGTTCAGGTGTACTTAGGGCATAAGTGCTTTTTAATAAATGTTTTTTAATAATTAAACTTCATGGTATGGACTACGGAACACACGTTAAGCCGTTTACCTCTCCTAACATTCCATCAACGAGGTTCTCGTTCGATCACCGATGTTAAGCAACATTGCAATTATATGACAAAAAAACATTGAATGCTTTTACTTTTTTACCTGGAGGGTCCACATGGAAATAAAGACGGTTCCCGGGAGCTTCCAGGGCCTGCGAACTTGCATAGACTGCGGCTTAAGTAACAGAGAATTATTTGGGTTTTTAATGATCAGGATTTTTTAAAGGAGATTGGATGATCAGTCCGACACTCCCGAGGCCTGGATATTTTTTTTGTCCTTAAAGGGTTGGTCGAACCTTCCGGGTGCATGTTTAGAGCTTAATTTTTTTTTTTTTAAAAGTCAAGGTTGGTCGAGACGCTGTCGGCTTTTACTTACTCATTTTTTCAGTGTCAGAAGCTTGTTAAATTAAATAATATTTTAAGGATGTTAAATAATTTTGTATAAAACAATACATAATGTCAAAATTTATTTTCATTTTATTTTGAGGTAGAGAAATTAAAAATTATTAGAACTGCAGTTAACACAGTGATTTATTGTCAAAATACATCTAATCAACAGGCTTTTGAATTATTTTTGAATGTAGGATTGTTAAGCCTATTGCAACGTAAAAGAGAAGCAGTTATTCACAAGAAAATAACACAACATCAATTCACAATCAAGAGTCTGATAAAGTCATTTTACTTCCATATACAATAAAGGTAAATCATTGAACGCAGCATTCATTATTTTATTATAAAGGGTGTAGTTATGATTGAATGCGGTTCTGGCAAACTTAGAAGGAATGCACTAAATAACCTTCATATTCCTAAATCTATAGACACTGCTTGATCGTATATTTGTGATTGCCGTACTTAGACGTTAATCATGCCAAATACATCATTGTTATACGAATACGCAATTCCTTTGATAAACATCCATAGACGGTATTGTGCTATTTGAATCGGCTTAGTAGTATACTTATTTCATTACAGAAGTAATGTGCAATTTCTAGGATAATTCAAATGTTAAAAGTTCTTCAAAATACACTTGCCCTGCATCAATCAATACGCTTGTGGAGACATGTCTGTCATACTTAGAAGACATCCTGAAAGTCTTCGAAGGCAAAGTCTCTCAGAAATGTTGTAACATGCTTTTGGATGATACTCATAATTAGATACGTCATATATATTGGCTGAACACTCGTGTAATAAAAAACTATCAATAAATTTAGCTCAGTACTGTCATAATAAATAAGACATGCAAAAAATGCCTCTGAGAGAAAAGATGCTCTGAATTACACAACTAATATTTGTATTAGTCATAACTGAGCATAGTAGCATAAATTATCCCGTACTGGTGTTAGACTAGTCCACTCACAATAACATGATTTTAATTTCATAAGAATGACAGGGTATACAGGTGTTCTGGGACAAGGCATAGACAATATGAGCTTACAGCCGACGCCGAAATTTATACAGTGGTGATCTACTGAACAAGACCTGACAATCACACAATATGGCGAAAACATACGTGTCCGACGAGCGAACGAAAAAAGAGACGAAGGATTGTATATCGATGCTTTTTGGCACCAGCCTGCAATGGCTATATCGAGGTGATATCAAAGCCTTATTATATCAGAATTTAACACATTTATATATTTTTTAAACATTGTTTATGGTCGTTGCATAAAATATTTAGCAAAGATTATTACTCAATAATACTTTTTACATTCAAATATTTCTGCGATAAATCGATTCCCAACGCAATTTTGCTTTCATATAAAGCTTTCAGACACCAATTGTAAGGGGACAACGTAAGCATTGCGCGACAAATCGCTGGTGAACAATACCCTTACTTACAGCTGCTTGCGCTTTAAAATATTGCACTTGCGTTACATTATCTGAATGGAAAAACGTTATGCAAAATCAAAATAAAATCAATGTTCTTTTTTCAAATCATTTCACATTACCAATAGAATGTTATTCAAACTATATACACGTTAATGTACTCGTATATTCCTTACTGTAACTGTCTAAAAAACTATATAAACTTACCTCCCTAGTCTCAAAATTAAATGTTGGTTTTTATCGGCTTTTAATAAGGTATGTAAACTTAAAGTAACTAAAATACATTTGTATGCTTAAGTGATTGGAATAATTGTGTCAATTACAGTTTCAGTAGACAATGATCCAGTATTATTTATATTGAAATCCATTTTAATATTAAATAAATAAATATTTAATAACTTAATTTAACATGGATCATACTCAGAACTGGAAGGCTGCAGCCATCTAAAAAGGCTAGTACGCTTTTACATGTTAACATCCTCCTCTCTCTCAAAAAGGTTCTTATTCAGTCGCGTGATGGCAGGATTAGGAGCAGACTGATAACACAGACTTTTTCAGAAGCACATTGTCATATATATATGATAAACTTTACAAGCTTCCGGCCCAGGCGTAATGACATGCCGGCCCGCCATACTGCGACCTTCTCGGACGTCAGCACACAACTGCCGCGCTCGTGATGGGCTCTCGCTCAGCGCCACAAGCGGTGGTTTATATAACTAGTCACAAATGCTAATATGGCAGACACATTCATGTCTGACAAGCGAACAGAAATAAGAGACGAAAGATTGTATATCGAGGTTTTCGGTACCAGTTAGCAAGGGCTATATTATGCTGATGTCAACGTTGAAACAAAGAAAACAAATTAATTTTGTTATTTTTCAATAAAAAAATACTCATTACATTATATCATGATAATTGTAATAACTTTTTTTGAACTATAATCCTAAAATAAACTTGAAAAAATTATTCCGTGGCATTAAATTGATTAATAACTTATAAATTCGAGTATTAAGTATACAGGTAAAACCGATAAAATGTTACTACTTCTATATCTGCCTCCTGAATCAAATATTCACCTAGTTACGTAAGTGATCTAACGTTAAACTATCGCAAGGGTAACTGCAATAGTAAGGTTATCGTACCGAGATTCAGAAAGTCACCATTAAACACTTGATAATTAAACAAGAAAACATGGAAATATTTAATAAAATCCAGAATAGTAAGATAAAACACTCGACAATAAACTTAGCCTGCAAATGGGAACTGCCCAAAGTAGAAACACTTACTTTAACTACTCACTCAATATAAGTACGAGAAAAATATCTAATTTTATCTACTCATTTGCGCTATTATGCCTTGGAAATAGAAATCTGCAATGTTTTCCAAAGTATTGCAAGACATACTCTATGACCGTTCGCCCTAATTCCATAAACAATAACTTTTATAACTGCCCATTTATTTGCGAGTTATTTCAGTTTGTTTTCATCGGTGATAGATAGGAACTCTCTGATGCAATAGTGCGTGCTGTTGCTAGCCGTAAAAACAAATAACGAAAAACGATGTTCGCTTATGATTTATGCATGTTCATAAATCACCAATAGGGCACGGACAATATGAAGAATAACTTATTGGCTATGGTTGAATGCTTTATTGCTTGTCGATGGATTAAAAAATGAATTAATGCCTTCAATAAGTACTCGTGTACACAAAATCGAAGTTTTTCATAGCGTTTTGATGTTTTGCTGAACAATGTGCTTATCAATGTTGAATAGAATATTTAAATATATTCTTAAATTCTAAAAACAATTTGAAGTGAATATGCTTATCAAGTGAAAAAATGATGTAAGAAGAATTATTACTAATTCCCCTATTCAAATTTATTAATAATATTTTTATTACGCACGATACTTCTCTTATTGAAGTATTATTAGGTGCATTATTATAAGCATAAAAGCATAAATACTCATAGAATGATATTTTTCAATTTACTCACGTGTATCTTTCTGCACACTCCCCATCGAAACATTTTTTTAAACAAGCTCTAATGACCTCTTGAAATACCGCCATATTTTATTGTAAATATTTGCCGGTTCCGCCGCATTTCGTTCACAGACAATTTGTTTAATGACTCATCGGTACCGACGTGGGGCGCACTGGACGCCTGGGGAACACCACATTTGGCGCATGGGGCAACTAGTGCACTTGATGTCTCGCTAACCTAACCTAAGTTATTTCGCTAACGAGACTTATGAATCTATGTACCACTGGACAAATCCTTAGGTTAGGTTAGCGAGACAGCCAGTGCAAAAGTTGTTCCGTGCGCCAAATGTCCTGCGCACCGGACGTGTAGTGAGAATCGATGAGTCGTGACACCATATTTGACATATTCGGTATATAACCTCTAACTTTTCACGCACATAAAATGTTGTAAGCATTGCTTTTTCATGTCATATACATAATCGATTCCAAAGCAATGTGCATTTACTTAAAACTTCATGCATTTTTTTTTCAAAATACTTTCTCATTGCATCAATACTCTTTTCAAGACGCGTCTGCCACGCCTGGAAGGTATCCTGAAAATCCTCTACGAATTTTTTTTTCTTAGAAACGTTGTAACATGCTTTTTGATGTTTTCCCAGTGCATTTCTTCTAGCTCTCTCTTATATTGGGGAAGCTAAAAAAGTCACACGAGGTCAAGTTGGGACTGCAAGGCAACTAGATAGAATCACCGGCGTATTACCGTTGTTGTTCCAAATCAGAGAGTTGGTAACGATAAATGACGCATTAAATTAATAATGAATGTCGGTCTATTTTGCGTACAATTTCATTGTGACGCAACTATCAATATCAGTATAGAAAATGCGTTATACTTTCATAATGCCCATTTATAATATAATTCTATTCTCATATAAACATATTTCTGTTGTCAATATTTCAATTTGTTTCACTACCTTCATGTTATAAAATTTCACAATGATTAACATAACAAAATATGATCACAAAATATTTTTTTATTTTTTATGTAAGCTCATACCTACACATGGTGATAGTGATGCTGAAGTCAGATTTGTGGAATTCTATCCCACTTACAATTTTACATATGGATAAGCGATGCATGTGGACTGTTGATCCGCCAACGCCATAGACTACAGCCCGACGTTTACGCATCATTATTACAGGAATTCACCATGAATGGGTGGTCTTCAAGGGACAATTTTCGTCTTTCACAAATTTTGATTAATAGGCTATGACTGGAATTTTACGGTTGACGGATTAAATTCACACCAACAGTATTTTAGAGCTCAGAAATCAATTTAAAATCTTTTTTTTAACCTCCGTCAGAGATCGAACCTACAACCTTCGGCTTGCAAAGCAAACGCTGTAACCACTGAGCTTTACCCGCCGGCTAAATAAAATAATGGTTAGAACTACTTTCTATCGAAATAGGCGAGTTGTTAAGTCCAGCAGATACTTCACGTGACTGTGCATAATGGACCAATATGATTGTGCAATGCGTTAATTGAAACAATCTTTCGTTGGAATTTTTTCATGTTCACTCAGATAGTTCCTGTGTGTGTGGTTAAACGGATACAGAATCATTGCTTTTACTTACTTCCTTTCCGGACTGACATTGTGAAATTGCGTAATTGCGATTATTGTTGTTTTTTTAGGAGTAAGAGAAAAGGTGATTGCACACAGGTGTAGCGGCAACCTCATTTGAATACCGTGTAGTTTTAGTAATGTTTTTACTATATTAATTACGTGACTTCTCTTTTATTAGTTGTATTCATTTTTCTATATATGCCTGTCTAATAGTGTTTGCTTTATATGTTTCGTGGATATCGGTAGAATCGCCTTCACCAGAGGTCGCTTCAAGTACTATTGCACTTATTAAGGTGGGAGTTGAGCTGGCTCTAGAGTAAGCAGACGACCATACGGACCAGATCTCTTCTCTCTTAACTTCAAAGCCGCCCGTCAGAGAAATCGCTGTGTTACGTGCCGCTGTACAAACTGATCAAATCACACCTACGTACTAGTTACATTTAATTATTCGAAATATCATTTCTAGAACCTGCCAGTAAAATAGAATCTCGTTAATTATTCCATTCAACCTAACGTAAATATTCTGTAACTTTTCACCTTTAAGACTGTTTAAACTTTAAATATATAAGTTTGCATACTGAAATTAAATTCCCCGTGACATTATACTGTGATCAAACCTTACCTAAGTTCACCTATTATTAAATACCATTCATTAATTATTACCTGTCAATTTAATATTTTTCTACTGCCGATTGATATTTTTCTACTGCCAAATGATTATTGTTTACTTACCTTTTTAGTATTTATTACTGATCATTCGCTAAATAATAACTGCCTATTAATTATAATTAAATACTCCTAAAAAAATAAGTTGCCATTTAAAAATAATAATGCATTGTACGACAAAAAATTACAAAAAATGCTTGAGACGGCAAATTGACATTACATAAGAAAATTATTTCCCAATTAATTATAATTTATACCATTACATGTGACATATTAATTATATAAAATTATATATTTATAAATAATACGCAATTAAATTGTAAAAAAGTAATTTAGCCACGCTGGAATAAATGTCCATGTCAAAAAAAATACATTACTTAAAAAAAAATACTATTACAATTATGCAGTCAAGTACTGTTAGGTACAATGCTTGAATTTTAGAACAATTTAAAATACGAGTATGATATACGTACAAATAATTTTATGCGTGGGAGATTCGACGTGGGAGATCTGGTGATTGTATTCTTCTACGATTGATAAATCCGGCTGATTGGTTTGCAGTAATAAAGTATTGCATCTTGATCTCTACTCTTCTCGATCTTATGCAACCCTCTTTAGCTCAGCATAAGAGCTGCAACTCATGTTCATGCGAACACTTGCTGCAAATACTACCGTCTAGAGCGCCCTCTTCAATTTCTTCCCTCAAACTATCCTTTCCACAATGTCGCGAAGAAGACCATTTCTGAGACT
Source organism: Glossosoma conforme (assembly GCA_022606575.1). Classification (NCBI taxonomy): domain Eukaryota; kingdom Metazoa; phylum Arthropoda; class Insecta; order Trichoptera; family Glossosomatidae; genus Glossosoma; species Glossosoma conforme. Next base: position 684,473 of record JAGTXR010000087.1, on the reverse strand, counting down.
GTTTCTATTCATCATCATCAGCCTGTATCCGTCCACTGTTGACCATAAGCCTCCCGTATGAGTCTTCATCCTCTTCGATCCTCTGCCTTCCGCATCAAGGCCTCTCTCGCTATTCTTCTTATGTCGTTAGTCCATCTTGCAGGAGGTCGGCCAATGCTTCTTTTGCCAGTTCTTAGACACACTCCAACACTTTTCTTCCTTTTCAACCGTCGTCTCTTCGACAGATATGTCCTGCCCATTGTCACTTGAGTGTGCCTATGCGCCGGGTAGCCTCCACTACTTGAGTTTATTGTGGATATCCTCGTTTCGGATTCTATCTTTTAGCGACAAACCAAGCATGAATCTCTAGATAGCACGCGGGGTAACCTTTTTTATGTGTAAGACTTGCTGTTAGATTCCAAGTCTCTACACTATAAGTATTTAATACAGGGAGGATGCATTGGTTAAACGCCTTAGTTTTAAGACATTGCGGTATTTTCGCTTTAAAAATGTATTTTAGTTTTCCAAATTCTGCCTATCCCAGCGAAGCACTTCTAATCAGGAATGATGGATGGGAATACGCCTCAGGTCTCTCAGTAAGACCGACGGCCGAAGGCGAGGAACAAAAAAATTGTGGCGGACGCGCGAGCAAGATCCGACGTCATCCTACTTATCACCCCCGCGGCACATGAATCCTCTCGACATGGCAGAAGCTTGAAGCATCTGCCATGTCGAGAGCACCAGCAAGGAAAGCCACGCTTTTGAAGAAGTTGAAGCTTTCTAGAATGAACGACGACGAGAACGTGCGCTTTACTTTACTACATGAGTGTGATATATGTGAAATTATATAAGGTGACTTACTTTTACTTATTTCACTTACTCTGCTGTCGTTGCAAAATAATTTATCTGTTGTTATCGCCATTGTTGGTGATTGAGTATTTTAATAAACTATTAACATTCCTCTTCTCTTGTCATGTAAATATTGATGGAGTATAAGGAAATAACGCATATTTAGTGTCTCTGAAAGTATCTATTTATTGGTCCAAGTATTCCGTGATTTATCTAACTGTCACAAAAGAAATACATACTGCTTATAGTACTTCCTTCATCTTGTATGCCCTCATTGAGTTGGATACAACTCTTACCAGTAAATACTCTTTATTCATTCGTCGTTGCTGAAGACACTTCTGGTCTCGAGTCTTCTCACTCGCTTAAGTAATCAATTATATAATATGTTTTAATTGATAAAATATATACTACGATTATGGAAAAAATGTATACAAATAAATAATGTAATTTGATTTGACAATGCTATTATTTGTAACGGAATTCCGTGACATTAATTTTGACAGATGAAATCGAGTGCCATTAAAATGGAATTAGCGAAAATGCAATTATAGTAGGTAAAAAAGTAATAAAATGGATTATTTTGTTGATGAAACACTATAAAAATGTTTACTAAATATTTTATTGTGTACTTGCATTCTAGTACAAATTAAAACTATATAGTTTACAATTGAATCCGTACCTAATATAAAAAAAATATTTTTTAGCTTTAGTATGGCTATTTCGTCGTCTCTCTTACACCCGTATACGGAAAAATTCACTTAAGGTAAACAACATAACACCCGTTTACAGAGACGTTTCTCAATATTTGGAGGTGAGTCGAGGTGTGAGGCTTCCTCACTTAAATCATTCTTAAAGAAAGTAGCTATTATAGGTTGGGGTACCTTAAGCAATGTCTCTGTATACGAATCTTCAGTTTGTTATCTTTAACCAAGGAATGACTCTGCATACGAGTGTTAAGGTGTTTTAATGATTGATCTTATTGTTATACGAGAATATGTACAAACAACTTTTTATTTAAATTCGATTAATAATCAGTAAATATTTAAGAAATTGCAGTAATAAATACATAAAAAAGGTAAGTAAAAATAATAAATTGGTAGTAGAAAAATACAAATTCACAGTAGAAAACAATAAATTGTCACTAAATAAGTAATGAATGGAAATGAATAATACTTTAGGCTAGGGTTTTTATTTTCAGTGCTTGTTATTAATGCATTTTACATTAATTACTGGCAGTATTGAGTATATTACAGACACTTTAATTTAATAACTGACCACATTTGTACTGAAACAGTAGATACTGCAAATTTATTTTATCTAATGCCAGTTAATTTAATTCGCTACCAGAACCTTGTATTAGTTACTGAACAAATAAATACAGGACTATCTACAATTCATCAACGTTGTTATATTTTTCTGGCTGAAAATTTTTTTAGCTCAAAGTGACATGGTTTGGTTAGTATTTTCATGTATTGTTCATCATAAAAATGATTTCCTGGTAGTCACCGATCATAAAACTCTTACCAGATGATTCAATAAGTAGCAGTAATTATATACAAAACAACAATTATGAAATTACATATTGAGGGCTCTTACATTACCTTTAAGGTATAATTATACAAATTATTGTTACGTCTCTCGTTACTCGTGATGAGAATGTTTAATATTACGTTAATTACCACAAACTTACGCGTGATGCGTTACCCAAGGTAATAGTATTAATCCATTTTGGAATATAATAAACAAAGGCAGCGTGATGAAAGAATTATAATTGTTAAGAAACGCTCCAGAAATTAACAATTTCTCTATTGTTATTAGAAATATATAAATGTTAACGAGATATTAGCGCGTTTTCTGTAATCAATTATACGAGTATATGAGTATGTATTTATTTTGTCTCTTACTAATCAGTGGTTCGAACTATGAGTTATTATGGGTGACCATTAGGAAACAAAGTTTCTTATTGTAATTGATAATATATAGGAGACATTGTATGTATAGTAGATCCAATAACACGTGTGGTAGAAACAGGCGGTGACCCGTACAAGTTTTTATCTGCGTTCCACGTTGCTTTACTTTGGTGATCTAACTAGGACCGCGCTCACGATGTGCGTTTGTTGTTGTGCTTAATAGAATTACGAAATAATGGATCAGTTATGATATAAATCGAGTGTGTTTCAAACATAAAGACACGCAAAAGGGAAAAGTATCAAATCTATTGTGTGTTTTATGACGACATTAAAAAACAAATATTTCGTTGGCTTTTTGAAGTAATGGAACGCACTTATTGTAATAGAAACAGCGTATACTTGTGTTTCGTATTTTTTTTTATGTATTCTTATTATTCGAAGTGATTTAAATTGAAAATGAAGGTTTTGTTTTAGGAACGGGAAGTGCTTTAAAACACAATCACTGTGGGTATGTTGCTACGCATTTATTTAACCCGGTTACGTACATTGCGCTTGTACAGGTGTTGAATAACTCGTGCTGTGGGCTAACTCTATCAGTACTACCGGATTACATTTTGAACTTAAAAACGCTTATATCATCGCTATGTTAGACAGATGGCTAGACGAGCACTCGTGATGGGAATTATAAAACAAAGTAGAGTGTTCAGATACAAGATAGACACATATTAACGAATCGCTTAGACAGTTAACAAATCAATATGCAATAATTGAACTCAATATAAATTAACGATAATTAATTTAATTAAAAGAAAGGTTTGATAAACGACATAAAAACAATTAATTATTTTCCTGGATAAAGATTTTTTGTAATTAGTTAACATTTTAGTAAGATGAATGAAGACGCTTTTTTTTGTCTAAGTATGCAATTCGCATTTCACTTGCATGAATAAAACTATTTTTGTTCTATATGTTTTATTGCTTGTATTAGATTGCTTCTGTCGAAATATTTCTACGCGTGCTTGCATAAAAAAAGGTTTTTGTTTGTTTCAACTTGTTGAGCATGCAAATAAAAAAAGACTTAAATGTAAACCATGTCGTGTTATGTATTCCGCTAAATAAATTCTGCATCATGTTTCCGTGCAAGAAAAAAACAATCGATATCTCTTGGTTCATTTTCGGTATTTCATTAAATGAAGTTGTGTAATTGTAGGAAGAAATTTTGGAGGACGTTCTCGAAATGTGACCTCAATAGTCCATCGTTTTAGCTTACGTGACTTATAGTTTTACTGTTTACTGTTGTTGCAATACTTTTTTTTTCTAGACTAGCAGTTTTAATGTTTGATAAGAAAAACCGGGTGGCATAGTCCATTGGTAAAGCGTTTGTTTGTCAATTAGACGCTGTCGCTTAAAATCCCGATCAAGCTTGATTTTTAAAATTAAATAATCAAATCTAAGCTCTATACATACTCAGGAACACCGAAATATTTCTCTGGTACTAGAGCCGCAGTTTATGCAGGTTAATGGGTCTTGGAGTCTCTCGAGAACCATCTATGTTCTCATGTAAACCTCCGGGTATAAAAGTATTCTGGGATAAAGCATAGATAATCTGAGTTTATAGAACTGTAAAAACAGCAATTTTCGGTGTAAATATGCTCCAAATGTGGTAAAAAAAAACAGTACGGACTTTTCTTTTCTAATAGCATCTATAAATTGTTGGTATATCTTATTTTACGTAGATAGCTACACGAGCACATAGTCACTAAACTGGTGCATTGCCGCTATAAACCGGTGATTAACAAAGTAATATTACTCTCGTTAGCGAAACCAACTTAAATGCATCAATTAAAACACGCCATTAGAGAAATCATTGTTTGGCTTATAAATAAAACGTACCAACATTATGAATTTGTCATAGTGCATCTTAGAGTGATCGACCTTGGGCCAGAAGGAACTCGTGTTGTAAATTAAAACATATGTTGCAATAAGAGATTAAATTCTAAATGGATTAAATAACAATAATATTATAAATAATAAAACTAAATAAATAAAGATAACAATGGTATAAATACAAGTTCTAACGCGTGTCAGCTCAGGCGGAGAAATAGCCGAGAGTGCTAAGCGGTATTAAAGACCTGTGCAAAAGTTGGTTCCAAGGTCCGCTGTTCGCATCCCGCTTCTGCAGATATTTTTCTGAATGAATTGATGCGTATAAAGAATTTGATGATTAGTATGTGTACATTTAATTACTAAGATTAAATTCATTCAGAAGGTCTGTTAATGACATCGTAAAAAAGCTTGGTCGGGTTTTGCACCGGCAGCAAACTGAATGACAAGCAAACGCTCTTACCACTGGACTATGCCGCCCAAATATAGTACGTTATTCGGAAAGAAATGACCATTTTTTTTTACGGATCCATTTCTCAGAAGAATTATTACAGGGGATGAGAAGTGGGTCCTGTACAGTAATTCGAGAAGAAAAAACAATGGTTATCGGAAAAGCAGGTACCTTTACCTACTGCTTTACCAACATTGAACCTAATTAATGCCGCTGTATTAAAATTTAATATAGCTGCAAAAAAAACGTCAAAATAGAAAGATACCAACCACGACGTGCTAACTCAACGGCGACCGACAAACTAACGTCAAAGTGACGCAAAAAATAGGTCATTCCTTTCCGAATTACTTAATACTAATTACAAATACTTATTAATGCTAACCAAACCTAACATACCCTCACTACACATGAGATAATTAAACTCATATAATTAGTCTGATAAGGTGTATTTTTGTTATGGCCACCCAACTAATCATACTCGTTGTTACCAGGCTGTCAATCATTCAAGTATTTATAATACTATTCACGTCAAATATTGCTTTACTTCGGCGATCGGATAAAACTCAAGAGTTCTCAAAATTGTATTCATTTCATATATTTTTTATACCTCTTCCATAAAAGTTGTAGGTTGGTCAATTATGCTACATAATAAAATAGAAATTTAACCCTTTATAGGGCAAACAAGAAATTGCTTGATATATTAAACAGCACAAAAACCAAAGTCATGAGAGTAAGCCGCAATGAGCAGCAGAAAATTAATATATCAATGCTAGGAGTACCCCTAAAAGATGCAAAAGAGTTTGTATAACTTGGAAGTACGATCACCTGGGATGGCAGAACAAAAAGAGAAGTCAACAGTCGCGTACATCAAGCAAGGCTAGCGTTCAATAAAAAAACAAAAATTCTTGAGGCAAAAAATATTAATTTAAAGCTCCGCAAGCAACTTGCCAAAACATTTGTTTGGAGCATCTTAATGTACGGCTGTGAGACATGGTGCTTATCTGAAAGTGATAAAAAAGACTAAAGGCCTTTGAGATGTGGTCATACAGAAGAATTCTCGGAATTTCCTGGAGAGATCACGTCACGAACAATGAGGTTTTCAGCATAATCAAGGAAGATAGGCACCTAGTAAGAACCATCTCAGAGAGGCGACCCCGATGTATCGGTCACATCATGCGTAACGATGGTCTTCATCACGACATTATGGAAGGGATGGTTGAGGGTTGAAACTGTAGAGGGCGCCCTTGACGGGACTATTTGCAGCAAGTGTTCGAGGACATGAGTTGTAGTTCTTATGCTGAGCTAAAGAGGGTTACAGAAAATCAAGAAGAGTAGAGATCGTGATGCAAGATTTTGTTGCTGCAAACCAATCGACCGTGTTGGTATTATTTGATTTGAATTATTGTTTGGTTTCATATACAATGATCGATGGTTAATTTTTTGACGCGGGCCTTAACACGTAGAGTTCCAGGTAACAATACTACTAAATTCATTCGGTTGGAACAGTTTCTCGACAACATATTCAAAAACAAAAGTTGACATTTCCATGAGCGTCATAGGAAATATAGACTTAAAAGCGACTGGTTAATATATTAACAAATTTCAGCCTTTGCCCTGTAAACGATTTAAGAACTGTTATTTGAAGTTTGGGAATCTTTAAATTTTATATTCAACTGGTGTCAAATGAAATATGTTTTTAACATTGAACAATCATTTTTATAACAAAGCTAAGTGAGACAAATTATTTACATACTTACAATAAATGAGATAATGTTTTCTTAATTACAGTTACTTCGTTTATAATTTGTAACAATTAAAATAAACTTATGTATTTTTAGAAACAGAATATCATGAAATAAAAAAAAACTTTAAATTAGTTCAAACGATTTCGTGAACGGCAAATTATGAAGGAAGTAATTTATTTGATTTAATATGGAGTATATAACTTCTTCGGTTTTCAAGGCCAGATTTGGTATCCTGGCTTTTGGGTTTAGCCGTGAGTAGTAAATTCTTTAGTACCAATATTTCGACCACCATTGCAGGGTCTTGTCAAGGACGTAGAATACCCCTGTGATGGCGGTCGAAATATTGGTACTAAAGAATTTGCCACACATGGCTAAACCCAAAAGCCACAATACCTAATACGGATCACTTAAGAGAATGGTTATGATTTTTTTTACCAGAGTACACACCTTTTCAAGTACTTTTATGAAAGAGTGTTCTGTGTAGCGTTTTAACATTGCTCGCCGGCGGTCATAGCTCAATGGTAAAGCCCCGACGGAGATTAAAAAAAAACGGATTTTTAATCGATTTCTGAGCTCTAAAATACCCCGGTTGGTGTGAATTTGATCCATCACCCGTAAAATGTCATTCATAGCCTATCAATTAAAATTGGTGGTAGACGAAAGTCGTCCCGTGAATACCACCCATTCATAGTAGATTCCTGTAATAATAAAGGATGATGCGTGAATCTCGGGCTGTAGTCTATGACGTTGGCGGATCAACACTTCACATGCAGCGTTTAGCCATATACACCATGGTAAGCGTCATTGAATTCCACAGATGAGACTTCAAAAAATTACTATCACCATCTGTCGGCATTCTCCTGTATGTGCTTACATAAAAAAAAATATATAACGTAACGAACCGCAATGTCTTGTCAAGTTTATTGAGGTATTCTGCCCCGAGCTTGTTTGACTGTCACGTGAGAGACCGAAGGTTCGATTGCTTGTTAAGCATTAATTTTTTTTTATTCAAATCGTATAAATCAAAGCTATGTTGTATGTCCTAATCTGAAAATATGATCTTTTGATATCAGAGTATCATATCCAGTTCAAAATTAACATCCAATAGTATTTTTTGAATAGACTAACATCTCCCGTTCTTCAAAGAAACGACTCCATGTAGCCGGGGTTGTCTTTGGGTCGCGAGGGAAGGGATGCCAAGCAAATCACAAACAACATAAACTTTTTTAGAATCACATTGTAATTTATTTAAGACAATAGATAAATAACTTCGGTATTCAGCTCGAGCCACAAAAAATGAACGATCTATTTCCGTGGAGACCCGAGCCGATAGTGAATCGGAGTGCACAGTAACACCGTCGGCCCTTTGACGAATTATCTTCCGTCAAAACAAGCAAAATAGAGACACTTTTTCTTGTATTACTAACATTTTTACATATATGCGTGTCCGAGCGAACAAAAACAAGAGACGAAAGATTGTACATCGAGGCTTTTTGGCACCAGCCTGTACAGGCATTGACACACACACATATATATATATATATATATATATATATATATATATATATGTGTGTCAATATAGCATTATTTTATTATATATCATACTAAATATTTATAATTATATTTAATAAAAGTATTACAAGTAGGCTATGTTGGTTTACAGTTCACTAGTCCAAGGTTCGACAAAGTGCGGCTCCGAAGCCGCATGCGGCTCCGAAGCCGCATGCGGCTCTTAAGCTTCTTGAGTGTGGCTCTGGCACAAATATCCACGGGCCTGGGCAGGTACATCGCACCGAGGGAATAGACCCCTACACAATAGACTAGAATAGACTCGCCACTGTTCAATTGGTTCACACCACTGTCCTTGCTCACTGTACTTACCTACTTCGCTAAGCACTTGACCAATATAAACTGGCCATAAAACCCTTACCTTACTTTCGGAGCGGCGCGCGGTACCAGCGCTCCGAGGTGTACGTGCGGGGGTGACTTATTGGTCGGTTGACGACTGCCGGGTACGCGGCGCGGCGGAGACTCACGCGTTTCAACAAGTCTGGTTGGCATTAACAGCAGTCATTGTACCAGTCGCATTTGTGAACAGTCTTTTCTACAGTGGTCGGAGCTTATTGCGCAAGTGGCTTACGTTACAAAGGTGTCTTCTTTAAGAATAAAGTTGTATTTTTTTATCCAGCTACACATCCTACAGGTATTTTTGTCATAATTTTAATAATGATAATAATTTTGTATTGGTGGCTTTAGAAAAAAAATAATTGGGATATTTTTATAAGTAGGTGCCCCAATCGATATGGCTACCAAAAGGAAGCAAAGAAAAACGGAAGATGAAAATCGCGAATTTAGAGTTGAGTGGACTGAAAATTTCGCATTTATTCGATACTTGAATGGCTATCCGAAGTGTCTTATTTGTAAGGCGAAATTCGCGAACAAACAAGAAGTCAAATTTGAAGAAACACTTACAAGAATGCACGCGTCATTTAGCACTAAATATCCTGCCGGTGATACAAGGAAGAAAGCATTTGAGGAACTTCAGAAGAGTCACGATTCATCAACTTCTGTATTTAATAACTGGATGTAATCTTCCAGCAATGTTAATATGGCAAGTTTTGTTGTTAGTCATGAGATTGTTAAGAGAAGGAAACTGTACACAGACGTCGAATACATAAAAAGTTGTTTTATGGATACGTTCGAAGAGCTATTTCGAGATTTTAAGAACAAAGCTGATTTTAAAAAAGAAATAAAGAGTTACCACTCTCTGCCAAAACAATGAAAGATAGAACATTGAAACGTGTTCCAATATAAACATCCAGCAAATCGAAAATCTCAAATTAATTTCGGCTTTATCAATAGCAGTTGACGAGTCTTGTGACATAAGTGATACAGCGCAAGTTTCGCTTTTCGTAAGATTTATTTCTCACAGATCGTAAAGTAGAACTTTTATGATTATTGCCACTCAAAGGTCAGACGCCTGGAGAGTATATTACAAATGCTGTGGTGGAGTGTATGGATAAATATCATATTCCTCTCGATAAAATTGTGTCGATTTCAACAGACGGGGCCAAAAGTATGACCGGCGTCAGAAAAGGGTTTGTTGCCATTTTAAAAGAAAAAAATAATCAAGAGATATTGGCTTATCATTGCAATATTCACCAAGAAGTGCATTGTGCGCAGATATTTCCAAAAGAAATTAGTAAAGTTATGCGATTAGTGATTACGATCATCAATTCCATTGTAGATAAAGCTCTTAATCATCATCAATTCAAAGAATTTTTAGTTAAAATGGAGAGTGAGTACGCTGATCTTCTGCTTTATAACAAGGTTCGATGGTTATCAAGAGGGAACGTTTTAAAATGTTTTGCGTCCCTATTGCCAGAAATTGAAGCATTTCTCCTTGAGAAGGGTGTTCACTATACAGAACTTACAATCAGTGGATCCACAACTTTTATTACATGGTAGACGTTACGTCTCATCTAAATCAGCTAACCGTAAACTACAAGGGAAATGAAACACAATTTTTTCAATGTTAGAAGAAGTCGTTTCATTCGAAAACAAATTATCCTTTTTTGCTCAAGATTTTGAAAGGAAAACATTGTTTCACTTTCCGAGCCTGCTGAAGCATTGCCAAGAAAATAATTCCTCTTTCGAAAAACACCATTTCAAAACAACAATTTTAAATATGAGGAAATAATTTCTTAGCAGGTTTCAGGAGCTTACAAATAGCAGAGTAACCTTAGCATTCGTCAAAAATCCTCTTAAAGCTAAGATAACTGAGTTGAAATTTTCTCCTTTTGGTTTTGATATTGGTAACTTTGAAATACAATTGCAGGATTTAAAAAACAAGGACATATGGAGCTCTAAATTTCAAAGTCTTTGTATTGATTTGGAAAAATTAGAGAAGAACAAATGTGATCTTAGTTCACAACACAAGTTGTCTGCTTTGAAAGACCTGGAGAAGGAAGGCATTTTCAACGTCTGGAATAGTATTGCTTATTTTCGATCAGCTGAAAAAACTCGCGTTTGCTGTTCTTTCCTTTTTCGGTTCTACATATTCATGCGAACAATATTTTTCAAGCATGATCTTTATTATTAGTTAACTGAGAATTCGCATTATTGATGAGAACCTGGAATCATGCCTAAAATTAAAAACAACAACATATAAACCTGCCTAACTGAAACTTTCCAAGGAGATGCAAGGACATTGTTCGCATTAAGTGCTTATCAGTCATTGTGATGACTTAAATTTATATATACCTTACTTTCATATTATTGTGAAAACGAATAAATCTTTATTAAGTGTGAAATCAAGTTTTATTCAGTGTACCCGTAATTTATTGAAGGTCTAAAATTATAATGAAGGTTAACTATGTTTACAAAACAGATTTGGCTCTCAGTTTTTTTTTTGAATTGTTGTAATGTACATATTTGGCTCTTTGGCCAATACGTTTGCCGACCCTTGCGACTAGTCTATGTAAATTCTTAAGTAATTAATAATATAATGTTTTTCTCGCCATAAAAACAAACTAAATAATTGCATACAGTGGGAATTCTGTGACCTATTAGCATTATACTCGTTGACGCAAACTTGATGAAAAAATATAAAACAATATAAATTACATATTATTATACTGCAATAACCCAGTTTTACAGAAAAAAAAACAAATGTTTTTATCATATATCTTCTTCGTAGTATCAATCCGGTGGATTGGTTTGCAGCAACAGAATCTTGCATCTCGATCTCCATTCCTCTCGGTCCTCCGCAACCCTTTTCAGCTCAGCATAAGCGCTACAGTTCACGTCCTCGTATACTTGCTGCAAATACTCCCGTCTAGGGCGCCCTCTACAGTTTCTACCCTCAACCATCCCCTCCACAATATCGCGAAGAAGACCATCGTGGCGCATGATGTGACCAATCCACCGGGCTCGCCTCTCTGAGATGGTTCTTATTAGGTGCCTATCTTCCTTGATTATCCTGAGAACCTCATTATTCGTGACGTGGTCTCTCCAGGAAATTCCGAGAATTCTTCTGTACGACCACATCTCAAAGGCCTTTAGTCTTTTTTATCACTTTCAGATAAGCGCCATGTCTCACAGCCGTACATTAAGATGCTTCAAACAAATGTTTTGGCAAGTTGCTTGCGGAGCCTTAAAGTAATATTCTTTTTTATTGAAAGCTAGCCTTGCTTGATGTATCATATATAATTATGTTTTAATTACATTTTGAAAAATATTTTTTTAATAAATATTATAAGTAAATAAAATGGATACCTTTATTAAACTGGTTCAATGATCATATCATGTCCACTCCTTTAACTGGAGCATATGGCATTCACGAACTGCCACCACAAAGCTCTGTCAGCCGTCATATTCTTCGCCTCATTCCAAGTCAGCTCGCGTCTCGCAGTTCCACCGAGTACATTCTATGTATAAATCCTGCTGGTCTTCCAGGACGGCGCGAGGCCGGGGGCTTGAAAAAAAGCAGCTATAGTTATGCTATCATGCACCATCCTATATATATGTCCCAGTCAGGTTCATCTTCGCCTCTTGATCGATTGTATTATAAAATGCTGTCCCGTTCACCTCGTAATTCCTCACAAAGTCAAAACATCGTACCCCCAGTATTCTACGCAGGCATCTGCTCTCGATGTTTTCATTAAAACGAAATAATTTGTTTTAGGATGAGGGTCTTAAAAATACTTTAATTGTTCATTTTTGCCTAAAAACACCCCTGTTAGTGTCACACTCGCAAAATGCCTGTCTTAGTCTAATAATCAAAATCGGTGCAAGAAAGGAGATAGTAGAAAATATTCATTTACCCAGCGTGAAAGCCTTGCTGTAGTTTAATAACTTTGAGGGATTAAAACTTCACAGACAGCGCTTAGTCACACTTAAATATAGGAAGAGTTATATACGATGCATTGATGTGATTTCTTAATCAACATCTAGTATTATGTTCTTTTATTACAAAGCTTAGAAATGTGAACTCCTGATTTTTCTTGATTTTATTTACATGCTATTATTACTTTCATTATAGGTTTCATTGCACGGTAAAACATGAAAACTATCATTAATGCGTAATTGATTATTATTATTCATAATATTAAAATAACGAATTAAATATACTTGGTAGTCTCTATGTATATATAGAAACTTTAAGAATGGCAAACGAAAGATATAATATGGCTATGGTACAATTCTAATGCAGTGGAACAGTTCCTTCAAAATGAATATTTGTATATCATGAGGTAATTGATATTTTAAAATGTAGATATATAAATGTCAAACATTTGTTTATTATATTGTTAAAAAAACCTTGAAAAGTAGGTGTGTGCCCAAGATTAGCTAAAAATATAACGTAGTTTTATTTAAAATACTTGTTTTTCGTTTACGACAAATCACAGTTTTGTCACGTTATAAATTACATAAATTTGTTTAGTGCTCAAAGAAAAGTTATATTTGTCATTATGTGTCGTTAAAATTCACAAAACACTTGTAATTTCTTACTGTGCAATGAATTTATAATCGTGTTTTTTGTCACCGGTTTGTGATAAATTGCTTTTACTAAAAACTTTTATTTTATCAACAAAGTCAAGGTGTTAATATAATGGAATACATTTTGTAACATATTACAGTTTTATACAAAATAAATATCACTCAGTTAAATATGGGAAATATGATTAACTTCTGTCAAAATGTCACAAGAAAGAAAGTATATCCTCCAAACTTGCTAATACTATGATCGTGTATGATGAAAAGCAATACAATCAAAATGTTTTTATTAGTGATAATACACCTAGTTTTTTGGATGCGAGACCGGATTTATACTTAATTGACTCGTAATAATTGACTTTATCCGAGATCGATACTCCAAAGATGTTAATGGAGCTTGCTTTTGGAAGAGAACAACCATGTGAACATACATGAGATTAAGAATGGTACATTTCAACAATATAACTTACATTTTACATTGGAATTACATATAATATAGGCAAACTTTTATGTAACTGACCAGCTCTTTTCTTTGATATCATAAGTGATGCACTCTCACTAAGCATAAATAGCATCAAGAGTTTTTCGGTGATTAAAAGTACGAGTGCGATAATATTTCCACTTTAAATTGATGAATTATTATATAAATTAATGTAAATAAAGTATTTAATAATCGAAAACGTGTATTTGTACTTTTACCTACAAGTATATATTGAGTAACAGTATCTATGTACGTCATACTTTAGTGTTTTTTTTTTAAACAATCTAATTTTATAGATCAGATTCAATTAAACGCTCCATTATCAATGCGGTTGCATTCCATGATTAAATGGAAAGTGCAATAACATTTCTGTCATTTTAAATGAAAATTTAATAATGTTCTACAGTGCAGTTGAAATAAAAGATCATCAAAAGTCAGTCTTATTGATAAAGAGGTATCCGATTTGCCTTTTTGATAGGTATTTTAAAAAATTATTTTTACTTCTTGGGGCACTTGACCACATACTTTTGTTGTAGATAACATAGCTGATAAATTCTTAGCGTTTCTACAAAAAAAAAACAGCTTATTTTATAATTAGTGATTGAATTTTTGTGTTAAAAGTTACTGTGATAATTTTGACTTTTTGGAACTAACAAATATTTGTACATTTTATCCCTATTCTTTCGAATTTTTATGTTGTGAACTGTTAATCCATATTCATAACAAAGCTTTATTTACTGTAAAAGAATTAACAGCTTAGAACAAAACTGCTTAAATAATCTGAATAATCTTCATCATCAGCCTGTGTCTGTCCACTGTTGAACGTAGACCTCCCGCTTGAGTCTCCATCGTCTTCGATCCTCCGCATTCCACATCTAGGCCACTTCCGTTATTCTTCTGTGTCCTCAGTCTATCTCGCAGGGGGTCAGCAAATGCTTCGCTTGCCGGTTCTGGGGCTCCAATCCAACATTTTTCTTCCCTATAGACCGTCGTCTCTTCGACAGATATATTCTGCTCATTGCAACTTGATTGTGCCGACTCGTTGGGTAGTCTCCACTACTAGAGTTCTTCTTCTGATATCTCGTTTCGGATTTTATCTTTTAGAGACACTCCAAGCATTGATCTCTCCATGGCACGTTAAGTGACCTTTATTTTATGAGTAAGATTTGCTGTAAGATTCCACATCTTTGCGCCATAAGTTAATAAAAGGAGGATGCATTGGTTAAAAATATTGAAATTCTTTGAAAAATCATGCTCCAGTTTTATTTCTATATTCATTTAATCAAAATGTACCTCTAGAATCTAGATGTTAGTTTTCGTAAGCAACAAAACACATACAAAAGGCAGCTATGGTCAACGCTCTCCTGCGCTGTTCGGGGACATGTGCCAACCAGGTATTTCACGCACACTGTCAAATTATGTATTTACGTTTACATCATATCATTACTTCCGCAATATTCATCGGTATGTGTGTTCTCTTTTACGCGTGAACGTAAAAAAATATGATTACTTTCAAATAAATATATCACAGAACAATTATTCACAAATATTTAGTTGAGAAAAAAAAGTATACGGCTGTGTCAACACCAAGGCTGTACGAACATAATATTATGTTCAAATTATGTAAATACTTTTGATAAGTACGCCCCATACTCACCAAGGAAGAAACCATTAAACGTACCAAAATATGTAATTGCTTAAAATTTAGTTTAATTATTCATTTCTTACGGTTTCCGCAAGTTTTTTTTTGTTTAACTGTGATTCTAATTAAGAATCATTTTAATTTAAATTATCGATACCGTAATAATATAAATTTGTTACATTCGTAGTGTTGCGAAGGTTAATAATTACCATTCAATAAAAGTAATGGACTAACATGATCTGATATAATTAACAGATTATTTTTTCCGGGCACGCTTTAATGCATGATATATAAAATTAAAATTAAATATTTATAGAAAAAAATACAAAAAAAAACACAGAAAAAAACACACAATTTAAAAAAACTTCTTCTTTTATATAAAAGACAAATCCGACCTGTCATTGAATACAGCAGTCACCTTTGGATTGGAGCCCCGAAATACCTCCTAAACTGAATTGATTCAGTTCAAAGAAGGGCAATTTTTTTTTCATAATCAACAAAAGTCTTACGTCAAACCTGCAATCAATGGAACACAGGCTTAAGATCGGTTCACTTAGTCTTTTCTACCATTATTACCACGGTCGGTGCTCTTCGGAACTTAAAGAACTAATGCTTCCTGCACCTACCCACAACCAAAAAACTCGTCTTACACTTGCCGAACATCCATACACGGTTAATGTGTGTCGACCAAGAACTGGCAGTTTCCAAAGTTCCTTCCTTAATGCCACCGGTAAGCTTTGGAATGCTTTTCCTGCGTCTGTGTTTCGTCCTTCCAACAATCTAGATCTTTTCAAGAAACAGATTAATATACTTTTGCAATCTCCCCAACTCACACACAAACACGAACACAAAACACGTTTCCCGTATGCAGCATCCAGTCTCCCTGGCTGAGCGTCATAGAGTGCACTGGTCTTGACCAGATTAATATTTTGCATACGATTACATAAAAAAAACCTAATTTCTTATTGGAATATGGTAGTCTTTAGTAGAAGCCTACTTAGTAAAAAATTAAGTGCTCCTTTAGTATTCTATGCAGGCATCTGCCTCGAAACCCATTATACGGCTGCATTGGCTCGCTGTAGAGTCGGCATATAGATTTGATCTAGTAGAGCAGCGAGTCCCAGATATTTCGCATACAGTTGAAGGATGCTCCAGCGTTCCCAAGGCGGGAAGCGAGATCTTTCTGCAGGCCAACGTTCTCAGTGACCTGTATGCCGAGATATCCGACGATCTGAGATTTTAGACACCTGGACTTATTGATTCCAATTATTACACTTGTCAAAATTCACACTCGTTGTTTGTTCCTGGAATTCTCATTGCGGGATTGGCGTGCACTGAATGTTACATATTCCGCGTGGGTTTTTTGGCAGAAAAAATACGAAATAAAAATAAATACAGTGGAACCTCTTCTAACGAGCATATTGCGTTCCGAAATCTTGCTCATTATGTGAAACACTCGTTAAGTGAAACAAATTTTCCCATATAAATCAATTTAAAACACGATAATGCGTTCCATGCGAAACATTTTTTAAATGTTTATTCAATTAAAATTACATACTTATAAATTGTTAAAGATCGTAACCTGGATTAAAAAAAAAAATCGAAACTAGCTAATATTTTTTACTAGAAAGCTGTCTAGAGACATTTTTTTAGCCGACTCTTTGAAATTTGTTGAAACTTTGACACCTCCAAACTCTCAAAAAAAAAATACAAATAACGTCTGCACATAAGTTGATAAAAATGTATGTTCACATGCAACACTAACGTGCCAACGGTACAAGTGCTAAACATAGAGTGACGCAATGACGCAGAAGACCCGGCTCATAAGTGCGTCATACGATATGTGACTTCCCCTTTCTGCGTCACTCGTTATGCGAAATGTCGCTCGTTAAGGGAGCAATTTTTTCACATTTTTTTGATCGTTATGCGAATTACTCGTTATGAGAGGTTCTCGTTATGAGAGGTTCCACTGTAAATGGTTTCTTGAGACTTAGGTTACCCATTTTGAAACTATATCTAGTGATATGTTCATTTTCTGCACAACATGTTTTCTAGCATTATATTTCATCATTCAGAAACTTTTGAAGATAAATGCGGTTATAATGATATATTTTTTGAATGTAAAAACGTTGTATTATCGGTCGCCCAAAATCGGCTTTACTCTCACATGAAACCGACGCGCAATTTAATTGGTATATTTACTTATAATTTGTAATTAAAACACAGTGAAACGATTTCGTTGGAACTGTAAAATGACGAGCACATTTCGGCGTGTAATTAGCCCATATAATTACATTAAACGAGAACAGAATTATTCATAATTTCCAATCAAGTAAGATATATAAGTCAATTATAATTAGAAAATAATTTAAAGCGCCTCGTGTTGCACACTTTTATTGCAGTGTGTTGATCTTTATTTTTACATACACAACGGTTCTATGGAAATGTTAATTTATTTTATCACTTTCTTCATAAGCTAATACGAAATGTAATAATTATACTCGTTTATTCCACTTATTGAAAAATGTTCATTGTGTCTAGATGATTCAAGAATCATCGTAACCTTTTCAAATTACAGTAATACTAATTATTGAACACTACATGGTCGTTTTATAATACTTTTGTGGCAACACCACCCTGACGAAGCACCCCAATGCAGAACGACTAACAGAGAGCAGTTGCGACAGCTCTCGAGGCGCAATGGCTTTACGAACGACTCACAAACAACGACGCTATATCTCTTCCATCGAAGATTAGTTAGGAAAACTAACACTTTTATAATGTGTGTAATTCCTTTATCATACTGACATCCCCCGTCTAAATAAAAGCGACCGGGATTGACATCGATCCAGATAGCCAGGATTGTCATCGAGTCGCGTGGTGGATGAATGAGGAGCAGGTCGCCAAAGCAAAGAACACTTCAAGAAGCACATTGAAATTTATTTTACATTAATGACAAAATTTGGTCCTCTGCTCTGGACAAAAAGAGCTTGTTTACTTAACGGCACCCGGTTAGGTTAGGTTAGAGAGACATCCAGTACACCAGATGTCCCGTGCGGGAATTATCTGTGAACGATAAGTAGTGACACCGAACATAATATTATTTGGTCTGAAGACCATGGTTACACAAATATGACTTTCAATAAGAAAACTTCAGATGACAACTTTAAAGCACTAATTTGTATCAAATTTAAGCACCAGATAGGTATAGGTTATGCGGGAAGTGAATAATTTCTTGTATATTTTCCGGATTGACACCAAAAATCATTGTCGAATAATTATTATTGTTGCCGGGTTGTTATCTCGGGTTGTCGAACTCTTGATGATGATGGTTCTGATGCAGTTCGTGCTCACATTTGCATTTCTTATTTACTAAATAATGAGATAATAGCATTAAGACAATGCTTAAATTTAAGAACATTTACTATGACTACACGATGCACAATTGAAACATATTCTTAAACTACAGGTACTAATGACAGTGTCAGAATACAATGGATTTGGAAGTAAATTTTGAATATTTTTGATAATTTCTCCAAAGGAATAAATACCAGGATAAATATACAAAATCATTTTATTAATATTTTTCTGCAATTTTTTAATGTGGCCTGTATTTCTTTGTTCAGTAACTAATTCAAAGTTTAGGTAGTAAGTTAAATCAATTGGCAGTAAGTATATTTAATCGGTAGTAGAATAAATAAATTGACAATCTACTTTGTTAGTATGAATGTGGTTAGATATAAAATTATAATGGCATTAATATATTCAATATTGGAACAAGTTAATGAATAATTAACCCATAAAATGGAAACTTAATCTAACCTAACCTATTATTAATTATCATTCATTTATTATTTCCTGCCAATTTACTATTTTTCTAATGCCAAATGATTATTTTTTAATTAACTTTGTAGGTATTTATTACTGACCGTTTGCTAAATATTTACTGCCCATTAATTTAATATAATACTGCCAAAAAAATAGTTGTCTTTTAAAATATTCCCGTTTAAATCTATTTGGTTATCTCAGCAGTGATTTAATTAATTTCAATTAACATTTTTTTTACTTTTAAAGCCATAAAAATATAACTATTGTAAAATAACGGAAAAAATCATGATAAATTTCTTAAACACACAAAACTGTATTTAAGAAGAAATATACTAAAAATTCCAAAATTTTGCTAAATAGAAAACTCCACGAAATTATTTCTACAAACATAGGAGTGGAGCTCATGTCTGAACTAGGCTTCTCTTGTGTGGAATATATCAATATTCGAGGCATTGGGATAGAAAATTCTGATCACTTTCTTAAGAGGCATAGTCTCTGGCAGATTAGTATTACTCCTAGGGAGAACAAACAATCTGTGCCAGGAACAGATATTAATTGTTTCTATTAGAAATGTTTATACATACAAGTGCACACAATGTCAAGCCCCCCTTTTTTACTCAGACACTACAAGAATATGTATAAGTATAATTGCATGCTTAGTATGACTAATAAATGCATTTAACGATGACTGGCTTGCAAGTCCAAGTAAGCAGTATTTAAGGAAAGTGAATCAGAAAAAAACATTTTGTTTGTTGGCTAAAAACCAGTTATTTCCAGCGAAAAACCCCATTGCTAAAGTTATAAAGTATAAGCACATGATACAAAAGTTGTCTTTTTCGTTTTGATGACTTACATTTATTTTTAGGTCGTCTCTTTATGCATACTTGGTTTTAATAATAAATAATTTATTTTATGATTTTTTTTTAAATTTTTATTAGAATATTATTTTATTATTTCAATATTCTAATCTACTTTTATAGATCATTGACTATATTAAAATATTAATTACTTAAATATACATATACTATACATAAAATTCTTTTTTCAACGCGTCAATCCAAGCACAAAAATAACGGCAGAAGCGGGATGCGAACCGCGGACCTTGGAAACCAACTATGCCCAGGTATTCATACAGCTCGGCATAGTTGGTTTCCAAGGTCCGCGGTTCGCATTAATAATTTATTTAATCAGGAAAAATATGTGACATATGTGACCACTAGGATTTCCAGACTATTTTTAAGCAACTGATAAATTAAAATATTTATAAATAAATAAATAAGTAATGGCTGGCGACCTCTAAGATATGAGGTTTTACGGAAAGTAATTTATTACGATGTTTTAATTTTTATTGTTTCAAATGATCCTCAATGGGCGAATTTCATAAATTTAACTCTAAGCAATCACATAAGTTGTTCGATTAATGCCTTTATTTTATCTTCATCAGCTTCAACTGAGCTTCCAAAACGTAAACTTTAGCATTAAAATTTTCAGATCAAATTTTGTCAACATTTTAGCACTTACGTTTTACCCATATACATTCTACATAGATATTTAATATTTTTTGTTTGCTTTCAGAGCATTTTTACCTTTTTGTTAGTAAAATATGCCAAAAATGCATATTTTCACTTTCCATATTTGAAAGGGTACTGACATCTCCCGTCTTTAAAAATACCAACAAGTGGCGGATTCATCTCGTGGTCACGTGTAGGAAGGATGCAGGAGCAGATTAATAACACATATAACTTGTTTTTGAAGCACAATTCG
Organism: Glossosoma conforme; assembly: GCA_022606575.1. Classification (NCBI taxonomy): domain Eukaryota; kingdom Metazoa; phylum Arthropoda; class Insecta; order Trichoptera; family Glossosomatidae; genus Glossosoma; species Glossosoma conforme. The sequence goes on along the minus strand of JAGTXR010000087.1, from coordinate 663,442 downwards.
AATTTATTTTAAATAAAGGCTTGATTTTCCCGACCGACCTTTACATGGCGTTTTTGCTGGCTGGTCGAACGGGGACTAACTGACGACTGCCGGAATACTGTGACATGCAGCGCCACCATGTAATCACGGCAAAAATCAAATTAAAGATGACAGTTGAACCAACATGAAATGGAGCAACTGTCATAACAAATAAACTGGCGTATGCAAACGCCGTATAATTTTATATATAATCAAAACTAACATTATTAGATGTGCATGTCAGGTGAGCGAATAAAAATAAGAGAAAAAAGATTGTTTTTCGAGGCTTTTTGGCATAAGGCTAATAGAGCTATATCAAGCATCAGCTATCAATCAGTAGCAACGAAAAACTACAGACCAAAGACGTTTTTTTTAATTTAAAAAAACCTGTTATATCAGCTGTCAACGTTTATAATTAATATTTGGTTAAGATGTGAAGTTGACAGTGAAAAAAAGACTTTAAAGTTCACTATTGGAAGAACATAAAATTATATTACAAGCATTCTAATAAGAGGCTATTGCCGGTCATAACTGCGACTTAAGCCTAAGATCACCTTATAAATGTTTTAAGTCAATATTTTATTCTAGTTTCAATTTTTTTAAATAACTTTATTATTTTAATAATGTGACATTAAGTCTGGTATTCGAGTATAGGAAAACATCTTTATGAATATGTTGATTGTATTTATTAACTTGACGGGATTGAAAATATAAAAGTTTCTTATATACTTAAACAGCTGTAAGCCGTCGGTAAATATATGGAATAATTATATAATATAATGGTAAATTTGGAGTCCACATACAAATGAAAGAAGTCTCCTGTAAGCTTACAGAATCATCCTTTCTTCCTCACTTAAAACCAAAAGAATCTTTCTCCAAAAATATTTCCCCAAACACAACTGCCAAGTTTTGAAATGATTTTCAGCATCTGTTCTCTTTCTTTCATACTCGCACAACTATGTCTTATCAAAAAACTATTTTGATGCACATGAAAAATCCTCCAAACCATTGTATAAACAGCACACGTTACGGTAATGTACAATACCTGAGGTTTTGTTGCCATAAATTTTATGGTTTTGTAAAAAAAAATCCTGAAAAGAATCTACAAACTGCTTTACTACAAAAATATCCTTGAATTCAAGCCAAATACGTATGAGTAGGCATAAAAGGAAGTTTGAAGCAATTTTAGTTTTTTAGTTTAGTGATATATGTTACGGAAGATACTTTTGTATATTATAGGAAAATCTAAATTATTTGCCATTGAAAGAAATCAGTTCATTGTATGTTTGAAATATTTACAAAAGTATCACCAATGAAATGAATGAAAAATCTAGGAGCATGATGATCTAATAATTATGTACAATAACCTTGACCTCGAAATCCTAGGAACGAATTAAATTCTGTATACTTAGATAAGTATCTTCTATCTTTTGCACATCAGCAAGATATAATTAAAATATAATCGTCATTGAATAAATGTGTAGCATTAAGATCTTATTTCGCAAATGTAAATCATTTCAGATTGTTCAGATTACCTTGTGATTATGTGAATTAAAAAATGTATATATTGTTATCACTTAATCTCTATTTTGTAACTGTATTTTTTATGGTGACATTTTCATTACTGAAGAATTTATAGTTTCTATAGTAGTTTAAGTTTAATTAAATAATGTGAAAAAAAAAAACTTTATTCTTACATTATCTATTCAAATTTAACGAGCGTTTATCTCCATAAGAGAGATATGTTATCCAAAAATTAAAAATGTTCCCAGAACCTTTTGGTGCAGAGATGTCTTGGCATAAAGCATGGACAGCAACTAATAGAACCATGTTACGCAATGTCTTGGTGCCCATTTGCTCCATATAGGGAACGAATATAGATAAAAAGGAACCATCTTTTTTCAGTTCTAAGAGTTTCACTCAAAATTGTCTGTTAATAAACACAAGCATTAATATCGTAACCTGGAGTTGTTTAAATGTCCTTAAAACTATGGTTTAATTATATATATTTTTTATAAAATATAAATTGGCAGTAAATAATGAATGAATGTAAATTTAAAATGGGTTAGGTTAGGTTTGGATAGGTCTCCATTTTATGTACTAATAATTCATTCATTCCGACTGACACAGTGGATACTGTCAATTCATCAAATTTACTACCCGTTTATTTAATTTAAAGCCAGAATCTTGAATTAGTTACTGAACAAATAAATGCAGGCTTAACGACTTGGAAAATATATATATACAAAATAACAATGTTGCATGTGACACATAGCACAATTTCCTTAAATATAAAACCCAATTTACTGGTTAACCTCAACAATATGAATCATTTTCTTGTTAGCATGCTGTTAAAATTTCGTTTTTGGAAAATCCGAATATTTCCATACTGTCAATGTAGGAATACTTTATATTATCTACGTGAGTATTATCTTGTATACAAATTAACTTTTAATAACTGATTACATCTATTGCACTTATTGTACTATCATTACACTAATTATTTTTAATCTTCCATTTGTTTTTTTAGTGTAACTATTTGCCTACTTAATTGCATAACACGAATGCAGATAATTTGTTGTGTATGCTATTTAAATTGTCTTAAATACTATCTGTCGAAGAGACGATGGTCGATGGGGAAGAAAAGTATTGGAATGGCGCCCAAGAACTGGTAAACGAAGCAATGGTCGACCCCCTACAAGATGGACTAACGATATAATAAGAATAGCGGGAGTGACCTGGATGCGGAAGGCGGAGGATCGAAGAGGATGGAGACTCATGCGGGAGGCCTACGTTCAACAGTGGACAGACACAGGCTGATGATGATGATAATGAAATACTATATTTTTTACTTCAAATATGAATTTAAGTAAATAACATAAATGTTTACATCTTATAAGACATTTTATAATCAAATTATTATAAGAAAATGGAAAAATGATTCGTAATATTACTATGAATTGTAGTCATTCGCTGAGGAGCATAGCAAATAGGTAGAAGGTACTCGGCTATCATGCGACAAGTGGTGGGTTAGATCCACAAGAAAGCATAAAATCATCAAATTAGCATGTGTCCGTCAACTGTTGAACGTAAGCTCTTTGATCCTTGCGCATCCAGGCTACTCCTGTTATTTTTCTGATAGAGCTTAAAATATAAATGATATCTTAAGAACCTATTTGATTTTATTCGTTACAGATATCTTTAATAAATTCCAGTAGTTGTGAGACTGAAATCTTACTCGTAAAATGACTGTCGTAGTCTATTAATTAAAATTAATGCCAGACGTGTCCTAGAAAAAATACTATATATATTTATAACTTCAGATATAAATAAAAGATTTTTTAGAATTTATTGCACATATTTTTTTTTGATGACATGTTTCAGCCAGGTCAGATGGCCATTTTTAAGTGATGAATTACTTGAAAATGGCCATCCGGCCTGGCTGAAACATTTCGTCAAAAAAATATTTGTGGAATAAATTCTAAAAAATCTTTTATCTGATATTATGGAATTCCATTAAGAAATAGACATCGAAAAAATCGAAATAACTATATACAAAGACTCAAAAACGTGCAAAAAGACAGTTCTTGCATACATTGGATATAATGGCAGAACATTAGTATGGAGTTTGAAGGAGATAGTGATTACAAAGTCGGCTTAAGGAACACGAGAACCAGAGAACGTCCTACAAGATGAACCTACAGACTATTGTGTTGTCTTATAGTTTCTTATAGAAGTCAACAGTTAAAAAGTCAATTTTTCGATGTCCTTGATAAACATTTCTTTGAAAAAATTAGCTAATTCCTGTATTTTTCAATGAATGAACAAACTAAAAAGAATCAAACTCTTGTAGGACTGAGTAAAGATATCTGAGATAGAGTAAAAAAGCCTTGTAGGGTCGAAAATGTCGAAAGATGGAGAATATCAATACTTTGAAAAGATCACGTGGTAATATGTGTTTTGCAAGAGTAGTAAGCATTGCAGCTGACGCGATCCGGGATCCTCGTGTACGACCAAGTAAAGATGACGTGAAAGCTAGTCATCCGTGATGCAGCAACAAGCACTGAGTAATAACAGGACGCAATCTTAAGGACAGCAAAGGATAAAGTAGTGAGCTACGGATCCTGTATCGATCGATATTGTCAAATGCCTTACAAATCATATGAAGGTTTTTTAATATATTTATTTGACGTATTCTCATGCTCGCGTTTACACAAAAAATTCACATATTACGCTAAAAAAAACATTAAAAAATGCGTGTGGGAGCGCCTGCCTATATTTCAGTTTTTTATGCAGGTAACCCTCATAGCATGATTCTCTTTGGCGTTCGGCCTTGCTTGTCTTGGAGGGGTACTCTACCGCCCATCGCTGAAGGCTCCGCAGCATAAAAGCCTCCGCTGAAGTGTCGACCACTTAGTCGTTCTCAGACAATGCTGGTGTGCTGACCCAAGCTTTGTCACTAACTATCATCATCATCATTAGCAGGCGCCGGTTATTTCTCAAACACGACTTACCAACATTGTCGGTGTGCGGCGCAACCGCGTATCTTTGTTCTTATTATTAAATAAATCGCGTTCGTTTTTTTTGTTGTTTATTGTTTGTTGGTGACATTTTTGTGATACACTTCGTGTGCATTAACGTAGATCCTGTGGGACATTAGCCAACAGTGTTGTATCCTGTGATTAAGGTATGTGTTTTATTTAAGTAAATACAATTGTGTTTTTTACATCACTGATAATTTATTTTGAAATAACGTATTTTTAGTTCCATTTTATTAAATCAATAAGAAAAAAATAATTTTGCTAATTATTATAAAAAATAACTTGAGTAATTGAACAATAAAAAGTAGTTAATATTTAAAAAATAATTACTTCATAGATTTGATAATTCATTGTGGTGGCAAATATGAGTATATTGAAATTTTTTTTATTCCAAATAGGTAGGGATTTTTTTCTCTAAGAACGTTTTTATTAAATATTATAATAATGTATCTATTTAATGAATTTTTAACTTATTTATATTTCACGTCAATATGTTTTAATTAAAATTAAATATAGGAAAATGCAAATTTTATATCTATAATACAACATATTATGTGGGATAGTGTTCAAAATATCAAATTTTATATTATACATAGATAGTTAATGATAAATATTTTTTCGTTAATGAGTGAAATCCTGCTGTCTTATTAGTAGAAATTAACGAAAGTCTGCATCGTATGATTCACATACATTATTTTTTGTATCTTAAGTTTAGTAAGGCTTTAGTTCAAAGACCAAAAGTTCACCTGTCATGTATTAAAATTATTTTTACTAAAATATAATATAACATTACATATTTTTTTACTATGTGAATTCTGTGACACAGATTCATTGAGCATTCATTATGTACGTGACTGATGTAAATGTTTTGTTATTAATTCCGCTGTAAAGCAAAACGTTCTCAATTGAGATATGTCGGCGTGAGAGAAACGCTCGTCCCCATTGAAAAGTGAAATAATAAAATAATTAGAGTCTGAACACTTCCAGTTCCGTTGATGTAACACTGACATAACACTGCAATCATTCTTGATGATTGACCAGTTTTTTTTTCAATCACCCAGTGGTTCATACACATGTTGGGTTGATATCAAGAGTCATCGTTTGTTTCACAACATGAAGTGATAGATGGATTCACGTTGTATGAGTATTTTGTCGGCTTGTCATATCGAGAATACAGAGCAGAAATAATGGATGATGAGTAAATATAAATGTGTTATTATTAAATAAGTTATATATAAATAAAGGTGTAGAGATTGGTTGGATATTTAAGGATCAGTTATGACATATGAAAATTTCAGTTATTATGATATTTTTAAATTAGGATTTGTGATTTTTTTCCTTCGAAAAAACAGACATAAAGTTACACTGTAAAGATTAAAAATTAAATGAATCCTTATTTTTCTCTAATTTTTATCAATTTCTATGTCAAAAATGTGACTTTTTTGATGATATAAAGACCATATTTTTGTATATTTATCCGTCAAAGATATGTTAACCATTTTTAGTTTACGAGTCTTAAGGATTATTTTTTCGTATTTCTTTGGAATAAAAAACATCCCTTTAAAACTCCGAACGCGTTGTATATACCCGTATTTACAAGTTTTATTAATATTATTACAATTAAATACAATTAATATTATGAAGTTTAAAAAAAAATAATCAAAATCTAGTGAAGGCACACACATGGTGTTTCATGGATTGGGAATCCTTATTAAAGAAAATTTAAGCACTCATAAGTCATATTTTTCTACATTTAAACGTATAGTCAAATCTCTAAGAACACGACTTCAAACTACGTGCTGAGCAGAATTTTTACCGTAGTTCCTCGAACTTAAATAGTTGTTTAATTTATTGTAGTCACTTTTTCGTGGATATTCCACGAAAAAGAACCGAACCTATTTTTTGTACGATATTCTTACCGCGATCTACACGCTTTCGAACTACACGTTACAGACTTTCGTGTAGTTCAAGCGTTTACAGATATAGTAAATAAAAACTATCATGTATACAGATATATCCAGGTTTGAAATATTTCGAAATAAATATATACAATATATACATATATGAGAACATCGACATAGTATTATCGTTGAAAATATATTTTTATGCAAGACTTAGAATTTTTGTTAAAACAAAATAATCCATTACGTCAGTATTTATTTAATTTCAAACGTTTTTTAAAGTATTCGATTTACGAGAAAGTTATTTATTACGCAATAACATTGCAAGTATATAAACATTATTTACTTTATAAATCATATATGATTTGTAATACAAATTTCAAAAATTATAATGGAATAATTCAACTCGCACATCACGTTATAAACTAAAATTTAAAAATAATATTATTTTAAATATAATCATGATAAATAGAAATGGTAAATAATATTACGCATACTGTGCATAATAATGCAGTAATACAAGAAATTACACAGTAAATAGTTACTGATCCTGTTTAACCAACCGAGACATTATTATGAAATGTTAAATAAATTATTAATTTATATATAGGGTCCGCCAAATATCTTTTTTTTTTGAAAATGCTATAAAAAAATCGAGTGTAGCTTCGTAACGGCCACTCCTTGCTAATTTTCGAAGAAAAATGGCCCAATTATGCCTCTGGATCAAAATCCGCACCAAACAGTGACTCGTTTTGGGTGCAACGTCTTTTAAATGTATGCGTGCGGGTTTTTTGTGCCCCAAATGCGACAATTTTGCTTGTTTACATACCCGCCAAGATCAAAATGGGCTTCATCTGAAAAGATGATTTTTTTGGCAAAATCGGCATCTTTTGTAAGTCGATCGCAGGCCCACTTAGCGAAGCGAAAACGCATTGGATGGTCAGTTGGCTTCAACTCCTGAACCAATTGGACTTTGTATGGTGTCATGCCAAGGTCTGTATGCAAAATTCGTCTCAATGTTGCCTCCGAAATGTTCAATTGTTGAGAAAGACGGTGAATTGATGTTGATGGCGCTTCACGCACACTTTCTGCCACAGCAGCAATATTCTCGGGTGTACGCACTGTTTTTGGCTTTTCACGCTTTGGTTTATCGATGAGGATGCCAGTTTCTTTCACTTTTTTCACAAGATAACGAACATACGGAGCTGACGGTGATTCTCTTCTTCCAAAATCCGTACGCAATTTTCGCACACATTCTGCAACATTACCATGATTTTCAAAGTAATGTCGCAATATTTTCCAGCATTGTTCAAGCGTATACACAACCATTTTCGTTTAGCGGAAGGATAAAACTAATTATCTGTTAAATCAAACATGAGCTAAATGTTACTATTCACGAAATAAGCACTAGTTGAAAAAAAAAACGTTAGATGGCGGACCCTTTACATAGCCTTAAATATATTACTTATAGAGCCAATGCCTACTTTAGACCTTGAGCCGCCCTGAGTAAATAAAAAATCTTGCACCCCCTGCTCTTTTTGGGTGGGAGGGGAAATCTTCAGAAAATAACCCCTGTAGGAGCTAAGACTGTCCTTAGCGCCTTTAGTTCATTCGGCCAGGGCGCCGACCCACTACGCCACCCCTTCATAGTGCGAACAAAAACCCACACGGTTAATTTACTAAGTTAGTTTTCAACAAATATAATATTAACCACTATCCCTAAGGACAGAAAAAATGTAACATTTACATTTTCAATTACTTTTCGAGAAGTTTGCATTTTTCCAGATATTTTTGATAGTATATATTTTCAATTTACTTAGCATTATTCAATCGATACTGATTTTTTTCCAGATTGTATAATATCTAAAACATTGTTGAATTTTATAATTTAATTACATTTTAATCGAATGTAATATTGCCGGGTGGTATAGTCCAGTGGTTAAAGCCTTTGTTTTGTCATTCAGACGCTGTCGGCTCAAATCCCGACCAAGCTTGTTTTTTTTTAATATTCAATCAAATCTAAGCTATATACATGGCCCTGGTAGGTTTGAGCCGCCCCTTAAAGGCAAAACAAAATTTGTCAAGGCTTCGGGAGCGTTGGGCTGATCATCCGATCTCTTTAAAAATGCTGATTTATGAACACCAAAATATTTCTCTTGTAATACAGCCGTAGTCTATGCAAGGTCGCGGCCTTGTGGAAGCTCCCGGGAACCATTTATGTTCCCGTGTGGACTCCGGATGCAATTGTTCTGGGACAAGGCAAAGACAACCTGAGCTTACAAAACTGTGAAATGACAATTCGTGGTGTCTATATGCTCCACATACGGAGCGTAATATGGTAAAAAATAATATATAATCTTTAAAAACTAGATATCTAATTACTTATATATAAAATATCAAAATCTCTACGCAAATCAACTTTCTTATCCTTTCACTAGTAAAACGTCTGTCAAATATGTTGATATACTTTTATTGACTGCAGATGTTGTAAGTTTTTTAAGGTATATACGCAATTAGCCTCAGGCTTGAATAATATCAAATCAATACACCCACTCGAAAACGCATGTATATTTCAAAGTGAAATTTCAATAGAGTAATTCTCAAATAAATATTTTTCACATACGTCAGCATTTTTATGCAATCACTAACGATTATATACTAAAAAAATAAATAACTTATATTTACAATATATCAATAATCCATTACTTTTAAATTTCATTTACTAAGAATGATTTGCACCAACGACCATAGCACGTTGTAATCGTGATTCTTGGGGGATCACCTCACAGAAGCAACATTGGACACTGATCAAAACACGGATGGATTACTGTGTATTGCTTAACCTTTTCGCGTCGGTTGTCGGCATATGCCGTCATAAGATTCCCCGACCGTTGACATCGATTGACTTGATATATCGTTTTGCTACTTTCTATATATATATAATCGTGTCGGAAACAACAGGGTCAGATCCTGTCTGCCCAGAAGTGGGCGACGTCGATGGCGTTACTTCTGGCCATCATCAGGTCTTCCTAGGTGCAGCTATTCGGGCACAGCGCACACTCCAGAAGGTGTGACAGGGTCTGCTCCACGCCGCAGTCACATTCAGTCGGTCCGCTGTAAAACTGCCAGGCCCTCATTTGTGTCCTCGTCTTGCATACTCCGGTCCGAAGTCTGCTAAGGGACCTCCATATATTCCATCCTTGGTCATGTCCAGGGGCTAGGTCCTCTTTCGGGGCAATCCAAGTATTCCCCTCAGTTGCGCTTCTCCACATGTTCAGCCGCAGGGTGGCCTCAGGTATCTCCAGTTCCGTTGTCGACTGTAGGAAACTTCTTCTTGATTTGAGCCGTGTAGTTATCTACTTTCTTAGAATAGTTTTTTAATCATCATCTGATAGCTAAAGAATACAAGAACCAATGTGATATATGAAAATAGACCACATAAATATATTTATGCTTCAAATAATAGTTTCATAATTGACAGTATAATTTGTATTCTAACCGAGCTGTAATGAAAGGGTTCCGTTTTTAAGGAACTGCGTCTCTAGGCGTCGAAAGTATCGTGTTGATCATTCAAATTCCTTAAAAATAATACCGAAAATAATATGCATCTTATACTGCAGCTGACATTACTTAAAGTCCAGGGATCATACCCTGGATATCATCGGTAACTATATATATCCAAATAGATGGTAGACCTACGGGTGCAGAGATATCTTTAGGCAAGACATATACTTCATTTTCTATCGATTAAAATAATAAATAAGGTATTGTTTTACACTGAGTGAACATTCTGTAGGGCGTAATTAAATCTATGGAGGCAAATTCAGAGAAAGTCTTATGTACTGGTTTTACGATTATCAAATATAAACGAGTATATAGTATATTTGTTAACTGTGCATGTATTATCACTAGTCAAACTCAAGTTAATTACCAACATTGCGTGGACGCACATTTTAATTTTACTGTTCAATTAAAAAATAAAATAATGAGCGAACGTCACTGTAGCCTTATTTTGTTATGCAATACATTTTGGTGAGGTTGAATTTTGACAATGAAATTGCAATAAAAAAGGCATTCGAAATATTGAGAAACAAAGTATTTTACAGTTTTTCTTAAAAGTAAATAAAATATATCAATTTAGATATAATATTATAATTTTTTTTTAATGTGTGTATTCGTTTAATGTACATTTTTTATTCGAAGTAAAAAATCTGAAAAAGAATCGTAAAAAGTCTTACGAAAATGATACAATAATCTTATGTAAACTATTCAGGGACATTTATTCAAGGATTTTTTTGTTGTTGCTGCTATTTTAAGATTTCGACTTGACAATAATACGATCGTTTGATTACACTAATTAGACCGACTATTTTTTTTACTTAATTGAAACTAGTTTCGGTTAAGGCATTTAAATTAGTTTATTAATTAAAAGTATAAGATTTTGCCAAAAAAAACAATATAATTTCATATTTTAGTGTGCGCATTAAAAATAATGTTTTTTATGTGTTTGCGTTTTTAAATATTTTTTTTTCGAATATCTTAATGATATTTTATAAAATTGGCTAAACGTAGTCAAAGCGAAGCTGATTGATTTATTTTGTTGTAATTTTTTTACATAATTCAAAGATTTTTACGATGTTATATTTTTAAATTAAGCTCAATACTTGTCCTCTAAATTAGTACTACCTGTTTGTAATGTTAACAAGTTATAATAATTTGCGTATTAGCATCAACCTGTGGGTTAATAATATGAAACGATTTCTCATACAAGATGTTATATTTTATAAGATCTAGAAGAAAGTCATATCTCTATTAGAATGTTATGAATGTGATTAGATATGTACAAATGTCAATCGTATGTACAGCACTTTCAACAACTATTTCCTTAACATTGAAAGGTTCTCACAATGTCTTGGTTTCTCTTTCTCGTAATTAGAATTTCTACAAGCAGTTAATGATACATTTAATCCTTAATAATAAAGTATAATATATTGTTTCCGCCTGCTGTATCTAGTAAACTTGACTAAATGTCACAGAATCCATGATAATTCCAATTTACCTGTCTTTGGTATGTCGATAATCTTTGCTGCTGTATTTTTACTCTTAGATAGCTGCAACTTTGTAGCCTTCTAAGAAAACTGTACTGCATAAAGTTAATTAAGACTTCTTAGGTGTTATAGCGTGGGAACATTAATATAATCGAAAGAGATAAGAATCTGTGTGAAAGTAAATTATCCAACAATAATTTTATGGATGCGTTTACACTAAGGTGAGATATTTGCATTGGTCAAAGAACGATTAACGTATAGAGTAATCACCATTTTGCACACGAATCTTAATTATGTTCCTTAAATACACATGGATTATAATTGACAGTAATACATTTAGACGAACATGAAGTAGCATTGAAACGAAACATGTCCTGATTGTTACGAATTTTTAATATATCTTCTGGAATTGTCTCTTTTCTTTTGGCAGTCCATTTGTTGTATTGATTTTTTATGTAAACATACAAGGGAATACCGACAGAGAGTGATAGTGATTCTGAAGATTTTATCTGTGGATACTATGACGCCTATCATTTTACATATGGATATGCACTGCATGTGAAGTGTTGATCCGCCAACGCCATAGACTACAGCCCGACATTCACGCATCATCCTTATTGTTACAGGAATTCAATATGAATGGGTGGTCTACACAGGACGACTTTCACCTACCACCAATTTTCATTAATAGGCTATGACTGGCATTTTACGGGTGATGGTTCAAATTCACACCAACCGGAGGTATTTTAGAGCTCAGAAATCGATACAAAAAGTTTTTTTTAATCTCCGTCGGGGATCGAACCCACGACCTTTGGCTTACCAAGCAAAGGCTTTAAACACTGAGTTATACCCGTTGGAACATTACTTTGAACATATTGGAAATTACTTTTTTTCGGCAGTCCATTTGTTTAAATGATTTATTTGTGTAATATTGTGTAATATTTGTGTAATATATTATATGCTAGCAATTGAATATTTCTGGAAGCGATTTTTGATACCCATATATTACAGCTAATGAGTGGATAAGCTATAAAGGAATCGAAAGTTCGATCGCTCGATATCAATCACTTACTTATTCACGTGAAAGTCTTTAGTGTTGGTGGCATTTTATGAACAGTGTGATTTCTGCGTACAGCAAAATAAACAGTCTTTTTGCTTTTGGGGATCTTGTGCAAATTCCAGACATCGCTTCATTTATCAAACTAGATTTGCGGACCTCACTTTCACCGCAGGTAATGCAGAATACAGGTGTGCGGCTAATAATGATTTACGTCTCTTTAGCGGCTGGCCTCATGTTAATAACCCCGGCGACCCTGCCTGACTTCTGAGACAAATTACGAGAGCTGCTCAGAAGATGATGTGGTCGACAGTTTTTAAGCCATTTTCACTGAGGCCAAAGGTTGAATAGGCACGACTTGCAATATATTAGAGCGGATTCATTTCTTATGACTTTATTTATTGTTTAGCAATTTTCAAGCTTGTTTGATCAAATATGTAATAATATCGTTTTACACACGCGTACGCTTGTAAATAATGCAACTAGGTCTTAACATAAAGCAACTGTTTTTTTTGGCAATATTTAATTCAATTAATCGGAAGTAATTATTTAGCAAACGGTCAGTAAGAAATACCTAAAAAGGTCAGTAAAAAAAATCATTTGGCGGTAGAAAAATAATAAATGGCAATAAATAATTAATGTATGGTACATAATATAGGTAAGGTTATCAAAGGCTTACATTTTATAGGTTAATTTTCATTCATTTGACATGATTTTTAACCATTATTGAATAAATTACTGTCATCTTAATTTTATAACTGACCACATTCATGCTGACGCAGTGGATGCTGGATGATTTAAATTACGCCAAAACTTTGAATTAGTTACTGAATACTAACAATACTATTAACACTTCCAATTTGATGTTTTTTTTTCTTATAAAAGTGACCGGTTATTATATTGAAATGTATGGATCTGCAGGCTAGTTAAATATAATCAATAATCTGTAATATATTTTAATTGAATAATACTGAAAATAAGAAAATCTACTCACTTAACGCCTATGCAATAAAACACAGATTGGTTATGTTATATAACCTAAATTATTAGATTAAATATATATTTAACAGTTATATAATAATCATAAAAATTATAATTACTTAAACAGTTATAACACGTTATTTTGAAATTAGAGTAATAAATTTTATACTCCACTTACACTAAAGATTCGCAAGAAAAAAAAGTCTCTAAATAAAATAAAAAATCAAAAGTACCTTAACCATTATCTTTTTTTTCATCCTTGCAACCCTATCTGTCTCCTTGTCTTATCATTCCCTGATAGACACACCCCTCTCCTATATAGAACGAGATCGATCACTTATATAAAGTACTATGCAGCTCAGTCGTCTCTTGACAAGTGATGAATTGAGAAAGGCTACTCCTAAATATAAAACATATCTTACGTGATCCATGTAAAAACAAAATATAAATATTTATTCTCTAATTCTATAACAAACATTCAATGAAACATCCCTCGCATTCAAAACGAGTTATTTAGTGAAATGCGTACATTGGATACCTCTGATTTAAACAAATTAATAAATTGATTAAATAATCTGAGCTGTTAAGTGTTTTTTTTTATTTTTTACTAAGAGTGAATGCATTTTTTACTTACTTAAGATTTAAAATATGCATATGATACGCTACGAAGGAACTCTATAACGACGGATGTGTGTCTATTTTTTAGGTCAATAGAAAATCTTCTCCAATTAAGATTATGATTAGTCATCGAATAAAGGCTTGCATATTAATTATGCACTCAATATTATGCCACAAGATCGTGCCTTTATACATATTTTTTAACTAAAAATATCTCTTTTAACATTTTTTTCTACATTTCCTTCAGACGTTATTTATATGTTTTTTTTAGAAAATATTCAGCCATTCTTTCCTATCTAATGAATAACTTTTAAAGAGATAAACTTAAAGGTTAGCGACATTCATCATATTGCGAAAGTACCAGTTACAATAATATAAATAATAAATATAAATACGTAAAATTTGATCAATTGGTGTGGTGGATGAATTGGTCCCTGTCGATCGCGCTCTGTCGAGATTCGTGGTTGGAACCCAGGGTCTGCCGTTTCTTTTTCTCCAAAAATTGATGTAAGAAATTTTTAGTAGATTTGTATGCATTTATCAATTAATTAAAGGGTATTTATATGATTTAATTTGCGTAAATTAATATATAATCTAAAACAGTAGGAATACGCATATTTAATAGTAATATTAAAACAGGAATAAAACTTATTTATGCCTGTTTTGTATATTGAATTTAAGCCATTATTTCTTAAGCTAATTATTATCATATTGTGTGATCAGTTTATTAACAAAATTATGGCATTTTTTACGGCATAAAGGAGCACCTCTCACTTCCGGGTGGTCACCCTTCCCAATACGATTTCTATCTGCGTAGCAGTGATTTATTTCAAATAAATAATTACGAAACAGCATAGAACTTGATAAAAAAATATCGAAATGAAAGCAATCCGACGAGTCAACAATTAACATCCCACTTATATTGATTTAAAAATGCTTTAATAACCCTAACACCATTCCAGTTATTCGATTACGATACAAAACGACTGTACGACTTGTAGTAAAATGGAAAGTAGTTCATTTATCATAAGACCATTAATATTAATTACCAGTCTCTGCTGACATAATATTTGCTTTACAAATACCAACAATAAAAAGTAATTTTTGAACATAATTTGGTAGACATTTTTAGGTTGTTTTTTCGTTGTATATTAATGAAAATTTATTTCCTATTTTGTAAATATTCCTGTTATTCTTATACTATATTTATTTTTAATAAATTTTATGGTACTAACATTTTTTAAACATATATATATATATATATATATATATATATATATATATATACTCATTATTATATTTATAACAATATTTTTGTAAATCTTTCAACAACGGTTCAGTAAATAAATTATTAATAACATTACATACATTTTTTAATTATAGCACCACTAGAAATTTACTTATATAGGTCTAAACCCCTCCCTTAACTCGATTTTTTGTTTTTTTTTTTATATCGATAAAAAAACTTTCTTGTATTAACATTTTGCGTAAAGAGATGAGAAAAGTTTCCACTCTCGTTTGAGATACATCAATGTAGTCAACGATCTCACGCCATCCGGATATCCTCGTAAAAAGTGAGGTGGAGTGACGGTTCCGATGGCAGAAAGTGATATGGAAAATTCCAAGGTATCGAACGCGGAACCCCTGCATTCGTGCGAGACAAGTCATCCGGAAAACAACTAGAGATCAAAAGTATGAGATGTTGTTATGTTTTACAATGTAAAATTAAAGTATCATTATCATAACAAGATCAATCATCTGAGATTCTTGCTTTTTTATCTTACCGTAAAACTTATATTACTATTTGTACTTGTATATAATTAGATACTTTCCCGAGGCATTGTTTTCAATCTACTTTTTCATTAAAAGAGATCTTATACTTTTATTAACGTAAATTTTAAAAGCAGCTCAGCGACAATATCACATATCTAGCGTTCGTTAGAATACCGAAGTTTAGCAAGATTGGGCGTGAACCAACACTTGAATGGGTCACCGTGTATCGATGGTCGGAATGAGCCGCTTCTTAGGACAAAATAGTCTTTGGGGGAGCGTCAGGTTAACATTCGATCTACTTAAAAAGTATGGTTTATAAATTACCTAAAAATATGTCTCAGATACTACAGTACCGCATCTCGTACTCGGGATTCTGTCCTGTCGGGAACCATATATATTCCCAGGTAGACATTCAGGTGTAGAGATGTCTTAGGATGAAAAAAATGGTACATGATGTCGTGAAGAAGACCATCGTGGCGCATGATGTGACCGATCGCCTCTCTGAGATGGTTCCTATTAGATGCTAATCTTCCTTGATTATCCTGAGAACCTCATTATTCGTGACGTGGTCTCTCCAAGAAATACTGCGACAATTCTTCTGTAAGACCACATCTAAAAGGCTTTTCTTATCACTTTCAGATATTTGGGCTTACTATGCTTATAATTTTCATATTTTTTAAAGGTATAGCGAAGTTTTTTTAACGTGTATCGCGGCAATAAAATATCATTTTTTTAATGTTTTTTTTTTTTTTAAATAAAATTTAATTATCAGTATTCCGCTAACTGACTTTCCATTCCAGTGCATATTTTAATTAATAAAGGAAGTAAATTGCTTAATTATTTATGCGTGCACATTCAAATACTGAAATGCTAATAAAATAATGAAATATGGCTCACAGTGGCTCGTTACCATTTTTGAATCTTATACTTTTTATTGTAATTTTTTTTCGGATCATAATTAATTTAAAATTATTACTAATTTTACTTACCGAATAATATAGAAATATTTTTATTATAAATATGCGACCTTAATAACTCACATTGTGGAAGTTTGTAGGTTGGTACGATTATTGATGATGATACAATGAGATGAATGCCCTTACAACATTCTTGAGTCTTCTTATCAGCTTCACACGTAAAACAAATTACTGCGTATACACGATATGCTTTACTTTTGTTTATTCCAATAGGTCTAAAATCAATAATATTTGTCAAAAAAAAAATTAAAAACATGGAGATACTCATCAATTTGATGACAATCTTATATTTAATATAAAATTATATAAATTGAGACGTCGTGTGTAATTGCCATATGTATTAACTGTGTAGCAGTTATGGGAGAAACAAACACTTTGATTCGCAGGTTGTGCGCCGCTGCGGCTTGGTGTGAACGGACGTAAATTGAGCAACCGGTTTAAATAAAAAATATATAATCCACATGCATTTTTTTTATTTCACTGTCAAGTATATCAAGATTAGAGCAAGTATCGCATTTTATTTGAGTGCAATGTTGACGGCCTTGTCAAGTGAATTCATTATAATATTTTGTATTAGAAAACAGTCAGGTGGATTGTCGTTTCAATAGCAAAAAAGGAGAAATTTATTACGTAATTTTGACTAAAGTAAATAAACATTTAATGAAGCAATGACTTTCAAAATTCATTAAAGACAACAAGCGTGACAAAAATTTAATATATAAAGCTAGTTTTTTAGTGTTAAAATCTTCGCATTCGTATTTAAATTGACATCAGCATGATATACCTGTAGCTCTTGCCGACTGGTACCGAAAACCTCGATATACAATCTTTCGTCTCTTATTTCTGTTCGCTTGTCGTACATGTGTGTGTGGCCATATTGGCATTTTGGACAAGCCTGGTCACGGGTGTGACGTTAGTTATACAGTTACAACAGTTAGTTGTGTGCCGACGGCGGCGAGGTCGTATTGTGGTTGGCCCAGCCTGAATGCTGTGACTAGGTCCGGGCCAGAAGTTTGTAAAGTTATCGAAATATATATGTCAATGTGCTTCAGAAAAAGTCTTTGTGTTGTTAATCTGCTCCTCATCCTGCCACCACGCAATTCAATAACTAACTTAGAGAGGAGAATGTTAACATATAATAATAGCTTTATGTTGAAATGAGTAATTCATTATATTTTAAATTATTTATTTGAGAAAAAGCTCACATAAATTTGTAACTTCAGGAACCGAAAGATTATGGTCGTCACAGGTTCTGACCCACACTATTATCAGCTGATATGGTCCTCGCCTTACTCTGTCCCTAAAGTTTTGCCTAGTCAAACTATGTATATTTATGTTATAATATTTCCCGAAGGCTTCTAGACTACAGGTCAGGAGCTTGAAGTTAACGCTACTGTGGTAACTGAGGCATATAAAATGTTTTTAAGTCTGCATTTTTTAAAAGATTGCATATTTTATCCCACCACTATCAAGTAGGTAATATATAGTTCTAAGGGATGGTTCAACTACAAAATTCGTTAAAATGAGTCTTTCAGTAAAAAATAATCAGTGGCTCTACGTATTAATAGCGATGATTTATACAATAAATGAAGAATATTTAAAATATTGCTGAAAAATATTTTAAAACAAGTTTTAATAATTCGTTATAGTTTATTTATTTATTAACCGCATTTTAATGATCGATTTTTCGCAATCTCGTAAAAGTTGAGTAAAGCCTAGGAACGATTATTATCTCATTAATATTAACTAAAAAGCGAACGTAAAAACAATATAACCACAACTTTACGATGATCTGATTTTTATTTTCCGGCAAAAAAGCATGTTTTTATAATCGTAATTGTTATATTATATAATCAGTATAATCCAAAGCAGTTTACACGATTCGCGTAATTAAGTTTTTTTCTCTAATTGTTTTTAATATTTAACAATGATAAAAATATATGCGTTACTTAAAAGAAAAGTACCGACATTATATAAAAGTGTAAAAGCTTGTGCAAGATAACCATCAAAGAGAAGAGATTCGGAGAAATATCAAATTAAAATTTACCGTGTACCTTATCCCTTTGCTATATTACCGGTCAACATTGCTTAATGGTTAAAGTGTTTGCTTTCCAAACCGAAGGTCATGGGTTCAATCTCCGACGGAGATTAAAAAATAAGGTTGGTGTGAATTTGATCCCTCACCCGATAGCCTATTTATCAAAATTGGTGGTAGACGAAATTTGCCCCGTGAAGACCACCCATTCAGAGTGAATTCCTGTAATAATACAGCGACTTCGCTGGAGTCTCTCATGGAGCCTCAAGTGTGGCCTGAAAGGACCATCGTTCAACCCTGGATACGCATAAGACGAAAGAATCGCAGTGAACAGTGGTTGAAACCAACTTGAGTGAAGATATTGACATATTTAGTGTTATATTGCTTTAAATTCAGTACTGGTGCTTATGGAGGCGAAATGTTACACGTTTTGTTTTGTGACAATAATGCCTTGTTATTTGTGAGTCAATCATGATATACTTATGACAGGGTTTTTGTTGTTACAAGTCAAACTGTTTATCTTGAGTCTCCTGACGGTGGTTCTGAGTGTGAGGTCAGTGATACTAAATGTGTCAATAAATTTACATCACCACATTTATGTTACCTATTGTATGTTTATTTGATATAATATTATTGTATTTATATTATTGTACTTCAGAAATGCATTGAATTGATAAAATTTGTAATGTTTCTGCAAGGAAAAAAATAAAATTGAAATTGAAATTGAAAAATTGAAAATTATGCTTGCATGTCGGGTTGTAGTCGATGACTTTGGCGCGGATCAGCACTCCACATGCAGCGATTAGCCATATGTAGAAATGATAAGCGTCATAGAATTCCACATATGAGACTTCCGAATCACTATCATCTTTTGCATCTGTTGGTATTCTTCTGTATATGCTTACATAGAAATACGTAAGCTACGTACACGAGTCTTCGTTTGGTATTATTCCATCGACAATTTATCAATCTAAATTACGTGTTTATATAAAAAGGAAACGTAGTAATGAGACGGTTTCTAAGTAAACCGTCATTAGATTCACATGTGATAAATGAAAAAATTGGTAAGCATATTTTGTTTTTCGTCATTCAAAATCGCGATGGAAAATCGGAAAATGATATAACGCTAGAGATACACGAAGAAGATGTTTTGTAACCATCCATTGCATGATTGTTCATCATCTAACCACAAATGACGTCGTTTAGCATGCGATTGTCTGATTACTAGTCTGAGTTTCGCGCATTTGGAGCACGCCAATATTACCTCTTCCTATCAATAATAGTAATTACCTTCCGTACGGGTGAGAACACTTTGTGAACGGCATTATATTTCTTATCCGACATAATACAAGAGTTGTATAAACTATTGTTTAGATTTTTTAGATATCGTGTTTGAAGCTTCTTTGTTAAGTATTACATTAAAAACTTGCAGTTGTTTGAGATAGATCATCATCTATATAAAAAAAAACTGTCTCTTAACAAGTTATGTGTATATTTCCATTTTTGTGTCAGACAACAATGTAACAAGAAGTCATTTCAAAGCCATGCAATGATGCAAACATTGTATGCAAAATAGATGGAAATGTAATATTATTTATTTTCTTCAATTAATGGCAAATTATGATTACAATCATGCTTAGTTAAGTCTGAGTCTAGACTAATAAATATTAATTTATTTACCTTGTTTTTACATGGATCAGAGTTTTTTTTTTTAATATTGTTTTAAAAAAATTTAGAAAAAAATATATAGATTCGTGTTGTACACTGCAAGTTACATACAAGGTTAAATTATGCGTCTGACAAATAGTTGAAGAACGTAAAAGCCTTTTCCATGTCAGTCTCGTTAACCGCGTGTGTAGCCCCGAAGATTTCCTTGATGAAGTGTAACAGCAATTGACCGTTAGAACTATGGTAGAGACTCCCAGGCGACAACATAGAATACATTTCCTGTTCTCATGAATGATGCACTCCATGAGAGAGTGTCTCACTGTCTGTTGTATTCCTGGATCACATGGACATGCGTCGCAAGAAGAGAGGCCAAATCTTTCTAGGAATTCTCTGAAAATTCCGTGTCCGCTAAACGCTTGAGTGAGATGAAAGTCCACGGAGTTCCTCTTTTTCCACGTCAATAAGTGTTCGATGGATGGAAAGAGAAACTTGGTTTTTCCTCCGGAAGTTGATTTTGATCTCCTCTGTTTAGGAGACTGCAATTTCGACTTATTCGTAGTCTTCTTCAATCCGTCTCTGTCAAGAGACAACTTGATTTAGTCGAAACTGTCTCCTAAAAAAAAGTCATGTTCAACGTGATCCATGTAAAAACAAGGTAAATAAATAAATATTTATTAGTCATAATGGATCTCAAAGTGAATGCTAAAAACATTAAAAATAATGAGTCTAGACTACTTTCGTTACCCTTGTTATATAATATTTGGATTATTTTAAGTTTTTTGTGAGACCGATTTAGTTAATCTTTTTTAAGCATTCGTTATGTGGTGTTTTAATGTATTTAGAGCAAAAAACGCGTATTATCGGCCCGGTATCACGGGCAGGTTGATTTGCATTTCACGAGTTTGTTCGGCGATTTATTTTTGGCAGTGTAGCGGAAGAGTTTTTGTTGCCATATCGAGAGGCTGAGTAAAAAACGTCAGTATCAGTGTCCACTCTTAAGCAGGAAACTGAAAAAAGTTATTAGGTACGGAAGTAAATAAATAAACATCTACCTAAATAGTAAATCAAAAATAATATCAGTAATTATTACTTTAATCAAAATTCTATGCAAAGGAGTGGCTTGCTTTTTATGAATGCTACTGAACTGAAGTAGAGAAAATAAATAAATTGGTAATTGCACTATTTTACGTATTTTGATTTACCACTTTTTCAGGAGTATATAAAAATCGTACGTTCTAACCTATAACTACATTCATTACATACTACTTCAAAGAATTTATTCATCTTTATCGTTGTTTCACCAATAAATAACCTTAGTACAGTTATCCCGAATATAGGTAGATGAGTAGAAGGACTTATATATCGGGTTTCATGTATCATTTATGTAGGTATATATTAAGTATAAATTAGGATTCTTACTTCTTCCATACCGTAGTAGTCTATTGACTCGTTTTTACACTTTTTCTTTAGAAAAAGTTCTACTTCTATTTCTTATATGGCAATCTGAGCAGTAACTACAATATATACGCTATAATGTTAATTGGCTTACACTCAAGACCTCTTTTATGTCTTTTTTTAGTTTTTTAGATTTTAACACGAATGCATTTTTTTAAATGAAATTTTGCATCATACCCTATTTTAAGTAGCTGAATCACTTTAAATTGATTTGATTTACTACAAATAGCAAAACAACACCATTTTGAATATAACTATTTTTATTTACTGAGGCTATATCTAGAGGCTGATTTTTAAATCATCTGTGTCCGTTCAGTGTTGAACGTAGGCCTCCCGCATGAGTGTCCATCCTTTTTGATCCTTCGCATTCCGCATCCAGGCTACTCGATTATTTTCGATTGATTCGCAAGATTGAGATATATATATATATATTTAATTTATAATATTGTGGCAGCCCTGGATGCATAATAATTACAACCGCCAACAGTAGTAATTAGTTGTCTTCCGACTTCACACCGTAGTGGATGAATATATCGTGTGCCTCCCCTCCCCTGCCTATAAGCAGCGCGTGTTGTTCAATTGCTTCCTGGATGCGCCGCACTTGCGAAATGCATTGATTGCGTTACGCCTCTGGGTAATTGCCGTACAACGGCTCAATTATCGCCAAAAAACGCGGATTAATCTGACTACAATAATTGTAGAGTGCTCAGAGCATCAGGGCTGCCAAATTTACACAATATAATCATATTTACAAACAGTACATTGAGCTCACAACAATAATGCCAGCGGGTATAGCTCAGTGGTCAAAGCGTTTGATTTGCAACCCAAAGGTCGTGGGTTCGATCCCCAACGGAGATTAAAAAAAAAGGATTTTTAATCGATTTCTGAGCTCTAAAACACCCCCGGTTGGTGTGAATTTGATCCCTCACCCGTAAAATGCCAGTCATAGCCTATTAATAAAAATTGGTGGTATACGATAGTCGACCCGTGAAGACCACCCATTCGTAGTAAATTCCTGTAATAATAAGGATGATGCGTAAATCTCGTGCTGTAGTCTCTGACGTCGGCGGATCAACACACCACATACAGCGCTTAGCCATATGCACTATGGTTAGCGTCATATAATTCCACAGATGAGACTTCAGAATCACTATCACCATCTGTCAGTATTCTCCTGTATGTGTTTACATAAAGAAAAAAAATAAAATGAAATCATAAAGAAACCACGATTATCGATATTTTTACATTATCCGTTATTGATTCGATCTCCGAGAGCACAGATGACTTGGGACGAAGCAAGAGGAACGAGTGAAGAAGTGATGCAGCTATGGCGCAGATGTAGAAAAATAAGATGAGTCACCGATAGCATAATAGTGCTTTTAGATTCGTGGTAGTATTTTTTAAATGTAAATACATACAGGAGAATACAGACACTTAGAAAGATATTGTTAGTCTATGTTAGGTTAGTGAGACGTACAGTGCACTAGTTGTTCCGTACACCAAATGTCCCGTGCACCATACGTCCATTGCGCACCACGTCATTACCGATGAGTCGTTGAACGAATTGTCTGAGGACGAAATGCAGTGGAACTAGTATATTCTTACTATAAATATGCGTTAAAGAGTGCATGCCAGTGTGAAGTTGGCCAATTAACGTATTAATTACTGTGCTGCGGGCAATTAAATTTAAGTGCTTTAATTGAATATGATTTTTTTTAATGTATCGTAAGTAATGGCGGAAGGCAATTTTTTTTTATTATAATCAACATCCGAGTACATCCAATCTCCGTCGTTAATTACTAAATAATATATAAGTATATGATACTTGTAAACAATTTTTATTACTTTACTCGGTAAATGACAGGAAAAATGTGATAAGCAGAAGAAATTTGTAAAGGAAACAGATAATTATGGATAAGTTTAATGGGTGAGACCGATATTTACCTCAAAAATTAGTTATTTCCACCTTCGTAGTATCAATCTAGTGGATTGGTTTGCATCAACAAAATCTTGCATCTCGATCTCTACTCTTCTGGATCTTCTGCAATCCTCTAGCTCAGCATAAGAGCAGCAACTCATGTCCTCAAGCACTTCCTGCAAATACTCTCTGCAGTTTCTACCCTCAACTATCCCTTCCACAATGTCGTGAAGAAGACCATCGTGGCGCATGATGTGACTGGGGGCTCACCTCTCGCGTAACCTCATAAACACGCTTAAACGCTGCAACTGATGTACTCGAACAAAGTGTTCTGAGAAACTCAGGTGTTAAATAACGTACACAAAGTCTAAAGATATTTTAACAATAGAATAGAATCGAGTATTTGCATTGTGCGATTGAATAAATTTGTTTTTAATTGATTTCACGACCTGTCATTGTCAGTGAGCGCAAATTCATTTTCGATTATCGATTGATACCGCCATTTCCTATTTGGTTTCCTGTTTTCTATTCTAGAATCTAGTTTATTAATATAATCATAAAAATATCTGCGACTTGGATATTATTTTAATTGCCCTCTGTAGTCCTCATTTGCACATTACAGATAAATTAATTATATGTAGTGATGGGACTTAAACAATTAGACAAAAAATGCTCATGTAAATAAATTTAAAAAAGTGACCTACGAATCCAGTACAAATAATGCCTCTTAGCTTATAAGGCACTCAACAGAACTACACCGGGATATTTGACTAAACTGATCCAGCCTTCAGAAATAATTGCGCGTGGAGAGACACTCAGCTAGAGCAAATAGAAGCACCATGCAGCTGACAGGTGGTAGTCCTAGCACGGTCTTTGGCAATCGTACTTTCAGCGACGTGGCACCAATGGCCTGGAACCGCTACCTGAAAGCATGAAAGCTTAAAGCGGAGGCATCCTTCAGAAGCAGACTCAAGACCCACCTTTTTACTCAGAGAGGCATAGAAGCGCTTTTGGAATGACCATTCGATCATAAAAAAGCGCTATATAAATAGTAATATAATAATAATAATAATGGGTTTATTGCACATTTTTATTTTTGACACACGCTCATACTAGTTTACTTTACCTCCAATGTTTATTTTTTTTATGAAATCATCAAACGGTATCCGCTACACACTTTCATCGATCGCATGATTTAAATGCCGACAAAGAAATTACATGACTGTACACATTTCAAATACTCCACACAGGTTGTACGCATTTTTTTTGGCCAACGCAACTTATGTGCCGACCAAATCGAATCGATGATGATTGTCTATGTAAATTCAATTTAGAAAACTAAATCGACGTGTTAGATAATGGAAATAAAAGAGTAATTTGAATAATGAATGGAATTTTTTCACTTCTTGCTTCTTCCTTCTTCCAGTTACTTTTGCCTTTCGAAAGTTAAACATGCGGTTTTGAAATGGCTGCTAGTTTCCCGTTGCTTACATTTTTAACATTGTAGAAATCTATTGATAAACGCATTACTCTTGTAATCTTATTTAATAATCGCAAAATATTGCATTAAAAGCCGTATTAAAAAGGTTTTTTTTAATGTTTTCGGCATTCACTTTGAGATCCATTATAAATTAAAAACATTTATTTTTTAACCTCGTTTTTACATGAATCACGTAAGATAAGTTCTCTGTAAAGGAGACTGCAGTTTCGACTAACTCGCAGCCTTCCTCAATCTATCACTTGTTGTGCTCAGTTATTTCTTAACAAGTTGAATGAAATGACAATAAATAATGTTAGAAGTAGTATCTTTAATCAAGTATTAAAAAATAACAACAGGTAGTTTTTAAAGCAATAAAAATTATATTAAATAAAAATGCTATTACTTTTAACGTGTAGACCGATTCCTAATATGTATCCTGTAAATTCGCTTTGTTCGACTGTTCCGTCGACAGATGTAACACTAACAACACTGCTCCTCTCTCATACACTTCTTTTTGTAACCTTAATTAACTGTTCTATATTTATGTTTAATCTTTAGTAAGTAGCTTCTGAGGAAATTAAAGTGATTATTTATTAAAACTCAGTGGTTTCGTACAACGCTTTACTTGTGTTATCCTTTAAATATGACAGACCACGAAGTTATTGCATTCTATGGGTTTGTAAATAAAAGTACACTTATTTAAAAGCAATCTAAGCGAGTGAAAACTAAAAAATGAATATAGAACCGAAATTCAAGATGTATTGCTAACTCTTCACACATTTTTGAGTAATTACAAAACCGTGTGATATTTTTTAAACAAACACTTTCGGCTTTTGAGCTGTCAAAAGAGAAATTAATAGTCAAAATGATATTTGATCTCAAAAACGGATATTAACGTGTTTTGATTTACGAATATTTAAGTATGGGTTAGGTTACAAAATATGCAAATGGCGTCTCGAGCGTTTTTCAATGGGAGGTCTGACTTGATGTACAGCCCACATATACAACGTCTGTATTGCAGTAATCTTATTTAAAAAAAAAACTTTCACTTAATTGGTTTAATTGCGTGTATTTGTGAACACAATATACAGTCGATGACAAAATATTATGCTATGTCAAAAGATAAAAATGACGACTTTATCGTGACATAATTTCCTTCTTCGTAGTATCAATCCGGTGGATTGGTTCGCAGCAACAAAATCTTTCATTTCGATCCTTAATCTTCTAGGGCATTCAATCATCCCTTCCAAAAAGTTGTGAAGAAGACCATCGTGGCGCATGATGTGACCGATCCATTAGGATCGTCCCTCGGAAATGGTTCTTACTAGGTGTAAAAAAAAACATAAAATATATTTAGTTTTTGTAATTATTAATGTCTTCTATGTGTACTTCCTCTGCCTGTATTGTTGAAAAGTTTTCCCATCCTTTAAAATGAATTCGAATAGTTCGAAACGCATCAATTATTTATGATAAATAATTAAGAATGGTCAGTAAATAGCCTCAAACTTATTAGATGGAAAAGTAATTTCGTAGAGATGGTTTGTCACTATCAATATGATCAACTTCTAAGTGATTCATTTTGACTTTTACATATTATAAATTTATTTTTTATCTAATAAATCTCATACTTTTGTGTTCGGCTGTTCACCTAGGCTTATATGAGGTTATGGTCCAACGACTGTGAAAATAGAAGCCACATACTTATAGTTAACCAGGCGTGAGACTGATGCAACCGATACTAAAATGATACAAGATCAATCCATTCAACTGACGAATGAATTTCTCGTTACGAAATATGATTCAATGCCCCGCTTTGAAACATTCTGACGGACATGACAGGTGCCATTAGTGAGCACCTGTTTGTGAGAATACAATAAGAGGAATAAGACATTCCCGAATATCAAAAAGGTGAAAATAACTGTTTGATTGAATATCGTTTAAGCAGCTTTTTCTAAGAACGCTTTTCAAAAGATTTTTCGTTAATAAATGAGCATGAGCATTTGACAATAACTACCCGGTGTAGCCGAAACATGTCGACCAGTAATAAAAAATGCGTTATAATTTCTAAATGATCTTTTTATTTTTATTTTGTATGACCACGATTTAACTAATACGCAATCGAGTAGTAAGGTACCTAGTTTTTACTCCATTCTTCTTTACATTTCTTCTCATGGGAGAAAAGTCAGGTAATTTCCCATACCTTTCACATATATATTTGTAAGCATATATTTAATAATACGCGTATATTGTTATAAGAATTTGTGTGCATCATATTTTTAAATTGAGGTAGACATATGTATTTTTTAAGCTTACATCTTGTGGATTGAATGATACTCTTCTTCAATAATCCAGAACCATGCCGACTTTAGGCCCTAAGACGCCTTAGAGCAATTTTTTTCTAGCGTCCCATTTTGTTTATATCAATCAATATATAATAAATATTGGTTGCTTTCGGGGCCCCTAGCGTATTCGACGCCCTGGGACAGCGATTCACTTTGCCACCCCCTAAAACCGGCACTGATCCAGAAATTGTATGGTAATCAAAATAATACAAGTGAAAAATTACACTCATATGTGTTATTTTTCACATGTATTTTATTTATAATATTCTTTTAAATGTGAAATAAGTGAGCGAAACTTTCAAATACGAATTACAAATAAAATAAGCTATCTATGATTGTTCACGCGTAAGATACTTACCAATAAATCAATGTGAGAGAATTCTATATTTTGACAGTTACTACACATTACTTATATTTTATGAATCATTAAAACATGATGTACCTTTATTACCGTTTACAAAGTACTAAAAATAAGTAGAGTATTAGAAAGAGATAAACTTTTGACTCTTCTTCGAGTTAACTCTTGACAGTGGCGGATTGAAGAAGGCTACGAGTCAGTTGAAACTGCAGTCTCAAACAGGGGTCACACTCAACGTGATACATGTAAAAACAAGGTAAATAAATAAATATTTATTATGTATAATGGATCTCAAAGTGAATGCTAAAGGCATTGAAGAATTAGAATTGTACTATTTAAAATCATAAGAGCTCAGGTGAATTATACTATATAATCTTAAATCATAGATCGCAGATTATAAAAACTTGTTAAATAATCACGTACATTCGTGTTATAAGAATTAGTTGTATAAACAAAAAATATTAATTGTTTCAAGTAACTAATAATCACTGAAACGAGTAAGCTTTAATAAATTGTTTTAACTGATATCGGCGATTTATTTGTCGGTCATTTTACGTTTGATGTTTAATTCCCCAAGTAAGAGTGTTAATTTCATGAGTCAATCTCCCGACTTTCTTAACTTTTTATTGCTAATCAGATAACAATACTTTCTCTGGGAGGAAGAAACGTCCGTTAGCCATAAACTACGAGAGACTCTAGCAGTTAATCACACTTTTAAAACAGTATCATATAAATAATCAACGGTTAATTCAATTTCTATTCGATTGTTTCCATATCTGGTTTGTGAGCATACATTGTTGCGTAAAGGTTATCTCAAGACCCTTCCATTCTTCTTGTTCATTTACAATCTACATTTCTCCCATGCAGAGTATGGTGGACAACAACTTTGAGTACTAGGAAAACAAGCAAGAAGTTATCTATTGAATATATGAGAATTAAAAACAAGGCTAATCATTCTTTTATAGAATGATATTTTGTTGACGATTTTAACCCTTTCGTTACGGCTCGGTGGAATACAAATTATACTGTCAATACGGCCAGAATTTTTCAAACCATTTTTTTTGTCTAAAACTATTATTTGAAGCATAAAAGCATAAATCTGACCTATTTTCATATTCCACATTAGTTCTTGTATCCTTTAGCTATCAAATGATGAATAAAAATCTATTATATTTAACTAACGTTCATTATATAACTCCATGCATGTGATGGCATTGACACATGTGGTTTACAGAAAATTCGCTTCTGTGACGAAATTTAACGACATTTATTTACATGCTTTACAGATTCCTGTAAATAATACATATAGGTTGATAAAGAGAATGACTGTAGTTCCAGGTTCCTACCGTAGATATCACAATGAGTACTGAAAGTAGCAAAACGATATATCACGGCTACCGATATCAACGGTAGGGGAATCTTAGCCGGCATATATCGGCTACCGATGCTAAAGGGTTAACAAACCAATAATGTGCTACGATTTTATTAAAAAAAAGAAAAATATCATTTTTAAATAACAACGAAAATATACTTAAATTTGGCTGATATTATACTTGCTTAATATCGAAAAACTTATAACACAAGTAATGTGTTAGTTGTAAATAAATTGTAAAGTACTCTAGTATATTTATTTTAGTATTGGGTCTGCTACGTATAAAATCATCACATTTCTTAATACCATTTAGGTTTGTAGTCCATAATTACGCACCATATGTTTTAATTCATTTATTAAAAGAATTTCTAATTTTTTTATTTGAAATATATTACTCTCATGCGGTAAACACGTTATAAATTATATATGTTATTTAATTCCAAACATGGGTTACTAGTTACTACATGGATTAAGTTTTTCATTTACTGTGTCAAAGCGAACATTTTTCATATTTTTTATAAGCATCTCATGGAAATGTTTCGATGCCACGTGAATGTATCAATTAATTGAAAGTTTAATTTCATCATTTTTATATTGAAAAGATTTTTAAACGTTTTTATAGTATTTCAACAACTATGTCAATAAATCAGGGCAGTAATTGCAATTTTAAGGTAAATTTCATTGACGATACATTGTATATACGTGCCAGTACACTGTAGGCAGTTAACAAAGTTTTTTTTTTAATTTTACACGTTATTAAACATGCCTCAAAACTATTACAAGCATGTTTTAATTATTTTATGTGATAATAATATAATATTCAGACGCCAAAGTATAAATAAACAAGTATTTTGGCCAATATTATCTTCAATGTGGAACAGAATAATCGTCATTACCGTAAAACACGTCCAATTATTTCGTGTTGATAATGGTTCCACGACATTTCGTTCACAGACATTTCGTTCAGCGACACATCGGTAACGACGTGGGGCGCACTAGACGTCTGGTGCACGAGACATTAGGCGTACGGGACAACTGGTGCACTGGATGTCTCGATAATTTAACCTAATCTAACCTAACCTAACCTAGCCGAAGTTATTTCGTTTAGTTTAGGTTAGGTTAGATCCAGTGCGCCCCACATCGTTATCGATGAGTCGTTGAATGAATTGTCTGGAAATGATAGGTTGTGACACAGTTGATAATATGAGATGCAAAATTACGTTTACCAAATAAAAAAATGGACTTCTAAAATGACAATATTAATATGGTTTTTACCGCTTATGTCTATCGGCTTGTCTATTTTTAAAACAAAACGTGGTTGAAATGCTTATAAATACATTAAATCTTAATAAAACACTGAATGTTGGTTTTGGGCGTACATATAAAAAGAATATGCACCATATAATAGAATAAAACAGGATACTTTTTCAAAGAACCTTATTTGTATACTCAATAATAATTAATTGTGCAATCTCATAACAATGGATCTTATTGAAAGTATCATCGATTATTGACAATATTAAAATTAAAGATTGGTTTGAAATATTTTCAGGCAAAGCTAGGGATATCTACAAGTTTTACATGGATCATCCTTTAAAAACCATTACTTTATAGTCTCACTAGAAGGGTTAAAACAATTTTGTACCTTACATTTGTACATTATACTGCAATAGTATCTACGTGTTATTTATTCGCCAACACATCGCATTCCAATTTTAAATTTTTGCACATAAATCAACATTGGACTGCTATTTTTTGCTGCAGCGACCACTACAAGTTGTACATTTATGAAAACCGACCGACAAGAAATTTATTATTCTGAATGTAATTCGATACAAAATAACGCAAAACGCTGAGGGCATAAAGTGATGAAGGTACTTACAGGTGTGTAATTATCGGAGTCACGTTCAGAGCACTTCATTAGTGTTATATTTCTTGAGAATACTGACATCACAATGTAGTTGTTTCATTAAGTAGATATAATTAAACGGTTTATGACCTTACTTATTAAAAATAGAACAAAATCTACAATAATTTTATTATCGTTGCATTATATTTAAACAGACTAAGAATAATGACGACTGTGAAGACGTTATCGATTGATATTTTAAATTGAATAATATTTTAAGATGTATGTGAGTAATATATGTATATACGAGTATAATATTTGCATATGTGCTCAGAATATGCATTAAAAAATTAAGAATGTATTTAGTTTCGACTCCTTGAGTAGTTGCTATATCGTCAATTTTTCTTTTTGAATAATTCAAAAAATCCTTTTCTTTTAATTGATATAATGAAATTCCGCCAAGAAATGTCGATCGAAAAAATCTAAATTATTATATATTGTAAGCCATTTAAACGATAAACCTTTCGCATGTAAGACAAACGCTGTACCTTCTGTACATAGCCTTCGGGATATATCCGTGAAGGTATATTTAAAAAACAATTACTATAAAAGACGTTTGATAT
This sequence comes from Glossosoma conforme, assembly GCA_022606575.1. Taxonomy (NCBI): domain Eukaryota; kingdom Metazoa; phylum Arthropoda; class Insecta; order Trichoptera; family Glossosomatidae; genus Glossosoma; species Glossosoma conforme. The sequence goes on along the minus strand of JAGTXR010000087.1, from coordinate 631,428 downwards.
GAGTGAATAAATATCTTCATAGACTATAAGCTTATAAAGTAAGTACATATGTTATTAAGTTCTGTTGAAATAAAACAATTAAAACGATGCAGACCATTTTTATATCTTGATATTGCATGTTTTTTATTACTTTTACCAGGTGCATAATAATTATTTCATTTTGATCGAAGTTGCATCAATGCATAGTTTTTTATTAAGACATTGAATCCCCTTAGGCTACAGGTTGATACAATAGAGTGAGAGTGATATAATCTTTGATATATTTTCGTTTGGAAGTTTGCTTTGAGATATATCTTAACAGTGGCTGCAAATGTCTAGAGTCCATATTTAGTTTGTCGTATCAGTTGACGTAAAATAACAATGACGAATCAAAAAAACACAATAGATAATCTTCGAGAACGATTTTTTAACCTATTATGCTCTTTAAATATTTGATAAAGTTAATATTGCGTTTTACTATGATACCATAATACTCTGGTATCTGTTTTACTAAATCATATACCAGAGTGTTATTCCCTAAAACAGTTTTAGGAATTGTTTTTATTTATTTATTTCAACAGAACAGATGGACCAAATTTATTAAAATTGTGATATTAAATATTTAAATTAAGTACATATAGTACAAACATTAAAACAAGACTGTATTTTATTTATTATATATTTAGTATATTATAATTCAATTGAAATTTATAATAACTTTTGCAATCACGTGAATAATATTACATTAGAGATTGAATTGTATTACTATCACGACTATTTTGAATCTTCTTCGTAGTATCAGTTCGGTGGATTGGTTTGCAGGAACAAAATCTTGCATCTCGATCTCCACTTTTCTCGATTATCTGAAACCCTCTTTAGCTCAGCTTAAGAGCTGCAACTCATGTTCTCGAGCACTTGTAAACTAAATATCTTTTAAAAAATAATTTATGTAGAAAAAATAAGATACTAAATTTCAGTCTGGCACTTAATATTTTTATTACCAGAGATAGCATGAAATAACTTAATTAACCTAAATTCAAATAAATACTATTTTTGACCATTAGCATGAGCATTTGCTAAACATAATATGCAACATTAATTAAATCAGAAAGACATGAGAAAAAATATACGTCCATATAAATATTAGGCTAAATGTTTTTGTATTAATTATAGTATAAACGAAAATAATATAGTAAATAAAATATATTATTATAACTGAAATATAAATGTTAAAAATTGCCATTTTTAACCGACACAAACATATTAAACGAAGGTTTAATACTATGAATGAGTACTCTATAAAAATCGTACTTCAATAGCAGCGATATGTATTCTTTGCCTGAAATTTTTGCAGTATTTTTGGAGTAACTCGGCGTGTGTCACGATTATTTGAAAGTATTATTCGTATTCTCGTTTACTTTTTTTAAGCTTTTTTGCCTAAATATAACATGATTGGCTCATCATCGAATAAATCTAGAACATAAATTATATGGTGTGAAGTAATTACTTAATTTACGGGTGTGCTTGGATCTTAAATCAATTCTAACTGTTGTATAATAAAATATCTATTGGATTAGTTACATCAAATAAATACATAACTATTGAATAAGTGTTATAATTTATGGGTAATTTCACATTTAGATGTAGTAAGATCATTAATTATTTCGGCGTTATGGCGTTGAAGATTAGCCAACATTCGATACATCTTAAATGGACGGCTCAATTTGGGATTTACGAGTATAATCGAGCGTCGATGATATGTAAGTTATAGGCATTGCACAATACTAGAAAAGTAATTACAACCAATGGTTTTTTTTCTTTAAATTTAGTTGAGTAAGCTAAAGTTATAAAATAACTATCACCATCAAATATAGTTCATAATTTATTTTACTGATGTTAATGTCTCATTGAAAAAATAAATATTATCATACCAAGCGACGTGTTTTTTTTCCTTTGACATGATTACTATAAAAAGTAAGCAATTACAGAAAATCAATTGGACCTATGTGAGATCATCGGATCTGTGTTTCAATTTAAAAATGACACAACCATGAATAATGATTTTACGATCGGGAACAAAAAGAGTTCGTGGGATTTCATAATTCATTGGATTTATGTCGTCATTTTTTTTCTTTGAAAGTGGTTCAAATTTAATTCAAGGTATTTTTTTTTTGGAATTGAAAATGTACTTATAATAATTGAAAGATTTTGTAATCTATACTTTCTATTTTGATTGTCCTTTATTCATATTTTTTCTGCACTTGACCAATTATCGAGTTTTTAATATAAAATTAAATTAAAATCGTGGATATAGTTTTTAAATTTTTCACTTTAATCAAAAAATGTTTTTTAAAGACTGATACACATACAAATTCCAAGAAACACCATTTTGTATGACTATTTATTTAATCAATAAATTGGATAAAAAAAAACGACATACGAGGGGATTCAAACTACGAACTTTTGCAACTACGTTCATTCTTTTATACAACACTAGCACTCGGCCATTTTGCACTAATATAACAATGGTTTATAAAGTATAATATTTATATCTTATAATTGAAATATAATAACATTGCAATATTTGTTTAAATACCCATCTATAAAAAATAAAGCATTTTTATATTATTGAAAGAACTCTGGCTGAGAGTTTAGGCCCTTCAGTGTACTAATAAATAAAATAAAAACTTATTTATAGCTGCCAAAAAGAATTATATTTATATTTCATTATATATAAAGAATATTACAATATATACTAAAATACCCATTTGTCAAAAACTATAGATTTTTTATTTGAATAAATATACATAGGAGAGCTCTGGCAGAGAATTTGGGCCCTCCAGTATACTAAAATAAAATAAAAATTTACTTATAGGTGCCTAAAACTAAGCATAAAACAAACATAAAACGTAAACATTGTATTATGGATTAAAATTATAACATCTGAAGGTAAAAAATGTGTCTTTACGGTTACGGTTCAGTTCGCTTTCACTAGCAGTCGTTACTCGTAAGTTGTAACGGTTGTCGCCCTAACGAACAATGCAGAGTTTGCGTCCACTGTTGTGCAACAGCTCAGAGACCATGAAACTAGCGTCGCTTTGTCATGCACACTTGTCCAGTGCTTCACAAGTGTGTCAGCGAAATGACCAATTAACCTAGTGCCGTGACAGTTGTCGGCCATCGCTATCATTTTGCTTGATGGTTTTATTTCACCCTCGATGACAAGCACATACAAACAAGTCATTACCTTTTTGCACGCATTGCATAATTTTGTTTGATTATAGGTTCAGTTTCATTCTCATTTATCACTTTCTCTCCATCTGTAACTTAGCTCATTTATGCGAGGATGTTTTGATGCACAAAAACACCTTTGTATGTAATAATAATTTAGTAGGCTTTCACGGCCAGATTTGAAATTGTGACTAATTTCTACTTATCTCTGATATTCCGTATCATTATTAATGTTGTAAGTTTTTATGCAAATATGACAACGTTTATACGATAATGTCATTTTTTACAATATTTATTGAACATGTTAGACAAATTACTGGGTTAGAATGTTGCATAAATCTACATCGTTTCTCATAGATTGCTTATTTACTTTTATGTCCACGTTTTTCTCGTCCAACCCCATTATTTACCGTTTAAGTTAAATGATTTTCATTTAATACACTGTTTTAATATGGATCGCATTGAGCACTGTTTCACTTGATGGAAGACTGCAGTGTCGCTATCGGTGAAAACTACTTCAATTCCAATGTGCACAAACGTACTGACGTGTAAATTCATTAATAAAGAAAACATTTCACCAGAGGATAATTTGGTGCTGTGTAGAAGTGGGGATAAATAGGTAGGATATATGTAAGTAAATGACTTATAAGGGAGCAATTTTACTAAAAATATTATCTTTATCTATTTAATATTAAAATGGATCTCAAAGTGAATGTTAAAAATATAAATAACATTAAATAATTTGCTTTCATTATATGTACATTATACATCAATTATGTCTGACTATATTTCTTAAGAACTGCTTTTACTAAAATTTATGAAATATTGCAGTATTGTTCCTTGTCATAACAATTACTATGATAAATGAGATGTAGATATAGATATAGCTATAGCTATGATGTATTTTTTTAACTCTGTCCCTCTTTAAATGTTGTGCAATTTTTTGATCCATATTGATCATGCATTAAGTATTCATCTTTTAATTGTTAGTTAGAAAAAACTTCTCGATAACAAAAAATCCAGTGATTTTCTGTCTGAGCTGACATCTCTTGCTTTTAATAACTTATTAATTTGTTTAATATACGTTAGATGTTATATTTTTTAATACAACTTTGATGCTTGTATCTGTAACACCTAAATTGTTATATTGCGTTCTCCCAAGACCATAAAGTCAAAAGGCAAAGTCATAAAGTATGAAATAATGAAAACATGTTTTCAGCAAAAGGTTGCTAAATTCCGATATCCGTTTTGAAACATTGCTGATTTATGAATGTAACAAAGTTATCGTTATTATTTAACAATCCCTCTATGGGAAGACGATGTCAGTCACTCGTTATGAAATCTCATTTCAGAACTTTCAAAAATTAACTAACAAACAATTTATTTCAAACCAATGAAACTATTATTTTTGCTACATTCTTTTTGCAAATTTATGCAAATTTATGTTACCTTATACACATAAAAATTCACAGCAATCATCATATTATCTAAAATTTCTCAAAAAAAAAAAACAGCTTACGCTGGAATTCGAAATACCAACCTTTGCAACTGTATGCATGCATACCAAGTTGTTAAATATTGGTATTTATTATTTCAATAATTCACTATGAATGGGTGGTCTTTACGAGACGACTTTCGTCTGCCACCATTTTTATTAATCTGTAGTGTATTTTATAGATCAGAAATCGATTACAAATCTTTATTTTTAATCTCCGTCTGGGATCGAACCTACGACCTTCGGCTTGCGGCAGTAAACGCTTTAATCATCGCGCTATACCCGCCGGTATATGTAATACACTTTATATTAAATTAAATTATATTATTATACGTAAATTATATTATTTTGATATTTATTGCATATAGAGTTTTGATAAACACACAAGCAAGATTTCTATACACGTTATTTTTTTTATTTCTTATTAAATCTGACAGAATTTTGTTATTTCTATCAAAAAATTCGTTTTTCTACGCAGTTATTACTCCATTGATGATTTAAATGAAACCTAAAACAAAACATTATTTTTGTTTAAAAAAATGCAGGATAGGCATCCCGAATGGATGTCTACAGTTTGCGTTTTTACCATACATTTGTATTTTTCAATACTTAGTATAATTTACCTCTCGGCGATCGCTTAAAAAGCAATCAATCAATTTTTTCACTGGCAACTCTGAAATCATTTTGAATTTTAATAACAACTATCAATCTTGTTGCGACTACTGTGGAATGCACGGAAGAAAAAATTAAACTGTTCGAAATGAAATTGGTTTAATGCTCTGAATGCGTTTAACTAAATTTGAATCTGATCAATAATTGCGATATCTGAAGCTTACTCTGCAATTGCGCAATGGATTTTCGCGAAATATTTAACGCTAATTAAAGTAAAATTGTTGGTGTTCTGTATTATACAGAAAAAGATGTCTCACAATACACATAAAACATTGGATTCAAAGTAATTTACTTCTATATGAGCTTTAATTTTTGTGATCAATATTTTTTTTAATGAGTTGATTGAAAATTTCTAGAAGTAAATCGTTACAGGAGATGACATTTTTTTTTTTTGGTTTAATCTATTCGTAGATTTATGTACAGGTTACATTAAACGACGGTATCACAATAGAATATTGCGCATTATTTTTATAATATATCATACATATCATATACTAGCCACATGTTCTTTACAAATTGTTTGTAGTCCCACTCCGTTTGACTTTTTTTTCTGTTTTTCTCGATTGAAGAGAGAATTGATAAGAAATTATTGAGAGACCGTGAAAAATATCAAAAAACATGCTACAAGTGAAATCCCTTTCAAGGACTTTTAGAGTCCATTGCAGACACGTCTCTGCAAGTGTATTGATGAGAGAATTTTGAAATTTTTTAATCATTTGTACAAGTCCGATCAAGAAATATATTTTAATTATAAAATCCATATTACTTTCATGATGTATCATGTATGTAGAGATAAAATATAAAACGATTAACCTGCGATTTGTGGCGATGTGTGTGAATTACAAACGCATATGTGATGCGAAATATAAACCTACTTAAAAATTATGCAATAAATTTCAAGAGCCCATTTGACGTCAATTAAATGGGAATTATTAGTTTTCAAGGAGTACAAGACTGAACGACATTTGCCATAATTCTTACGTACACGATATATTATGTATATGCGGCGATATTATAATATGAGGTTGCTCTGAGGCAATAAACATTCTAGAGCCATATAGAATGTGTTGTACTTCAATCTTATTCAATATTAATTATACACGCTGGCAATATGTAAAGCAATAAATCGATGATGAAAAAAAGATAATCGATCGATGACCTAAACGTCACTAGTTAACCTAGTTATTTTTAACTGGAAGCTTGACCAATTTATTATAATTTTAGGAATAGAGATATAAAAACTGTTTAATTTTATGGCTCTTATTTAATTATTTTTCGTTTCAATGTCGCATCATCCCATCGTAAAATCGTGCGAGGTGATTTGCTTAGTGAATAACAGTTAGAAAAATTCATATTGTTGAACATATCTTCTTCGTAGTAACAATCCGGTGGATTGGTTTGCAGCAACAAAATCTTGCATCTTGATCTCCAGGCTTCTCGATTTTTTGCAATTTAGCTCAGCAAAAGAGCTGCAACTTATTTCCTTGAAAACTTTATGCATACACTCCCGTCTAGGGCGTCTTCTGCCCTCAATCACCCCTTCCGCAATGTCGCGAAGAAGACCATCGTGGCGCATGATGTGACTGATCGCCTCTCTGAGATGGTTCTCACTAGGTGCCTATCTTCCTTGATTCAACATATATTTACTTCAAATATCTTCTTTTCTTTAAACCTTTCAATCTCAAATTATGAGACTTAAGCATTCTGGAATTAATCATCTCCACTTAATATCCTGTTAATATTAAAAACATTTGAAAATTTATCTTCAAAAGTCATATAATGTATTACGATCGCATTTGCAGTAATAAAATGAGTGCAGGAAGTGAATGATCATACTTTACGATGCTTAAATATAATTTTGTCTATCAATCTTATTGAATACACAGTATAATTCGTTATTATAAATTGTTTGATACAAGTGTTCCACTCGATGAAATGTATTCCAATAGCTCAAATTATTACTTGAATACTTTTTTTGTAGTTTTTGTATTGTGTAACACAACGCTATTAAGCAGTACCATTATATTATTTACTTTTCAATGTATCATTATATTTTTCAACACAGAATTAAACGCTGTTTGATAATCTTTATACAGCGGTTATATATTGTATTACACGGCGAATAATGAAAATGCTTGTAAGAAATATTAAATATACAAATACATAGTAGTTTCGTATTGTATTGTTCGTTATTTAGATTTAATACTTATTTTATTGATTTTACAGTTGACTGGATCAGTATATAGTTAGTTTTTGGTCTCATTGTTAGTTTGATTTATTTGTCGTTCAATGGGACAAACATTTTATATCATTTTAAATTATTTAAAAATTACTTGATATTCTTATTTTTAACTTTTGTTAAGAATAATTATAATTTATGTCAAAATCAGTATTTCCGCTGAAATTTCATCCAAAATGGTTGAAAATATTCAATCCTTAGTTAAATACGCTAAGCGAGTCCATGTTGAGCCGCTTCATAGAACCAAGTAGTCTAGGATCCAAGGGTGTCTGGTAATCATCTGACCTCTTTAAAAAAACGATTAACAAATTACCTAAGAATATGCCTCGGATACGTCAGCGACCTTCAAGTCCCCGGGATTTTTTGCCATGGGGGTCGTGGGGAACCATATAGGAGTATGTTCCCAGGTAGATTTTCGGGTGCAGATATGTCTAGGGATGAGTCATATTCAGTGGGAACTGATAGAACTGGCAATTTGTGGTGACCATATGTTCCAGATTTGGAACGGATATGGAATAAAAAGAAGAAAAAGCGAGCTAACGAGATACCAGCAATAATGCTAAAAATTTATGTCTTTTTAGTTTTTAAATCTTAAATATTTGGTTAATAAAATATTAAAATTTATCATCTGACATTCAAATCACAGCAAGACCTCATAAAAGATGGTGTAAAATCTGGACATCCATGTCACAGAAACAGACTATGAGTAATAATGGATTCCTTGAGAAAGAAGAAGATTAAGAAGATAACTTTCCATCATAATTCGATTTATAATTAGATTTTTGGAATTAATCATCAAGCCGTTTTTTCTCAATGTTAAAAAATTAACGCAATTACATTATTTACAGACTTATTCGAGTCTTTTCTACTGTCGATTCTGAAGAATACGAAGTTCCTTTTCTAAATACTTTAAACAAAAATACGAGAGTAAAATTGAAGTAGATTTTTGTATTGCAAATTATGTTGAATTGTTTAAGGGAAAACCACTTCTTGTTTGTGTCTCAAGTAGCTAAATTTCTGGAAAGATGTTCATAGTTGTGATGATGAACAGTATAGATTTGGAGCAAGGTGGTCCTGGACGAGCTGCTGCTGGGCAGTAGAAGTGACTTGTCCTTGAATGGAGTCGAGAACAGCCGCTTACTTTAGCGTCATTACCTGACAATTGCAGTTCGTGTGCCGAAACGCTGCAAAAAACACCAGACGCCTAACAGAGGCGTTACATTACTAACAAATGATTTTGCGACATGATTCTTTGTACTACATTTACGTTAACACGCATAGTGCATAGTTTCAAAACTGCGTCTTGAAGGAATACAATAACAAGTATTGAATACACGAAGTAAATTTTATACAACATATTCAACGTAGAAATATTGCTTGTTTTATTTGAATGTATGAAATATGCTAAATTTCCTTTTTCTATTTTTACAGATTTTGCAGTAAGCGTGCAACAGTGCGCGAAACCTTTATACACAAATAAACTGTGAGTACACATATATTACAATAATTCTGAAATACACACGATTTGAATATTAATTATTTTTAAATTCACTCTTCATTGATTATAAAGCTATATTATCAAAATACATGTTATTAAGATTGACAATACCAATACAGTTTTAAATTCAATGTGTCTAGCGACTTAATCGTTTATCTAACGAAAATCATATAAATTTATTAATGATGAAAGGTTTTTTTTAATTGGAGTTTTTTTGGATTTTACCATTCCGTGAAACACCATCTATTAACGTCGTAATTTTGTATCCCAAATTTTTTTTTTTACTTTTACGATGTAGGGAAATCAAGACTAAAATATACTTTAAAATTACAAATACATGCTTATTTTTATCGTCCCATATCCGTTCTTTACCTATACACGTGGACACCTCAAATTGCCGACGGTCTCTCACTTTCCATCGTTAATGCCGTGTCCCGAGATATGTAACCTGGCAATGTATATAATTCCCGTCCTCTAGGTCAGAAGCCTAATGATTTGAAGTAGCAGCTTCTGTAGGCTATGGCATTTTAAGATATCTGATGATTATTTCGACGCTTCTGGGTTTCATTTCTTCCTTAGAGGCGTCTCAACCCAAACATGTTTTTATATGGACAATTAAATATTTATGAATTTATTTAGATTAAGTTTGATACGCTACTGAGCGCACTGCAATATTTGTCGGTGTAAATTGTTTGTATGGTAATATAATGTCTATATTTTCTATTGTCAAACTCACGGCTCGTTTGGCAAGATTGATAGATCTTTGATTTTGACAGGTCATTTATGATTGTTTTGGCGCGACATGTCTTTAGCAATAATCGTATTTTTCATATTTTATAATGAATTTTCAGGGATTTTTGCAAATTTGGAAACCTTATGATAAATGAATCAGGCGAACAGATAATCAAATGGTTTTTTGCGGAAAATTTTAAACAAAATAAGTGATGAATTGTTGATTGTAAAACAATTAAAATGGTTATATTGTGTCTCATTTGTGAACTTAAAAAATGGATAATCACCATTAAGCTGAAAGTGAATAATTAATTACTTTGTAGTAAATGATTTTTTTTTTCTCTATTAAACTTAGAGATCATTAATTCATATTTATTCAACTGACCCATATTTTTGAAGTTTTTGCTTAGAATTTCTGCTGAAACGAGTGGATATGATAAAAAATGTAAGAATAGCATTTTTATAAAATGACTTTTTTGGGACAGTATATATGTAAAATATGGTCAGTAATAAATACATAAAAAGGTCAGTAAAAAAGTATAAATATGGAGTTGAAAAATATAAATTGTCAGTAGAAAAATGATAAATTGGCAGTTAATAATGAATGAATGGTAATAATGAATAGATTACGTTCGGTTAGGTTTCCATTTTATGTGCTAATTATTCTTAGTCCTCGTCATAAATTTGCATGTTTTGCCCATGTACTCACTAGCGTTTTATTAAAAAAAAACTCTTATTTTTTGAATATCGACCATTTTACATAAACTACTAGCAGTATTGAATATATTACTGACATTTTAATTTTATGACCAACCACATTCTTACTGACACAGTAGATACTTCCCAATTTATTTAATCTACTGCCTGTTTGCTTAATTTACTGCCAATGAACAAATAAAAATAGGCCTTCTTCTAATTGGTTACTAAATCCTTGGTTAATATAGAAATGTACCTGTGATTTCTTCAAATATAAATTCACTTATCACTTAAAATACTTCATTTGTGAAATTCAAATAGATGATAACTCATTTTATCTTTATAATTACTTATAATAAATGCTATTTGATATAAAATGTTCAGAGATTGTTAATATTCAATAAAAAATATATGTAAGCCGCCAAAAAAATATGTATTTCAAATCGAGGTCTTTGAGGTGTTCGATTTGCAGTAGTGAATTTAAAAAAAATATTCCCACAGTATCGAGAAGACAAAAAAATAATTCATAAGCGGCTTATCAATAAATTATTTGGGCGGTATTCGTTTGACCCAATCAGATAATAACCGTTGCGCAACAACCAGAACAATAAACCTCAAATGTGCTTTACAACAGGTGTAAACTGTTACACATACAACTCAGACATCACGACTTTGATGCAAAAACATCGCTATCTATAAAATTAACAGCAATAATAATATGTTATAATTTATAGCAAGTATTTGAGCATTATCTAACTGCCGTCTGGTTCAATTCGATCATTTATTTGTGACTTTGGCGAAAGTTATTTTTCTACAGAGATTTTTTTCATCTACAGACCTTGACTCACTTTCTTATGGACCGATTAGTAGATGGAGCGTGGCTCTGGATGCTTTTTTATTTTTATAACGTCTTTCACGGTTCGATTGATTCAAGTAACAAGTATAATTGCGTATATAAATTATTTATTTATTTATATAACTTATTTGTCATGTATAAATACAGCATTAGATAGAATATTCAAAATAAAAAATAAATAAAAATATACCTATACACTGTATGTGAATGAATAGTTATTATTCTTCCCATAAACGTTACATATATGAAACATATGGTTAGAACCAATTTCCGCCATATAGTTTTCTAAGCTACCACTGTCCATTCCTCGTTCTACCTGAAGGGTACAAACTGCTACCCTATTCACCGTATTCTCCGGATTTGACCACGTGCGAATTCTTTTTTTTAAACATGATGTGGTGTGTTGAAGTAAAAGGAGACTATGTTAAACAAATACAAATAAATCTCCACTTTTCAAAAATTTCAGTTTTTCTTTCGTAGGCAAGTACACACTCGTATATTTTCTGAAGAGGGAATATCTCTGGTATCTGAGGCATATTTTTGGGTAGTGAGTATAATATCGGATTTTTAAAGAAAATCAGATATTGACTGACGCCCGCGTAGCCTGGGCCATTAGTCCTTAGGGGCGACTCAATCCAACACGTATAAATAGGTTTATATATTTTTAATGATAAATCAATATTTACATTTCTCTTCACTTATAAAATTTAATAAAATAATCGTTACTCCAATACAAAAGTAATTATAATGCTTAAACTATTGATCATTCTATGAAATACTCGTACATTAGTGTAATATATGATTGAAATACACGTAACTGTTTCATGTGTCTAATGTAAGCAAATATGAAAAATATTACATAAATTAATTTATAGAAAATTACATAACAGTAATAAATAAAATATAGTATACTATTATTAAAGCGTTTTGTGTATATTTTTGTTACACATAAGTATCGAAGCCTTTTTGCATTTTATTTTATTTCTCCATACTTGGAATTATTATAACAGAAATACTCAAGAGTACACTAAATGTTTTTAACTATACCACGCAAGAAGTAATTTGATATTAATATTATTCAAAAATATTCTGTCGCCATAAGATGTTCCCGGTTACGATTTCATAGATTCCAGATGTTTTGGTATCATTGCCTCACACAACATTCAGATGTTTGAATTTGAATGGCGGTTAATTAGCATCAATGCAACGGTACAGAGTATTGAACCGCGGCTCCTTCAGATGATTGTTAATTCATGCGTGTGAGAACAATCCTGATGGATTCTGCGGCTGTATTGCCACACTTAATGTATTCACTACATGTCCTAATAGTTCATATATATATTTACAACACACCAAAGTAGTGCATATGTGTTGGAAAATTCATTCCCACGTATTTCGTGGTTAGCAACGTACAACCAAAGAAGGTAATTCGAGACTCACTGTAGTATACTCACTCCGCAGCCTTAGACTGAGAAGTATTTGACATCTAACTGATGCACCAAGAATCACGGGAAAGTCTTCAGCCACTCTCTAACAAGTAGCTTTTTGCATGCATCCAGTAAAGGGCCCATCTGAGTCTCCAAAAACAGGACGGGACAAGGAGGATTTTCACCAAGCGGGGTCTTGGAAAATCAGAGTAATAAACCTATTTAATACGTACTACAATTGTTATTTCATGTCGTTCACCTTTACTTAACTCTGTATCATTTTTTTTGTAGTGTAAGGCATTATACATTGATGGAGTAAGTTATTTCTGCAATGATTTCATATTTTATGTGTTTTCATATTCGTGTTGATAGTAAAACGAAGAGCGAATTAGCATAAGTTAACCTTTATACTCGTACTTTACCTTATATAATTGTTTCATTGAATAATTGATGCACCTCGGTGGTTTATTATTTGTAGTATCAATGTTAGATATTGAGTTTAAGCAAAATCTGCATCGTGTTTTCCACTGAGCTCTATCATTAGTAGTCTTCTTAAGCTTAACGTACGAATTTGATGCCCTAATGTAATTTTCTTTAAAAATTCTCATCGGGGGCGAACTACTGTATTTTACTTTAATACATAATTCATCTCAGTGCTTGAGTGTCATTTCAAGCCACAGTTTAAAAACATACGTTATCAACATACTCATTAACTGCAGCCTTACTACAATTTTTCATTAATGTTAAACAAAGGCAAAAGAAACCGATCGCCACGTTGCGAAATCCGGGTTTTGTCCCCCGAGTTTGCTTCTCACGACATCGCCGACAGCGTATCGTGTCGCTAAAGCAAATACAAATACTTGCTTCACATTATTCTGTAAAGCGCAGTCAAAGAAATGCAGTTTTGCGCACTGCGAGAGGCATTCAGGTGCCAACGAGCCTTTATTTGTTCATCTGTAAAGATTCAGCGATTCGCGTTTCGCTCACCTGATGAATTATCGCACCTGCGAGCGCCATATAAAACTCTCATAGCACGTCCATTATTTAATTTCAATCTTCAAACGTAAATAAAACCAAGTGTGTGTGTTTGATATCACGGATTTTTTATTTCATTGAATGGCCTATAGATGGCATTATGTATGGAATAAAACAACGTTCAAATGTCCGCTGCGGTTTCTGAGGATAGCGGCATACGACCGATTTTTCGTCTTTACGACTGTGAATATTGGCATCTCACATAGAGCCAATGCAGCCGTATAATGGGTTCCAAAAGCAAATAGATGCCTGCACATCTTTACAAATGTAGATGAATAAAGCCCGCCTTTATGTCGTTAATACAGAGTTGACAAAGAAAGTAAATATTATAACTAATTCATTGCATGCTTCTCGATGGCTTAGAAAATAAAAAAAAAATCGATACTAAGCTACCACCAAAATATAATCAAAACACCATCCATATTAAATCAATTCAAAACTTACTTGTGATGATGTCTGGGTAGAATACTGGGTGTACGACGTTTTGACTTTATGAGGAATGGTGAGGTTATAGAGCAGAGAAGCCTTTCATACTACAGTCAGTCAAGAGGAAAATATTGATCTAGTTGGGACATATAACTCCAGCTGTATTTTCTTCAAGCCGATAGCGTCGAAAGAAAAAACGTCAGGAACTATATTTATTTATTTTTATTTACCCAGTAAAACAAACATTGTATGAGGCGAAGATCATAGCAAATGGCAGAGCTTTGTGGCGGTAACTCATGATGACCATATACTCCAGTTAGGGGAGCGGACATGATAATGATGATGATGATGAATGCACGCTTTCGATACTTTATTAAGGTTACGTTGCGTTATAAAATTGCTTAATTTGATTAAACATATAAATATTGATATGTTTCTATAGTAAATGCTAAAAAATATATAATATGGCTTAATTTTATTTATTTATGGAAATGTGTGTGAGAAAGGGCAATTGAAATGATTCATACGATCTTAAACGAGTACTTTTTAGGAAATTGTAACAATTCAGGTTTTAAGACCGCTTACATAGACGTTTACATAGGCGATTTGTATGATGAGATAAACTTTCGGCTGTTTTTATTATTACGTTGTTATTACATTACATTTTACGCTGTACACAAAAGGTAAAAAATGTTGCTTGTTGTTAATCTGATAAATGAATTAATCAATAAGCTAAATCTTGTACGAGAGAGAAAAAACCGCTTCTTTCATTAATCTTTGTACATATATGGTAGATACATACAAGTTACAATCCGGCGGGTATAGATCAATGGTCAAAGCGTTTGGTTTGCAAGCCTGGTGTCGTGGGTTCGATCTCCAACGGAGATAAATTTTTTTTTTTTATCTATCTCTGAGCTCTAAAACACCCCCGGTTGGTTTGAATTTGATCCCTCACCCGTAAAATGCCAGTCATGGCCTATTAATTAAAATTGGTGGTATACGAAAGACCACCCATTCATTAAGTAAATTCCTGTAATAATAAGGATGATGCGGGAGTCTCGAGCTGTAGTCTATGACGTTGGGGGATCAACACTCCGCATGCAGCGCTTAGCCATATGCACCAAGCATCATAGAATACCAACAGATTAGATTTCAAAATTACTACCACCGTCGCTATTTTCCTGTATGTGTTTAAATTAAAATAAAAATACTCTCAAAGATACGCTTTTTTATCCCATAATGTTGAGTAAAAATAATGAGAATAAAAACAATACTAAGTATTTATTTTTTAACCTTGTTTTTGCATGGATCACGTTGGGTGTGGCTTCTGTTATGGAGAGTTGTCTTTTGACAGTGATGCATTGAGGAAGGCTACGAATAAGTTGAAACTGCAGTCTCCTAAACAGAGGCCATATCCAACATGATCCATGTAAAATCAAGGTAAATAAATGCATATTTATTATTTATAATGGATCTCAAAGTGAATGCATTGAAAACATTGAAAAAAAGAAAAGACAATATAAACGGCTATATTTTACTTAGGATTTGTTGAGTAATCATTTTCAATTCAATATTAATCTTCAATGGTAGTTCCCATAAAGATATATATAAGCTTTACGTAACCTCTACTTAAAATTACTTCTGTTCAGTTTTCTTGCCAGAAACATACAAACATCCCAAAAACTCTTTCATAACATTATTATGTTTTGTAAGGTATATTTTTGATAGTTTCTCACTTATTGTTTGCATACACATACGTACGAGTATACACAACATATGTTGAGGTAATGCAAACCTGCGTGTTGCTTAACTTTACAAATTACAAGACAATGCTGTTTAAGACGCATTCTTAGTTTATTTTTTTTAAGACTGTTACTGTATCACAACACGTAAAGTACTATGACCTAAAATCTTCACGATATCATTTGATTCAAGTGGTACATTGTAGCTAATTGTAATATATACAACAACGTATACATTACTTAAAAAACCTAATTAATATCCATTATTTTATCGTTAGCGCCATATCATTCATAAATATATCTAGTATTATTAAAATTAAAGAATATAAAATAATACTATGCATTTATAGCACGTGTTCAATCACTTAAAGATAATATAAACTTACATTATAAAAAAATAAAAATAAACACCTTAAGCTGTTAACAAATGGACGGGTATATCAAACACGAATGAATATTTTGTCGTGTAATTTGGCACATATGTCAGTGACAGTAATTTCAATATAAAAATAAAAATTCGAAACGCTTAGGCCGCGAAATTTAAATTCATATTTCCCTGTATTTTTTGTCCAGACTAATATCGAGTTGAATAAATTTAAATGTATAAAAGAAAGTCGTATTCGTTACACTATTTATAACTCAAAAACCAATGAACCGATTTTTATGATCTTTATTTTGTTAGATTAGTCTTGATCCCGAATAGGAAAATAAGTACTAAAACAATAAAAAGAGAAGAAATTATATTATTCACACATTTTGTACGGTCTTTTAGATTTGTGCTGGTTCCAGTAATGTTTATTTAGTAATGTGCATCATTATTATGCACATAACTCCATCTCTGTTCAAATATGCTTTTCCGTATTCATTAGAACTTAATAAAAATCTAAATTTAATTCAGTTAAAATAAGTTAATGCAGTATTTATTCATTCAGATGCTGTACAAAGTTCGCCAGGTCAGCTAGTATAATACAGAAATCGATACCTCAGCTCACAGGGATGGAACAAGTACGTTATGCAACGATGCAAATTACTTGCATTCGTATAATGAATGATGACTTTCGTGCTGCTGTTATACTCCACGTTATTGGGTACTTAGAAAGCCGCAATAGCTGATTATTATCGCAAGTACCTCAATATATTATTAACTGAACATTGATTATTGTAACTACAAGAAAGAACTCCACTACTTGTAAAATTCAGTGTGTTGACACTTCAGGTGTGGGCAAATATTCAGAATATATACTTGCTATTCAACATACAAAACTATAAAATTGAGTAGTCTTTTTATATTTTTAACTATATTCCAAAGCTTTCTCTTTTCTTTAATTTTATAATATATTTACACGATACACATTTTTTTTCGCAGTTAAATAAGCTCAGGTTATCTATGTTTTGTCCCAGAACACTTGTATACAAGGAGGTCCACAAGGGAACATAGATGCTTCCCGGGAGCCTCCAGGGCAAGAGCTCGCGAACTTGCATAAACTGCGGCAGTTGTACCAGATAAATATTTGGGTATTCAGCGTTTTCAACAAGATTGGATGATCAGCTCAACGCTACCGAGGCCTGGTAATTTTTTATTTCGTCCATAAGTGGTGGCTTAACGTATAGAGCTTAGATTTGATTGAATGAATTTAAAAAAAAATGCTTGGTCTGGATTTGAACTGATAGCGTCTAAATTACAAACAAACGCTTTTAGAACTGGACTTTCCCGCCCGACATTTTTTTACGTACCTTAAATCAACTTTATTACTGTTTTGAAAACGATTCTTTAAATTATCTTTGGTACAAAATAGTTATTTAAACTATATCGAACAAAACGTAAAAAAATACTACTAAATTTACAAATGCAATGCAAATCAAAAATTATAGCGCGTCGTTTCTTAAGTTGATTCTAAAATTTCACGGGAATTAAAAAAATTGCGATGTTCTACCGTGAAGCATTTCGCATTAATGAAATTAGTGTCGAGAAAAACTAGATCTTTACTAAATAATACAGTTGTTTTGCTACATTTTTAATTGTTGACGTAATACCTGATTAGTTACATAGGATACAGATCCATCCATCAATAATTAGTTATCCCGTATAGTTATTAGTTAGCGGCGGTCAGTTGCTAAACAGCAGCTTGATCAAATCATTGCGAGAAGTTAAGCCGTACGTAATTACTCTTTTTAAGCGCGTGTAATGGCGATGCGAGGTGTCATATTTTTAACAGGGTTGACAATCAAAGGTGTACAATAAAAAATTTAAATGAATTATGTGATGAAACATATTAAAAATTACTTTTAAATATTAAGCTTTAATTTTTACCTATATATAAAATATCACTGGGCGCTCCTAAAAGATTATTTTTAAACGAGTGGCTTCTCGTGACACTACAACGCAGAATACCATGCGACAACAGACCTTAGTGTAGTAGAGATGAAGTAGTATACTACATGCGTGCAACGAGTGGTCTTCTTTTGTGATTTGTTGCTATTTTGCGATGTGTGTTCTTTGGTATTAATTGGTCATCTACGACTGCGTCTTGACCTATGTTGTTCTATAGTTGTGTTTTGTAGCAACGAAATGAGCATTATTTAAGGTCAAACAGCTTCTGTAAATAGCTATAGTTTATGCTCATCTGCAGCATTCGCAGAACGTGCCCAACCCAAATCACGTCGTATCTAGACTCATCATAGTTTGATTCCTGCTGGTATGTGTCCAATCTGTATCCCGACATAATATTTTGCATGGCAACTGAGACTTTTGTACGTCAATTCTTAAACCAGCCAAATATATTGATGCAGCCTGGTCGATATTGTTCTGCATATCTGTTTTGGAATATTTTGTATATGATAACTTCAAAAACTCTAGTTCACAGATATTGAGAGTCGTTTACAGCTCGTTTATCCCTCCACCTAATAAAATTATATTTACTCTATACAATTGAATATACCATTCAATTGCTTGCATAACTTGATTATAATACTCGTGATTGACTATAAAACCCTGCAGCATACATGAGCAGTTGCAGATTATCATTTACGAGTATTTTACTACAACGATTACCGGTCTGAATACAAGATTAATTTTTAAATCGATGTAAATGACTTAACAACGCTAGCTGTAGACAGCCCTACTCGTGAGACCGAGAATTAATGGATTCTATGTCTATCGTGTGTAAGTAAATATCACCGTGTCGGATTAAATGCGTAAAATAAGTGTGCATTGACTCGACGGACATGGAACGTAATTAAACATTCCTAATACTTCACACGCCATGGGAAATATTACAAACACAGGTATTTAATGTACATGAGAAACGTTATCATTATATTTTAATAATAAAATGAAAATGTGTCTTTCAAATGCATTGAACTACCCATTGGCAATATTGCTTGATACTCGTAGTTCACAATAATGCATATAAATGAACTGAATGAAAAAAAATGCATTCCTCGTATTATTTTTATGTAGGTCATGGATTCGAATAGGTCACACAATACGAGTATTATTGTTCATAAAATGCAGTAAATACTTAATACGAGTGCTCCTTTTAACATACATAAATGAAACGGTTCCACCGCATTCTTCCCAGACAATTCGTTCAACGACTCATCGGTAACCACGTGAGGCGCACTGGACGTATCGCTAATCTAACCTAACAAAACCTAGTGAATTTAGTCGGATAACGAGTTTCGTTAAAGTATAAATTACGCCATTTGTTCAATCATCCAAGATATTGCTATCCTAGAAAGTCGTCGTGAACTTTAAATATAATTTACTTGGTTATAGCTTTGAGATATAGAGCTGATATAGGATGAAGTAAAGAGCTTGGCAGTTGACACTACTTAATGATGGAAATTTGTGATGAATATATGCTAGTGACGGAAATAGAAAAAAATATATAAATAAGAAACCCTTTTCAAATATACGTAGAATATATAATTAAAGTGTTGTGATTTGCCATGAAGAGTTTTGTGGATACTGTAAATTTATCCTTAGTTTTTCTTTGTTGATTGGATATTTTCAGAAACGATTCTGTCGAATAAAATCAAATTCATAAAAAAAACACATCCCATTCATCAACAATTTCAGTAATGATCGAGTTTTCTGGCTTCTGCATTGAAATCAGGAAGCTAAATATTTAAAGTAGACCCAATAAATATGTAAATCTCTAATTAAGTACAATTATTTCACTGACAAATCATACAAAGTATGTGAAAATTACAAATAATTAATTCGCCCACAATTTAGTGCAGCCCAGTTAATTTCTAGATAAACAAACTTGTTTAGTAGCTTTCCCTTTAGTGTTACTTCACACCAGTGAATAAATTTGTGAACAAAGTTGATTTTTTTGAAAGCAGATACAAACTGCATTGGGCAATACTTTTATTTTTATTGTGCGACACTTTACTTCAATAAACAAAAAGTTGTCTACACATTGCATTGTGTAGCGGCGGGATTTTGCTGGCTATGAATGCAGTTTTTCTTTTTTTGCATGCAATTATTCATTTCTTGAGCAATTGTGTGTGGTGAAACCAGCTGGAGGCTTTTTTTGTAACAATCTTGTGTGTTTGAGTGCAATTTAATCATATTTAGCCTGCATATTTTCGCGAGCCATAAATCTGAATATATAGGTTACAAAATATACAATTCATTATGATCACTTTTTTATTAGAGGAAAAAACAACAAAATATTCTCTTATTTTTTAAGATGTGAAAAAAATAGGCATGAGACTTTTTAATATAGATCTGAACTTATGAAAAAAATATGAAAATAAGTAGATGTACAGTAGAAGTCATCCAACGTGCCATGAAGAGATCTATGCTCAGAGTGTCTCTAAAAGGTAGAATCCGAAACGAGGATATCCGAAGAAGAACTCAAGTAATGAAGGCTACTCAACGAATAGGCACACTCAAGTGGCAATGAGCAGAAAATAGCTGTTGAACAGACGATGGTCGATGAGGAAGAAAAGTGTAAAAGTGGCGCTCAAGAACTGGCAAACGAAGCGTTGACCGATCCCACGACATCAAAATAATAGCAGGAGTGGCCTGGATACGGAAGGCGGAGGATCGAAAAGGTTGAAGACTCACGCTAGAGGCCTACGTTCAACAGTGGACGGACACAGGCTGATGATGATGATGACAGTAGAAGTGATACAATATATCTTGAATATTTTTACTGCAAAGATTCATGGATATTTTTACATAAATTAACTGTCGTAATTAACGTTTTCTAGAGTCCTAGATCCACGTTAAGGTATTTTGTATATTTATATTAGAATTTTTGAATATGCCTATGATCACTTAATGAAATAAATTTTTCCTACACATTTTTTTTCCGATATAAAAATTGATGGTACACGTTTATTGTTTAGTCATGCAAATACTGTTCAATTACATGGGAACGAGATGTCGATTTGATGACACCACGTTGATTAATTAATTACATCGGTAATTTAAGACGCCCGCATTAATTAACATATCATTATGTCATGCATATTAAATTAATTATCTAATGGGTTAGTTACGCTATGTTTTCAAATTGATGAACTGTATTGATTTATTAAGTTCGTTCACACCTTAGTCGTGATGCTTTAACATCAGCGGCTTCCAAACTTTGGACTGCGAACTGAACTATAAAAAAAATGTGTTTTTTCGCATTTATTTTTAGAGGAGAAAAATCTCTTCTCTTGAATTAATCATACCTTAATTCCAATGAAAATTCCTTAATTATTAAAAAAAAAAATGATTACTTTTGACTGCTCATTATTCTACCAATTATTTCTTAATTGTATTCGATTTGCTTATGTTTCTCATGATCAGTATTTTTTATGTTTTTTTCATTGGTTATTTATGAATTAAATATATATTAAATACCTATTTAATTTTTTACCACATGTTATCTCTGCAGCTTTCAGCCTAGTTTAGCGTTATAGAGTCCATTAATTGGTTTCGACACACTTCACCGGTGGGTATAGCTTAGTGGTTAAGGCATTCGCATTCAAAACCGAAGGTCATGGGTTAGATCACAGACTGAGACAAATAAAACTATTTCTAAGCTCTAAAATACCCTCGATTGGTGTGATTTAATCCGTCACCCATAAAATAAGGATGATGCGTGAATGTCGGGCTGTAGTCTATGACGTTGACGGACATCACTCGACGTGCTTTGCATGTTAACCGCCATATAATCAACAACAAAAAAACATCATCATCACCAACACCATTTTGGTGCTTTCCTGTATGAGTTAAGTTTATAACAAACTGCACAAAAATATTAAGAAAAAAAAAATCCGGATAGTCCTAAATGTGTCGAGTCCATCAGAGGGTATATATCTTTATTTTCTGGAGGATTTTCGTCTCCTTAAATATGTTTGATCAAGATCTATTGTATATATCTCTGTATTTGAATCAATGTTAACTGATTTATTATTCCTATTAAAATATTACATGAGGTGGACGATCACTGTTTCAGATGATTTAAAGCCAGTCAAATCATTAATGATACATCATTAACTTTGTTCCAATTAAATATTCATATAATATAATTACGTGCTATGCATAATATATACAATAAAAAACATATAATACAGATGATTATGATATATATATATTTTAACGAGCTTAATTTTATGACAGCATATCATCACGACCTATCCGATATAACAGTTTGTAATGATCATGCTGGCTTTTTTTTCTGAGAATCATTTATTGTTTGCGATTTAACTCAAAATGGTGATGCTGTTTGATTTATATGGCAAAAAGAAAAGATGCAGATTTTTTTTTATTAATCATTAATTTAGTAAAAATAGTTTTATTACTACCTAAGCGAAAAAAGAAATCATTTCGAATTGTTATTCTGATTTTAGTAAGAAATAAAGCAGATTGTAATAAATCTTTTTACGTAAAAACACGTGATTTCTTATATTTAAAAATATATATATGATATTCAACAGATATATTTAATATGTAGTGGGTTTTGATAAAAAAAAAACTAGAGAACCATTCTCATGCAAACAACATTGCTTGGAATCCTTGAAAGCCTACAATGTTCTTGGATATATATACGAGGATATTAAAATAGTCAAAGTATCTTTAATGTGGGTAAATGGTTCTGCTGTCTTTTGTTTCCAGACAATTCGTTCAACGACTCATCGGTAACGACGTGGGGCTCACTTGACGTCTGGTGCACGGGACAACTGGTGCACTGGATGTCTCGCTAACCTAACCTAATCTAAGCTATTTCGTAAACGAAACATTTGGATTTCTGGACTCTACGATAACTGGAAAAATGATTACGTTAGGTTGTTTTAGGTTTGGTGCCCTTCGCCAAATGTCCCGTGCACCAGACGTCCAGTGCGCCCCACGTCGTAAGCGATGAGTCGTTAAACGAATTGTCTGGGAATGATAGGTCGTGACACCGGGTAAATATATAAACAGATAAAATGAAGTCGACTGTCGCCTACGACAATTAAAGCCAATCCAATAATGTGATATTTTTCAAGAAAATTAATGTTTCCAAATTATAATGTTAAAAATTGGTATGAAATTTGGATACAAAAGATCAATTCGTATGGTTTATTAGAAGAATTATAGTTTCGAGTATTAAATAACTTCTTAGGTTTTCAAGTATCAGTTCACGAAAATAAGAATATTGTACGAATGAAAAAGTTGTGCTTGTCAATGGATAGACGCTGGCTGTATAATGATGATTACTAATTCACGAACAAAGTCAATTTCTCCTAGATCGTAGTTGTCTCATTGCGTAGTCGGGAATGCCCTCGGCATTATATAATTGGTCTATGACTACATTGAGGAATTGTCGTGCAGCATGCGATTTCAATTACTAATACAACAAAATCGATCCGATCTATGATATAATCGCCAATTTGGCAGTGTGGTCTCAGAATTTCCCGTCTGGCGAAATTTCGAGATAATACTCTCGATTCCTGTTTGCGAAATTTCGCCGTGCACTCAAAGAAAAGCTATGCATTTTGGAATCAAAGGTATACCAGACAGATTGTTTTTCTTCCCATATCCTTCCTTTTTTTTTTCTTCGGTCACCTTTCGGTAAGATGCTACCAAAATATTAGGCATACTCAAGTGGCAATGGACAGGACATATCTGTCGAAGAGACGATGGTCAATGGGGAAGAAAAGTGAAGTAGCGTCGGTTCCCTGTAAGATGGACTGACTTTATCAGAAGAATAGCGTGAGAAGCCTGGATGCGGAGAGCCGATGATCGAGAAGGATGACTCACGCGGGAGGCTTACTCAGTTATGTCAGTTGTCAATCTCAATCAATCGGCATATTTTAGGTGTTTTTTTTAATCTGTTTTTTTAAGAAGATCGGCTGATTTACCTGATACTTCTGAAGCCTGAAACATTTAGTTATAAAGAGCGGCTCAACCAGACCAGCGACAGCATAGATGGTGACTCATCCAAGTTGTGGTTCACGTCTAACGTCACCTAATTTCGATGAAGTAGCGAAAACCGCGTTGTCCGCGCCATTGTTACCATATCCGTTCCGTACTTGGAGAAGATGGAAACCGTAAATTCTGTAAGTTCAGATTGTTTATGCTTTGTCCCAGAACACCTATTTACCGGCGGGTATAGCTCAATGGTCAAAACGTTAATTAAAATTGGTGGTAGACGAATGTCTTCCCGTGAAGACCACCCATTCATTCATAGTAAGTTCCTGTAATAATAAAGGATGATGCGTGAATCTTGGTCTGTAGTCTATGACGTTGGCGGATCAACACTCCACATGCAGCGCTTAGCCATATGCACCATGGTTAGCGTCATAGAATTCCACAGATGAGACTTCAACATTACTGTCACCGTCTTGTCGGTATTCTCCTGTATATGTATACATAAAAAAAACATGGTAACAAATGAGAATACTATATCGTAATGCTTAGCCCTTATCTAATTCAAAGTAATCTATATATTGTAGTGTAATATATATAAAATGGCATTACAAAACATATACAAAACTAACATTTATTATTGTCTTGTTTCTATAGTTTTTCCTTAAATAAAAAATTCCTAACTACTTTAAACGTATTTTTTTAACGAATGCACACAATTATCCCTTCTATATTGGTATTTTGATGGTATTCCATGGCAGCAATACATTATTCAGTTGCAGGTATTTAAGAGACCTGTGTATCATGTGCTCAGGAATTAATTATTACGGCCACAAGCACATTACTCAAGATGGATTCCGGGTCAAATATTTGAGCTAATGGCCACATGCCGGCGAAATGTAACAATTCATAGCAATCGGTGAGATAATTTATAGATTTACAATGTAATAATGTTATAATTATGACACATAGTTAAATAATGTTACGAAAACGAATATTCTAAGATCGAGAGCATCGATAATAATATTTTGTTTTGTCGCTGGATTAAAAAGATTGGCCGGAGGAGGAAGGCCTATAATATTTAAAAGTTTTCTATTTCAAACTGCCCACACATTCGCTTGTTTAAGCATGTAATATAATCTAGTACACATAATATTTAATTGACCAATGGCTTTATTCTTATAAAAATCATTATGTATATAAAAAATCATTTTTTAACGAATTTAACGATTTTACTAAAGCTAATTTGTTTTTTTTTTCAGAAAGCGTGCGAGGTACGCAGCAAATAGACACACGTTGATATAATGTAAGTACTTATTCAAATAATATAACAATTACACAATTTACATAATAATACGCCATGTGCCATAACACTTTTTTAAGTCAAATTATCTTAAAAAAACAAACAAACAAAAAAAAACCTTAATTGATACTGCGGACATATTGATAATATCAATTTATAAAACTACTGATTTTTTATAATCAAAAAATTGCCGTTAGGTATTATTTTCGGCATAAACCTTCACTTTTAATTAATTCATAAATTAATTACAGCCCATTATAATATTACTAAGAATAAATTGAATATTAAACATATTATTTTGACTTTGTGTGTCTTATACTTGTCTTAGTGTAGTATAAATTAATTGGTTATCTACATCAATTTTTTTAAACATAATTGTTTCAATTAATAAGCAATAAATTATATTTTATTTGTGAGGTTGTAAATGACTATAGCTTTCTACGAAATAACTTCTGAAGAGAAATCGACAGGCGTATACAACTGGGATGGGTAGCATTTGGAAAACTAATGTACATTTTTAAAGCGAAAATTCCGCAATGTCTTAAACTAGACGTTTAACCAATGCATCCTCCCTGTATTGACTTATGGCGCAGAGACGTGGAATCTAACAGCAAGTCTTACGCATCAAATAAACTTTACCCAACGTGCTATGGAGAGATCCATGCTCGTGGTGTCGCTAAAAGATCCGAAAGGAGGATATCCGCAGAAGAAGTCAAGTAGTGGATGCTACCCAACGAATGGGCTCACTCAAGTGGCAATGGGCAAGATACAGATATATCTGTCGAAGAGGCGGCGGTCGGCGGGGAAGAAAAGTAGCATTGGCCGACTCCCTGCAAGATGGACCGGCGACTCAAAAATAATAGAGGGAGTGGCCTGGATGCGAAAGGCAGAGGATCGAAGAGGATGGAGACTTATACGGGAGGCTTACATTCAACAGTATACGGAGACAGGGTGATGATGATGTTGAAAGTATATTCCGGATAACTAGATAATTTACATGCTTTAAATTATTCCTTTCTACAGTATATTGATTATTATAGAAGGTATCTAAATATTTTTCAATAACTTTATTTTTTTCGAAACAATGTATACGTAACTTATTCAATAAAATTTGGAACGCGATTTAAATATATTTGCTATTGGCAATACTTGTCAAAGAAATGGCGCGAACGAACCGTCTTTTTACAATCTTTTTTGTCTATAGTTTTTCGTTCGTCTTGAATCTCATTTATTTTTTTTTTTTTCACCTTTTTGTGCGATAAATATATAAATTATGCGGTAGAGTACGCCTGTGATTAATAGCCGATTTGAAATAGATGTCTGGGTGCTATGCAAAATAATGAGAAAAAAGAGTCGTTCGTTTGATTTCAAATACTTTTATTGTATAACAGATGTAATACTCGAATTTTTGTTATGAAATCACTATATTTGCTATTATTAAAGTGTGCCAATTGTTGTATTTCATGACGTACTTTTATTTTAATTATTATGGAGAAGTAAGCCGATCCTTAGGATCTAATGATACAATTGTGACAGGCCTCGACAGCATTGGCATCATAAAAAATCCAATTGATAAATTACTTAAAAATATGCCTCGAATACTACAGCTGCTTTCTATTCAAGTCCTCAGGCCTCTGCCTTAGAAGTCATTGGAATCCAAATATCATTCCAGGTTGATTTTTTGGTGCAGATATGTCTTGGAAAAAACCATGGACAATGGTAACTGAAACAACTGAATCTCGGGTTGTTGTAGGCTGTTTTAGATATGGAATGAATATGGCGAAGAAGAAATAGAATTTTCTGTTTGTAGCAATTTTGGTGCAATACAAAAATATGTATTATTTAAAGATTTGTATTTATTTGGGTAACAAGATAGTTATAACAAACACTGGGCACTTGTTTGAATTACGATTTAATGTATTATTTTGTTCCATTGTTTAAATAAGTGACATAAATACAAGAATTGTTTTGGCCATCACATTTTGGAATGACTAAAAAACCAAGTTGTCCATAATACTTCCTTGAACGCACCTAATTAACGTGCAGGCCCAAAAATGAATGGTTTTCCGCGAAAGGTTTTGTATCTAATTTCGTAATAAAACTTAACCATTTATTACGATTTTAATGTTGTATTATTTGAAAGTAACACTTGATAATTTGCTATGGGAGCATTCCGTTAGTCTGCTACATTGATTCGGCGCGGAATTTGATTTCTAGAAGGTCGAATTTTCGAATTTTTTAAAATATCCCAAGGTCGCAAGGAGATAATTATCACTACGCAATATTAACACGCCTTAATCTTTGCCACCTTGGGTCATGCGAAAAGATAATATATATATAACTCTTAAGTATGGAGAATTCGCTGCGGTTAGTAATGACCCTGAATCAGAACACCTGTGCTTATAGAGTATGAACCCAGTTTATGAGGTGAAAAAATGTAAGTTGACAGCTAATAAAGCAAGCAATAATAATCATTATTACAAGTGTCCTTATAAGGTTAAAGACCTTGATTTTTTTTTTCAATTGCGAAGTCTACAGCTTAGAGGGGTCGTATTTCAAATAGGAAATATAAAATATTGTATAGTTTTAACAGTATTATTTATCAAATTAATTAGATTTTTTGAGGTATTCATCATCATCAGCCTGCGCTTGTCCACTATTAAACGTAGATCTTTCGCATGAGTCTCTATCCTCTTCGATCCTCCGCCTACTGGATCCAGACATACCTTAACTGTTTTAGATCTTTTTTAACATAAATTGTTTTGAATCAGAGTTTCGATTATTATACATCCTTCATAAGCTGTTGGTAGGTAAAACATTAATTAACTTCTTAGGTATTCACGGCCAAATTTGATATTGTAGCTTTTGGGTTTAGCCGTGTGTGGCGAATTTCTTCTATCCTAAGATAGCTAATTTCTTAGCCGTGTGCGGCGAATTTCTTCTATCCTAAGATAGCTAATTTCTTAGCTGTGTGTGGCGAGTTTTTTCTATCCTAGGTAAAACATTAAAAACAGTAAAAATTCAAATGTACGCTTGTCAATTTGCTGTGAATTGAAAAGCACGAATATAATTATCACTTGAAACATTATGATCTTTATAAACTTTATAATTATAATCATCTCATCGTCATCATCATCATCACCAAGTCCGCTCCTCTAACTGGAGCGTATGGTCGTCAGGAACTGCCGCTACAAAACCATGGTCTTCGCCTAATCCCATGTCAGCTTCGCCGAATACATTCTATGTATAATTCCAGACGGGCTCCCAGGACGACGTGAGCCCGGGGATTGGAAGAAAAGGCACCTATATTCTATGCTCTCCTGTGGCATTCTAAGAATAAATACAGTATATGTTAATTATGTTAAGGATAATTTCACAATAAAAACGATTTGATGAAAAAAAAGGAAAATGTCATTAAACTTAATATTTTTTCTTGGTTTAGTGCACTTTTCTCGATGTCCAGTCAAAGTTATTCGCGTTTCGCTTTCAAACACTGATTGCAGATTTCACTAGATGTTGCGCAATACAAAATTGCAGCCACATGCTTCACGAGGCAAGTTGGTGTCCAGCAATTGGAGAGGGACGTCCGAAGGTCGCTCTCCGAATATCCTTGCTCCATATTATTACGCGATTATTGTAATCCATTACATGAGACCAACACGGTGATCAAGAAGCAAGCAAACCTTGTGAAAATAGTCATTTATTTATACTCGTAGAACGCAGTAACTTTGTGATTTGTCATATTTAAAGAATAAAACATGTAAAAAACAAGCCGGCGGGTATAGCTCTGTGGTTAATGCGTTTGATTGGCAAGCCAAAAGTCGTGAGTTTGATCGCCGACGAAGATTAAAAAAATAAGTTTTTAATCGACTTTTGAGCTTTAAAACAGCCCCGGTTTGTGTGAATTTGATCCCTCATCCGTAAAATGGCAGAATTAATACATGATTTATGTCACATAAATGTACTTTAAGATCGAGCAACCGCCTAGGAACAAATAGTCTGGGCTTAGAGCGTCGGACTAAGTACCCAGTTTTTTAAATATAAGATTAATAAAAAACCTTTAAATATGATTAAATACTACAAAAATTTTCGCTTCAAGTTCCCAGACTTTTGCCATAGACGTACACACTCCGGGTGTAAATATAACATGGGACAAAGCATAGATAGTTGACAACTATGTGACGACAATCTGTAGCGACAATGTGTCCAGCTTTATTGCGGATATGCAAAAAATGTAATACACGTGCAAAACATCAGAAACGTAGTATGCATGAGCAAATACTACCATTGTTATAAAACAATGTATTCCTTGACGATAAACAGTCAATTCATTAAAAAAATTAACGACTTAAAAAACATAAACACTGTAATGGAAAGGCTTTAAGTAATCTCAAGAAATCACTTTCATTGAACGAAGGTTGTATCAGGCTGTAGCGTACATGCACCCGGGTAATATATTATCTCACGGATCGGTGGAGTGTTTTATGGAGTCGATGCTGTGCCACAATGGCGAGCAATCCGGTTGCGGAGGTCGGTATTATGTTGGTTTAGGCCCGTGAGTAACCGGCTAACTGCGCGGGACTCGGAACTCCAGCCCACGGGTCCACGTATCTCACGTTTCAAGTATCGATATTGAATATTGACCAATGCGGATATTCTATCTGAGCTTACAATGTATGAGAACAAATTGAGTTAGCATAAAAGGCTTGTCGATACAAAAACACGTATGTTTTATTGGTATCACTTTCGATTTTAGTGAGAGACGTAAAGAAATATTTTAAGCACTTCATCCCACACACTAATATGTATCGTAGTACAAACATGAGTTTATATTTGAGTTGATTTATGCACGCAAATGAGTCAATCCTATATTATCTTGTTTTTATCATAGTTTTCGTTTTAAGACTACAAGATAACACAATAACAAAGAAATACTTAAAATAAGCAATGAAGTCTAACCAAAGTATTTTATTAATTATTTTTTTTAATTTTTATTAGAATATTATTTTATTATTTCAATATTCTAATCTACTTTTATAGATCATTGACTATATTACAATATTATTATTACTTAAATATACATATACTAAACATAAAATTCTTTTTTCAACGCGTCAATCCAAGCACAAAAATAACGGCAGAAGCGGGATGCGAACCGCGGACCTTGGAAACCAATATGCCCAGGTATTCATACCGCTCGACTAGACTGCCGGAAAGTAATAATATTAAGCTTGTGAATAAATGAAGACTGATAGAATAATAATAAAAATATACATACTTTGAATATATACTATGGCGACATCTGTCGTACGATGCTAACAATGATATAAATACTAGTTTCACCGCAAGTCAGTCTGGGCATAGCAATGGCGCGATTCGCCGAGCGGTATGAATACCTGGGCATATTGGTTTCCAAGGTCCGCGGTTCGCATCCCGCTTCTGCCGTTATTTTTGTGCTTGGATTGACGCGTTGAAAAAAGAATTTTATGTTTAGTATATGTATATTTAAGTAATAAAGTATTTTATTAATCAAAATTCTATCTTATGGAATAGTGTATTGTTCAGTGTAATTATTTATTCTCTTTCATGTTCGTAATGTTCGTATCTTCCTTTCCCGATCACCGTGCATGTTTACGCATCCCGACATTTACAACAGTCATCGCACACTCACGCATTCCGACATATCGATTACTTTCTCTATCTTTCGTATCCATCTGATAGTGTTTATGTTTATATTGACTGCAAACTATTCATTCATCTTTCTTCTTCCAAATTTATTCTCTAGATGCAACGTATGTCGTCAAATATTTCTGCAATACAATTCCGTTAACAACCTTTCTCGCCTTGTCAAAAGACATTTTAACACACCTAAGTTCCGCCGTGTACTTAATATGTATACTATACGACAGTATGAAAGCCTAGGGGCTAAATACAGTGTAGCCTATCTGAAACTTATTTGAGTGTTTGTAAACAGCTTTTCTTTTAAGGAAATCGAATAGCTGGCCAGACGCTTCTGCATATTTACATAAAAAATGAAAATCAATATTTGATTTATTATTAAGATAACAATATGTTTGCGAGTGCCTCAGTCGAATTAAAAATGCATTCTTGCTGAATGTTTTGATTGTTCAATTGTGTATCGGCATACTTCGGATAGTTCTGTTAAACGATACCAAGTTGGAAGCGTTTCAGTGGTAAAGGGCTTGTCGTGACGAAGGTGTGTCAGTTCGTGACGGTTCGGAGACAAAGACTCGGGCGCCGGGTGATTCGGTGGGCTGCTGGGATGCGGAGCTCTAGCAGCTGCTTGTATGACTCTTGTGACGACACACCCGCGTACTTAGAGTTGAAACAAAGGGCAATGCACATAGGTCATGTGCGAGATTACTGTGTCATGTTTATGACACAGATTACTTAACATTTATCAAACGTTAACCCGTGACATACAAAGCTTACTCATTAAGTGTCTCAACTCCTTATTAAACAAAAAATAACTATTAATTTTCAAACGACTCAATTGAATAATATTTTAAAATTATTTTTATTCTTGATACACCAATCAAGATTTATAGATTCAGTTAGAAAGTTTTACTATAAAAATAATTAACCCTTTCATTACGGATTGGTTTGAATACAAATTAAACTGTCAATTATAAAACTAGTATTTGAAGCCTAAATATTCTTATTCTGGTGTATTTTTACATTTCACATTGGTTCTTGAACTCTTTAGCTATCAGATGATGCATATAAAACTATTCTAAGAAAGTAGCAAAACAATATATCACGTCAACCAATGTCAACGGTCGGGGAATTATATGACGGCATATGCCGACGACCGATGCGAAAGGGTTAAGCTACACTCGAGACCATTACAATAGTGTTTGCTTACTATACCGTAGATCGGTGGTTTGCTCTTTTTTGTTTACCATATTCACTCCATATTTGTAAAATATGGACACCGCGAATTGCCGTTTCACAGTTCTGTAAGCATAGATTGTCTATGCCTTGTCACAGAACACCTGCAGGTCCACAAGGGAACATAGAAGATTGTCGGGAGCCTCAAGTGCAAGAGCTCGCGAACTTGTATAGACTGAGGATGTAGTACCAGAGAAATATTTGAGCGTTCAATAATCATCGTTTTTTAAAGAATAGACGGATAAGCCTTACGCTCCCGATCCCACTGGGACATAAAATGAAAAAAAAAAATCTAAATATCCCCGGTTGGTGTGAATTGAATTCCTCACCCGAAAAATGACAATCATAGCTTATTAATTAAAATTGGCGGTAGACGAAAATCGTCTCGTAAGCACCACCCCGTAAAATTGATAAATACGTGAATGTCAGGCGGTAGTTAGTATAAGGGCGAAACATAAGCATTCCACGTGTAGTGCTTAGCCATATTCAAAAATGGCAAGCAAAGAATCCACAGAAAAGATTTCTCCATTACTGTTTGTCGGTATTTCTTGGTACGTGTTTACATAAAAAATACACCTAATAAGTTTTAATCATTTAATATTTAATGAAATTGTATTTTTGTAGATTCTTATGTGAATTAATAATTAAACATTAATATTGCTAACTATAAAAAAGTAAAAATAAAACGATACACAGCAGTTTAATTACTGTAGCCACGGAATTAAATATTTCTAGAAGCTTATTGACCTGCATTTTGGGGATATTAAAATCATGGGTCTTTCCAATGTATGTACTTGATTTCCATCCTGTATTTGATACAAAAATCAATTGATTTATGTATAGATCCGTCTTGCTTGTCATATAAACAACAAAGATATTATGACAAAACACCATTGCTGTCAGCATATAACAATAATTAAATCAAACAATATGAATGGATTATAATGAATCTGCTTCCCGGATAATCAAAGAATGCAATTGTTATTAATGTCGATGAATCATAAAATTAATTGTAATAAATAAAAATAAAAATAAAATTAAATGATATATTTTAAATTTTACATTGTTTTGCGTACCTATTAGGTAATAAAACGTTTTTGCGTCTAAACAAGTAGTTTTACATTGTAGCTTGCTTGTCTAATATCGGCGCAAACATCTGTTAAAACGTGATTTAATTTATTTTCAATTATTTATGAAAACACTCACGTTCTTGGGAGGTACTTTAATCTTAATCTAGTAACTGGCAACTAATACAAATATTATGTAAACATTTAAACAAATCTAACCCTTTAATTTCAAATGAAAATCGCTGTACTTAAAACATGTATTCTTAAATAATATACAAATTGAATTTGTTAAGTAACCATTATATCTTCTTCGTAGTATTAATCCGGTGGATTGGGTTTGCAGCAACAAAATCTTGCATCTCGATCTCCACTATTCTCGATCCTCTGCAACCCTCTTTAGCTCAGCAAAAGGCTACAACTCATGTCCTCGAACACTTGCTGAAAATACTCCCGTCTAGGGCGTTCTCTGCAGTTTCTACTCTCAACCATCCCTTCCATAATGTCGCGAAGAAGACCATCGTGACGCATGATGCGATCGATCGCCTCTCTGAGATGTTCCTTACTAGGTGCCTATCTTCCTTGATTATGCTGAGAACCTCACTGTTCGTGTCGTGGTCTCTCCAGAAAATTCCGAGAATTCTTCTGTGAGACCACATCTCAAAGCCATCTAGTCTTTTCTTATCACTTTCAGATAAGTACCATGTCATTATATAAGCAATCATTTGAAATATATTTTAAAATTGTTGTTTATATATTAGATGAATAAATGTACTAATAAATTGTTTTAATATTAAAACATTTTTTTTTATAAACTAAAAATACATTGGGTTGGGCCACCTCTTAGGAGAGAAATGGACATTGACAGCTGACAGAACTAGGTGGCGTCAATTTTTGGTGATCATCGGCCTCCACATATGGAACGGATATGAAAATATTATTAAATTAAAATATTTATATTTAAATGACACTATTAGAGATTTTTTTGTTGATATGGGTTTTAGCGGTTTTTCCAAAATGTATTTTATTTTTTATATTTTTTAAGTTTTTTATATATTTTTTACATTTTATAAATACATTATTTAACCCAAAAAGAATACTTTTCTACAATGTTTTATTAATGTAATATTTATGTATACATATATGCATCGTGTTAACGAGGGTTAAATCACGAATCGTACAAATTCGATATGCATTGTTATATTTCGGAACTGTTTGCACAAATCATGACCAAAAATAGCAGGAAGTTATTATTTATTAGGTACACAAGAGTAATTATAGATGGCGATTTTATTTTTAAGAAAGCTGAACAAATATTTGCGATTGCCAGCCAATCAAATACTCCAAAGAATAAATCAAAATGATTTAAAAAAAAATACAAGTGTGTAGTAATACGTGCTTTGATACATTAAAAATTATATTAGGTCCATTCTCAACTTTATCGTTTTGATTTAGCTTAAAAGTAATGGTGACAGTTTTTATAACATAAAGGATATCAACTGACAGCACTTATAATGTTAAATTAATTTTAATTAAAAAATTAACAATTTTAAAATATTTAGTTTTGATTCACATTTATTTTAAGCGATTACATGTTTCAGCCTCGCTGGAGACCATTTTAAA
Organism: Glossosoma conforme; assembly: GCA_022606575.1. Taxonomy (NCBI): domain Eukaryota; kingdom Metazoa; phylum Arthropoda; class Insecta; order Trichoptera; family Glossosomatidae; genus Glossosoma; species Glossosoma conforme. Next base: position 596,142 of record JAGTXR010000087.1, on the reverse strand, counting down.
TAATGGTTAAATTATAAACTTGCAATGGCTTATATAGGTATTTGTAAGTATTAGTTTCTACGTTAGTACACACATATTTACATATTGTATGTGTGTGCGGGTTAAACCATTGAAAAAAGACATTATAAAATCAACGGGTATGTGTTATCTTAATGTTATAAGCAATTATAAAATATTATACTTTTTATGTCACTTTGAAAATTATGAAATTTTTTAACTAAACTAGGAAGTAAATGGTAAAGCAAATAATTTAAAAATATTGTTTTCTTAAAAATCATTTTGTAAGTGAAACAAACCGAATACTTTAACGTGCACGCCATCAAGTAAAAATATGTTAAATTAATTGTTGAAATTACCCAAAGTAACCTATCACGATTAAGTATTTCATTACAAGTAAGTTTTAATTTCATTATGTTTGCATTATCGAATACAAGCTGTATTTATGACGGAAATGACGTTTAATGAGCATATCATATCACAAAATATGCGTTGTTTTAAGGTATTAATTATCATCATAATATACCTATATATAAGTACGATCTTTACATGAAATATTATTTTGCAAATAAAGATTAATATATTTAGTTGTAAATGAATCAGATAAATAATAGAGATAAGTAATCGTGCTGCTTCATTTTCAAGGATGTTGATTGGTAGAGATGCTACTTCAGTGGTCTAGTATCATTCCATCTATAGCGGTCACGAGAAGTTTAGAATGCTTTTGAGATTGTTGTTAATTGTTAAATATTTTGCCAACAATCTAGTTCATCAGTAAAATCAGCAAAATGTCATATATTCATTTTTCCGATAATGATATTACGGACAACGTAAGGTATGCACTTGATAAGTGATAAAGATTCAGAAAAGCTACTATTTGTATGATACTATAATATAATTTGAAATGGTTTCGCCGTACTTAGTTCCCAGACAACTCGTTCAACCACTCATCGGTAACGGACGTGGGGCGCACTGGACGTCTGGTGGATGGAACAACTGGTACAATGGATGTCTCGCTTACCTGACCTAATTTAACCTAACTTAAGTTATTTCGCTTACGAAACCTATGGATCTCTGGACTCGACAATCACTGGACAAATCCTTAGGTTAGGTTAGGTTAGCTTAGGTTAGCGAGACAGCCAGTGCACCAAATGTCCTGTGCACCAGACGTTCAGTGTGCCCACGACGTTACCGATGGGTCATTGAACGAATTATCTGGGAACAATAGGTCGTGACACCTTTTGAAATATACTCGTACATAAAATACATTATAACTTGAGATGGTAATACATTATAACTTGAACCGATTTCAACTATATGGAAAGATGAAAAAGACCACTCAAATCATTGCATTAAAACAATGCGTTTTTTCCAGCTTCTGCTGTACAATTTACTGCACATAATAGATAACTGTTCTTAAGAACAATATTTGGGCATAAAACAATTATGTTTTTACGGTACAAAATTAACTCTCAATAAGATATCTAAATAATACAGATAATTATTTCAACTACAATTGATTACGTATCGTGTAAGATAATTATTCTACGCGTTTTTATCACAAAGATCTGAAGATCAAGTGTTGCGAATCACTTAGCGCTTGTAAAATGTAAATTGTACTGTTAAAGTGATGTAATTTTACATTGTAAATTTGAAACTGAAACGATCCCTTCTAGATATAACAACACTACACAAAGTTTTACTATCTACTATCAGTTACAGGTAAAAGCTATCTTAATCAATTAAGGCTACAACTGCGGTCAAAGGTGCAAACACAAAACATATTAATTTCACTGAATATTTGACAGGCGAATTTCGCAAGTATGCAGTTTAATTTCAATGAATAATTTTTCTGCATAAACAATCCGTATATTCCTGACTATATTAGTGTAATGAGTGCAAGGCTTGTCGTTAAAACAACTTGATGATTATTACGCTCATTAATCCCCAGGTATCCTCGACAAAAACTATAAACAGGTTCAAAATGTGAGCCCATTCGAGAATTCCTTGCACAATTAAACTTGACCATTCATTTCTATACCTGTAGTGATTTATCACGATCGTTGCGCAATACTGTAATGTTAATATTAATCTGCATATAATATGCGATTTAGAATTGTAAAGATATAATTCTTTTGACGATGCATTTTAATAGAGGATTGTGCCTTTAATGAAAGATCACTCATTGAATGTAATACATAAATTACATTGCTGGTATTTTTCATTTATGGGCCATTTATCGGGCGACCTTTGTATGAAATAGTATCATCAAATTTGAATTAAGAAAAAGGTCACGTAATTTATTATCTAATGTTATATTGCAAATGAAGAATATGCATTCGGTTCCCACAGTAATTATTGTAAAGCCTTAATAGCTTCATTGCGGGGATTTGGAAAAATTTCAATCGATTTCATCGATCATTTTGACCGTGAAATGCTGTATAGTCGATCACGAATGCATCACAATCCGGGTATTGTTTTTATTATTTTTGAAACCAGATGTTTCTAAGAATGCAGCGTAAAGGACACAAAACTATTTTCATAAAAGTGTAGTAGAATTATCGTCTCCATTTTTATTTACTGCTGTGAATTTGCATCTCTCCAATTCAGCCGTACAATGGGTTTCGAAACTGATGTATGCGTTGAATACTGGATGCACAATGGTTTGACTTCAAAAGGAATGATGATGTGATAGAGCAGATAAGGCAGATTTCCATACTACAGTCAATAAAAGACGAATTTGGAACCGGCTGGGGCATTTACTGAGGATGCTGCAGGAGACAAATAACTAAAAAAATATTTTCTTCAAGCCCCCAGCTTTCGCCAAGGAAGGCCGCCCGCCGGGAACTATATATGGAATTTTTTTGCGAAGCTACGGCAGGCAGAGCTGACATGAGATGAGGCGTGGACTAAGACGGCTAATTTATGGCGTATGATGTGTATATGCTCCAGTTATAGGAGCGGACATGAAAATGATGATGTCTTAAAGTCTCAGATTCGAATCTTATTAAATTAAGTAAAGTACTTCTTTCACATATAAATCTTAACTTCAGTAAATGGTCCCCTCAAAATTACTATTTAATATATATATTTTTTAAACTACATAAAGCATTATGTAATAGGTAATATTTTCCTAGTGTGCGAGCTTTTAAAATTATTGAAAAATCGCGATTTTTCCTGCGTTTCCTTTATTATTCGCACTACTTAAATGCGTACAAATACGCATGCGTAGTGTGACTGATCTACGAGTAAGTAAATACTCACACTTAAGGTATATTTTATCTTGTAGGATATTATTTTACATGTGTAAACATACTCGTAAATACATCGCCACACTCCAGACAGTTCAATATTGCGGTTGTCATCTTGCTCAATCCAACAATGAAACTTGTCACTGTTATAATATCGGTATGGAGCTTATAACAATGTGGGCAGGTACATAACTAATTCGATTCACGGTTGCGCAAGTCCGGTTAATTGAAGTAATGATTGTTTTTTTGTTTAAGAATAAGGTTACATACAATTTATCCTGGTTTACTATAAATCGCAACAATGCAATTCAATTTCAGTTTGACTCTTTTACATTTGCCGATACTGGCGTCACAACTTTCTTTTCGCTCACCATTTTTTATAAATTTATACACACATACATATCTTCTTCAAATATCATGTTTCATGTCTTACTTACAATCAATGTAAAAAAGGAAACGGCAGATGCTGGGATTCTAACTATGCAGCATAGTTATGATTCTACAATTTAAAGTCCTGTTTTTTTTATTTCTATAAATGTTTTAAAAAAGCATAGACAATAGACATACATATAATGCGATGCCGACGCGTATAGCTTAGTGATCAAAGCATTTTCTTACCAAACCGAAAGAGATTTAAAAAATACAAAATAATCGATCTCTGAAATACCCCGGTTAGTGTGTATCTGATCCCTCACCCGTAAAATGCCAGTCATAGCCTATTAATAAAAATTCGTAGTAGACGAAAACTATAATGTAAATACCACCTATTCACAGTGAAATCCTGTAATAATTTTATGATGTGTGAATGTTGGACTGTAGGCTATGATATATGCGGATTAGCACTCCACATGCAGCGCTAAGCCATATGTAACAAGGTAAGCGACATACGAGTAGAATCTATAAATGAGACTTCAGCATCACTATCACCATCTGTCGGTATTCTCCTATATGTATTTACATTAAAAAAAAACTATTTGTTGAGGTGAAATACATGTTTCTTTGTAAGCATTTTAAATAATCACACATAATACATCGTTCTCACACAAAATTTCTAACCTACTCAATCAAAGGTCAACGATTTTTTGAAAGGTTTTTTTGCAATGAAGGATTATTCTTTTAAAAAAAATATTTAGAAATACATCCATACGTCTCTGTCAGCATTCTGGTATCATTTTAACAGTAAATAAATCACGCGATGTTGATTCTTCTGCGATTATTGCATTGCTAATTGTTCGGTAACGTTTTTTATATCTCTGTTGTACAATGGCCGTAGTTAATCGACTTTTTTTTGCAATTGAAAGTCATTGTTAGCGGATGGTTAGCCTCATTTTTTAAAGTCCAAATTGATCAAACAAAAAAATAATCACGTCACCTGTTGAATGATACATTATTTACTTGTCAAAGACATGCATACCGCTTAAAGAGACAATGTACACATTTTGTATTTCGTAAGTGAACCGTATGTATGTGTGTAATTTTACAATTTTACTATATATATTTTATATTTTTTATATTTAATCGCATTCTACCTGGAGTACAATATTACTACATTAATAGCTTCTATCGAAGCGAATAAGTTTTTTTTTATGTACACACATTCAGGAGAATTTCGACAGATGGTGATAGTAATTCTGATGTCTCATCTGTGGAATTCTATGACGCTTATTATTTTATACAGGAATTTACTATGAATGGGTGGTCTTTACGGGACGACTTTCGTCTACCACCAATATTGATTTAATAGGCTATGAAAGTCATTTTACTGGTGAGGGATCAAATTCACACCAACCGGGGAATTTTAGAGCTCAGAAATCGATTAAAAATACTTTTTTTTTAATCTCTGTTGGGGATCGAAGCCACAACCTTTGGCTCATAAAGCAAATTCTTTGTCCATTGAGCTATACCCGCGGGCATTTGAATGGAAATGAGTGATATATATTTTTTTCACTTTAAGATCCATTATAAATAGTAAATATTTATCTATGAATCTTGTTTTTACATGAATCACGTTGAGTTGCTTATGAGACTGCAGATTCGACTAACTCGTAGCCTTCTTCAATCCGCCACAATCAAGAGTCAACTAACAATAAAAAGTTGACTTTGACAGTCGAAACTGTAGTCTCATAAACAGAGGCCATATTCAACGTGATCCATGCAAAAACAAGGTTAATAAATAAATATTTACGAAATAAATCGATATTCATTTTTCATAAAATTGTTTTTGACCGTTATTCGAAATGACAGACTTTCACAGAATGTAACATGACTCGCAATATTAATATTAATATTAATATTAATATTAATATTAATATTAATATATATTAATATATCACAAAAGTATACACATTTTCTATTTCTTCTTGTCAGGTCGATTTCACGTGTCGTATAAAACTACGTTAAAAAAATTAAGTCGTATGCAGATTTATTCTCGTTTAAATTAGCATGACATGTTAAATCTGCGAACGAATTCATTCAAGAGTCTCTTCGCCTTTCTCGTGCCATTATTTATTACCAGCCGTGTCACACTCCAATTTATAATCTCTATCCAAATATCTAGAACAGGCGTGTCCAACCTACGTCCCGCGTACTATATGTGGCCTTAAAAGTCCTTGAAATACTGAAACACTTTCCCCAAATATAAATATTTACCCCATTTTCTTTGCTGAGAAAGAAGCCTTATACTCGTATGTTGATAATACCTTTCCATCTGAAGTGGTCCAGTGCCATCTAGAATGCCCATGTGCTTAATTGTCTAGACACTCTAGACTTTAGTTGCACTCCATTTAGTAAACAAACGTCTTTTTTACAAACATGTACAAGATAATACCGACAGATAGGGATGGTAATATAGAAATGTCATATGTCGATTCTATGATGCTTCCCATACTACATAAGGCTAATCGCTGCATGTGTAGTGTTGTTTCGCCTATGGCCTTAGATTTATGGTTTATCCATTAATTACATAAATTGAACATGAATGCGTGGTGTTCACGGGACGACCTTAGTCTACCACTTATTGTAATAAGCAGGCTATGACTAGCATTTTTTACTGGTATGGTATTAAATTAACTTCATTTTTAAATGGGTCACTGCCTGATTGTATCCGAATGATGATGATAGGGTTAAGTCGCTCCTTAGAATTCAGGCTTATCATACGATCTCTTTTAAAATGAGCTGATTAACAAATCACCCAAGAATATGCTCTGCTTGCATATCTTTAAGTCTTAGAAATCTCTCTCTTCTCATCTTTTCAAGTCCTTGCTCTTTTACCCTTAAGGTTGTTGGGAACCATAAATGTTCACAAGGGAATATTCGGGATGGACAGTGGCAACTTGCAGAATAGAGTTGGGGTAGATGTGGGAAGGATATGGAAATAAATAAAATATGTAAAAGGTTTGACACCTCTAGTTTGATAGGCTAATCCACTAAAAAGCATTTTGCATAGAAGGAAACGTTCATCATACTCGCTGCAAATTAATTCGGATTACGATATCTAGACTAGACGCTCGCAAATTAATAATTATGTATTCATAAATCAATAGATAAGTCACTTTTCATTTTATTTTATGGAGAGACCATTTTTCGTCTTGTAATCCAATTCATACTTTCTATTGGAATTGTATCGGAATAATTATTTATTGCAGAGACGGATTTTTAATTGCTTTAATTTTTGGAATGAGAATATTTTTCAAATTAATATTGAAATTAGATAGGATTCATATTAAATGGCATCATATTGAGTATATTATTTTGTAAAAGGCTTGAAAATAATTATTGTACGAGTATCATTAATCCATGTTTTTATTTTTTAATATTAAATGTTGCAATATTTAACATAATTAATGGGTGATATCGATAGGTTGTATGACATATTTTTTTATAATAATACCATAATCATCGTACAGTATTAAATTCACAAGCGGGTATATTAAAAAGATTTTTAATCGAGTTCTGAGCTCTAAAATACATCCTGTTGGCGTGAATTTGATCCGTCACCCGAAAAATGCCAGTCATGGCCTATTCATCAAAATTGGTGGTTGACAAAAGTCGTCCCGTGAAGACCACCCATGCATAGTAAATTCCTATAATAATTAAGGAGCATCTTCATGTATGGCTGTGATAAGAAAAGACTACAGGCCTTTGAGATACGGTTCTACAGAAAAAATCTCAGAATTACCTGGAGAGACCTCGACACTAACAATGAGGTTCTCAGTATAATAAAAGAAGATAGGCACCTAGTAAGAACCATGTCAGAGAGGCGATCGATCACATCATGCGTCACGATGGTGTTCTTCTCGACATTGTGGAAGTGATGGTTGAGTATTTGCATTACGTGTTCGAGGACATGAGTTGCAGCTCTAATGCTGAATTAAAGAGGGTTGCAGAAGATCGAGAAGAGTAGAAATCGAGTTACAAGATTTTGTTGCTGCAAACCAATCCACCGGATTGATACTACGAAGAATAATCACATATTATACCCATTTGATTGTTATCTGGGATCTTATATTAATTTTGAATCAAAGCATTGTTATTTCTAAGTCCTTTATTTTATTGAGTCGCCATTGTAAAAACACTTCACATCCATTTAATTATATTAACCTTATTTATGTCCATGTATAAAAAGCTTCCTGTTTTTCAAGGATCAATTGCTTATGAGAATGAATTATTTGCATTGGCACACAAGTGTGATAAAATCTAAATAAAGGTTTCTGTCAGTGTTAGCATTTGCACTGTTTTTTTTAATAAACACCTGTTGTTTATATCATATTAACGATAACGATACTTATCAATAATCACCATAATCATTATATATAATGGTTCTATACTTATGTTTATTATATGCAAAGTTAATGGTGTATTTTTTAAATGAATTATCTTGCGAATAAAGCCTTCAGCTAAATATAGTACTGAAAAATAACTTTCCAGCCTTTCTCATACAATTCTAGATTGTTTATCAATTCCTCTCATAAATATTAATCTAAAGAAAATTATATGCACTGGATGTTAATTCTTACAAATTACATACTTCGGTGAGAATTTATTATGAATCACACGCATTATTATTGACGTTGAAGGTTTGTAATATCCATGACAAGTTAATAGTGAAAGTTATAAGGAGAGAAATGTCAAAAATAATTGAGAGCTGTTAGGAGGGTTCCAGATGTATCTTAGTTACCGGAAATGTGCATAAATATACCTCAAAGAAATATATTATTTAAAAATAATTAAAGTAAATATTTTTTAAAAGCGTATGCATCGACCTAATCACCCAGCCTCTATACGCACACTGATATCCATTTATCTAACCATACAACGCTACAGTTTAGTTCAAAATATTTTTTTAATTATGGCAATCGTATGCTCTAAATTAGGGAATGGTTACTGCAAAAGAAAATAAATCAATGCAGCCATTTTTTAGGCTGTGTTTTACTGTCACTTTAAGCAGTCAACTACATTACATATTCGATAAAATAGGAGCTTACATGAGACTATATACGGTTTCTAGTGATTTTTCTATATATTAATATTTAAACATGCAAATTAATAGTGAATCTATATATGTATATAAAAAAAACATTAATGGTGCCTAAAAAGCATGTATGTGCAATGAAGTATTTTAAGTCATATTTTATTCGCACTGTATCTGAAATAATTCCATCCAAAAAGCTCGAAATTTATATAACAATGCAACAAAGCACCTGTTCGATTGATATCAACGAGAAAAAAATATTACGTGGTCAAAGCGAATTGCGTTAAGTACAATTACCGATTATAAGTAGATTAAACTGCTGGTATTATTTGAATGGGTTCAAGTGAAAGTGTGATGTAGAGCAGTTCATAAGAGGCATTCGTGAAAGCGAAATGTTCGAATTGAGAATAAATGTAGCAAAATCATGACATCATTCTGGGCGCCAGTTTCAGGCCGTGATATGCTAAACGGGATTACATCAATGCAAAACTGAAACGTACAAAGTATCGACCACTTCTTCGGTATACGAGTGTATCTGTAGGTATTCGAAGGCTTGGCAATTTAGTTGCCCTCGATAGCAGTCCAATAAGAGCATCAAATATCTGCTCTTACATAAAACGCATATATTTTATACGATTCAGGAAACTGGATAGAATAAAGTTGGTAAATTTAAACATTTACATACGAGAATATTATAAAGTTTTAATTTTGTTTCTTTCTAGTGATAATTTTAGTATACATCTAGACGGTAATGATATATCTTGTATGTAGGTAAATGACCCTTGCCATTTTAACCCTGTATATAGACTTCTACCGGGTGGCATAGTCCAGTGGTAAAAACGTTTGTTTGTCATTCAAATGCTGTCGGTTAAGGACAAAACAAAAATAGTCCGGGCCTTGAGAGCGTCGCACTTACCATGCGATTTAAAAAAAAACCTCTGATAATTGAACACCAAAATACGAGTATTTAGTTGATACTAAAGATGCAAGTTCAACATTCAGTCTAGTCAAGTTTGCAGAAACTTACCCTGGAGGTTCACGAAAACCATCTATATTTCCATGTGAACCTCCGGGATACAGGTGTTTTGGGACAAAAAATACAGTATGACCTTAAAGAACTATGAAACGGCAATTTGCGGAGTCTATGTGCTCCAAATATAAATCGGATGTGGTAAAAAAAACGTGGTATACTCCGCTTGTGTCAATATAAGCAACAGCCCAGTAATCGAGCATAGTCGTTTTTTAAGAGGATTCACTGTGAATGAATAGTGCTTACAGGACGGTATAAGTCTACATACAATATTAATGCATTTTTAAAGGTGAACGATCAGTCTGACAACAACTACACAAGTATTTGTGGCCATTTTTTCCAAAAACATTCTCATATATTTAGCTGTGTATATCCGATGCTTATTCGGAGGTTTTTTCCTCATTATTTTTTGTAACTCGTATGATAAGCTCGGAAAAAAATGAAGTGTTCATAAATGAACTAATATTTTTTTGAAAAACCGTTTCTATTAAGAGCTTTTCGAAAATACAACCCACGATTGCCTTCATTATACATCGTGAATACAAAGTTAGTTATTTTCTTCAACCTACATTTTGAGCTTGTGCGATACGTACCTTAAAGATTCAGTACCTTTCTCCACCGATGTATTCCATTAGGCTTACTTTGTTCCTTTATAATATTGTGCGTGACTTGCGAGGTATATAAACAGGTATGCGATGCATCAGTTTCGCTGCGTTGCAACTGCACCACTTGCGCTTTCTTTTAGTGCATTGTGAACCTCACCACGCGGTAAGACATGCCTTGAATGAGATCACTGCACCACAGCAGGACGCCATAACAACTAACCAACGGTATGCACGTATATACAAAGTGCATTTTACCATACCGCACGACTCAACATCCGTTATAGATAGTATCTTTCCATGCAGCTGCATTGCCGCAATCAGCATTCACTCAGGGTATCAGCTTTTTAAAATAAATTACAAGTACTTTGTTTTGTTTCGAGTGCGATTCAATTAACGTATTACTCAACGTTTATTATTGAAATCAGACTTATGCTTGAAGATATGATACAAGTCATACTAATTGACATTAAATAAAATCTTAAATGATGATTTTGTTCTCAAAAATTGATTGGCGAAAGAATGTAATATCCTCGTGTCTGCTGTTTATTTTTTGTGCGATGTATTGATGGCCTTTGAGATGTGGTCTTACAGAAGAATTATCTGAATATCCGGGAGAGACCACGTCACAAACAATGAGGTTCTCAGCATAATCAAGGAAGATAGGCACCTAGTAAGAAACATCTCAAAGAGGCGATCGATCGCATCACGCGTCACGATGGTCTTCTTCACGACGTTGTGGAAGGGATGGTTGAGAGTAGAAACTGCAGAGAACGCCCTAGATGAGAGTACATGAGTTGCAGCTCTTATGCTGAGCTAAAAATGGTTGCAGAAGATCGAGATGCAAGATTTTGTTGCTGCAAACCAATCCACCGGATTGAAACTACGAAGGAGATTGATGGTTAGGTTAGGTTACGAGAAATCTAGTGCACCAGTTGTTACGTGCATCAGACTTCCAGTGCGCCTCACGTCGTTACCGATGAGTCGTTGAATGAATTGTCTGAGAACGAAATGCGGCGAAACCATATGTACACCGCCGCATATAATATATGTATGAGTTAAATTGTAATGATGCATTTAATGATCCATAAGCCCATTAGTGATGATGCAACCTCAGCATCGCCTGCGGAATGGCTAATATCCCCGGCAGTGTGAAAATCTAATTACGCCAATTTCACATAATCGATAATTGCGCTTAAATTGGTAACATTATCCAACGATCGATTATGGCGATTTTATTTTATTGTAATGGCTAAAATGTCTGTTTTTTACATATTGGTGTATAATGAATAATTTCATTGAATAATAAGATATTAATTTAAATAACCAGGAAGATAGACAGTGGTACAATGCGCGTTTTATATGAAAAATAAATCGATAGCGATTAACTTTTTTTAGTTTGATATAACAGAGCAGAACGCTTGTTGCCCATATTAATTCAGGAACGTAAATATTTACATAAAATGTTTTTTCTTAATATATTTTTTATTTATCTTTGGTTTTATTAAGTTATCACATGCAGAAGAGCACAACTGGTCGAGCCTAGTGCACATTGTGACGCTCAACCAGCGAGGCTCGACGTTGCATATGGGAAAGGTGTGTTGTGTTAGGAAGATTGCAATTCTATATTTATCTGTTCCTTGAAGAGATCCAGATTGTGGGAAGGAGGAAATACAGAGGCTAGCAGAGCATTCAAAATATTACCGGTGGCATTTAGGATGGAACTTTGAAAGCAGCCAGTTCTTGGTCGACAAACATTAACAGTTTCGCATAATTTGTTTCCTCTTTAGAGGATATGATAGCCAAAAATTTACGTCAAGTGTTCTGTCAGCTGCCGCGATCTTTGATTCGTCCCAAATCAATTTCGCATTCGCAGTTTTGCCAAGTAAAATATATGTTTGGTTCCCAAGGTCCCACACAAAGATATTATACAGGGAGCAGCAAGTTAGATCGTTTCGAAAAAAGATGTGACGGTTTTCTATTAAATCAAGTAAGTAAGCCATCAGCTTTTTTGCTGCTTCCTGAATATAATATTAGGTATGATAACTTTTATTTATTAATGCAATCCACACCCTTCATGTAGACATTGCCCGCAACATATAATAATGTTTCGTTATCTCAGATATGTTTATTATAAATCCAATTTGATTTTGCACGTTTTTTAAATAGTTTGTTAATGAACAACTTCGCTTAAAAAAAGTAATTAAATCACAAGGGAGATAGATCATTCGTGTTAGGAACAACATGTATATATATGAGATTGATCTAAAGATGTTATCAAAACAATACACGCTTCAGTGACTCAATAATTAAATTATATATTGAGCTTTGAACATCGCGTGAAATCACCACATTTCCACGTTTAGAAACGTAATGAACATGATTGGAAAGATAATGCTTAAATGAACATGTTCCTTATGCTGATAACTCCTACATTGCGAGAAAATCTGCGAAATAATCAATTTTACGATCGAATCAAATGTCATGCATTTGAATACTAAGATTAATATTCTAATTAAAGTCATCCGGGCAAATGTGTGTTTTTATATTTTTTATTGTCGTTTATAAATAACATTAAGATTGTTTACGGTTTACTTGAAACTGCACATCTTGATCTCCACTCTAACTTAGATCTATGTGTATCAGTTGTTAAATTAAGACTCTTGTTGGTCTATTAAATATCCAATTATATTAATGACAGTTGCGATATTGTTAATAATGATAGGTTTTTCCATTTTTCCAGATCACGTGCGATGTCTGCCCTATTAGTGTGGGCGGCGATGCTGGGCGTGGCCAGCGCTCTCCGCTCCTATGCACCCTCCGCCGCATACTCAATATTCTTGAATCACGACGCTCCACACTCCTACAACCATATCCATCATGCCGCTCCACCTGGCAGACCTTCTTTTGGACAGAACCCCTTCCTGCAAACTGGCGGATATGGCAGCTTCAGGTAAAAATAATTCACACTACGAGTAATACATTCAGACACTCCAACTACCTGCATTAACGCCAGTCCAATGCAAAGAAGGCTTCTCAGAAAAATATTATGCGTCATATTTAATCACACTTCTTGTATATTTGAATAGAACTACCTGTTGCTTACTTCGTGTTTTTGGTTGGAACTGGGTCACGACTGCTCTCTGTTAGTCGTTCTGCGTTGGCGTGCTCCATCAGCATGGTGTTGCCACATGAACAAGAGGTTCCCAAAGAAGCTTCGTGCATCTAGAGAAGACATTCATACCATCTACTACAGATAATGCGACCCAAGATTGAGATAACGCATGCTAATGAAGAAACTTATTGCTTAAATTGTTGCGTTTAGCTCTGGTCCTGGTCAACCACCATCTCCTCCTGCACCTGTGGATCCTGCCACGCTTACCTGTGGTCTCGCACCTGCGGCTTGCATCAAGTCACCTTATCGCTCCCTTGATGGATCCTGCAACAACTTGAGGAACCCAGCTTGGGGAATACCTCAGAGTCCCTACGCCCGTCTTCTGCCTGCCAAGTACGGCGATGGTGAGTACCAGAATTACCATTACCAAACAACAATACTTGAAGATGTTGCGCTCTCTAAACAGCGAATTCTTGACTTAAAAACTCTTATGCTAACTATGAAAGTCGTACCCGAGTTCTAATGAAAAGCAAGAGCCCCACAAACCAGATGTACCATACATCTAGGTTAGCTCCCTTCCTTCATATGGTTTGATCTCTGTTCTGATGATACTTATTCATCTGATCCTGGCAAATGTCAGATCATTAGACATTTTTGATGGAGAGAATTAGGGAGAGATGTAATTATTTAAAAATATATAAACTAATAATGAAAGGCTTAAGAACACGCTGTAAGTAATTAAAATATTACCCTTTATGCGATTTTCGAGATATAAATATAATATAGACAATAATTATAATGTTATATTACTTATTATTGATATATTCTTATTCACCTGGCGTAATTTATTGCAACTATTTTTGTGCTTTGCAACATAATATAGATAATAAACAAAATGATTCGAAAAAAGTATTACAGATGGCAGTACATTTTTTTTACAGTTATAATATTATTCGTAGTGAGTAAATCAAACATTAACGTAAAAATATTCTTAAAAATAAATACAATTATCATGAAATTAATAATTTGAATAGTTTTGATAGTAGTAGTTGATCTATATTGTAAAACCTAAAAAATCATTTACATTAATTTTAGATCAATGCTTTATAACTCGAATATTTATATATAGTATTTTTGTTATGTACCACAGTAATATTGACGCGTCCAGCTGTCTAAGAAATACGAAGCATTTTACTGTTATACCACATTACAAAACTTTTACAGTATAGACTCGATTACACGTTTTTCAAAGAATCCTACAAAAAACGATAAATAAGCAAAGGCGTTTTATGCGAGAAAGCTTCAAATAAGGAACTGGAGATACCTGAGGCCACCCTGCGGCTGAACATGTGGAGAAGCGCAACTGAGGGGAATACTTGGATTGCCCCGAAAGAGGACCTAGCCCCTGGACATGACCAAGGGTGGAATATACGGAGGTCCCTTAACAGACTTCGGACCGGAGTATGCAAGACGAGGACACAAATGAGGGCCTGGCAGTTTTACAGCGGACCGACTGAATGTGACTGCGGCGTGGAGCAGACCCTGTCACACCTTCTGGAGTGTGCGCTGTGCCCGAGTGGCTGCACCCAGGAAGACCTGATGATGGCCAGAAGTAACGCCATCGACGTCGCCCACTTCTGGGCAGACAGGATCTGACCCTGTTGTTTCCGACACGATTATATATATAATGATATCATACAAGTTTGACGAAAAAAAACAGTAAAAACCGGAAAACTATAATACAAAAACTGTCTATCGGGGTTCCGCTGTATTTAAAAATAGTAAATAAAGGTTTTTGAACATTTTCAGGCATTTCTTCTCCTCCCACTGCCAAGTCTGGTCGAGAGCTTCCCTTGCCCAGGATTGTGAGTCTCCTGCTGTTCCCTGATCAGCCAATTGACGACCCCATCTGGAACCTCAACGCCATGCAATGGGGACAGATCATGACTCACGACATGTCTCTTGCTGCTGGAGCCACTCAATCTCGTTAGTTGAAACTATTCATTTACGTATCATAGAAAAAAGTGTATTTTGACCCTCATTTAGGTCAGTCTTAGGAACGACAGGTAAACCACCTGATCGATATTTAAAACACAAATTATGTCATATTAATTATAAGAAGTACATGTACTTTTATGAAACCTCTCGCAGGAGAGCACAATCTCTCAAAGGCTATGAATTGTAATGTTATAACAAAATTAATTATAAAAAAATATATAGAACCTGTTTATTGTATTTTTTTTTCAGGAATATTATAGGAGTATTAGATGCTGCTTACAGATACAAGAAAAATCAAAGTTCTTGACACAACAAAGTACTTAATTTAGATCACACATTTATGTTTGAATATTTAGTTGAAATCATTTTTCTTTAATTATTTTACTGTATACAATATACATAATAATTTAAAAACCACTTATATATTTAATTGAAGGTTAGATTCCTATATATTAAAATATATAAAGCTGTCGTAAGCATAGACCACAAAAATGATTCAAATTGATTGAGAATAATATTAATGTTAAGCATATCAAAATTCCAGACAGACATGCCACCCAGTGCTGCACAAATGATGGGCAGTTCGTTGACGGTGGTCTGAACCCTCACTGCTTCCCCATCGTCGTCCCTGAAGACGATCCTATTCACCAGCTGACCCGCACTCGTTGCATGAACTTTGTCAGAACCATCACCAACAGAGATAGGAACTGCGTGGGAGGATACTCCCCAGCTGAACAGGTAACACACATTTCATTTGAATGAGCGCAACATCAAGGAGACTCAATTGACCTCCAGTGTGATGAAAATCCACGTATTACACCTTGATAGAATGCATGTTGTTGAGTATTTATTTAAATTTAAACGGGTTTCAGATTAAGAAGCATTATTTAAGAACGCTTCAAGAGTAAAGAAAGCATAGATATACAAAATAGTCTTTCATGGCTGTGTACGAAAACTCGTTTTTTGTTAAGCACTTGTTATCAAATTAACTATTAAAGTACAGAATGTCAATACTGAATGGTTTTCACAAACCTCGACTGTAATAATTTATGACACCTCCTCAATGTTCTTCGTTTTGTTGAGTATAATGATGATTAAATTTCAGCATATAAAGTAATGTTTAATAAAATCGGTCCTCCTATTTCAACAGCTTTTTTTAATTTGTAATGGAGATTTTTCGTATTGTGAATTTAAATTACTGTTCCATCTTTGTTGTTATTTTGGATTGATCCGCCTCTTGGTACTTAATGGTTCAGGCCTCACAAGCATTGAGTTTATCATCGTGCCGGTTTTAGGGGGTGGCGAAGTGGGTCGGTGCCCCAAGGCGTCGAATAAGCTAGGGGCGCCGAGGGCAACAAATCTTGCTTAGATTTTTTAAATGTTAACAATATGGGGCGCCAGAAAAAAATGCCCTAGGGCGCCGCAGGATCTAAGGCCGGTATAGTGTTTTTAGCCATTTTACGTTATATTTCATTTCTTAAGTAAAAGAGAATTATTCTTTTATTTTCGCTTTACTTGGTTTTCTGTACAAGTATTATACTCGTACTCTGGGATATCTAACGACATCTTTATCAGAGTTAAAATAATTATTAAAATCAATAAAAAAGTGTGCTATTTTATATGATTGATTCGAACACTTTTTTCGTATTGCAGATCACCGCTGTGACCGCCTACATGGACATGTCTCTGGTGTACGGAAACAACGACATGCAGCACCGTCCCCTGAGAGCCAACGTCGGTGGAAGGCTTCTGGTGGAGAACAGACGCGGCAAGGACTATCCTCCCACTGAGAACAACTCAACCCTCGTCTGCGAGAGCTCCCTAAGTCCTGATGAGCCTTGCTATCTGACAGGTAAAATATACTTTTGGGCTGATCACTTACTAATACATCGTATCGCTCTGTAATTATGCGAATAACTTACTTCAAAATATAACAGATTTTTGCAATAATGATGAAGTGAAAACGTCTACATTCCTGAATAATTGAATACCGATGAACTAATAATATTCTCACGCCGATCTACACGCTTTCGAACAACACGGTACCGACTTTCGTGTTATTCGAGGATTTATTGAATATCGAAATGTATCTGAAAGTAAACGATGGTGAGATAGTCAATTCTGCGTATCATTTTCATGATTAAGGCTTTTATTCTGATGTCTAATTGTACATTTTCAGGAGACGTTCGCGTGAACCAGAACCCTCAGCTGACCATCCTGCAGATCATCCTCCTTCGTGAGCACAACCGCATTGCTGACGCTCTTGCCCACCTTAACCCTCACTGGAGCGATGAGACCATCTTCCAGGAAGCCAGGAAGATCGCCGTCGCAGAGTACCAACACATCAACTACTACGAGTGGCTGCCAATCTTCATCGGTACGTCATTTAAAAGACTACACTGCATACATTAAACATATAAGTGCACACTGGGTTGCTTACCCTCCGACAAGTACGGTAGGCAAAAAGATGCCTTCTCAAAGACGCTTATGATCACCATACCATGTCCAAACACATTATGTGTATAGTTTTTGACGTCGTTCCAAGACGGAGTGAACCTAGGGCACTGAAGAAAAGGCAGCCATACTTTATGCTGTCCTGCAGCATTCTCAGAATATGTCCCAGCTTGGTCCACCTTTGCCTCTAGATTGACAGCAGTATGGAAAAAAATTCCGCTCTTTCACCTCGTTATTCTTTGCAAAGTCAAACCATCATACCCCCAGTATTATATGCAGCTATCTGCTCTTAAATCCTATTAAACGGCTGCATATGCCAAGATTCACAGCCGTAAAGAAGAATAGGGTCGTCTCCATTCTTCATAGACGCTACAAGGAGCTTAATAAATGCATTCATAATTGGACTATTTTAATACAATTTACACATGTTAGCTACACAAAGCCAGTACCTTCACAACTACGAATTATCTCATGGCCTCCTAATTTTTACAAGCACGTTATTGTAACATGATTTCTGGGTTTATTTAATATAATTTCTTTATTTTAGGTCTGGAGAACTCCATCAAGAATGGCATCATCTATCCCAACTCCAAGGGTTACGTCAATGACTACGATGCGACTGTTGACCCCACCGTTCTGAATGACCACGCCACTGCCGCCTTCAGATTTTTCCACTCTCTCATCGCTGGACAACTGCAGTGAGTATCATTACCACTTTTCATAGCACAATTCAATTTAAGAGATACATTACAAATGATATAAAGCAAACAAGCTACTGTAATAAAACCTTAATAACCTTGTGTGTCCCCGATAAATATCTGAGAATAATGAAGCACAGATTGTTCGCTCTCCCAAAGAGTAACACAAACCTGCCAGAGACTATGCCTCTTTAAAGAGGGATAAGACTGCTTAACCAAATCGCCTCAGATGTTGATATATTTCACGTAAGAGAGGCCCAATTCAGACAAATTAAAGAGATTTCACAGATTTACGCGTGACGGTTCAAGCTGAACAGACAGACGTCTGTTCGCGCCTTTCTCTCAAGCGACCGCAAGCCATGAATATTGCCAGAACTCAAGTATCACCACACAAACATGTAGCTTACTATGTTTAAAATTGCAAAATCGCATTTTTACAGATTGATCGGTGAGAGCCGTCAAGCCAAGGGTGCCATCCGTCTCAGTGACTGGTTCAACCGTCCGTCCATCATCGAGCAAGGAGACAACTTCGACGCCCTGACCCGTGGTCTTGGAACACAGCCCGAGAAGGCCAGCGACCAGTTCTTCGACAGCGAAATCACCCAGTTCCTCTTCAAGCGCAACAACACCTTTGGCGGAGATCTGCGCGCCATCGACATCCACAGAAACAGAGACCATGGTCTTGCTTCTTACAACGACCACAGAGCTGCTTGCGGACTGCCTAGGGCTCACAGCTTCCAAGACTTGAGTGATGTCATCTCACGATCGGTAAGATAATTATATTTTTACATGTTTGTGAATATCATTAAATTATGCAGGAGGAATGATTCTTTAAGTTTAGAGTAGCAGCGGCAAAAATACTAAGTGAATCAATCTTAAGTTTGTGTTCCATTAATTTCAGGTTAGACGTACGTGTGTCATTATTTATGAGAGAAATTGCTCTTTAATCCGAGTCAATTATAGAAGGTATCTTGAGGCTCCAATCTAACTGCTACTTCCTACGGACAAGGCGGATTTGTTTTTTATATTGTAGAAAAAGTTGTTTATCGATGAAATGCCGATGTACTCTATACAGCACATTAAGGTTTTTTGGATGAGAGACCAGCATTAGACTTATTTGTCTCGTAATATACAGTTTTATCTGAAATTGACACTCCAAGGATGTCGATGGAGTTAATATTCTAAAGAGGACAACACCGTTGTTATTCAGAACTACCATTCAAGAAATCAAGATATTATATTATGAAAAAAGGACAGTCTTTCGTTATAACGACTGTTTTCTAAGAAATTCTAGCTAATACTGTGTTTTTCTTGTAGAATGTTCACCTTCTGTCTACCTTGTACGAGTCCGTGGACGATATTGACCTGACAGTGGGAGGTTCTCTGGAGGCTCTGGTGCAAGGAACCCTGGCTGGACCCACCTTCCTGTGCATCCTCACTGAGCAGTTCTACCGCACCAGGAAGTCTGACAGGTTCTTCTACGAGAACGGAAACGAAAACGCCTTCACTCCAGGTATGTAACGAAAACGTAAACTTTTCAACAACTCAAGTGCTGCTAAGTCAAAAATTGCAGCAATAAAACCACATCCTATATACATAAATTTCGATACACAAATAACACAAGGTGTTAGTGCCACCAAATCAAAATCAAACACTTCGTATCCGTGAACATCAGCACTGAATCCGAAGCAACATCACACCAAATATGTTAATATCCTCTTTTCAAGTCATCACTGCATGCGATTTTTGCGTAGAAAACATTCAAGGCTAGACGACGATGGCTGCATGAGAGTGTCATGCAAAATCTCGTTGATCTCAACTTTGAAGGATGTAGTCAGCGTCCGTCTGCTCACAATCTCTGGATGGTCATCCAAGAGGGACAATAATATCATTTCATCATACCATACAGAAGCATGAATGCAATTTCGTAATAGTTGTGTTCTAGCTGGATAAACTGATATTTTAAAGTGAATAGAAAATCAATTATACACAGCTATATTATTATTGACAAATACAAGTATATATCGACACACTAGTATGCATATTAATGATTCCATTGAAATAATTTACTTTTGAGAAGATTAAATAAAAAAGTATGAAATGTTGATAATGAGAAAAACATTGAAAAACTATATTACTGCGGTATCGCAGTAATGCATTTCTTCTACAATTGTATAATTGTAGAAGAAATGCAATATTTTTATCGCTGTTTTATGGTACGTTATAAGCTTCTACATATATTTTTTTATTCATTACAGCTCAACTCCAAGAGATACGCAAGGCATCCGTATCCAGATTGTTCTGCGACAATGGTGACCATATTGCTTCCATGCAGCCCAGAGGTTTTGAGAGGATATCACAATCGTAAGTTGGAAACCATTATTCTTCAATTCATAATATTGCACGAGAATGTAGAAAAAAAACCTTGTTGTCCGTGAAGTAATATTTCTAAAATATAATCATAAACGAATCTCCCATTTAATAAAAACAGAATTCTTCTTCTGTAACATCAATACTGATATTTGTGAATTCTTGTAACAGCTCTTGATTTTCCATTTTCAACATGAAACGTTCATTTGTAAGGCGATATTTCTCTGTATTTTGAACTCTTAATATTGCCAGCTATTAAAGATGGCGCAAAATTAATCACCCTATCGGAAGATGTTATATTTTTTGCAAATGGAGTGGTACGTAAATCATATACGTCATTTATGAACTAGATAAATAATCAATGAAGCGCTATACTCCGAAAGAGCACGGAATAATGATGCCGATTTTTTTGGTCAATAATCGGTCGGTGGTGTTTGCACAGCGTGAATTTCGACGTCGTTTTCCTAATCGTGTCGCACTAACTGAGAAACCACTCTAGCGCTTAAATACTCGACTCGAACAGACTGGAACTACAGGAGACCTTGTAGGGATATAGAATATCGCTGCTGTGGCTGTCGATATCACTGAGAACGAAGAAACATCAAGCAGACGACGGGCCACGCAATTAGGCATCAACAATTAGATCCTAAAATTAATTTTAGTGAAAGACCCGTACAAAGTGCAAAAGAGTGCATCAATCAAAAACCTGCAGAACATGTCTATGACGTGTTGTTAACATCCTTTATCGAATATCTAATTACTCAATAATCGATGCGTTTTTTTTTATTTCATTGTTTATAATGTCAACTATATAAAGGTGTGTTTTTCTTCCAGAAACGACGTGGTCCCCTGTTCCAGTCTTCCCGCAATAGATCTGTCCCTCTGGCAGGACGTTTCTGCTCCACACAGCGCTCCTTCACCGCACCAGAGCCTCTTCAGTTTCTTCAAGAAATAGACTCGAGTCGCACCCTAATCATAATGAATAATTATTTAAGTAGTGCCTTCCTTATAAATAATTAGGTCTTAATTGTAAGTATCCCGTCAAAGAGATCAAAGATGTTCGATAGCTACGATAAGAACATTGAATATAAAACTAGCGTGCCTAGTGAAATTGTACGTGCAAAAAGTTGAAGAAAAGTTGTACAAGTACTTAATCCAGAGGATATTTTTAGCGTAACTGAATAGTAGGATGATATTATTTGTTGTAAAGAGTATAATGCAAGCAATATAATTATTTGACTCCATGTTTTTGGGTTCAGGAGAACTTTTGAATTTAAAATTTGACCTTCTGTAACACCTTAACCATTTATTTCATTGGTAAAAAAGAACACAGAAATCATAAAAATTAGTCTTTTTTTTTTTTTTTTAGTTTTAACTTAATAAATGGTAATTATTGGCAATTCGTTTAATTTGTTATTTTAAAGAAAGTGGTTAAACAGCAAAAAAACAATAAAAAAAAACACTTTTTGAGTTCCGTCGCCAGAAAAGGCAATAAAAAATGTTTTTCGGAATTACTTATAATATGAAATTATCTGTCGTTAATACTTTTAATAATTTAATATCTTAAAAAATCTTGTGAACTGCAAATATTCCTATATTGTGTTGGTTTTATATTCAGTGTTGTATTCAATTAATAAGTTTTGATGTGCAGTCAATGCTTTTGTTATTAAATAATATGATAAAATTAAAAACATTTCTGCTTTCAGTGAAACGTTTTTTCCACTACACTAAAAAAGTTGCTATCAGTTCATTCATTGTAAATATTTTCTCTAATAATTATTTTTGTCTGTTAAGTGAATAATTCTACAACTGTATTTTATTTATTGAGCAACAATAACAGTAAAAACAAAGCTTGTAGTATATTTTCAGTGTTTATTTAAACATTAAGTTAAAATACCAAGTTTTGTATTAAAAATATTGTATGATTTGTAAATATTTTTGTATTTTTTTGGTAAAATTATAATCAGTATTTTGTTTACAAAAACAATTCTTTTTAATGCTTTTCTAAATTTGTTTATTAAGTGATTAATGTACTCGTAATTGATTAGTTAAACAATTAAATATTAGATATAATGAGGAAATCAACAGTTTACTTCTTATTTTGACATTTTGTAGAATTGTATATACTTGTACGTATAAAAAAAAATCAAAATATTATACAGTTTTTACAAAAGTCGAGTTCATTTCACATTATAAATATATATTTTTATCATTACATAGAGCGCTACATTTTTTTTTATGTAAATAGCCTTTTGAAAATTTCAATTTTTCCGAATAAGAATTTTTTTTTTCAATGCCTGTATTTTTTGTATAATAAATATTAAATAATTAATAATCACTGAGAAAGCAACATATGTTACCATAAATACGCTGTGAATGATAATAATGTATGTTTTATTTTCGTTTCATTTTTATAATGTCGTAAATCGTAACACGCATGCCATTTATAATAAGCTAGTTAAAAACTAGAAAAATTGGTTACTTTTTTTCATTATTCCATTTGTATATTACTTCATTATTTTTATTTTATGCCGATCATTTGTTATGAACTTGTTGAATGAAGTAATAGATTAATGTTTACGTATAAAACAATTTTTATGTATATTTTTTTGTTATATATTCTTCCTTACTACTTTCAAACAATTTTCAGGATTTTGTATTTGCAAAAATGCAGCTTTAAAAATCGTATTGTTATTTTTCAAGCTTTAATTTTATCGTGCTTAAATCGTTTGATTCGAATTTTCAATTTATTTTATTTGAATTAAAATATTTGTTTTATTATTATTTTGATGAAATTATATTATATTTTATTACTGGTATGTATGAATCATGAAAATTATAATGAAAATAAATAAAAATAAACATATTCCGACTTTTATTTCACTACATTTTTGTATCAATATATATCACCTTTTAAATTTTGTAAATATAAGTAGCCAAAAATATTACATAATTATAATAATAAATATTAGTAATAATCACAAGTTTGCTTGGTTAAGAGAAATATTCATAGTTGAAAAACTATTTAATTGATTTGAAGGAAGAAATTTGTGAATTAAAGTACAACCATGGTGAAAAGGTTTATGAAAAATATTTCATTTAACGAAAGACTTATTTTTAACTATTTATTTTACTTTACAAACTAAATCAGATATACATAATCATATAAAAACGACAGTTTGTTAATCAGTCAATACAGAAATAGTATAATAACAGACTAAACAGATATTAATTATTTAATTATTGAAGATGAACTCCAGGGAGTCCGAAACATGTAATCGTTTTAAAATAAATGTGAAATCAAAACAAAATATTTTTAAATCGTTAATTTATTAAATTTAACTTAATACAAAATTATAAATTATATTTTTTAATAATATAATTATTATTGACAGAGATTATGCCCTTTTTTTTAAAGATTCATAACTAGTAGCATGTATGAAAAAAAAAATATTTCAAGCACGTAACATGCAAATTTATGACTCTATTAACCCTTTCATTACGACTCGGTTTGAATACAAATAATACTGTCAATTATAAAACTAGTACTTGAAGCATAAATGTACTTATCTGGTCTATTCTCATATATCACATTGGTTCTTGTATCCCTTAGCTATCAGATGATGCATAAAAAACTATTCTAAGAAAGTAGCAAAACGATCAAACGATGTCAACGGTCGGGGAACCTTATGACGGCATATGCCGTCGCGAAACGGGGCAAAAGGGTTAAGTGGTGAAATGACGCAGTGCTCAACGTGCGTTTGAAGAACAAGTGTAGATATACGATATGTGGTTTGTATATTAAGACCGATCATATTTCAATGATGTTATCAAAATAAATAAATTTATTTTTTAAAGTATTTACTACGAAACTGTATGTATGATGATTATGTAAGAAAACATTGAAAAATCAGTGCAGTGAACGAGGGTCAGTAAAACTCCAATGTTTTTTTAGTTAGGCTACATCATCATTAAACATAATATTTTAATAAGCATTAAGTTACAGCTCTTTCAGTTTCTTTCAGCCAACTTGTTTGATCTTTCATTAAACGGCCAAAGTTTTTTGCTGCTGCTTTGTATATAAAATAAATACAAAAAATACGAGTATTGATGTCTTTGATGATTTCAATCAAATTTTGAAAACGAGTTATGCACATATTTTAATTACTTAGCGAAATAAAAAATGCATTAAAGTGAACGATTTAACTTCTTTAAACTATCTTTCAGTAGGAAATTGAGATGATTTCAGTCAACGTGTAAAGATTTTTTTTTCAAACGTAAAGTTTCACCTCTGCGTTAAAATATCCAAAGTCATAGAATTGGTTTCATAATAGTGTATAATCGACACTTCAGTTTTTTAAGTATGATGTGCCAAAACTAGCCCTTTAGTGCTGTTTTTCTCTTTTTTTATATATATTTACAATCTTAATATTTCATAAAATCTTTAAATATTTCGTTCTACTTTAATCTCCTCACAAAGCGTATTGAGTTGTTCATTAACATAACATAATAAAAAAACTTATGCAGTCCTCTGGCATGAAATTAACGGAAAACGGTTAAAAATAAGCATACCATACAGCTTAAATTTATTATTTAAATTTCACAATATCATCATCTTCATAAGACAATAACAACGCCTTCCGATTGTTGTTGGGTCTGCCTCGATACTGCAATGCCTCAGGCATGTTGACGGAGGCGCGAGTGAATGGCTTCCATGCCATAATAAGGAAGCGTTGCTCTTCTTTGTGGGCGCGTGTTCGCGGCAGTTCCAACGCAATGGTCACTGTGTGGGCGGATAGGTAGGACTCACGGTTGGAGGGGCACTGGATGTGCCTTCACGTGGCAATCAAGAGGGGATCCCGTGCTCCATTCACTCAGTAGTACAATAATAGTAATGTGGTGTATGTGTACATGCCGATTTATATTTTATTTCTATTCTGTTTAATTTAAATTTTGATTTTTTCTGTATTTGCTTGGGATTATTGTATGTAAATTTTGATTATGGCACTATGTAGTGGCTAAATAAATAAACTTTATTATATTATTATTATGTCACCATTTCTCTTATTCTTCTGCCTTTCGCATCCAGCCACAAGGTTGTAAAAAATAATTACTTTATACAGAAAAAATACATGGTACAATAAGTAAATGTGTATTGTTTCACGTCTGTTTGGTTTTTTTTTCAGTATTCTTACACCCATAGAAGAAAGACAAACATTTATTTGAATTAATATTTTTTTTAATGCAAGTCGATTAAAGCCACTTTGTCTATTTATAATCGATACAGTCTGTCACATGATGGACATTTATTGTTTGCAAGACATTAAATCGAAATAAATCATTCTAAGAGAAGACGAGTAAAAAAATTGGCGCCGATCGATGATATAATAAACATAATTTGTTCAGCATGTTGAATACAAACAGTCCACGTTTTTGGAGTATATAAAGTTGGAATTTATATTATTTTTTGTGTCGGAGCAAGTCTCCATTTTTTGTTACGACTGAGGAAAAGAATGAGCGGGGACTTGTAGCAAAGATGACTCAATTATGTGTAGCGGTTTTAACCCTTGTGTGCATAGCATCTCATAGTTTGCTGGTTTCTGGTTTCCAGTTTCCTTCTTTGACTAATCTGCTATCACCGACTGGTGGAAGTAAGGCTGACGCAAATTCTGACGAGTACACTGCTACAGAACTTCAAAGAACTTTCCCATTGCCTGGGTGAGTGTTGTTTTTCATAAATAATACTTACACGATGTACTCACATTACTTTATATACATCTTGAAATAAAAAAATAGCAAATATTTCAAATTTTATATGAATTATTTACTACGAAAATCTAATTTAATAATCTTTTTGTTCGCGAAATGACGATAACATTGTAAAATTTGATCGTTTCTTCACCAATTGCTGAGCATCAAAACATTAAACACTTGTCATAGTTGAGTACTTTTAAGTGTGAATGACTTAAAAACGTGTGGATGGAGCGAAAGGGACGAATCTCTATGGGTTTTGTTTTTAATTTCTCTTCAATTGCTGCCAAAACAAGCACATTCAGTTTTAAGTCTTTAACCGTTAAGTTTTTAGACTAGACTTAAATTCTGTCTCTTTTGTCGTAATGTGTGTTGTGAACAATTACCGCAAGGTGTCGATTTGCTCAGATATATTCGAAGAATTGGTTACATAAACAGCCCTTCATGTAAATGAGCAAAAGTACTAATGTATGCTAATTAAAAATTATTTTAATTTAATTAAAAGACTTGTATAAGCTTGAATAATGGGTAAAAGCTACGTTATAAAAAAGCAAGAGTAGTATAAGGACCTACATAACTGTTATGCTTTTTTTTTTTTTTTTTTTTTTGAAAAATGATGTTATTGTGTTGTTGAAGTTAAGTTTTAAACAAGTAGATCTATGCTACAGAGTCATACGCGGAAAAAGAGTTACACATGTTGTATTACCTTTATTTCACATTACATACAATTGGTGCAAGTAATATGGAATACAACAAAGAGCATAAAATAGAAGACGTTTTTTGAAATATACTTACCGATAACAATAAAATATTATGAGATGGTATACCATAGGTACAGTATGGATGGTATAAGATGGTATACCATAGGTACAGTATGGATGGTATTGGCATCCCGCGAGTATCATCCATCAGAGACCTTGGCATATTCTTTGAGAGCAAGCTAACGTTTCATGCTCACATTGAAGCTGTGTGTGGAAGGGCACTGAAGATGTTAGGATTTGTTCTGCGTAGTGCCAGGACTTTCTCGAGCACTAACGTACTGGTCGTACTGTACAATTCATTGGTTCGTAGCATACTTGAGAGCGGGTCTATTATTTGGGCTCTCCACGAGTATAAATATGGCCTCATGTTAGAGAGAGTTCAGAAGAAATTTTTGAGGTTTCTTTACACGAAGATGTATGGAAATTATCCGTGGCTGTACCCATCTAACTTTATACGAGGTATGTTGGGATACAATGAGTTGAGAACTAGAAGAGATGTGTGCTTCAGTATCCATTTCTTTCGCCTAGTGCGCGGCGTGTTCAGAAATCCTGATATTTTGTTTGAAATTGGTTTGTTTGTCCCTGACAATTATTTAAGGATAAGGAGGCACAGATTGTTTGTTCTTCCTAGAGGTAATACTAACCTGCCAGGGACTATGCCTCTTGGGAGAGTGATCAGACTGTTCAACGATATCGCCTCGAATATTGATATATTCCACTTGAGAGAAGCCCAGTTTCGACATGAGCTCCACGAATTTATTTATCAAAGTAATTTCGTGGAGTCTTCTGCTTAGCGGGCTCCGGGACTTTTTAAATGATTCTATTATTATTGTGCTATTTATAAATTGTTATTTTATCCTGTTTTAGAAATGAATTAAATATTGTTATTTGTAATGTTTCTAAAAGAAAATAAATTGAAATTGATATTGCATCTAATTGCAGCACAAAGTAAACATTATAAAGATTCAAGCTTTTAAAATCGACCGTTTCCTAGTTGAAAGATATAAAAGACATCTTTACTAAGGCTTTTGAGTCGGATTCAGTTCTCCAAAGATTTTCATCCGATTGATTGATATCATATACGTAGTATATACCATGGATATCATTTCATTAAGTGCAGGGAAGTAAGTAGAAAATGGAATAGACGGTTGTTCACGAGATAGTTTGCAGAACGATACATCAATTAATGTATGTCTACTAATAAAGAGTATGAATGTGCACGACATTATTACTTAAAATGTTACTTATTGAAGATGGTCTCCAGGAAGGCTGAAACATGTAATCGTCTAAAATAAATGTTAATCATTTTTTTTTTAATATACAAAAGTATTAAAAACAAACATTTATTTTTCTTCGTATCAAGTACAACATCAATAAAATTTAGTTGTCACGTGACTCCAGATGGTACAACCGAGTCAAATAATACCAAATATTTACATACTTTTGCAAACATCAAAAACTTATATATAAAGGTGCCGGCCATGTTATTTTTGCATGAATATAATACTCAAAACAAAGCGGTTGAATGCGATACAATGATCAAGTTAATATTTGTTGTTTTAACCCTCGCGCGAGTGGATTTTATATCCGCCCAAATTTTCAATGATATGAATTCTGATGAAGTGTTACAAGCTGATCTCAATAGTGTCGTGCCACTTCCAGGGTAAGAAATTTTTCAATAAAATCCTCCCATTACGATCAGTTATTTTGCTATATTTGTGTTGAACGACAGCCGTGCTTTATTCGCAATATTTGGTTGCAAAAAGTGTCGAAAAAACTATGTTTTCTTATAATTCAATGAATCTGTCCCAAAAATTAAAATATTGCACAAAAATCAACAAGTAAATGGCGTTAAATAGTAACGCTGTCGTAAAACAAATCGTTGAAATTACGTAAAAAAAATAATGAGTGTTTTTATTGCAAAATTGATTTTTGCACTCAATAATTTCATTTGGGTTTTTTTTACACACTTTTTCTTCTTTATATGTTTTTTAGTTTAAGTATTGTATCATCTATCATCATCAACCTGTATTCACCCACTCTTGAATGTAGGCCTCGCGCATGATGCTCCATCATTTTAGATCCTCTGCCCTCCACATACACTATTCTTCTGTTGTCGTCAGACTTGCAGAGGTTCCCTTTGATAGTTCTTGGGTTCCACTAACACATTTCTTATTAATTGACCGTCGTTTATTTGACAAATATCTCCTGCTCTTTTCTATTTGAATGTGGCTATTCGTTAGGTAGCCTCCACCACTTGAGTTCTTATTCGGATATCCTCGCATAGGATTTTATCTTTTAGATACACTCCGAACATGGATCTCTTCATGGTACATTAGGTTATATAATCTAGTTGAAGTATATCGTTAAGCTACTTATAATATATGGACAAACTACTACCATAAAGTCCTGTTGCTTAGTTGCAATGGTCTTCGCTGCTTCCATATCAGCTCTATAATATTTCGGACTGTCATATAGTAATCGACGTCTTGAAGATATCTAGGGTGCTGAAAAAAGTATATTTAGTGCTCTTCTGTGGCATCTGGATGACTTGAAATGTGACCTTTTTTACATTGATATTCTCAGCAGGCCACCGCTCTCAGTGACCTGTACGCCAAGAGTATAAAAATTAAGATTACCTAAAATATCTAATTTCTTGAAAGTAGAACACAAACGATTTCAATGCAGTTTTAATTTTTTAATTGGTGGTGTAATTTTGATACTATTTTATATATGATTTCAGTCCCATTCCTGGATGCGGATTAAGAGTAGCAACATGTTCAGCATCTCCATTCCGTCGTATCGATGGCTCCTGCAACAACCTGAACAACCCCATGTGGGGTATGGCAAACAGCCCATACTCTAGGATGTTAGGATCAAGATATTCAGATAGTAAGTTCATGATATATAACCACTTACCAGTTTTGATAAATATACTTCAATAATATTTTTTTCTACAAGTATAAAGTGATACCAATGGGTATTATAAAAAGAGGATTCACTTTTTTTATGTAAAATAAAAGATCATTTAAAAATTATCTTAAACCTACGAGATGCGCTTGTGAAATGCCATTAAGGCTATTCCACGGACAAGAAGAGAATCACTCTTGAACCCGACTCCTTATTTTAGATTTATATACCGAGATTAAAATCACACATATAAACGAAAGCAATAAATAATATTTAAAATATTGTAAGAATTACTGAACATTTATTATTACATGTAATATCACATTCACCCAAGTGCACATTCGATAATATAAACTTTCGGGCAAATATCCTTTCGACCTGTCTGTTTGACTAAATATTCATTCGACCAAATTTCCGGGGTATGTATACAGTTCATAAAAAACCGTGATTTCAGTGATACCAACATTATTTTTTCAACACAAGGCTTGAATCCAATATAATCTTGTACAATTTACTTATTTTATGTCATAAATATTTTTATAATTTACTTAGAAATCCATTTTAATATTTAATAGATAAGGATTTCATACCTTGTATTAATATGGATCACACTGAGTACTGTTTCACTTGATGGATGACTGCGGTTTCGCGATTTATAAAAGCTTCATCAGTCCCAATGTGCACAAACGTACTATGTTACGAACGAACTGATAAAGCTTTCATAGATTGCGAAACTGCAATCTTCCATAAAGTGAAGCAGTGTTCCGTGTGAACCATATTAAAAAACAAGTTATGATTTTTTATCTATTTAGTACTTATTTTATGGTTCAATATGTAATTCATATTGTCAATATGTAATTCATACACTTAGGTAATAAATAATAGTATTAAATAGAATATATATATAGTTCAAATATTCTACAAATTATTTATTATTGATCGGTGATTTGGCGCTTTACATATATTAAAGATTATATTCATAAAAATTGAAATAATATTTTCATATTTAGTTATATTTAAGTTCAAATCAGCAAGGAATCAACTTGACGAACGTTCATTGCTTGTTAAATATAAAATAAAACAAAGCTTTTCTCAATGCTTAAAATGGAAAATATTATTTACTATTCTAAAATTCAAAATGCTGCAAACATTGTCAGCAAAAATTTATAATTGACAAAAGAAACGTTTGCAAACTACACGGTGTGAAATCACATCAGTCATATTTGCCATTCTCGTTTATGATACATCCTAATTTAATATAATTAATTAAACTTGTTGTTTTCGAAGAGGTTATTATATCGTAAACATTCACATTAATCATTAATTTGATCAAACATTTCAAAAAAACACACCTGAATTGTTCACATTTCATTGTGATGCATATTAAAAATGCAATATGTAAGTATTATTTAAATAATTTATTAACATATTATATTCCTCCTTTGTACGTTGACGTTTTGTCACTACGTACTATTGATTCGAAATAAATTACTATGGAATGCAGACTGGTTCTTATATTATTATTTGTTCAGATGGTTCTGGTCACAGGACCATCACGTAATTAGCAACGTTTTCAATTAAGAAAATAGAAAAATACGTTAAAAATTATTTGTTTATTTAAAAAAACTGAAAATACGAGATAATACTACACATATCATCTATAAAAATGTATTGTGAAGTTATAAATTAGTTAGTCATTTTCCACGACTGTAAGAGGACCATAAGATAATGGCAACTAATTTCTTTAGCAGTATTGAGTTCAATTTATGGCCAGTAATTATTTAGCCAACCATTAATTATAAATATCTAAAAAGTTAAGTAAAAAATAATTATTTGTTAGTAGAAAAATATCAATGGGCAGTAGAAAAAAAAATTGTCAGGAAACAATTAATTAATGGTAATTAAAATTTTAAAATTAATTTTAATTAAAAAATCATAAATTAAAAATATTAATTTTAAAATTATAATTATGCAGTTTCACCAATTATTGTCAGTTGATAACCTTAATTTGAATGGTAATTAGTAATAGGTTAGGTTATCTTTTCATTTTATGGGTTGGTAATTCATTAATTTTACATAAATTTTTACTAATATTGAATATATTACTGCCATTATAATTTTATAACTGACCACATTCATACTGACACAGTGGATACTGCCCATCTATTTAGTCTACTGCCGATTGATTTTATTTACAGCCAATTGATTTATCTTGCTGCCAAAACCTTGAATAAGTCACTCAACAAAGAAATACAGACCTCAAATTATTTATTTCCGAGTACGTGATAGTAAAAAATAAATCTTTAATCACGTTTTTTTTATAAAATTTGAAATACTAAACATTGATCTCTTACTTCAATAATTAGCCCAGTGATATTTATATGACAAATAAAGTATATTACAAAATATAAAAAATATTATATAACAAATAATGCATTTCTTTATTCAGTAACAAATTCAAGGTTTTGGCAGTGAATTAAATCAATTGAGAGAATATTAAATAAACTGGAAGTAAATAAAGTAAATTGGTAGTATTTACTGTGCCAATATGTATGTGGTCAGTCATAACATTAAAATGTCAGTGATATACGAGGTTATTATTATTATTATTATTATATTAGTATTTGTATAGCGCTCTTTTATGACCGAATGATCATTCCAAAAGCGCTTCTTTGCCTCTCTGAGTAAAAAGGTGGGTCTTGAGTCTGCTTCTGAATTATGCCTCCGCTTTAAGCTCTCTTATGCTTTCCGGTAGCGAGTTCCAGGCCATTGGTGCCGCGTAGCTGAAAGCCCGATTGCCAAAGACCGTGCTAGGACTACCTTCTATCAGCTGCAGGGTGCTTCTAAAGAGGTTGACCCGTAAAATAAGTTTCCCATGGCGCTACAGTCCTGAAAAGCGCTGTTATGGTAGATTCCGCGTTTCTGTAGTGTACCTTGGTTCCTTCACTACAAATACCTTCCCTAGCGAGCTGCCTGTGGAGCTCAGTATTGGCTTGGCAGCCGTACGTGATAGATCTCTACCGCGCTTCGCCTGCCAGGTATTATATTATAATTTCTCTCATTAATAAATTGGAGAAAAATAAAAGGCAGACCCTTTTAGACCACGAACTTTTGCAATCATGTTAAGATCACTTTACTACACATATCGTTAAAATATATTTCAATGGCGTCTGACGGTATTTCTCTACGTGTAAATACACAGGTAAATATTATTTCCGCATAACAATTATGGTGATTCAGATGTCGTGCTCGTGCAGACTAAGCACCTATTCAGACAGCTCGCATTATAATAACTAAATACTGGGCAAAGATAAATAATTTGATAGTGTGTTTAATTAGTTGATCATTGTGTGATCAATTGGTGTTTTCAATTTTTGTTTGAACAAGAAAGAACAACGAAAATAGAATTTTCTTTGTTCGCAAGGTATTGGTGACATAACAAATATTAGCAATCGCCATCCTCTAAGGCAGTGCTCCGCAACCGGTGTGCCGCGGCACACTGGTGTGCCGTAAGCCGATACAGGTGTGCCGCGATCAAATAAGGCAATATTATAAATAAATCATTTTACAACGGTCCTCAAGCCCTCAGCGCCTATCGCCTATTTATGTAGATATACAACGACGTACTTGCTTTATTAAGTTATAATGAAATTGAAAAAAAAGTGACATTGATCAAATTAATATCTATTTTTGGCTTTTGGTGTGCCGCGGTATTCAAGGTGAGAACTTTGGTGTGCCGTAGAATCCAAACAAGTACTTTGGTGTACCGTAGATGAGAAAAGGTTGCGGAGCTCTGCTTTAAGACTGAAATTATTTGAGAAGCATTGCCTTAGAGTCTAAGGCAATGCTTCTCAAATAATTTCAGTTGAAGTTGTTTCTCATCCATTCAATCCATAGTTCGGTTCGAGACCCGAGTGGTACTTACTTAATAAATACTGTCGGAAAGTAATAATATACAAAAGTTTGTTAATAAATGTTGACTGATTGAAAAAAAAAAAAATATATACATACTCTGAATAAATACCATAGAGACATCTATCGTTACACGATGGTAAGAATGGTATAAGTACATCTTCTTACGAGTGTCCGTTCAGGCGGAGAAATAGTCAAGTGGACTAGGCGGTGTAAAAAACCTGAGCAAAGGTTAGTTCCAAGGCTCGTGGTTCGCATCCCGCGTCTGCCGATATTTTTCTGAATGAATTGATGCGTATAAAAATTTGTTGCATAATTTTATGTTTATATTTATTTACAAATCATTTCATGTCACGGCCCCTAAATCTGAAAAAAAACGATACCCGACCCCCTCAAAAAAAAAATGAAGTCAAATTTGACAATAGACGAGCATTTTTAAATTATAATACACACATTTCAGCACAAAATTGTAGTAATTTGCTTAAAAATATTATTGTTTTTATTTATCTTATCATATCCGCTCCATATTTGATGCCGGCGGGTATAGCTAAATGTTCAAAGTGTTTGCTTTTCAAGTCAAAGGTCGTAGGTTCAATTCCCGACGGAAATTAAGAAAGACCTGGTTCCTGTGAATTTGACCCTCACCCGTAAAATGCCAGTCATAATCTATTAATTAAAATTGGCTGTAGATAAAAGTCGTCCCGTGAAGACCACATTCATAGTAAATTCATGTAATAATAAGGATAATGCACGAATTTCGGGCTGTAATCTATGACGTTGGCGGATCAACGCTCCACCAGCAGCGCTTAGCCATATGCACTGTGGTAAACATCACAGATTAGACTTCAGAATTCCTATCACCATCTGTCGATATTCTCCTGTATGCGTTTACATAAAAAAAATGGAGCATATGGGCGCCACAAATTGCAGTTTTTACAAGACAGCTCAGATTGTCAATACTTTGTCCCAGAATATCTGTATCCGGAAGGCCATAGATGGTTCCCGAAAGCCTCCAGGACAAGATCCCCTAAGCTTGCATAGACTGCGACTGTAGTATTAGATAAAGATTTGAGTGTTAAGTTATCAGGGTATTTTTAAAGATCTCAGATGATAAGTCGAATGCTGCCGAGACCTGTACAATTTTCGCTTTGTCCTTAAGAGGTAGCCCAATTCTACTGGGGGTATGTATATAGCTTAGATTAAATAAATTAAAGAAAATCAAGCTTGGTTGGGATTTGAGCCGACTAAGGCGTTTCAGTGTCAAGCAAACGCTTTAACCACTGGACTAGCCGTTCGGCCTCATTGTAGACCATACTATTACTCGCATTATTTTGACTTATCTTTCCATTAACTAATGATTGTTTTGAATAATATCTTGACGTAGTTTTCATGTTTATTTTTCAGATGTGAGGAAGCAGAGACGAGGCATCAACAACAGATCTCTGCCCGGAGCTCGCAGAATCCGCACATCTCTGTTCCCAGCGGGATCCAGGTTGAACATGCTGCTGACATTGATGGCCATGGAGTATGGACAGTTCTTGGCTCACGACATGTCCCTGCAGTTGGAACCAGCAACTCGTAAGAAAGAACCCTACCTTTATTGTACATAATCGTGATACAAAACTTAAAAAAAAGGCGTTTCATATTACTAAAGAATTTTAGTGTAAATTCACTGTAATTGTTCATAATGACGTCATTTTTTTTTTATTCATAATATTAGCATCGGACTTAAATTGAGTACTTTCTGCAAAGAAAATAACAAAATTTAAATTGCCAAGACGCACGATGTCGTTTAATTAAGAATTAATTTTGCAGTAACAATCTAGTTACCAGGATGTTTGAGGTACCACATCATTTAAGGATTTTAAGAGCCGCTTTGTAGAAGGATAAGGAAAGAAAATAAAATAGTTGTTTATATGAAAGTTAATTTAAATTGAAAATAAGATTGATCTCTGTACCATTATTCATATTTATATTTTGTTAATATTGTTTTTTATTTATATTAACTTACAATTATAATTATGCAGTTTTCCGAATAATTTAGATTTAGTTTTTTTTTTTTTTTTTATTTAATCAAATATAATAGGATACATTTAAGATTTTTTTGATAGTATTACATTCATTTTTTTTTTTTTTTTATTTTTTTTTTTGGAAATTCGCTTTCCACGCCACTTAAAGGTAGATCTTGTGTGTGGCGTGGGATTCATCTTTTGATTTAAGTGTTGTTTAATTTATATTATTATTTTTTACATTTTTTACATAATAACATATTTTTTTTTTTTTTTTTTAGAATATAAAATAATATCATTCATATTTATAATTTTTTTATAATCGAAGTGACAATTTCAGCCTCATTTACATATATATTTCGATTCTTTAATAGCCTCGACCCATGTAAGTCTCAATTTCCACCAGACACATTGTAATGAACTTAATATAATCAATACCTTTTTAACAATATAATTATTTTATACAATTTATATAAATTCTATACTTATTATGCTTGGATCATATACATACAATTACTACTTAGTACCTAGCTTGAATCATATACAGAGAGGTTTACATTAGTATCATTTTAATAATAGTAACATTATAATGTAATAAAAAAATTATATATATTCATTTATTTCTCATTTTTGTACAATTACGTCAGATCTGATTTTTTATTTTTGAAGAACCGTTTTACCCTTTTTTTCATTATTTTCATGTCACTGATCGCTTTTATTTCCGGAGGAAGATTGTTGAAATTCACTATTCCGTTGTATTTGTAACCATTCTTTTGCATGTTGTGTGTTAAATTTTGGTATTAGTAGATTATGTATATACCTAGCAGAGTGATGAGTGTTCCAGTTTTCAATTCTCCTTTCTTTTATTGTCTGTAGAACAGTGTATTTTTGGTATAATGAATCTACCGTTGGCACTTTAAATTCATTGAATAGGCTTTCTGTTGGGTATGTGGTAGGTTTTTTTAATATGATTTTGATGATAAGTTTTTGTACAGTTCTAATGGGGTTGGTGATATTTAGGTATGTTCCTCCCCATCCGACAATGCCATATTGCAGTTGAGATTGGACAATGGAGTAGTAAACCATTTTTAAATCTGCTCTAGATAGGATGTTTCTGAGTCTGATGAATATGTAGATGCATTTGCGTATACGTTTCACTAGTTCGGCTGTGTGCATGTTCCATTTTAAGTTACTGTCAATTAATATACCCAGGTATTTTATTTTTTCTGTGGATTTGATCATTGTGCAGGTTTTTTCACAGTTAGAATTATTACATCCAGGGCAATGTATAAATAATTTAGTAATAGGTGTTTTTATTTTATTTTTGTTTATGGAGAATGGGATTAGATATGTCTTTTCTGCATTTAATGTAAGTAGATTAATGTCAAACCACCTTTTGAGACAGTTAATGTCATCGTTGGCTAATTTTATTGCTTCCTTCCAGTCATTACTCTCAATTATTATTGCTGTGTCGTCAGCATATGATATTATTTTACCGTTAATATTCAGTTTGAATATATCATTAACATAGATAATAAATAGTAGTGGTCCCAATACCGAATAGTTACATTAATATAATTAAAAAAAGTAAATTAACCATGGCATAAAGTGGTTGCCCCCCTTAAGCATGCTTTTACAGGTATATAATATTTACAATACACATGTAGTATAGTTATTGGACTCAAAATATGTTGAGTATCTTATCTTTTCAATCTCACTGGAGACACGCCTTACACTCGCATCACACCAGAGGACAATTAAGTATCCTTGATGATGACCTCATTCACATTATGAAATACGTATATTTCAGCTCCAGCACGTTGCTGCACCGCAGCACGAAGATACCAGAAGCCGTACAGCAAAATGTGCTTCCCCATTAAGATCCCAACTGACGACGCCACCATGGGTCGCGCCAACATCAACTGTCTCAACTTCACCAGAACTATGACTGACAGAGACTTCGGATGCTCTTCTGGAACTACTCCTGCCAAGCCTGTATGTATCACTAGATCAACAATCTCACTATTCTGCTTTCCTATTTTTGAATATCCACTTTCTCCGATGAGCATTTTTTTTTCACCATATCCGTTTCATATTTGGAGCATTTTTACTCAGCAAATTGCCGTCGTTTCATAGTCCTGTTAGCTCAGATTTTCTATGCCTTATGCCCGAGTGTATTTGTGAGTATTTTGTTTCTATTATTAACACGTGTTTTTGCAGTTGAACGCAGTCACTTCGTGGATCGATCTGTCCAATGTGTATGCCAACGACGACACCCGCAGCAGAGGTCTTCGCACCTTACAGGGAGGACGACTCATCACCGAGACCAGAAACGGCAGAATATATCCTCCCAGGGAGACTGACGTGACTGCTAACTGCGTCTGCAACTTGGCCTCAGAAACTACCTGCTACAGAACAGGTAAAACATGGTCTTTCCCAAAAATATTTTGCTTCTCATGTCACTCCAATATCTGGAACTAATGGTTACTACAAATTGCAGCTACTCAGTTCTGTCACTTGCTGTCCATGTCTCGTCGAAGGTGTCCCAACATTTGGGAATATATACGGTTCCCGACAACCTTTAGGACAGATGCCCAAAATCTTGAAGATACGACGCTGTGATATCCGAAAGCAACTTAATATTTTGGTCAATAACTTAATCAAATATTTTTAAAACAATCGGATGAAGAGCCTTAAAATACTGAAGCTTAGAATATTTTGTACTAAAAATCGGCTCGAAATGGTTAGCAGCAGGTTGTGATCCATTCATGTTTTGGTAAAAATCTTGGTGATCATTTATTTTTATGAAGATACTAATTTATTATATCTCATATAAAAAAAATACCATAAAAAGAGTTGTTTCATTAATAAAAATAAATTTCATGTTTGTAAAATTTTAATAAATTTATGAAAGAAGTTTTTAAGAGGGATTCTCTTTTTTAGTTACACGAATACATCGAATTTAAGCACTCATACTACTAAGCAAGAGAAATATAATACTAACTGTGCCCATAATTATGAAAGTGACCGTTTTATAAATAATGTTGTTGTTATTTTTAATAGTTTTTTACCGATATCGAAACGCACAACTTTAAAAATATCTCGAAACTAAACTAACATGACTTTGGCTTTTTTCATAATCATTGGCACATTACTAATATACTTTGTTTTGCGTGTGAATCTGAAAGCCAGACTGGTGTAATTTGAAAGGTTTGAAAATATTTTGAGTACATCCTTTCTCTCATTGCTCGTAACTGGTCAAGGTAGATAAATGTCATCCTAATCGTTTCAATATTTTATTCATGAATCTCGCGCTAACCACACATACATCTAATAATATTTTGATGCCGTGTTTGATTACAGGGGATCCTAGAACAAACCAAAACGCTCCTCTGACCATTCTCCAGATCATGTTCCACAGGGAGCATAACCGTATTGCTGGAGGTTTGTCAAAAATCAACCTTCACTGGAACGATGAAAGACTCTACCAAGAAGCTCGTCGCATCCTCATTGCCGTTTTCCAGAGAATCACCTATTACGAATGGATTCCAGAACTGTTAGGTAATAATATTATCTTAATAGCAGTCCGACTAGGACTTACATCATTCAAATTGTTTGGGTGAATTCTCAATTTGAAAGTTCAAAGTGAAAGTTCAATTTGTTATCTCTGTTCGCAGAAATTGCGAGACAAAACATTAAAATGCGTTAATTTGTGAAAAAATAGAATATAAACACAAAACAAATGTTCACAAAATGCTTCAAAAGAGGCTCTAAGAAAAGACACAAAGACGCAAAAAGATATCTAGCTCAGCTTTTAAATAACACAAGACTGTTTGACTTATATACTGTCAATATCCCCAAAACGATGAAAGAATGTTTTTTTAAAATATCTTCTAACATCCTCCTCTCTCTCAAAAAGGTGTTTTTCAGTCACGCAGGGGCAGGATTAGGAGCAGATAAATAACACAGACTTTTTCATAAGCTCATTGACATATATTTTCGATAAACTTTACAAACTTATGGCTCGACCTAGTCACAGAATTAGGCCGAGCTACAATACAATATGCTCTCGCCGACTGGTGGCACACGACTGCTCCGTGAGGCGCCGTAGTCGGTCCCCAGCGCCATAAGTGGCAATCTATATAACTAACGCCAATTGGTGACACACATGTCTGACAAGCGAACAGAAATAAGAGACGAAAGATTGTATATCCAAGTGTTCGGTTCCAGTCAGCAAGGGCTATAATTATGCTGATGTCACTTCTTATAATTTTTCAGGAGGTCAAAATGCCTTCAACGGAAAGCTTGTTTTCAACACTGCCGGTTTCGTGAATGATTACAACTCTAACGTATTTCCTGACATTGCCAATGAGCACGCACATGCAGCCTTCCGATTCTTCCATACAAACATCGTCGGTATTCTCAAGTAAGTATGAGTTCCAATACTATAATCACATGCGTAAGGTCAGTTCTATAGCTTACTATATTAAGACCATCGCATTACACATATTTGTATCATTAAAAATATTTAGAGAGTTGTAACCTTGTTCTTTTATAATATTTGTTTTCCGTAGTATGATGAGTTCTACACGATCGACGACATCCACCCTCGCCATGAACAACTGGTTTAACAGACCTGGAATTCTCGAACAAGGAACCAACATTGAACAGCTAACAGTTGGAATGATCACACAGAACATGGAGGAATCCGACAACATATTTGTCGAACAGGTACTAATCGATAATAAAAATAATAAAGTACTAACTTACTTCGAAAGCAATATATTCGTAATTGTTCCTAGGGAACTAGTTGATAAAATTCTAACCTTCAATGCTACATTATTTCTTTTCGCAATGTGTAAATGATAATTCCGCTAAAACAAGGCAAGCGTTCTTTTTTGGATGATGAAGTCCATAACGATGGTGAAGAGAAACGGACCGAGTATGCAGCCTTGTTGCCCACCAGTGGACACCTCAAATAAGTCCATAGTCATTGCTTTACACATACATTACTAAATATTTTATTATTTTTGGATTTATTTCAGATAACAGACAGAATGGGTGGCTGCAGAGGAGATTGGGGAACAGATCTGCGAGCAGCCGACTTCCAAAGAGACCGCGATCATGCACTGTCTTACTACAATGAGTACAGAGTCCTGGCTGGACTTAGATCTGCGGCCAGCTTTGACGACTATGGAGATCTTATTTCAGCTCAAGTATAAACTTATCATCCATTTTTCATGCAATCGCACTCAGGAGAGCACAACCAATCTACACCAGTGTAGTCTATAACAAAACAAATCGCGAGGTAGTAACAAATCACCAAGGAAAGCAATTCGAGGCACGCATGTAGTATACTAATTTCATCGAAACTAGACTGAGGTCTCGACGAGAAATCTTCGTGTTAGAAGCTTTATACTTATTAATTTAAATTTTCTTAGTAACCTAACCTTTTCAAATTAAATTATATAATAGAACTAGGCAGAGAATGGTCGTGTGCACAGCGCGGTGTGTAGGATAGAGCAAATGTGCAACGCTCGACGTTCGAATCCCGCGTCTGCCGATATTTTTTCTGAATGAATTGATGCGTAAAATTTGATGTAGAATTGTATGTGTGTATTAAATTACTAATATAATAGAACTAAGGTTCACAGTTCGTGGTTCGAATACCTTTTTCTGATTTTTTATCAAAAATTGATGAAAGAAATGTCATAAAATATGTCATAATAATATTTTATGTAAATTTCTATGAATGTATCAATGTATGGAAACTATTTTTTGCTAACACCGATATTACACAGTTATTTACTTGTGTCCTTATGAATATTTGTTTGTTTGATTATTTTTTTAATTAACAAAATAATTTGTTTTTTTAGAACATTGG
This sequence comes from Glossosoma conforme, assembly GCA_022606575.1. Classification (NCBI taxonomy): domain Eukaryota; kingdom Metazoa; phylum Arthropoda; class Insecta; order Trichoptera; family Glossosomatidae; genus Glossosoma; species Glossosoma conforme. The sequence goes on along the minus strand of JAGTXR010000087.1, from coordinate 553,930 downwards.
CACCCTGAAAACTCTGTACGCTGATTACCGGGACGTAGATCTATCAGTTGGTGCATCACTTGAACGTCCATTACCTGGATCTCCCGTTGGGCCAACCTTCCAGTACATTCTAATTGAGCAGTTCAGACGAACACGTCAGGCCGATAGATATTGGTTCGAGAACTCGGGATCAGGATTCACTCCAGGTAACTTAAAAACTAAATACTTTCAATAAAGAGCATACAGTCGTCACATAAAAAGCATGAGGCACTCTAACTACCAAGTTAACTGTAATTTAATGTAACAAGATTTATTTTTATCATACAAATAAGTTAATGAGATTTAAACTATGTTCTGTAGAGTTCAATTTGAAAAACAATATAAATGTAAGCATTTAGTAATCCATGGAGACATTAAATCCCTTCAATATTTATATACATAAAAAGTACTGTATTACCTAACTATAATAATGTCAGTAGGTTGTGCGCCATATCAATTTTTTTTCCTGATTAGCTAAAGCGACATACCTATTGTTTTGTTATACTACGTTCTATATAAAACTGAAATTTTGTATGTTTGTTTGCTTATTTATTTGTGTATAATGCCGCTTGGTATGATAGGTACACTTGATAGGTTTCAAATCGAATAATGAATTAAAATTATTGCTTACTTTTGGCGCAATGGAAATTATAGTAGTATTATTTTATGTTTACGTATTTAATGGTTATGCTTATTTTCATTTTTAACTGTTTAAATATTAAAAAATAATTTATTTAATTACAGCCCAATTAGCCGAAATCAGAAAGGCAACAATCGCTAGAATATTCTGTGACAGTGGAAACGGAGTTACTTCAATTCAGCCCAAGGCTTTCAGCTTGATTTCATCAACGTAAGTATACATCAAGAGAAATACTAGTAAAAATATTTTATTTTTAATGAATAAAAAAATATATATAGAACTAATTATATATATTTTTTCAGGAATAACCTTGTATCATGTACAAACATTCCATCTGTCAATTTGAACATGTGGAAGACGACAACATAAAAAAGTAAATCGTAATTTTCAGGCAGCTTGAAGAAATGCTGAAAAGGCGAAATCTTACATTTCAATAAAAAATATTATGAATGTACTCTCTGTTTTCTTTTTATCTCATTAAACACATGACTCCTGCAACGGTGGTTGATATATTGGTGTAAAAAATAATAGAAAAATGCATTACCATTGACAACAATACGATGTGCAACATAGTTTTTTTTGAGATATTGTGGATTTCTATAATATCAAATATAATTAAAATATCATGGAAAAATTATTTAAAAAAGAATAAATTGTAGAACGAAAATTTTGGTTATGTCAGGTAGCCATTGTCGAGTCAATTATAATATAAGAAAGTGCGCGGGCTTATATAATGCAAGGTGTGAGTAACTTTTTTACTATTTGCATAAAAAATATAATGAACAATTATTTTTAATAGTCCTTTATATATTACTGAAATTTCGTATTTATCTTTCAGTATTATGCAAAGTTAATATTTTACCCATGAGATAAACGTGAATTTACGTGATTATAAATGTATTTTTATAAATAAAAAAAAACAGCTCAAATGCATGCCGAAAGTGTGATAATTTTTATACAAAAGATTTTTTCACAAGGTAGAACCATTCCAACGTATCAATCAAATAATACATAGAATTTGTCATTTGTGATTCATTAAATCCTATGAAACGAAACATTATAATCCACATTATGTATAACAAACAGGCCGGAGAAGGCAAACTTCGATGCATAAACCCACACTGGAAGGCTTCTTCAACACATTTTGAAGAAGAGGCTCCCAGTGGAAAACCATCCATAGGCTTCTCCGACATATTCGGAGGCGAGGCTATGATGGATCTATGTGGTGGGCAGGACCTCATAGCTGAGATGGTGGCGGATGAACCGAATTGGCGGTCAACGGCAGCTCTCTAGCTTTCCAAACAAGCTACTGGCTTTGCGTTAGGTGGCAACCGGCAGTAAAAAAAACCCGCAAAAAAAACATGATTCACGAGAAGACCTGGAAGACCACAGGCAACGTGGACTGCAACTGTAGACAAGGATCTGAAAACTCTGGGCTTGACCGAGAATGCAACGCAGGACATACAGACATGGCGAATGTGCATGAGGAAAGCTGACCCCAGATGATGGGAAATGGCAAGGCTAAAGAAGAAGAAGAATGGTTGAAATCACCTCATATTAATAATGACTCTTTAAGCAATAGTAGATCTTTTTAAAAATACTATATAATATAATTGTTATTGAATCATAATTTATCTACAAAATTGAAACACGATTGTGTGACAAGAAATTTATATATTTTTACGTTCACGATTTGTCATAAACGTTGATGAATTTATTATAATAAATATTGATTTATTTACCCTGATTTTACATGGATCACGTTCAGTATGACCGCTGTTTAGGAGACTGCATTTTGTACTAACTAGTTTTCTCTTGACAGTGACGGATTGAGGAAGCCTACAAGTTAATCCAAACTGCGGTCTCATAAACAGACGTCATACTCAACGTGATACATATTAAAACAAGTTAAATAATTAGGAATTCGAATGGAGGAATTGATTTATTTTCACGATTTTTTCAAGAAAATGAAGAAAAAAGAAGCAAGAATTAAGACGAAATTAATATACTCAAAGAAATTTAAATCCATTACAGTGAAATCTAACGGATAAAAAATGGATTTGTAAATTGTGATAAAAGAACTGGCATTTAACATGATCTTTGATGACGATTGTGACGTGTCTTTATGTATAATTAAATAATAATTATACTCGTATTCCGCACGTTAATGTCAATATTTAATATTTATAATTAAAAAATTAAATCTAAGCTATTTTATTGTAAATTCATGTTAGTTATATTTATCTAAATAAAGAAGATAGTCGAGTACTTCACTGTTAAAACAAGAAATAATCTTGTTGGTGGTCACGATTAGTTAAGCAATAAAAATATTATGACGTCTTCACTATCAAAGTCAGTATAAACACGACTATAATAAAAAATACTCCGCAGTTAATAATAAAATATATTTTTATTATTTAATAGCATACAGAAGAGCACAACCGGTCGAGACTACGGTACTCTATGACGTTGAGCAAGGGAGGCTGGACGCTGCATATGTTGTGTTTGTGTGTGGGTTGGGGAGATTGTAAGCGTATATTTCTTGAAGTGATCCAGATTTTATGAAGGAGCTTATCGGTGGCATTTAGGAAGGAAACTTTGAAACAGACAGTCCTTAATCGGCACATGCCTATAGATTTTTAGCAAATGTAAAACGAGTTAGTCGGTTATTGTTGGGTGCAGGAGGAATTCATTCATTAAGTTTCAAAGAGAGGTAAAACGATAGAAAAAACTAAGTGATCTAAACCTACGCCTGTGTTTTGGTATTTTTGGGCTCCAACCAAAAGATGTCCACTGTTTTTAAGGAAAGTGAGGATTTGTGGGCAATATGTTTCTGATTAGTAGTGTATGTGGCATGGAAAAATATATATTACCTTCAGAGAAGTCTGCTTCAGGATGTTGAAACCAGAATCTATAAGATTGTCTAATACGCTTGAACTGTTCTGTAAAGCAGAGCTCCGCAACCTTTTCTCATCTACGGCGCACCAAAGTACTTCTTTGGATTCTACGGCACACCAAAGTTCTCACCTTGAATACCGCGGCACACCAAAAGCCAAAAATATATATTAATTTGATCAATTTCACTTTTTTTTAAGTTCATTTAGAACTCAGTAAAGCAAGTACCTCATTGTATGTCTACATAAATAGGCGATAGGCGCTGGAAGCTTGAGGACCGTTGTAAAATTATTTATTTATAATATTGCCCTATTTGATCGCGGCACACCTGTATTGGCTTACGGCACACCAATGTGCCGCGGCACACCGGTTGCGGATCACTGCTGTAAAGGTCCACCGATTACCATAAGGTGAAATGTAAAATATGTAATTTTATCTGAGAGTGATACTCCAAAAACATTGATGGAGCTTACATTATGAAGAGTATAACCATTGAAAGTTACAGGATCCATTCTTCTTGGTAGAGAAAGGGAATGATTGGGTTTCGAAAATGTTAAATTTGATGAGGTTAAGGTCACCCTATCATGAAACCCTTTCAAAATGTGACATGTTCACCTTCTCCACCAGAAATTGCTTCTAAATTTTTGATTCAAGATTTATATTTTTGAAAATACTCTCAGAATAATAATTCTTAAAGATATTTATATTTTTAGCATTCACATTGAGCTTTTTTATTTTTTAAATATGAAATAGATAATAATTCCATACCGTGTTTCATCACTTTTTGAGCGCTGTTTCACATGATGGAAGACTGATATTTCATCATCTATGAAAGCTTCATCAGTTCCCATGTACAAAAACGTATGTTTGTTAGGAATCTCTAACTCGAAACTAATGTGCTTACTCGATACAACTCATACAAACCCATTCAAAAGTACTTTTTTTATAAACGCATTCAAAAGAGCACAATAGTTCGAAATCAGTGAATTCTTTCACGCTTAACGACGGTTGATTACTGCTTTGCTAACAGTAAAAAATAATAACAATATTAAAATATTAAAGGCAAAAAAATATATATACTACACTCACCCACTTACTAAATAAACAAATAGCACACCTTTTGAAGACGTGGGCATAAATATTATTTTAATAAATCATGATGGTTAGTACATGATTGAAAATTTACACAACGCGTTCATATCAGTGGTTCTAACCAATGTTTTGCGAAACATGACCGTATTATCTTTAGTATAATTATGACATATTTTTAACAGGTATATAGATAAATAAAAGATAAAAAAATATATACATACATAAACTATTCAACTATGTCAGTATGGCTGAATGTTGTAGTTAAATAATGGTAACAAGCACGAATTTCGTAAGTCATCAATGCAATCACTTTCTTCTTCGTAGTATTATCAATCCGGTCGATTGGTTTGCAGAAAAAAAATCTTGCATTTCTATCTCCACTCTTTCCGATCTTCTGCAATCCTCTTTAGCTCAGCATAGGAGCTGCAACTCGTGAAGAAGACCATCGTTGCGCATGATGTGACCGATTGTCTCCCTGAGATGGTTCTTACTAGGTGCATATTTTCCTTGATTATGCTGAGAGCCTCATTGTTCGTGATGTGTGTCTCCATGAAAATCCGTGAATTCTTATGTAAGACCACATCACAGGGCCTGTAGTCTTTTCTTATCACTTTCAGATAAGCACCATGTCTCACAGCTCAATCATTTTAATGTACTCGTACTCGTTTATTATATAACAAAAGCAAAAGTTATGTTTTTTTCTAACTGTTGATTTTTTGAAAGTATCCAGTTATCGGGGTAAATATATGATTCACATAACTAATGACAGCTTATAATTGATGAACACCACCGTAATAATAAATATGGTAGTGATTTATGAAATTTTCCCAAATTCTCTTTACACTTTTTTCAGTTTTAATTTTTACTCAAATATCTACCACAAATACGGAAGGACTCCCCTAAAGAGTATTGTGCAAGTTTTTGAATTTTTATTGTATTTTCGAGCATGTACGGAAAAACACCGACATAAGGTGGTGAAAAAATCTCATCGGTGGATTCTATGATGCCTACCATTTTCCATATCATCGGGAGATCAAATCCACAACCTTTCGAAGGCATACTCGTCCGCAAATTCATTTCATTAAAAAAAAAATATTTATACTTATAAGCAGTGTAAATATTCCAGTTATTTCAAAATTGATCTCCGAAAATAAAAGTCAGTGAACGTGATATATATAAATAAAAATAAAATAAATTAATTAAATAATTAAATAAATATTTAAATAAATAACTATTAGATATAAATAAATAAATTTTTAGAATTTATCCTAAGAATTCTTTTATTTATATCTGATATTATGCAATTCCACCAAAAATTATCGATCGAAAAAATCTAAATAATTATAAAACTATTATTTATAACGGATTTCAAAGTAAATGCGAAAAACATTGATAAAAAGATAAATTAGTTTCTTATTGATTAACTGTCACCCTGCTTACTAATAACTCCCAATAAGTAAGTACTTATGAAAGTATTTACGTTTCTTGTAGTCAAATGGTTCAGGACGACTGTCTTTTATACATTGAAACTCCGCAAACATTTTATAAGTCGGTATATAAAGTATGCAATAAATTAAGTTGATACTTTTCATATAAGCAGTCATTAAGTTAGTTCATTAATAATTTTGTAAGTAAATTGGTTAAAAATGCAAAAGTTTGTAGTCTTACTGGTGTTGATCGCATTTACAAGTCAGACACAGGGAAATTGTCAAACTAAAGAAAAAGTCAAGGAAAAGGAAATTTCTGATCCACGAAACGAAGAAGATGCCGATCCAAATCTGGCGAAAATCCTTCCAATAAACAAGTGAGTACTCAATTACATTGTTACCTTAATGTAGCGGGTTGGGAAACTTTTTTAACCATTACCCTAAAATAATTTTGGGTAAGTCGATATTACCCCAAAATATTATTGCGTAAGTTGATATTAACCCTTCCCCCCATTTTGAAAAGAAAACAATCAATGTATATTTAAATAAACATTGTTTCTTGAAGTAATTTACAGAGAAAATAACAAAAAAGTCACATGAAAATAGTAAGTTTTATGAAATAGCAAACAACAAAAAATTCCTTATTACCCCACAAAACATATTTTTACCCCATTTGGGGTAATTTACCCCGGTTCCCCGACCGCTGCCTTAATGTATGCGTATTTATCCTGCAGAGATATTAATAGTACCCAGAATTGATAGTATTATTTTTTTTCATTTTAAAATAATGTTGTTTGGAGTTATCAAATGGATTTAATGATTCAGAAACCTTCCCGGATTTGCAATTAACATATTTCCAAAATTTCATCTTGATTAGATAACAAATAAAGTCATCCATAAGTTATTTACATGAATACAAACATACATACAAACATACATACAAACATACATACAAATATACGTATGCATACATACATTTTTAGTTATATAGATAAAGAATCTCCATATATCATTTATCACAATATTTTGCCACTGTATATAAATTGAAGGGATCAAGGTTCAAAGCAACAGGTATCGAGGGATTTGCGGTGTGTGAAATTCAATGTATTAATATTAATTTTATAAATGCTTACTCATGTTGTAGATTAAGATATAAAAAGGGGTATATTATTAAATAAATTACTATCAATTCAACACCGGTCTTTGAATTTATCCTCAGTGCCGGAGCTTTTGTATTCCAGCATCACCATTAAAGCTGATGCCGTCATTTTGGGACCGCAACCTCTGTTCCGGAACATATAATTTATAAAGCTGAATATAAGGCTAAAAACGTCGTTTTAGAAGTAAGTGGTAAATTCTGGAAGAACATTGGTATAAAAATCCGGCCATTACAAAAAGCTGACTAATTAACCTCAAAGTTGTACAATTTGAGGCATTATGCCTCAAATTGTACAACTTCACAATTAGCTACGCAGGGTAATCGGACTTTACATAACATCCTTCGAGTACGACAATTACTCGACAACCATATGCTCCACTTAAGAAATGTCTATGAAAAAATAAAATAATAAATTGTCCTGCGTGATAAAATAAACTCCATTACATTTATTTATAATGAAGGCTGTTTTATAGCCATATTTAAATAATTTCTATTATATTTACGATACTGAATATGAAGCAATATTTTTCATACGTGAACATTAACTATTTTATTTTTAAATAACAGTTTTTTTTCATTTCGATTTGTATTAAAACTATGCTAGAAATTCGTCAATTTTGATGATTTTATTCTAAAATAAAATGTTTGCAAAAGAAAACATCTGGGTAAACATCATAAATTGCTGCGTTTTATTTTCTTGACTATTGACACCCAAATAATAAATTCAATTTTGAATACCTTACTTATTGTATGTTGCGATGCTCAGTCGTCAATAAAGATAATGTATTACATAATGGCATGATTAATAGTCATATTTCACAGACCTTTGATCCTATTTCCATTGGAGGAACAGAAATAGAGGTTGTAAACGACTATACCTATCTGGGACAAGTAATACAACTAGGGCTAAATAACTTCTCAAAAGAAATCGACAGGCGCATACAACTGGGATGGGCAGCATTTGGAAAACTAAAGTACATTTTTAAAGCGAAAATTCCGCAATGCCTTAAAACTAAGGCGTTTAACCAATGCGTCCTCCCTGTATTAACTTATGGCGCAGAGACGTGGAATCTGACAGCAAGTCTTACCCATAAAATAAAAGTCACCCAGCGTGCTATGGAGAGATCCATGCTCGGAGTGTCGCTAAAAGATAGAATCCGAAACGAGGAAATACGCAGAAGAACTCAAGTAGTGGATGCTACCCAACGAATAGGCACACTCAAGTGGCAATGGGCAGGTCATATCTGTCGTAGAGACGACGGTCGATGGGGAAGAAAAGTATTGGAATGGCGCCCAAGAACTGGCGAACGAAGCATTGGCCGACCCCCTACAAGATGGACTGACGATATAAGCAGAATAGCGGGAGTGACCTGGATACGGAAGGCGGAGGATCGAAGAGGATGGAGACTCATGCGGGAGGCCTACGTTCAACAGTGGACGGACACAGGCTGATGATGATGATGATGATTAAAAGATGGACGAAATAATGAAAACATTAATTAAATTATTAGGTAGACTTATATTATAATATAATTTAAAACGTAAAAGTATTATTTTTAATTTTACACTAAAAAAATACACAGTTTGTAATAGAATTGGACATTTACAATTTTAATGTTTATAAAGTATAATTTGCCAAAGATTTTTTCAAGTCGCTCTAAGTAGAGCACATGGTCGTCAAAAACAATTACCAAAAAGTTATGTTAGGTGCCATGGTTCTTGTCTCATCGCATGTCAGCCTCATCCTCCTTAGAAATATAGCAGATTTATTTGATTTAACATTAAAAAATATGAGTATATTTTCTTCAATTAATTGGACATGCACTTATACACCCAACAGATTTATTGCTTATTATTTCCAAGAGATTTATTGTCTCCATATTGTTAGAGAATGGTCCATATTCAGTATTATGAAATCTTGTTTTGTCACATCTTTAAGTAGGTATTTTTTTAGTACGAGAAAAACTCGGAATATTTTTATGTATTCGCTATATATAGTCGCGTTATTATTCAAGCATTCATTTGATATATGAATAGAGTGTAGAATGTGTACATATTATATATGTCTTAGCATCTTCCTCTCATCCAAAAGGGTATTATTCCGTCGCGTGATGGCATGATGAGGAGCAGGTCAGCAAAACAAAGACTTTTTCAGAAGCACATTGACGTATATTTACGATAAAACTTGATAAGCTTGTGGCCAGGACGTAGGCGCAGCAGTAGGCCGAGCCACAGTACAATATCCTCTCGCTAAAGGGCGGTATGCAACTGATGGGCTCTCGCCTGCACCACTAGTGGCGGTGTAAATCACTAATGCCAATATGGCGGACACAAGCCTATTTGACAAGCAAACAGAAATAGAGACAAAAGATTGTAAATCGAGGTTTTCGGTACCAGTCAGCAAGAGTTATATCATGCTGATGTCAGTCTTGAACAGTTTTTATGTTTTTATATTCAATTTTTAATTAATTAATTAAAATACAGAATCCATTTTTAACTAAGGTAACATGATGTCTTTTACTTTCAGGCCCATTCCAGGATGCGGACTAGCAACACCTAAATGTGTAAATAACTCTCTTTATCGTACAATAGACGGCTCCTGTAACAACCTAAGAAACCCCACGTGGGGTGTGCCAGAGTCATCATACGCACGTTTACTTCCATCGCAGTACGGAGATGGTAAATATTCAATATTAAATTACTTTATGATCCCACAAAACAGAATACTTAGATATCATGGAACTATAAAAAATATTATTTTAAGAATTAAGAGTCATATACTGAAATAGTTTTACTAGTAAATTATAAACCAAAACAGTGTTTCATTCAAGCTCGACTTTTTAATATTTTCACTGGCCATTATTTTGTTATAATTTCTTCCAAAACTTGTTTTACATATAAACATGGAGCATATAATCAAAAACTGCATAGACACAGTTTTTTGAGCTGCAAATTGTCCATATTGTATCGTAAGATATATCTGCAACTGGAAACTTATTAGGAACATATTAACATCCCCTTTACTTGACCCTTTCATTACCGCTCGGTTTGAATACAAATTATCCTGTCAATTATAAAACTAGTATTTGAAGCATAAATTTACTTAGCTGGTCCATTTTCATATATCACATTGGTTATTGTATCCTTTAGCTATCAGATGATGCATAGAAAAATATTCTAAAAAAGTAGGAAAATGATATATCACGTCAACCGATGTCAACGGTCGAAGAATCTTATGATGGCATATGCCGACAACCGATGCGGAAGGATTAAGGAAAGACGTCTTCACGTCATCGGGATCGTTATTACACGTGGTTGACAGATGAGAAGCAGATGAGCAGCACAAAGACTTCTTAAAAAGCACATTATCATATATTCAAGTAAAAAATTGACAAACTTTCGGCTCGTGACGGAACTTGCTTGCTTCAAGCCCATGACCGATCACACTCACTACTGGCCGCGATTGGTGCACAACTTGCACCACAAGTGGCGATCTACAGAACTAACGGCACACCAATGACAGACAGTCACGTACATTGCTAATAATGACATATCCGTGACCGAACTTGTCGGAAAACTAATATGGCGACACATACATGTCCGACGAGTGAACAAAAAGAGACGAATCACATATTGAGGTTTTCGGCACCAGCCTGCAAGGGCTAGAAAGCTGATATCAATACATGTATATAGTTATTGACAGCCTCCAGAGTGAAAGCTAGTGGTCTTGAAAAGATCACTTCATCATCAGCCTTTGTTCGCTCAATGTTGAATGAAGGCCTCTCGTATGAGTCTCCATCCTCTTGAATCCTCCGTTTTCCACATCCATTTTACGCCAACCACCTCACAGTCAGTCGCTTACTAAAGATTTAATGTACATAAATGTAAATTGTTTCAGGTAAGAGATCTCCTAGAACTGCTGTAGACGGTGGTCCTCTGCCATCGGTTCGCAAGATTCGCACATCACTTTTCCCAACCAACAGGAAGGAAGACTTGGGACTGAATCTCAACGCCATGCAGTGGGGACAACTTATTGCCCACGACATGTCTCTCCTTAAAGAACCAGAAGAGTGTAAGGAAATATGACAATTAATTACTTATAAAAATCCATAATAACCTAAAAGTTATCGTGCGTGACTAAGCTAGTTTAACAAGACAATTCAATTTAAGACAGCCATTGTTTTTCTTAACTTGTCCTCGGAGTATCAATCTCCGGGGAAATTTAATATTATAGGTCGACTTAGTCTAAAACCGGTCTCGCATAGATAAACTAGTTATGCTATACAGATCACGCCGGTGTTTCACAGACAAACAACTTATTCGTCTATATAAACGACAATTTACATTCTATCCCTGAACACGGCAGTCACCTTTGGGTTGGAGCCCCAAAATACCTTCTAGATTTAATTGAGTCAATTCAAAGAATATAAATTCGTCTGATAAACAACGACACTCTTACGTCTAACCTGCAATCAATAAAACACATCTATAAGATTTGTTCACTTATTATTTTGTTTTGTTACACTTGCCGAACATCCATATATATGGTTAATGTGTATCGATCAAGAACTGCCAGATACCAAAGCTCCTTTCTAAACGCCGCCGGCACGCTCTCAAATGATCTTCCAGCGTCTGTGTTTCCTCCTTTATTTAATCTGGATCTCTTCAAGAAACATAAATATACACATGCAAACTCTCTAACCCGCACACAAACACAACACACGTTTCCCGAATATAGCGTCCAGTCTCCCTGGCTGAATGTCATATAGTACACTGATTGCATATTCTGCATGCAATTGCGTTAAAAAAATAGTTTTGAACGTAACGTTGCTTAAACTAACGTAATTATAGTAAACATAATTCCACAAACTTAAAAATTACGGAATTAGTGAAAACATGTTAATACCTTAAAGTGTTTCGTTATTATTTATTATATATTATGGTTATTTTTCATGTCTATCTATAAATACTCATAGTTCTTAACGACGTGGATTAAGGATCGACTTACATGTTTGAATTACGGTGTTTTTATTTTTATTTAAAGTTTGTAACCATTCTATTACATACTTCTTATAATTCCAGCTGATATTTCTAAGTGCTGCACCAGTGACAGCAAGTATCAAAAAGGATACGACCCCCTCTGTTTCCCCATCAAAGTCCCTGATGATGACCAGACCCTAGGCAAGGCTGACATCCACTGCCTCAACTTCACCAGAACACTCACAGATAAAGACTTTGGTTGCGGAAAACCTAACGAACCAGCGAAATCAGTAAGATGTTTGATATACAACAAAATTTTATCTCATCATCTAATTTCCATACTGGTTTTATTTATTTTTTATGAAAACACATACAGGAGAATACCGACGGGAAATGTCTATAAGATCTGAATTTTTTACGTTTTTATTCTCAAAATCAAATTTGTAAAATAAAACAACTGTAAAAACATCACAAATCAAATACAACAATCGTAGATTAAATGTTTATTTACAAAATAATGTAGAGACACTCAGATCGGCTAGAGCAAATAGAAGCACCCTGCAGCTGACGGGAGGTAGTCCTAGCACGGTCTTTGGCAATCGGGCTTTCAGCTTCGCGGCACCAATGGCCTGGAACTCGCTACCGGAAAGCATAAGAGAGCTTAAAGCGGAGGCATCCTTCAGAAGCAGACTCAAGACCCACCTTTTTACTCAGAGAGGCAAAGAAGCGCTTTTGGAATGATCATTCGGTCATAAAAGAGCGCCATACAAATACTAATATAATAATAATAATAAATATTCAGCTTTTGTTTTTAAAACTGCTAAGTAAACAGAGTTGATTCCAAAGACGTCACATTTTTTTCATAGTAATTAAATTAAAAGTAAACATTTAATATATTGAGAGTTTGAATGCTTAATTTTACTGAAAACGTTCATTTAATACATAATATTATTTGGTTTTTATTAATAAAAAAAAAAATGTTACAGTTTCATCAAAAATTTATAAAAAATACTTTAAATACTAATAACATAAGACGCAATGAAGATTTGGGATTCTTTGAACAGTAGAAGCAGTTGTTCATACTTGTTTATTGCCGACGATTTGCGAAAATAAAGCAAATTGAAGTCACTTATTTACAAAAAAATTACATTGCTCATATACTCATAGCATCTCGTACCTGCTATAATGATTATTATATGCATTACTTTATCTAAGTACGTAAATTTATTTTGTCGGCGAGTGTGATATAGTAACACGAATGATTTTCTAATAACACATTAAAAAATACGTTTTGAACTGCAAACATTGCAGATTGTTCTATCCTATACAGTATACACAACATTCACCCGCCATGTCAACTGCTTTTACCTACTGAGTTAGGACTTTTAGGGCCCTTTCCCACGGACGTCCAGTTTTGCTGGATCACGTTTAGTAGTATAGGTGCTACCATGGTAACATTCACATTATGCTCATGTGATTTTTTAGTATACTACTAAACGTGATCCTGCAAAACTGTACGTCCGTGGGAAAGGGCCCTAAGACGTATATTAATGATACATTTTATTACAGATTGCACTTATTGTAAATTGCATGTATATTTTTTTATTAGGATCAATAATTTTTTATTTATTCACAAGTTTTTTTTTTCGACAATATATTTACTTGTATTACTGAATGATCTTCTACCTGTTTTTTGTTTTAATTTTAAATTAAATTATTTTTTCTATTAATAAATAAATATATGTTTTTTGATGTTTTATTCTTTAACTAGATTTTTTGCTTTAGATCAACACTGTAACATCGTGGATGGACTTGTCCCTCCTGTACGGTTTGACTAATTCAGAGAGCAAAGAGTTACGAACTTTGCATGGAGGCTTACTGAGGACTGAAGTCAGAAACTCTCGCGTCTTTCTTCCCTCTGAGACAAATACCGCTGGAGTATGCAACTGTAATCTTCCTAGTGAAAAAGTTTGCTACAAAGCTGGTAAGTTACAAATATAAAAAATATTAAGTCTTTGAGATTTAAGCATGAAATAGAAGCAAGTTTTTCGCAACATTTTGTGGTAAAATTTTCAGGTGATGTCAGAGTGAACCAGAGTCCTCCACTAGCCATTTTGCAGATCTTGCACGTACGAGAACATAATCGAATCGCCAGCAAACTGCAGGCCTTGAACTCGCATTGGAATGATGAGAGGATCTTCCAAGAGGCACGCAGTATCGCCATCGCCACTTTCCAGAATATCAATTACTACGAATGGATACCACTATTCTTGGGTAAAAATATATAATACCGTGCCTTTTTGCATATTGCTTAATCTTGCTTCCTGAAATTGTATAGTGTACAAGTATATCTGTGATAAATGTAAATAAATATAATATTATAAAACGTATTAAATTTGGGGTCGCAATCAATACAGTGATTGGATTGTTACAAAAATAAAAGTTTATTTTATATTTAAAAAAAACACTAAAAGTAACATTTTTACTTATTATAATACTCTGCAAACTAATTTTTGTTTCTCGAATGATTAGCAGTCAATTGAATACTGTTTAATAGTTTTAGCAATAAAACAATGGTTTTTTATTGTTGTTCACATTCGCTCCTATTTAACTCATTCATATTTTTGTATCCCCGGCATCTTCTTACACTAAAGTGCGGTATTTTAGGAAAAATTCACGAAAAATATGATCCGATTTTCAGAGTGTATTTCAAGAATATGCAACAGTATATTGATCATTTATATGGGAATTTTCAGGGTTAAAAAATGCTTTAAAAGCAAAGATTATTTTCAAAACGAAAGGTTACGTGAACGATTACAAGCACACGCTTAAGCCAGGAGTGACAGTAGAACACGCCCACGGGGCTTCCAGATCTTTCCATAGCAACATTGTGGGCACATTCAAGTAAGTATTATCCTTTCATCATCAACAAAGGTTTGAGTTTTGCCACTACTAGAAGCAAACCCTACTACTTTCCATCCCAATAATATACAACTCTTTCCGTTTCCGACATTTTCCCCAATCACCTGATATTTTTGACAGCCACCAACGACAGGACATCTTTCATTTGTCCATGTCCGCTCCCTTAACAGCAGCATATGTACGAGTCACGAGCTGCTGCTGTAAAGGTCTGTCAGCCGTATTGGTCCTTGTCTCATCCCCGCCGAGTGCATTCTGTACGTAGTTTCCGACGACATAACATGCCGACATAGTGATATAGAGATGGCTCTTCTGTTGATTCAATAATGCATGTTATTTTATGGATGGCCTTAATCTACATACGAAGTTTGTTTCCACCAACGTCAATTAACTACAACAGCTATTTTTTCATACATCATCAATTTTTAAGAGGAATGGCGTAATATTTACGAGACTTACGTTTACCAACAATTATGATGAATATTTTTACGTGATATACAATTATTTATAGATAATGCATAAGTGTGACGTCATGTTTGTATTGGCAGTAGATAAAAAAGGTGCTTAGCTGTACGTAGCCTAATACATTCTTATTAAATTTCTTTGTTTTTTTAAATGTTTTTAGCTTTTTACTTTGAGATCCATTATAAATAATAAATATTTACATGAATTTAAATATTTATTAGAATATTATTTTATTTTTTCAATATTCTAATCTTCTTTTATAGATCATTGACTATGTTATAATATTATTAGTAATTAAATATACACATACTTTAATACATCAAATTCTTTATACGCATCAATTCATTCAGAAAAAATATCAGCAGAAGCGGGATGCGAACCTGCGAGCCTTGGAACCAACCGTTGCTCTCTCGACTATCTCCTGCCCGAACTGACGCCTGGAATAAGTTGTATTTATACCATTGTTACCATCATATAACGATAGATGTCTCTATAGTATATATTCAGAGTGTGTATATTATTATTTTTTATTATTTAATCTGTCAACATTTTTTCGTAGGCTTTTTAATACTATTACTTTTCGACAGTCTATTTATTTTAGTAAGTAACACTCGGGTCTCAAACCGAACTATAGATTGAATGGATGAGAAACAACTACTTTTTATTTTACCTTATTGATATTTTCTCAAGGTTACATATTACATAGAATTAAATAATAATATTCTAATAAATATTTATTATTTTTTTATATTCCAGTTTGTACAATCCAGCGCGCAAGACGGTTTCCACAACATCATTGAAAAACTGGTTCAACAGACCTGCAGTGCTCGAAGAAGGCGATAATATGAATCAACTAACTTTAGGAATGGTGGCACAAGCAATGGAGAAAACTGACTCCATAGTCGTCGAAGATGTAAGTATTGACACAACACACAGACCTATATAAAGAAAACAAAGATTGTTGAATTATCAGGAACACAGGACTTCGTTGCAAGCAAACGGAATTACGCTAGCAAACAGACGCGAGTAATGACTCCTAACTGATTTCAAACATTTTGTAGAATCCAATTCCTAACCTTACCATTTCCTCGTCCATTCTCACGTACTTTGTGGTGAGCAACGGGTTACCAAAGAAGGCAATTCGAGACACACTGTAGCATACTAACTTCGCAACCTTTAGACTAAGGTCTATTTGACATCTAACTGATGCACCTAGAATCACGGAAAGGCCTTCAGTTACTCTCTAACAAGTAGCTTTTTGCGTGCGTCCAGTAACGGATTCCCATCTGGGGCTCCAAAAACAAGACGGGTCAGAGAGGGTTTTCACTAAGTAATTAATTATCGGGGACACCATTACAATAGTCTCAAATCTATTGCTGTCTTATAAACTAAAATACAGTCAACAATGATACACACAATTTGTTTAGTGAAAATTCGTTATGATCAGCTGATTTTGAATTACGAGTTTGCAAATTAATATTTGCGAACTCAATTAATATAGTTCTTCTTCTTCTTCGTCTTCTTCATCTTCTTCTTCTTCTTTGTGTCAGCGACATCAAATTTTTCTCCTCCCAAAATTTGGCTACATCGATGGCCCATGTGTTGCCGAGCATTAGGTCCTGGGATGTGCAGCTAGTTAGACACACTGGGCAGGATCTTAGGTGTGAAGCGGTCTACAGGTCTCCACAGTCACACAACACTAACTCTCCCTGCCAAAGTATTCCACACCGCTCGAGGTTGTCCTTTGTTCTACTAACTAAGGAAGGCGCTGCGGTGTTACGGAGCGCTACGATTCACTTTCGGCTAGAGTCTGCACGGAGATAAATCGTTTATTGTCACCCGAGCCGAATACCGAAGTTTATCTTAAATAAATTACAATGTGATCCCAAATAAGTTTTCGTTGTTAGTGACTTGCGTTGCATCCCTCCCCACTCGTCATAATGAAAATCCTAGTGAAATGGAGTTTATTTCTTTGATTAACGTGGATATCAATATGTTTTCAGATCGCTGATAGATTGGAAGGTTGTCGCGGTGAATTTGGTTCTGATCTTCACGCTGAAGACTTTCAAAGAGACAGAGATAATGCCCTTGGCTACTACAACCAGTACAGAGCTTATTGCGGCTTCAAGACTGCCAAGTCTTTCGATGACTACTTGGACGTTATGTCCCAAGAAGTACGTTACAAATATATATATATGATACAAGGATATATATATATATATATATATATAACATTAAATTATACATATAAATTGAAATCATCATTATCATAACTTTAAAATAAAAAATAGCCGAATAAATTTTATTTATCGAAATTAAATAAAATTAACGAAAGAAATGTAAATTTAAATGATTTTCAATTAAGAAATTAACAACTTAAAAAAATATATAGTTTTGATTCACATTTATTTTAAGCGATTACATGTTTCGGCCTCCCATAATTGAAGATGGTCTCCAGAGAGGCTGAAATATGCAATCGTTTAAAATAAATGTGAATCATAACTAAATAAATTTATTTGTTATTATTTTAATTAAAATTAATTTGCAAATATAATTATGCAGTTTCGCCAAAAATTGTCAGCTGATAACCTTAGTGTTATTGAAAAAACAAATTTCATTTCATATTAATCAAATATATTATCTTTCAGCCAAATGTGCTTAAATATTTTGTCAGTTCGGTCAATTTTCGATTCAAAAAACGTCCTTCAGCTAAATTTCTTATGGCCAATGGCTTTCGGCCAAATGTCTTACCCAAAATCAAGTATCATAAATTGTAATAACGCCGTGTTGTATGCAATGGTCTTTACTCTTTACACAAATATAAGTGCACAAAGATCACAATTATTCAATAAATTCCAGTCAATTACATTTTTTCCTTAAGCATATATCCAACTCTAAGCGTTTTCAAAAATCTACGTCAACTGACACAAGTGAGTGGTGGCGATTTATGGTGATGAAATTTCCTAATATAGAGCGATCAAAGGAGGAAATATATATATCGGTAGCAGTGTTAATTTATTTTAATATAAATAATAAACCACTCTTAACCGTGAGGGGGCAATTGAATACTTTTGCAATTGTAAGTAAGATTATATTCAAACAATGAAGGACTCTTTTTCTGCATAATACTCGTAGTATGGAATGCATTAAATACATAATAAATATTCTATAATATTTAACAATAAATGTAAAATAGCGAAGGGTTTAAAGTCTATCTAAGTATAGCTACCATACTATTTTCAATCAAATATTCAATAAGT
Organism: Glossosoma conforme; assembly: GCA_022606575.1. Lineage (NCBI taxonomy): Eukaryota > Metazoa > Arthropoda > Insecta > Trichoptera > Glossosomatidae > Glossosoma > Glossosoma conforme. Next base: position 535,075 of record JAGTXR010000087.1, on the reverse strand, counting down.
AAAGAGTAATCAAATATATATTGACACATTAATATATTGTCAATTTGTGAGTTGTTATTTAATTATTCGCCTACTTTTTCAGAGTGTTAATGCGCTGAAGAAACTGTACGACGACTACAGAGATGTGGATCTATCAGTTGGTGGAGGATTGGAGCATTTGCTGCCAGGCTCCCAAGTGGGACCCACCTTTCTCTGTATCCTTGGAGAGCAATTTAGCCGCACGAGACAAGCTGATAGGTTCTGGTTCGAGCATAAAGAAGCCGGATTCACTCCTGGTGAGAAAACATCAAAAGTTAACTTCCAGTTTCAGGTTATAAATAAGATTATTATTTGCACAAAGCAAAAGCACAAAACGGATGAGATTAATGCATTCCATGTATGATGTTCAGCCGGGGGGCTGGACGCTGCATTCGGGAAACGTTTTTTTTTGTTAGTGTTTTTGTGTGTATTGGAGACATTGATGTATATTTATCTGTTCCTCAAAGAAATACAGATTTTATAAAGGAGGAAACAAAGATACCCGAAGAGCATTTCAGAGCTTACCAGTGGCATTTAGGAAAGAGCTTTGGAAATTGTCAGTTCTTGGTCAACACACTTGTCTGCATATTTGGCACGTGTATGACGAGTTTATCGGTTGTAAAAAAAACTAATTGAACCAATTTTATGTCTATGTTCCATTGATTGCAGGTTTAAAATAAAGCTGTCTATTTATGAGACGAATTTCTCTGCTTTTATAATCAAACTAAGTAAATCTAGAAAGTATTTTGGGACTCCAACCCAAAGTTGACTTCCGTATTCAAGGACAAGGCGGATTTGTTCTGTATAAAGAAAAAAATGATTATCTGTGAAATAGCACTGTGATCTATATAATATAGCACACCTTGTTTTTTTATGTACGACCGGCTATTGAATTAATGTGATATTTTGTATTTATTTTTCTCTAATTAATTGATGCGAGAGATTTCTTATATGATGTCTATGCTACGAATTTGTTTGGATAAGTTGCTTTTTATATGTTTTGTTTTGAAAGATTTGTGTTCATTTTATAGGACAACTAGCTGAAATAAGAAAAACATCTGTTGCGAGATTCTTCTGCGACAATGGAGATGGAATTACATCAATGCAAAGGAAAGGATTCCAACTTGTTAACGCAAAAACGTAAGTAAATTTTTTTTTATTTTTATATCAGAATTCAAAGTGGATACTATCAGTATAAGCAAAATTGATCCAAATTAATTATGACAGCAATATAGGAATAATTCATGTAATGTATTTAAATAAATTTGACTGAATTTTATGTAATAACCATTGAGTCTAACTAAAACAATAATATTTGTGTTTATAATCGCTTTTTATTCTCGTATATTTGCCATACACAAATAAAACTTTTGGAAAGCCTCATGTAAATATTGACAGACACAATGATTTATAAGAATAAAACTTTTGAGAATTTAACATAGCTTAAAATTCAAAGCTATATTGACTGGTTCAAATATTCATATAATTATCCATAAATTAAATACTTTGGATTGTAAAAATACTATACATAATTTTATAAATTATTTTTACAGGAATCCATTGGTGTCATGTTCAAATATTGGTGGAATTAACCTTAATTTATGGAAGGAACTTTCTATATAAGAAACATAATAAGGAAACTCTGTAACATACTTTTTTAGAACACTATGCTTTATGCAATATTTATTTCTTCGTCTTAATTACCATTTCGATATAAAAATAACAAAACTATACACAATAGATTAAGTATTAAAAAAAATAAGTTTTTTATTAATATATAAATATTTTCTTATTTTTTACTGGTTTTTTAAAGTGTTTTTTTATAACTAAGACTTTAAGAGAAACATTATATTTAATGCTGTACTACAATTGTCTTGTATTACCTACAATGTCTTGAATTGCTGTACTACAATGTCATTCAATGCTGTCCTAAAATTATTAAAACGGTCTCCAGGGAGGCCGAAACATGTAATCGCTTGAAATAAATATGAATAAAAAATAAATATTTTTGATTCGTTAATTTTTTAATTTAAATTAATTTAAAATTATAATGATGCATTTTCATCAAGTATTATCAGTTGATAATCTTAATGTTAGTAATCTAAAGTAATCAAGTTCACCATCAATAAAACGAAATTTGTTAAAAAAAAAAACATTCAGAATAATTTATAAATTATGGTCCCATATCATAAATATGATAATAAACATTGTAAATGAATTCAAAAATTACATTAAATAACATTTGATACATTTTATTTTTGAAGTATTTTTATTTGAAATTTATTCTTCAAGTCAAATTGGTTTCCTTACATTTTTCCATCAAATAAAATATTATATTGATATCAAAGGTAAGCACTTTTAAATTTACTAGGAATTTCCAGTAAATTGACGATTATATGGTAATTATGCAAATTTAATTTAATTCTGAAACTTTATTTCAGTATCATAATATTGTTTCAGTACCATAATAATAATAATAAGTTAATTTATTCTTATGTTCAAATGTATACAATTACGCTTGAAAAATGCATGAAAATGAATAATAATTAATTTTGAATGATCGGCAAACAATAATTAGATATACGGAATAATTTTGCCATAAAACTGGAAAACAGTTTTATTTACTTTTTATGTGACGTTAATTCAAGAGGGAACGCCAAATAAATAGACTGCTTAGCTTTAAAAATACATACGGCTTATATGTTACTTATCCATAATATGTTATTAATAGGTATTTGAGATGTGGTCTTACAGAAGAATTCTTGGAATTTCCTGGAGAGACCATGTAACAAAGAATGAGGTTCTCAGCATAATCAAGGCACCTAATAAGAACTATCTCGGAGAGGTGAGCGCGATGGATTGATCATATCTTGCGCCACGATGGTCTTCTTCATGACATTGTGGAAGGGATAGCTGAAGGTAGAAACTGCAGAGGGCGCCCTAGACGAGAGTATTTGCAGCAAGTGTTTGAGGACATGAATTGCAGCTTTTATGCTGAACTAAAGAGGGCAGCAGAAGATCGAGAAGAGTGGAGATCGAGATGCAAGATTTTGTTGCTGCAAACTAATCCACCGGATTAATGACATTAGATGACATGTTTCGACTACGTCGGCTAGTCATTGTCGAGTCAATTGAATGAAATTATTGATTCTCATCAAAAATTATCAATTGAAAAAATGTAAAAAAAGTATAGTAATAACATCAACCTATGTCGATTAATAATAAAATTGTTACAATTATTTTTAAAAAATCGCGGCATTACCAACACTAACAGACACATTTACATTTAATTAAAACTACTATTACTACGCTGATATCTATTTCATATCAGACTGTTTAACCACATCACCTCGGATGTTGATATATTCCACTCAAGGAAGGCCCAGTTCAAGCACTTACTCCACGAATTTGTTTGGAAAAGTAATTCGTAGAAAGTCGTCTACTTGATGATTATTGTGACTTTTTTTGTTTCTATTCATTTGTTTTTATTTAGTAAGTACATATAATTATATTGTTATTTTTGTTTAATATTATTTCTGGATCATATTTAATAAAATTTGTAACGTCTCTGAAAGAAATAAATATAATTGATAAAAAAAATATATTTCATAAATTGACAAAGATACCATCGATAATTCAAGTCAAGTGTAAATAACTGATATTCAGTCACATACAATAAAATTAGCTGTTTATCAGTAATGATTAATATTTCTTCACAGTCCATTAACCCCTTAGAATTTTCAAACACATTTCAATTTAATATGCACACAGAATGCTACATTAAAGATGTTTTTTTATAAAATGCAATAAATCACAAAACCTACATAATTAAAGCCATTAAAGCTAAATTTGCATAGCGTTTAAGCCAATATGTGCCTAGTTGAATCGTAAAAGAAAGAACATAAAAAGCATCTGTGGATCTATTAAGCTACCCAGTTGATTCGATGCTCCAGTTTCAGAGTCGGAACAAAAATGTTTAAGTTAATATTAATTTCGATGCTTGTGATATACTTTAATCTCGATGGATACGAAGCTTCAAATACGTCTAAACGAATACTTGCAGATGCGAAGAAACATTCGGATCGTCATGCTATAAAGAATGTTCTCACACACCCACATCACAAAAAGCACAAAAAGGCACTTTCAAGCATCAAGATCAAAGCAAAAAAACACGCAAAAAAGCAAGTCAAGCATGCGAAGAAATTCAAGAAGTACGCCCTGCTGAAGAAACCTTCAGCAGCTAAGCTCTTCAAAAGGAGCAAATATGACAGGTTGAAGCGTATTTTGAATTACGTCCTGAAGAAAAGCAATGAGATTATCAGCAGAAAGTAAGTCTTTCAAATATTTTTTTCTGGTTTTAAAATTGCTTTGATCCGAATTCTCATAAATAGATTTTTTCATGTACAATTTCGCTTTTATACAAGATTTGCCCACAAAATAAATTTAAATATTCATCAGTTATTAATTTGTAAATAATATTTTTACTGGCTGTATTTTACTATATCAACAACCCATACAAATCAATATACTTAAGTCATCGGCTTAATGATTTTGTGTTCACTGCCGAGATGCATATCATTCTGGAATATTCTTTACAGCACATTTATATTTAAATAATTAGTTTTATTTCACTATTATTTCATAAATGAGTGCGTTTCACGTATACTATCGAAAATATAGTGTAAAGAAAGGAGGCGAAATACTTTCAGTTGTGAATAAATTTGTATTAAAACTAAATATTTGTTATTTAAAAAAAATCTAAATGCCAATTATAATTAATTTTTCACTTTCCACCAAGAATCCTCAGGTAATACAATTCTAAATTTTATGGTATTTGTAGTCCTTTTCCATTTTTCAGTTATGCAGATTGCTGCTTAAAAAATGTTTCAGTGATTCAAATTTTAACAGCTTATATTTTACCGAATAAATTACGACCCGAAGTTTAAGATATTTTATAGATTACGAGTATTTCATCCATTATTCAGCAGTATATATCTTACTATATCTGCATACCTCATAACCATTATACAACGTTTTATCTTACTTATTTTATTTAAATATTTTTTTATATTATGAGAAGACCTATCTTTTACTAATCATTAACATTATTTTTGAATTATTTATGCCTGTAAATATGTTTGCTTTGTCGGTATTTCAACAGACTTTTCAGGAAGTAAATCACACAGTATTAGAACATAAAATTTACTAAATTACTTTATTACTTTATTGTGTACATTATTCTTATGTTTACGACGAGTATATTTATTACCTTATAATTTGAATAAATTTTCAATTACTCATTGTGATGTAGACGTCTAATCTCCATTAATCATTTTATTTTCACAAAATTGTCTTGACATAACATATAAATTTCTGTCTGAAATTGTGAAAACAAATAAAATGTATCAAAAATAAAAAAATTACTAGCACACGCATGTTTTAGTCGGACGATTCTATGACGCTCTGCCGGGTTGGCTAGACGCTGGCTAGACGCTGGTGTAGCTTGAGAGATCGGCATCCATAAAATATCATCGTTATAGAAAAAGTTACATATACGATGTATTATTAGAATTATAAATATTTATTTTTTTACCATGTTTTTACATGGATCGCGTTAGATATGTTCTATATTAGGAGACTGCAGTTTCTCAATCCATTACCTTTTAAGAGATAACTGAGCTCAGTTATCTCTTAATAAGTGATGGATTATAAAAGTGTCTATTTTTATAATCCATCACTGTAATGACTACGAGTTAGTCGAAACTGCAGTCTCCTAATGAAGAACTTATCTAACGTGATCCATGTAAGAACAAGGTAAATAAATAAATATTTATTATTTATAATGGATCTCAAAGTGAATGCTGAAAACATTGAAAAAACTATTATTAGAATGTCATTGATTTTGTAAGTGTTAATATTTAACAGTTTTAATTAGTGCATAGTAGTCATACACCTTTTTTTAGTAGTACGGAAAGTAATATAATTATTAAACGGTTTTAAAAAGTCGTTTAATTGTCGTCGTAATTACTTCCGTCGTAATTGAACCGTCTACCACTTGAATCAATCCCTCGCAGTTGTCTCAACATCATAACGAACGGACAAGATTGTTACTGACTGAGTTAATTCTAATTAATTAGCTGCTATAGGGATTTCTACTGTGTAAGATCGCAAATCTCACGTCAAACGGAAAAAGCTGGGTTAGTAAATAAAGCACCTATTTATTTACTGACAGTTATTATAAGACACTCTTTACATTAAACAAATAGTAAAAATTCTAAAAAAAAACAACCTATTACAGAGTACATTTATTATAATATGTGGTTACAGACATTTAAGCCGGAATCCTTTGTGCTCCGACGTCACCATTCAGCTGACGTCGTTATTTCGAGTTATATGTTAGATTATATAAATAGAATATTCATTGGTTCTGGAATTTAACATGTTTTAATATAGTGTTTTTATTCCCAAGATGCAATGACTTAGATAGCTTCTAGGTGTGTCATCATATTAAATGTGTAATTAACTTCCTTCATTGTAACATCCTCCTCTCTAAAAAGGTAGTTATTCAAGTCGCGTGGTGGCAGGATGAAGAGCAGATTAACAACACAAAGAATTTTTCTGAAGCAGATTAACACATATATTTCGATAACTTTACAAACTTCTGGCACGGACCTACTCACAGCGTTCAGGCCGAGCCAACCTCAATCGGACTCTCATCACGGTCGGGGGACAACTACTGACTCTGGCACCGCACCGTGGTCGGTGACACCCAGCACCACAAGTGGCGTCTCTATAACTAACGTAACTTCCGTGACCGGACTTGTTCAAAATGCCAATATGGCGACACATACATGTACGACAAGCGAACAGAAATAATGAGACGAAAGATTGTATGTCATGGTTTTCGGTGCCAGTCAGCAAGGGCTATATCTTGCTGATGTCAATTGTTATTTAGCATCAGAAAACAATTATCTTTTTGGCCTTTTTTTAAATTGTGTAAAAAGATATTTCTCGATGGCTGATTTAATACGATCAGCTTTAAGCCAAGAATACATATTTCTTATTTATCTTCATTGTTATGTTGGTAAGAAGCCAAATTATTTATATTGTTGTCGATGGTGAATTGCGCTAATTAAGTGCATTTTTATATCAACATTGACAAAACATTTTGTCATTTCAATATTTCAATAGCGGAGGCAAATGATCAATGTTGTCATTGTATGCAGTTTCTTACAGATGATGGGCGCCAAAATAATTTATTGCTTTCTTATAAAATTGATATTTTATCAGATGTTAATATTGGTAATTATTCATAGGCGTATATCTTAAATAAGACCGATACAATTATTTCATTTCCTTATCGACTTACATTTTTTACTTATCGTTTAATCATGAAGATTAAACCCAATTGTATAAGGTTTGTATTTAATTGATACAAGTGAAGCACTTCTGTACTATTTTGTGATTTTTTGTCTATAATATATAACATTTCATGTACTTTATATTTACAAATGCAATTATGAAAAGCGGTTTATTTTGGAAATTATTTTGAGCCGTCATACAAATGGAAGAAAAATCATTTATCTTCTATAAACATTCTGATTTTGTTCCTAATTATGTAATTGTATTAGTGTAAGGATGCATTCACGTAATGGTTTCCATAAATTTTTCATGAAATAGTCCTGTTCTGGGACAAACAACTAACAAAAAAGATGGAAATAATAAGTCAGCTACTAATTATTTCTTCTCGTTCTAAATCGAGTTACCATTTTAAGGCAGAAGCTTTTAAAATATTTGATTTAACCAATCGTACTCCAGGGACAAAATAAATTTTGTATAGGATAGTGTTAAAGCACTTACCATACCACAGCTTATAGGTTTGATACCCGATGACAATTAAAATAAATAAATGTTGTATCGATTTCCAAGCTCTATATTAATAGTGCTTGGAAATAACTATAAATTCGTACCAACTGTAAGCTTATACCCCCAATTTGATTCCTTACCTGTAAAATTTCAACCATATTATATAAATTAAAATTTGCAGTAGACGCAAGTTGTCCCGCGAACAACGCCCATTTATAGTAGAATCCTGTTTAAAATTATGAAGCGTGAATGCCGTGGGCTGTAGCTAATGACGTAGGTGGATCAAAATCCCACTATCTTAAGATCAATTTGATCACATCAAGATTGTGAAGATCACATATTTTAAAAATTCCAAGCGTTTTATAATCCATGATGATGTTTTAGCGCCATCTGTCTGTATACTCCTGTATATGCTTACGTAAAAATAAAATTAAATTTCTGTAACTTAAGACTACAAAGTTAAAAGATTATTAGACTTTTTTCTAAGTGTGTTAACGATTCAAGTCTCGGTAATGTTCAATTATATATAAGCGAACGTAATTAATGCAATGCATTAATTTATTTTCTCTCAAATTAATAATCACATTTGGTACGTCTTTGGCTGGCTAATTAATTCATGATCCCGAGTAAACATTTGACACTGAGGTAATAAATTTTACGAAATAAAACAATGAACATCAACACATTCAACTACTAGCAAGGTAATATAAGAAGTGAGTAAAGCCAGTGAGCTTGGTACGATCTCTAATCATGGCCCGAGTGCTGATTCTGACGATATTAGTTGTTTGCTTTATAGCAGCAGCTGTAACACAGAAAACAAAGAAAATTGTCAAAGCACCAAAAACACCAAAGCCAGATCACAACACACCCCATCCTTTGATTGCCAATTTGTGGAAGAAAAAGTAAGTAAAAAAATGATATTAGTAATAAATTAATGCTAGTAAAATATATTAAGGTATAACGTAAAGTTCTATTAAGATCATACTACGAAAAACTTTGTTTTAAATGCTTCGCGAACGCGTTTTTATATCTTTATCAGGTTAGTATAAAGTAAAATATTACAAGAAAAAAAATTATTTAATATTAATTAGGTCTGTATTTAAAGAAATACAAAGGTTGAGTAACAAATTTAAGGTTTGACATTAAGTTTTATCAATTGGTAGTAAATTAAATTAAACAGCGGTTGATTAAATAAATAGGCAGTATGCACTGTGTCAGTACGAATGTGGTAAGTTATAAAAATAAAAAAGCATTAATATATTTAATACTGCCAGTAATTAATGAAAGGTTTATGAATAATTTGCATATATAATGGTAACCCAACCTAACATATTCAATTATTAATTACCATTCATTAATTATTTCCTGCCAATTTCTTTTTTCTATTGCCGACTGATGTTTTTCTACTACCAAATGGTTATTTTTTACTTACCTTTTTAGGAATATAATACTGACTGTTTGCTAAATAATTACAGCCCATTAATTGAATTAAATACCGCCAAAAAATGTTGTCTATTAATGAAATAAAAGAAGTCATTCGCGCGTAAAATATTTATTGTTTTTTTAATAGAATACACTATTTGTACTAGTTTTGTTATAATAATATACAGTTGAGAAAATTTTTATAAGTATATGTCAAATTCCAAATATTAGTGGTCTTTATGTAAATCCGGTTTCATTTATTGGCACCGTATGTAATTTTATTGACTTTTTCAGTCTACATACTATTTAATTTTATAAAAATATCGACATGGTCAAAAGTCGATTCTAATGGGCATAGTGCTGAAAAATTCAGCTGGAACATTAAGATTACTGATCTTTAAAATCGCCGCTAAGTGATAAAATATTTAAATATTTTTAATGTGGTCGTAAAAATACTAATTTGTGATGGTTTTACGTTTACGCACTAGGAGTGGAAATTCGAATGAAACATATCACAATAAGTATGCCAGGAGACCAGCCGGTGCGATGAGATATCGTAGATTCTCAAGTAAGCACATGATCGTACCGCGAAAGCGCGTCATAAAGGATGGCAATAGGATCACGTGGAGGAAAAAGTGAGTCTTTTTATCCCATATTTGATCATATTAAATGTTTCATTAACTTGTGGCCGAACATTCCGAAGAGCTTTAAAAGAAACTTTAAAAAAATGAAAAGAGTGTTTATTCAGTGCTTTCAAAGATAATCTTCTCCTGCCATTGTTTCCTTCTTTTCTTGTGTGTTTCTTGTTTTTTAGCATTGCATTTTTGACACTCACCCCCTCTTCATTTACTATCCTTTTTGTATGGGATTATTTTTTACAATTTCTGTACATCGAAAAGACTTCATTATTTTGCAGTTTTTTACTCAGCGAATGTGTTTTTTTCCCCTCATAAATGAAAGATCGAATCAGAATACAATTATCATTTTCACTGCATACTTGAATGATCTTCTTCTTCGTGTCAGCGACGTCAAATTATTTTTTCCCAATATCTGGCAACATCGATAGCTCGTGTGTTGCCCAGCATTAGGTCCTGAGATGTGCAACTTGTTGGGCACATGGAGCAGCATCGTGGTGTGAGGCGGTCTGCAGGTCTCCACAGTCGCACAATAGTGTCTCTCCCTGCCGAAGCATTCCCCACCGCTCGAGATTGTCCTTTGTTCTACCAACTCCGGTTCTTAATCTGTTTAGGGATTTCCAGGTCGGCCAGTCAAGGCTCTTGCCAGTTGGGAGGCCTTCCTTTGGAGTAATGAAATCCTCTGGTGCGATTTGTTGCCAGAGTTGGAGTCTCTCATTTTCAGGGCCGGATGTGAGAGGTTGTGTGGATTTCAGAAAGCTGCTTCGAGACTTCAATCTTGGTGTTGGGGGTATCTGATTATACAAGCAGTGGGACGGTTGGTTGATTGCCTTACGCATTTCTTCGGCGCATATGACTTTGCGTCTTATGTTCGGTGGTGCGATACCAGCCAAGGGGTATAGTTTAGAAATGGGTGTTGGTTTGAGGCAGCCTGTGACGACTCTGCATGCATCATTCAGGGCAGTATCCACTTGATTACCGTGGGCTGATCGACCCCACACTGGTGCCGCATATTCTCCGGCTGAGAAACAAAGTGCTAAAGCTGAGGTACGAAGAAGGGGTGGTTGGGCTCCCCAGTGAGTGTTGGTCAGTTTGCAGATGAGGTTGTTCCTTGTTGCAACTTTCTGTTTGGTGTTGCTGCAATGACGCCTGAAGGTGAGGGTGCGATCTAGACTTGAATGATACATATCGTTCTAAGTAACGGTTTACTTAGAACTTGAATGATACATATCGTTCTAAGTAAACCGTCAATTCGATTTTATTTTTGTCACATATAAAAAAATCGAAGCACCCTGCTTATTTACTTTTCCATATTCCACATGTTTATTTCATTTTTGAATTCCGTCACTCATTACCAATATTTGCTTACTGCTTGGCACGCCACTTATCAAAAATCAACTTTCTGAGAATTTTTCAAGTCTTTTTTTCCATCCAGCCATCATTTATTGACGTGGAAAAAGAAGAATTCTGTAGACTTTCATTTCACGCAGGCGTTTACTAGACATGGAATATTTAGAGAGTTCCTAAAAAGATTTGGCCTCTCCAATAAAAGATATCCAATAAAAAACAGACAGTTAAACATTTTCTAATAGAGTGCACATTCATAAGAACAGGAGACGCGTTCTGTGTTGTCGTCTGAGAGTCCCTGCCATTTCTGAAGAGAACTTTCCTAAGCTGCTGCTAAGTTTTGATGGTCCCTTGCTGTTAAACTACATCAATGATACTGTTGGAATTACGCGCACGGTTAAAGTGGCAGGCATGGAATAGGTTTTTATGTTCTTTAACTGTGTTACACACATAATCCAATCTTGTGTGTAACTTGCAGGCTATAAAGAAAATTAATATTTTTTTTACCAATTTATAACCACGTATGCGCAGAAATTTATTTGAAATAATAAAAGTACAAACATATACGGAATAATTAAAAATATATTAATTTAAAACCGTCAAAATTTTGTGTGCAAGTTAGTAAATTTTGATTTTAATAACATTAAACGTTCGAACTATTTAATTCTATTAAGATTATGACGGTCTGATTTAAAAAAAGATTGTGATAATTTAATTAATAGAGTCGTAATTTATTTATTTTTTAGGTATATTAGATACATGTGTTTTAGTCTCCATACGTGCCTATAATGAAATGAAATTCATGGGCACTTTTATGTTAACGAATTCCTGTAAGCAACGGACACATTTTTTTTATAATTAGTGCACGGCCATAAAAATGTTATTCACAACCGTTGCACGATGGCGTGAATCAACAATTAATACAATAATAAGTACGAAAAATAAATCATTCGGTGTGTTAATTTACACAGAGTGTACTGAACCAATATATCCCAAGATTAAATACGAAAAATGACATAAAAACAACTCATAAGCCGATAGACAGTTGAATAAAAGTCATAGTGTAAAGTAAACTTGATTTTAAAAATGCAAATATTATTCTTGATAACATTGGCGTGCATTTTATTGGACAAAGCATTGATACATGGAGCCGCTCCTAAAGTACTTGCAGCTAAACCTGCAGAAGTCAAAAATAATGTCATAAATAATATGACAATAGTTGATGAACCTGTTGAAAGGTCATGGAATAAATCGTCTTCGTTTTCAAACAAGTTTGATGAAAGCTTCTCGACAAAGACTGTGGACGATAAGCTGGTTGAGAGCACGAAGAAGCAAAATAAAGAGGAGCAGAAAAATGAAGATTTTTCAGAGACTGTCAAGTCTCTTGGCATTACCAAAACAAAGAAGTCGTCCAAGAAGAGATTTTTTCAGGAAAATTTTGAGGAATCCTTCAAAAGAGAGTAAGAATTCTTGATTTCAATTCTTCTTGATATAGTCTTAAAGTTCAACCACATGCAAAATAGTTTTTTTTTTTGCCGTATTCGCTTCTTATGTGCAGCATATGGACACCAAAAATTGACGCTTCACAGTTCTGTAATCACAGATTATCTATGTCTTGTCCCAGAACACCTGTACACCCGGAATTCCACATTTTGTTGATCGATTAATGATTTGAAAAAACATAATCATGCGATAAGAAGTAAAAGCATCCACAAGTTATTTAAATTCATACAAACATAGATACATTCATTTTTATTTGTGTAGATTAAATTATAAAATATAGAAATACGAAGAACCGATATTTATTTAATCGAATACTTTTCTTAGCATTTTATAATATTAGTTTTATGTATTGTCTCCGTGAAATGTGTGAATACTGCGGAAATAGAAAGCAGTTTATCTATACATGGAAATTGGAAAAACAAAAAAAAAACTTAAATTAATTTCGATTGTAATAATTTCAAGACAACAAAGTCGTCATCATCATCAGTCTGTATCCGTTCACTGTTGAACGTAAGCCTCCCGCATGAGTCTCCATCCTCTTCTATCCTCCGCCTTCCGTATCCAGATCACTCCCGCTATTCTTCTTATGTCGTCAGTCCATCTTGCAGGGGCTCGGCCAATGCTTCGTTTGACAGTTCTCGGGCGCCGTTAAAAATGTACTTTAGTTTTCTAAATGCTGCCCAATTCTAGTTGTATACGCCTGTCAATTTCTTTTGAGAAGTTACTTCGTCCTAGTTGTATTACTTGTCCCAAATAGGTGTAGTTGTTCACAACCTTTATTTATCTTCCTCCAATGGAAATAGGACTACAAAGTACTCGTACAAAAATCACATTTTCGCGAATTGTTTTTACCGCGACACCTTAGTATATATTTATATATTTTGTATTCAATAAATTAGTATTGATGCGTTTGTAATTCTCATTTTAAGAATTTATAATTTAAAATTATGTTAATTTGCAAATGTGTCTGAGAATCTAATCAAATACGAAATATATTATAGATGTATGCGAAACATATAATTAGTTTTATATTTCATGTAAATTTGCACAGAGGATTTGCCGACGATAATGTTCGCAATTTAAATACGAACATCTAAATTTCAGTAGTCATTTTTTTGAATTCGAAATAATACAATTCTCAACTAGGATTTATGAATCACAAATGAACAATTCTATGTATTACTTAATTTATACGTTGGAATGGTTCTACTTTGTGAAAAAATCTTATTTATGAAAATTAACACACTTTCCGCATCAATTTAAGCTGTTCATACAAATGTATTTATGATCACATAAATTCACGTTTATGTGATAAGTAAAACATTACCTTTACAGCACACTAAAAAATAAACACGAAATTTCAGTACAATTTAAAGGTTTTACAATTATAACTATATTCATATGGGTAATTTTATGTATGTCATAATTTAAATATTATTTTATGTAAGCACATACGGGAAAATACCGACAGATGGTGATAGTGATTCTGAAGTTTCATCTATGGATTCTATAACGCTTACCATTCTACATATGGGCTGCATGTGGAGTGTTGATCAGCTGATGTCATAGACTACAGGCCGAAATTCGTGTTTCCATTCACGCATCATCTTTATTAAAACAGGAAGTCACTTTGAATTGGGTGGTGCTCACGGGATGACTATCGTCTCTACCACCAATTTTGATTGATAGGCTATGACTGGCATTTTACGCGTAAGGGATCAAATTCACACCAACCCCAAAGGGTATTTTAGAGCTTTGAAATCGGTTTTTAATCTACATCGGGGATCGAACCCACGACCTTCGGCTTAGAAATCAAACGCTTTAATCACCAAGGCAGACGGTTTAAACAAAAATAAGTTTATCTAAAAGGAGAATAAATCCTTGTATAAAGTAATACAAAAATAAAAAATCACCCCTATGAAAAAAAACGGTGTATATTTATTCAGCCACCAAAACCATAAAAATTAGAATTTTACATAAGATATTGAAACCATGTTTAATACATTTGCAAATAAATTTCAATACTTAATTGTTTTCAATGTTTTGAGCATTCACTTTGAGATCCATAATAAATTATAAATATTTATTTATTTATTTACCTTGTTTTCACATGGATCACGTAACAAAGTTCTCTATTAGGAGACTGCAGTTTCGACTAACTCGTAGTCTAGAGAAGGATTGAGAAAGACTACGAGTTAGTCGAAACTGCAGTCTCCTAATAGAGAACTTTTGTTACGTGATCCATGTGAAAACAAGGTAAATAAATAAATAAATATTTATAAACTAAATTGTTGCTTACAGTTGAAAAAATCTAAAATGAATATAAATATAGATTTAATGTAAAATTTGCATAAAGAAAAAAGATATAAATATATACACTCGATGCTAACCACCAAACTATGTAAAAGTCAAAAATACTCTTCCTTCCTTGAAATTAACCTCTCTTGCAGTCAATTTGAAAGAATATGAAGAAAAATTTCAGTATTTAAATTAATGTTACATATTTTTTGAAGTGGTATGTTTAAAAGCGCTTCCCTAATTAGCCAGAAGGCTTAGACTAAAAATGATTCTAAATCATTTTATAATTCTTATAAAATAAAAACAATGTCCTTCTGATCTCAAAGTTCATTCTGAAAACGTTGAAAAAAAAATTTAGTACATAAACAGATGATAATATACCTGTTTAAATTTTCGGTAAACTTAGTATTTTTCATAATGACTTAAATATAATAACTTACAATAACTTAATTAATTACAATAACTTAATTACTTACAATAACTTTAATGAGATAATTATGCCTAAATCGTTTTTTTTTAATATTTAACAAAACAATAAAAAATATTGAAAACTCTTAGATTAATAGACTTATGTGTACCTAATACGATTTCCGACTTTTTAGGATCATTCTGCAATCTAAGTCATATAATTTTATTTATACATACTGCTCATTGATATTCAGTGATTCGACATTGAAAATGTATATAAACATAAAAATATAACACAAATTAAATAAAGGCGGTTTACACAGAGTGTTCTATGGTAATAAATCTCTAGTTTAAATATGAATGAAAAAATAACATAAAAAGCTTTACGTATAAGCAAAATACTTTATAACTTATTCAATATCAAAATGATTAAGTCGTGTTATTTTTCCATCGGTGTTCTGTTTATTTTTTTGAACGGTCACGATGCCGATCCAACGAATGGAAAAATCCATTTTGCTGTTAAGAAACTGCTACACCACAAGAATCATAAACACCCGGCTCCCGGCACGTGTACTATCCACTTAAATTCGTCGCTTCATCAAAATAGTTCATATCCAAATGTTCATGAAAATGCCACGATTGTCAAAAATGGAGATTATCCCGAAGGACATATAAGGGAAAGGCAAAGGATTCACTATGTTTGGAGTGGCGTCGCTAGAGAACCCGTCGTAAAAAAGTAAGATTTTCTAGATATAATTTTGCAGCATAAATAGTATAAGTTTATTTGTACATATTGCCCATCAGTGAATACACATTAAAAATATATATAAACATAAAATAGCACAATTTAAATAAAGACAGTTTACACAGAGTGTTTTCTTCTAATAAATCTCTAGTTTAAATATTTAAATATTAATGAAAATAGCATAAAAAGCTTCACCTCAAAGTAAAATATTTTAAATCTAATTCAATTTTAAAATGATAAAGTCGTGTTTTTTTTCGATCGGTTTACTGATTATTTTGTTGAACGGTTTCGAAGCTGAATCGGAGAATGGAGACGTCTATTATGTTGTGAAAAAATCTCCCGTGATCGAGGCCACGAAACAGCCTAGAACGTATACCATACGTTTCAAATCGTCCCTGCATAAAAACGGTTCGTCTCCGAATGTCTATGAAAGGATTTTGAAGCGAAACGCCACGATATTGATTAAGAATGGTAAATATCTCGAAGAATACATAACGAAACGAAAAAGAATTCACTACGTTTGGAGCGGAGTGGCTAGAGAACCCATCGTGAAAAAGTAAGAATTTTCCCATTTTTTCCCTTTTCATCACATTAAAAAAATCGATTAAACTACTAATATATTTCGGTCTGCACGTATGCCTTTTCTTCAAGCCCCGAGCTGTCATCATCATAAAGTAAATAGCTTTTTAGAACTATACAATGTATTCGGTGGTCTCGCTTGGTGAAAACCTTCCCTGTCCCGTCCTGTTTTTGGAGACTCAGATGAGGACCCGTTACTGGACTCACACAAAAAGCTACTTGTTAAAGAATGACTGAAGACCAGTTCGATGTCAAATAGACCTCAGTCTAAGGCTGCGAAGTTAGTATAGTATAGCGAGTCTGGAATGGCCTTTGGTAACACTTTACTTACTACGAAATACGTGTATTTGGTGGTCTATTGGGATGTAAAAACTTGGAACCCAGCGAGTATTATGATGACTGTCAGTGTTATTAAACTTTGTGTGTCCACGCATTTGACATTTTCGCTCGTTTTTTTAGTGAATTTTTGGTGAGAGAATCTATCTTAAATCTCCACCTCTTTTGAACACGTTAGTGCGATACTAATCTCTTATCAATAGATCTTTCTCTTAAGCATTTTCATGCAGTGGCCAAAATTGTTCTGGGGAGACTTTCACTGAACGTATCAGTTACTTACTTATCATAATTTGAATCAGCATATCAACAAGGAGTCTAAATTGTCTTTCAGTGTGATGAGAATGCTAGGTGGGTAAAGTCAAGTCCAGATATCAGTACTTAATTTGACGTCTCTATAATAAAAATTATATATATAGATGTTTTTATATCTTTGGAACATTCAAAGACGTTACAGAAACATATTTAAAGTACGTTTGTGCACGTTGTAGCTGATGAAGCTTTCATGGATCGCAAAACTGCAGTTTTCCATCAAGTGAAACAGTGTGCAGTCTGATGCACAACCTGTTTGCATCGGTACCCGATATATGCCGTGTAAGATTGCCCTACCGTTGACATCGGTAGCAGTGATATATCGTTTTGCTACTTTCTTAGAATAGTTTTTTATGCATCATCTGATAGCTAAAGGATACAAGAACCAATGTCATATATTAAAATAGACCAGATAAGTAAATTTATGCTTCAAATACTTGTTTTATAATTGACAGTATAATTTGTATTCCACCGAGCCGTAATGAAAGGGCTAAAATAAGGTATGAAATTCTAATCAATTTAATATTAAAATATGTTATTATATTACTCAAAGGGAATACTGAAAATATAAATAACATTAAAAAAAACATTATGAATCACGATGTGACCACGTTTTTTTAAAATGTTTTTTTTATGTAAACACATACACGAGAATACTGACAGATGGTGATAGTAATTCTGAAATTTTATCTGTATAATTATATGACGCTTACCGTGGTGTATATGGCTAAGCGCTGCATGTGGAGTGTTGATCCGCCAACGTCATAGACTACAGCCCGAGATTCACGCATCATCCTTTATCTTAACAGGAATTTACTATGAATGGGTGGTCTTCACAGGACGACTTTCGTCTACCACAAATTTTAATTAATAGGCTACGACTGGCATTTTACGGGTGATGGATCAAATTCACACCAACCGAGGTATTTTCAGACCTCAGAAATCGATTACAAATCCTTTTTTTTTTAATCTCCATCGGGGATCGAGCCCTCGAGCTGTGGCATGCAAAGCAAACGCTTTGACCATTGAGCTATAACCGCCGGTTTTTGAAACACCCAAATAATTGCGGATTTCAGTAAAATAATTATTGATGTAATTAATTTTCAATACTTCTTGATTATTTTATTGAGCAGATATTTAAAAGAAAAGTACTAAATTTGAACTCTGGGAATTTTCAGCATTGATACGTTAACTCTTAGTTGACTCTGAAGAATAATACAGTACTATTAATATTTTAAGGTTATTACATTGCTAATTACTCTGACTTAAACATTTATATCGTATATGTCTCCTTTTTATGGATATTAACATACTCGGTCAGGATAGTTTCATAGAATTTAATGCCCGTTTCTTTTTCACCACCGAACACTCAGTATGCGAACATGCATCCAAAATACTGACCAACATAATCCTACATAGAATTGAACCAAAAATTGAAAAGACTCTCACTAGCGATCAATTTGGATTCAGAAAAAGAATGGTAACCAGAGAAGCAATCTTATCCCTGCGTATGATCTTGGAAAAGAGGATAAAAGTGGACCAAAATAAATATATTGCCTTCGTGGACATTGAAAAAGCATTCGATAAAGTAGATTGGGAGAAGCTCTTCGATGTAATGAAAGAAATTGGAGTCAAATACAAAGAACGAAGACTCATATTTTCACTTTACAAAGAAGAAGCTGCCATAATATCACTTGGAAATGTTCAAAAGGAAGCAAAAATACGCCAAGGGGTGAGACAAGGATGCTCTCTGTCGCCTATACTCTTCAACGTATACATACAAAATGCAATAAATAACATCAGGGAAAAAATGAGCCATAGAGAGGGGGTTAAAATACATTGTCAAAAGATTGATATGATAAGGTTTGCTGACGACATTGCTCTGATTGCTGAAACTGAAGATGAACTCACTGAAGCGCTGACATTCATGGAAAACATATTTTATTCCAACTACAATATGAAGATAAACAGCACAAAAACCAAAGTCATGAAAGTAAGCCGCAATGAGCAGCAGAAAATTAACATATCAATGCTAGGAGTACCCCTAAAAGATGCAAAAGAGTTTGTATACCTTGGAAGTACGATCACCTGGGATGGCAGAACAAAAAGAGAAGTCAGTTACAAAACAGTTACATACTTCAAGCGAGGCTAGCTTTCAATAAAAAAGCAAAAATTCTTGAATCAAAGAATATTACTTTAAGGCTCCGCAAGCAACTTGGAAAAACACTTGTTAGTAGCATCTTAAAGTACGGCTGTGAGACATGGTGCTTATCTGAAAGTGATAAAAAAAGACTAGAGGCCTTTGAGATGTGATCGTACAGAAGAATTCTCGGAATTTCCTGGAGAGACCACGACACTAACAATGAGGTTCTCAGAATAATCAAGGAAGATAGGCACCTAATAAGAACCACCTCAGAGAGGCGAGCCCAATGGATCGGTCACATCATGCGCCATGACGGTCTTCTTCACAATATTGTGGAGGGGATGGTTGAGGGTAGAAACTGTAGAGGGCGCCCTACAATATTTGCAGCAAGTATACGAGGACATGAACTGTAGTGCTTATGCTAAGCTGAAAAGGGTTGCGGAGGACCGAGAGGAATGGAGATCGAGATGCAAGATTCTGTTGCTGCAAACCAATCCACCGGATTGATACTACGAAGAAGAGGAATGCCCGTTTCTTTTTCACCAAACAAAATACATTTTGTTAAAGCCAAGTATATTGTATAATCATCCTACAAATGCAAATGTATTAATGAGGTAGAGTACTTAACGATTCGCTAGCTGAAATGTTATTGAAAGAAATGAGAAAAGGCTGTTGGTATGTTTGACATTAATTTAAATTCACACAAAGCAACTTACTCAAAAATTGTTTATTCATTTTATTGCCAGATGTTATATTTGACAATGTACATAGGCGTAACTGTAGAAAATCGAGTATTTATTATCATTTTAAAAAAAAAACTTTTTAATTTTTATATGATTCATATTTTTTTATAAAAATTAAATTGTTGTTTAATACTTATTTTCGGCTTAATACTTTTAAAGCAATTTTATTCTTAATGCTGTGTTTTTATATAAAGTGTTTTACAAATGGGAAATTAGATATTAGAAGTCATAAAAACCCAACAGAGAAAGTTCAGATGAGTCCATGTTAGTTCTTCGAAGTAAAAATCCTACGGTCCAATCAAATATATCAATAGTTTATATTGTGTGGAATAATATCCATGTTTATCTCCTTATTTAAATACATTTCATGCACTTGTAATGGATGACAAAATATTCAATACTTGTGTCTATTTTCAAATCAAATGTGAGAAAATTATACTGTACCAGTTATAGCTTTATCAGTGATTCTTAAACAATTCTTTACTGAGTATCAACGAATTATAAATCGCATCTGTGGCTCCAAAAAAATACAAAAATCATTAATTTAGAAACAAATTCATATTTTATAAATCACTGTAATTAGAAATAGGAGAATCTAAGAAAATTTAATTTAATTATTACATGTGTATATCTTTGTCAATTTAATAGAAAAATAGCAAGAATAGGATGTCACGAGTGAAAAAAAAACGCAGGTTTATAAAGAGTCCGCCATCTAACGTTTTTTTTTTAACTAGTGTTTATTTCGTAAATGTTAACATTTAGCTCATGTCTGATTTAACAGATAATTAGTTTTATCTTTCCGCTAAACGAATATGGTTGTTGTGTATATGCTTGAACAACGCTGTGAAATATTGCGACATTACTTTGAAAATCATGCTATTGTCCACCATCTTACGTTTTTTTTAATTAGTGCTTATTTCGTGAATGGTAACACTTAGTTCATGTTTGATTTGACAGATAATTAGTTTTATCTTTCCGCTGATTGAATATGGTTGTGTATACGCTTGAACAACGCTGGGAAATATTGCGACATTACTTTGAAAATCAGGCCATTTTTCTTCAAAAATGAGCAAGGAGTGGCCGTTACGGTCAATGGCGATCGTTATCGGGCCATTTTTGTTCAAAAAAATTGAAGAGGAGGATATTGGCAACATTTGGTTTCAACAGGACGGCGCTACGTGCCACACAGCCGAAGCTACACTCGATGTTTTGCGCCCCATTTTAAAAAAAAATAAGTTATTTGGCGGACCCGATATAACGTGTATTTGAAAATAAAAATAAAATACGCCGCTTTTTTTTCAATGACATTTGATGTCTGCTTTAAGCATTTTCGGATCAATTAAGAAGTATCGGAGAATTTGGATTTTATTTTTATTTTGTACAATATTTTTCAATACATCCTTTATGGATAATTGATATTTATCAATATATTGATAAATTGATGCATAATAATATCATAACCACTAAAAAAATGTGAATAAAGTAAGATTGATTGAATCTTAATAATATAAAAATACATACTTTCAATTTATAACAAAAGCGACATCTGTTATAATACGAATGTATCAACAATAAAAATACGTCAACATTTCTCATCTGGTGAGGTGGAAGAATTGGTCACGGTCGACTGCGCTGTGTATAGAATAGAACTGTGAGTGTGAAGAAGTGCATAGTTCGTGGTTCAGATCCCATTGTCTGGCGTTTCTTTTTCAGCCAAAAGTTATGAGAGAAACGTCATATGATATGATATTTGATGTTAATTTGTACGAGTATGTAAACTATATTTATCAATTTATTAAAGTATCATATTATTTTGCTTCTAAAAATTATGTTTTTTTTATTACAGCGCCATTTCTTGGTGATTACTGAATCAAATTGTTACGCCTTTAATATTTTGTAAGTAATAATTTTGGCGTCGAAAGAAAAGCAAACATTTTTCGTTAAACCTATTACCGATCAAATATAGACGCAATACAACCAGACAAAATAACGTACGCACTTTTGGGTTCAGTAGCAGTCCGACTTTTGTTAGAATATTGTGGGATTGACCGGAACGAAAAATGGCCAAGTTTTTCCTTCTGGCCTTTGCTTTATCGCTTCTGGTGATCATCTGTCTCAGTCAATCAGATTTGAATGACACGGAAGTCGTTGTCGTCAGGAAAGCACCTAAGAAAGTTTTTAGAGCTACGAATTCTTATAGACCAAACAAAAAACGTAAGACCGCGGTCGTGCGCACGAAAAGATTGAAGTAAGTAAACGTATTCCTTAAAAAATGTACAAATTTTCAATTTCAATCTTCATAGAATAGCAATATTTCATATCATCATCAGCCTGTATCCGTCCACTGTTGAATGTAAGCCTCCCGCATGAGTCTCCATCCTCTTCGATCCTCCGCCTTCCACATTCAGGTCACTCTCGCTATTCTTCTTATGTCGTCGGTCCACCTTCCAGGGGGTCAGCCAATGCTTCGTTTGCCAGTTCTTGGGCGCCATTCCAATACTTTTCTTCCCCATCGACCGTCGTCTCTTCGACAGATAGGTCCTGCTCATTGCCACTTGAATGTGCATATTCGTTGGGTAGCATCCAGTACTTGAGTTCTTCTGCGAATTTCCTCGTTTCGGATTCTACCTTTTAGCGACACTCCGAGCATGGGTCTAGTAGGGTAAGTTAATACAGGGAGGATGCATTGGTTAAAAACCTTAGAAGTTACTTCGTCCTACTTGTATTATTTGTTTTAAATCATATATTTCATATATTTGCGTTTTACTCAACCATACCATGGTTATCCATGTACTAAGACGGTTATTATTATTCTTGAAATAAAAGTAAAATATAAAAAGTAAACCAGTGATTACTATCTGTCCCTGTCTATAGCGAATGGTTTGTCAGTAAAAAAATCGCTTCAAGAGACGCTTTTGAAAATCTCAATTTATTGCCAAAATGGAAGACATTATTTTCAAAATGGCAACAAGTGATTCTGTAAATCGACGCATATTTGACCTAAGTTGGTTCATTCTAACTATGGTAAGTAAGCCTTCAACTTCACACAAAAATAAAGATTTTTATATAGTACACCTAATATTTTTAAAAATTAACTTGTAGAGTTGTATTTTATCACACTTTGGGTGAAATTTATGTCTCAAACGGTGTCACGACCTATCGCTCACAAACAATTCGTTTAGCGACTTATCGGTAACGACGTGGGGCGCACTGGACGTCTGGTGCACGGGACATTTAATGCACGAGACAACTGGAGCACTGGATGTATCGCTAACCTAACCTATCCTAACTTAAGATATTTCAATAACATTAAGCTTATCAACTGACACTTGGTGAAACTGCATAATTATAATTTTAAATTAATTTTAATTAAAAAAAAAAAACTTTTGATTAGCTGAAACATGTAATCATTTAAAATAAATGTGAATCAAAACTAAATATTTTTAATTTATTAAGTTGTTAATTAAAATTAAATTGAAATTATAAGATATTTAGTTAACGTGACCTATGGATCTCTGGACTCTACGATTACTGGACACGCTTGGTGAAAACCTTTCCTGTCCCGTCCTGTTTTTGGAGACCCAGATGGGGACCCTTTACTGGGCGCACGCAAAAAGCTACTTGTTAGAGAGTGGCTGAAGGCCTTCCCGTGATTCTAGGTGCATCAGTTAGATGTCAAATAGACCACAGTCTAAGGCTGCGAAGTTAGTATACTACAGCAAGTCTCGAATCGCCTTCTTTGGTAACACGTCGCTAACCACGAAATACGTGGGAATGGATAAAAAAAATTGTAAGGTTGGGAAATGGATTCTGCAGAATGGCAGAAATCAGTTAGGAGTCACTGGACAAATCCTTGGGTTAGGATAGATTAGGTTCAATTCGTTTAACGACTCATCAGCAAGAAAACGCTAATCTAACCACTTAGCTATGACCGCCGGCAAATTGAATGATCTTTGTTATATAAATGATATCTTATAAAGTTTTATATAAGCAGATATTTATGTATTACATAGTTGACCAAATAATTTAATAATTTTCGAGAACAAGCTGTTTTTTTAAACTATGAACCTTCGTTTTGTAGAGATAATTAATCTTGTAAATACATTCAGCTCATGAAAAGCACATTAACGACAATGGAATTGATTGATTAACCAACTGTCACTTAGTTTTGTCCAACATCCGTCGGAATTTGTTACCGTGTTTGTGCGTTAAATAACACACATTTAAACATAAAGTGACACCTATCCAATATCGTAATTAATGTACTGAAAGAAACGCAAACACATAATATAATTCCAACGTATAACGTAACGATTACACAGTCATTCACAACCGTCGAAACGGGTTGATCTTTAAGCAATTAGTGCTAAGTTTCGGACACATGGGTTGTTCTAATAATCAGTTTACCATGTTAAGATTTTTGCTATTTGCTGCAGTCACATTGTGTCTTATAGTGACCACTTTTGGACAAAATGGCACAACGACTGTCACAGAAAAGAAATTCGTGTTCAAACTTAAGCGCATCCCCAGAAATAATACATCCCCTTTACTACCATTTAGAAGGAAGTGAGTGATTTTTACGCACATTTTTTATTATTATAAGTCGATTTATAATGATGCAATGTTTATTTAATGCACGATAAGTTATTTTATGCAACATATTACTAAACTATATGTAACAGACATTGACTAATGCCCATTTTATTGAAATGTTTTGCCTTATCTGGATTATTAATCAACAAATAACTTTCTTTCTATATTTGTCATAAAAATGATCATTGAATGTAAATACATATTTTTTGCTATACAATAAGAAGTAAAGAACATACTTACCACAATGTTTTATACAAATACTGACCGTTTTCTACATAATTACTGCCCATTAAGTGAATGGAATACTGCCAAGAAAATTAGGTGCCAAAATTATATGATTGATTTAGAAGAAAAAAACTTCAAGTATTCAATTGTGATTTTTACTGTATTCGAAGTTGTTTAATATATCGTGAATTAGCCAAAATACATCTTAATCTTTTCTTTCTTATGACATATTTTTAATGTTAAGTAAACAAAATATTATGTTCTTAAAAAATATATTAAATAAGTTCTTTTAAGAGAATTCGTGAATTAAAAATCCTTAATAAAAATTCGTCAATTATTTATTAATTTTCGGTATTTTAAATGGCCATATCATGTAAAGCAAAATTTACGCAGCAGGTATATTGTTTAATCTGCCATCATTTTCTCATATTATAATGTTAATTTATACATTTATTGCAAACAATTCGATGTTTTCCAGATGTGCAAGTGGTACTTAGTGACGTTATATATAATGTAATTAATATTGACGAATCGTTAATTTTTTAGGTTGTACGATGAGATGTATTAAATAATGCAAAATGTATAAATACAATATGCGTTTTTTAGAGCAGTTAGTTTGCCGAAATCTCTTAAGTCGCTTGGTGGTTGTAAATACTCCTCAGTCATGCTTAGGAAGATATTTATTTTAATATTTATATTATGCATTTTAAATATTTGTCTGGAATGTGATGCTGGAAAGAGAAGAAATGGCACGGCTGGTACAGGTGTTAGAAAGACTAGGAAGCCTGGGGGCAAGAGTGGAGGCAAAAGAAATCCTTCTGGTTATCCTCCAAATCCCGCTAATCCACCGGCGAATCCGGTGAACCCACCAAATGACCCGGTTAATCCTCCGAATGTTCCAGTGAACCCACCGATTGTCCCGGTTAATCCACCGATTGTCCCAGTTAACCCACCCGTGGTACCAGATAATCCACCGATAATTCCAATTGCCCCAACGGCGGCTCCTCCTATTTTCATCGATGATCCTATTATAGTTGATGACTTTCTCATATCTAAACCAAAGAAGTGAGTTTTTCACCTTTTATATTAATACTGATTATTTTATAATGAAAATATCGCTGTATATAAATTATAACACGATAAACTACACAACATCATTAATTACTGAAAGTACTGTCAATGCATTGCTGTTTTATATTTCAATTTCATGAAAAAGTAAACCATTATTTTTTTATCGGCGTATAATATATTAGTTTTTGTGTTACTTTTGTTTTTTATGTCGAAAACCTCGAGCAAATTCATCCGGATAAAAGACAATTTTGTGTTTAATTGAGTTGCGAAAATTTACCTAAAAACTTAATCAGCCTTTACATTTGGTACAGCTTGTTTGTATATTTTTATTTTCAAGAGCCCACGAACTTTCAAAGACTGCCACTTTAGTATCTGAGAAATATTTTGATGTTCAATAATCAGCGTAAAAATATTTTCACCGAGATCGGTATGATAAGCCTGACGATCCCGAGGTCTGGATATTTTTTCCTGTCCTTAACAGACAGTTCAATCCTAACCGGGGGCATGTATAGAGCTTAGATTTAGTTAAATATATTTTTAAAAATCAAGCTCGATCAAGTTTTGAAACAATGGCGGCAGAATGTCAAACAAACGCTCTACCACTGGACTATACCGTCTGGCATATTTGACACGAAATATTTTTCACAATTCAGAACTGATTTGACGTAACTGTTTACAGATGTCAATTAAATTTAAGGATTATATAACGGCACCATCAAAATAATATTATAAATACAAACATGTTATAATAACTTTAAAAGCGTAGTTCTTGGTCTGCAGATTCCATTTCCCAACCTTACCAATTCCTTATCCATTCGCACGTATTTCGTGGCTAGCAACGTGTTAATAAAGAAGGCAATTAGAGTTCACTTAAATAACTTATTAGGTTTTCACGGCAAGATTTGATATTGCGGCTTTTGGGTTTAGCCGTGTGTGGCGAATTACTCCTTTCTAATATTTCGACCGCGATTGTAGGGGTCTTCTTCGGGGTTGATGATTTAGTGAATCTATTAGTGAATCTAACTCCAAATACCCAAAAACCACAATATCAAGACAATTAGAGAATCTCCGTATTATACTAACTTTGCAACCTTAGACTGAGGTCTATTTGACATCTAACTGATCCACCTAGAATCACGGGAAGGCCTTCAGTCACACTCTAACAAGTAGCTTTTTGCGTGCGCCCAGTAACAGGTCCCCATCTGGGTTTCCAAAAACAGGACAGGGTTTCTTCATAGTTCTTAGTATGTCATATTATATAACATTTAAAATTGATAAATATTTTCTACGTTGCTTGAAAATTTCCTAACTTATCTAACATACTTTTAACTTATAAACGTTGCAAGCAATTAACTTCCACTAATGTTATCCTTTCTACAACACCGATGATACATTATTTACTTTAACATTTATGACATTTTTATAGAATGCAGGACATTTTCATGCACCGATTATACTGTAACAAATGTGGTTGAACCACTCGTAATTAACATTACATGTAACCCCTTACAATGTAGGATTATTCCAACGGTTTCACAAATGTGTTGACTTTACTACAACATTAGTTATTTCTATATTTCCACCAAATACTTCGAAGTTTATATTTTTTCCATTTTTTTTAAACAGCTGAGTGACTCTATTTATTATAAATAAGTGTTTTTTAAGTGTTTAAAAATTACTTTGTACTACTTAGGCTATAAGCTGAAGGTCGTGAATTCGATCCCAAGGCGGAGATTAAAAAAATATTTTTAACTGATTTCTGAGCTCAAAAATACCCCCCGGTTGGTGTGAATTTGATCCTTCACTCGTGAAATTCCATTCATAGCATATCAATCAAAATTAGTGGTAGACAAAAGTCGTTCCGTAAAAACCACCCATTCATAGTGAATTTCTGTGATAATTAAGAATGATGCGTGAATTTCGGGCTGTAGTCTATGACGTTGGCGGATCAACACTTCACATGTAGCGCTTAGCCATATGCAGCATGGTAAGCGTCATAGAATGTCACATATGAGAATTCTGAAACACTATTACCATCTGCATCTGTCAGTATGCTCCTCTATGTGCTTACATAAAAAAATATTCATGGGGAATTCCTGTAATAATTTGATAATGCGTGAATGTCAAGCTGTAGTCTATGACGTTGGCGGATCAACACACTGTGCATACAGCGCCTTACCATATGTAACATGTTCTTTATTATCTGTAACATGCTACGACTTTTTATTTTCCAGGACTATTCCATGCTGCGGATTCAGCGTATCCAGTTGCGATAAGTCATCTCCTTATCGCACAATTGATGGATCCTGTAACAATCTTGACAATGCGGTGCTCGGAGTACCCGACCAACCTTACAGCCGTCTGTTGCCAGCCAAATACGGAGATGGTAAGACTTTGTAGATTAAATTGATCAATATTTCATACATTGTTAAAACATAGATCACACTTTTTTTACCCTGCAAGTTACACACAAGATTAGATTATACATCTGACAAACAGTTGAAGAACTTAGGAGCCTATTCCATGTCAGCCTCGTTAACCGCGCGCGTTACCCTGAAGATATTATTGATTAAGTTTATCAACAAGAGACCGTCAGAAATAAGCAGCAGTTCCGGAAAATCCTCCCAAGAAATGGCAGAGACTCCCAGGCGTCAACACAGAACGCGTTTCTTATTCTCATAGATGATGCACTTCATCAAAGAATATCTGTTGTGTGTCTAGATCACACGGACAAGCGTCGCAAGAAGAGAGGCCAAAGTTTTTGGGAATTCTCTGAAAAACACATGTCCGGTAAACGCCTGCGTAAGATGAAAGTCTACGGAATACTTCTTTTTCCACGTCAATAAGTGTTCGACGGATGGAAAGAAAGACTTGGTTATTCCTCCGGAAGTTGATTCCTGACATGCAGTGTTCCAAGCAGTAAACGAATTATGCATCCACTTGGATCACACTGAGCATAGTTTAATCACTTGTTGTAGTACATCAATTGTAATATTTGATTTGATAACATTCAGATGTGTTCGCTTACTTGCTAACTCGAAATTCTCGCTTTTACAGAAAAAATAATTTTAATTATTTTCGGTTCTTGACTAAACACACCTCTTTAATGATAACTTATCGGCCAAATGTTTTTATAAACGTAATAAATAGATGTGTTTTACGAGTATTTAACTACTTTTGTTCTATTCTCGCTGAAAACTTAAAAAGTCCCAACAAATGCAGTAAGAAAATAATAATATTTTATATTCAAATAATCAATGCCTAGTTTGTCCCCAAAAATTTGACGAATGAAGAAAAAATTACACGTCTAAAATATTTATTCCAAAAATATATATATTTTTTAAATTACGTCGACCAAAAAAATGATTCTATTTTTAATCAAAAAAACATTTTGCATCAAAAAAAATATCATTTAACCGAGAAAGTCGAAAATTCACCTGAAGTGGAGAACTTCCCACCGATTGGAAACCATTAAAATAAAGGTTTTAAAATGGTTCAATTGCATTGACAAAAAAATTAAGTAGTGTGCAAAGTACGTTTATTTTGTTTCCGCCATTATAAATGAAAGTACTAAATAACTTAGTTGACAACATTATTTCAATATATTAGTAACATAGGAATGCCCTTTTGAAGAGTTATACTAACGACAATAGAGTTATCACCTTGAACGACATTCTTACATTTGTTACTAGTTGTTTCATTCAGTCCGCGGTATACAAATATGAATAGTTAAACTTAAACTCAGAATAATTGCATCTACTACGGCTTAAGATACTCCTCTCAATGAGTTTGTCAATCACTTACAATATATAATAATCATTACTCGATGAATATTCTAATTATAAAAATGACAATAAATGTTTATAATGACGACTTTTATTTTTCCTGGACGGGTTTTCGTTCTCCACAAGAGCTTCATCGAATAATTTAAAAAACAAAATATACAATATTTAAAATAATTTACTACAATTTACTAATATAATATAATAGTATATTAGCAAAGCCTTAAATTAACTAAATAAATAATGTTATATCTTATGTCTTTATTTATATGATTTTACTGTATATATCATATTAAATATGATTAAAATTAAATTTAAGGATATATAGTACTCATTCAATTTTGTTTTTAATATCGTAAAAATTATTTATTTCAAATAATACGATTCATTATTTATTACATCGTTGTTAAACAAATGGTCTTGTTAAAATAGTCCAATAATTTGAAATTAAACTTTTTACATTTATTTCAATTACTGCTATAAACTCGTATATTAAACTGCCAAATATGTACTTTTGTACGATGAAAAGCGTACAGTTAAAAAATCCATTACAAATATATTTTTGATAAACTGAAACAATTAACCTTTTTAAAAGAAAATACTCTAGTCATTTTTCATATTTGTCGAGCAACGCAAACATATTCCCTGGTTGGATATAATAAGCACACAACACTTCTGAATAAGAAGCTCTCCGTTGTATTTCTATTGAAACAGATGGAAGAAATAGTGTTAATAAAGAACATACTTGGCCGGTTAATGGATGCCGAAGGAGACAAATGTTTGCCAAAGTTGAAGTGTTTGTTGTATCGATGGTAATTTATCTATTAATTATACCATTTATGTTGAACCACACGTTGATAACATGTTATTTATGTGGTGTATTCACCGATATTGATTCGTTGACGTAGATACGTTTCTTAAAAAAACGTATTCAATAAATATTACAGCAATGCTGTTAATGAGAATAAAATTAAGGTAAAAGAGTACTTTATAATTCAATATTACACTACAAATGAAGCATACAACCGATGCAATATATATTCGTTTGTAATTAAAGATGCATCTACGCGATACAAGTTGCATTAATATAAAAGTATGAAATCATTTACTTTGTAAATCAACTGAGTGTTAGTTTTTATTGATATACAGGTTTTGAAGACAAGTCGTCTTCCTCATGATAAACTTTAAGCTCTCTTAAGTTAGCTTTAAGTTTGCCCTGATGAATAAGAGTGCAATAAGAAACCTGTAGACCAATAAACATTGAAAGTCAGTGGTTTATAAAATATATTATTTCATTCCTTAATATGACAAACATGAAATATTGATTGCTACAATTATACAATGCAAAAAAAAAGGGAAACTTACTTGTAAAGGTGTACTCGTTTTCCTTTTATTGTGCAATATTGCACAATTTTGTAACGATAACATACAACACTGTGCAATATACAGACAGCGGCAAAAAAGCTGGTGGTTTTCTTTGTTGTTTTGATTTAATTAGGGAACGTGAAAAAAACCTGACGGTTTTAAATAAAAACAACGACGAAAACCGTTAGCTTTTTTGCCGCTCCCTGTATTACATGGCAATAAGAATACCTAGATATGTTTAAGCAATTCTTTAGTTGCGTATAAAATATTGATATTAAAACATAAAACATTGATGCAACACATAATTTTACGTTTATACATATTACACGTAGACGTCTCCTTACCACGTGGTAATAAATAC
This sequence comes from Glossosoma conforme, assembly GCA_022606575.1. Classification (NCBI taxonomy): domain Eukaryota; kingdom Metazoa; phylum Arthropoda; class Insecta; order Trichoptera; family Glossosomatidae; genus Glossosoma; species Glossosoma conforme. Next base: position 503,326 of record JAGTXR010000087.1, on the reverse strand, counting down.
TTTAGTATAAATAGAACTATAATAAATCATACTCATAAGATACTAGTATGCAGAGACAATCCTTGACTATAACCAACTCAACACAAGTCTGCCGACACGTTTCTTAAGATTTGAGGTGAGTCGAGGTCTGAGGCTTCGTCATTTTAATAATTTTAAAGCAGAGTATCTATTATTTCAATTTCAATTTTGTTTATTTTGCCTTTCAGAAATATTACAAATTATTTAACTCAATGCATTTCTGAAGTACAATAAAAATACAAATAAAAAATACAATATATACAAAATTAGGTACTTATGATTAAGTACTATGAACAAAGCAATAAAGACAAGCAACAGAAGGTCCCTATGGTTATCAGACAGACGAAGCCAACCAATTATCCCTCCATTCCACAATATCCAATTATAGATTGGTTACCTTAAGAAGTGTCTCTGTACGAGGGTATTAAGTTGGTTACCTTCAGCCATGGAATAAATCTGCATATGTGTGTAAGAGCTTGGTTTAAATAATATTAAAAAGCCGGTGGTAGTTTAAATTTTAGATTGTTATATTTCATTAGAGTTGGATGTTTGCTATTGACAAGATCAACCGTATTGGAAGGACATGGAAATACAACACAAACTAAGAGAATAACGTTTCATTTGTCCTCAAATTGTCCATGATATTTATGATTATTTCCAGGTCTTGGAAGTCCCAGAACTGGTCCCAATGGCCAGCCGCTGCCAGCAGCTCGTGCCCTGGCTACTTCTCTCTTCCCAGTGGGTCAAGTGGAGAACACCCTGTGGAACATCAACGCCATGACCTGGGGACAGTTCGTTGCTCACGACATTGCACTGGTGCGCCTTCCCGACAAGAGTGAGTACTTATTTTTCCCACATCCCATTCATATCCAGAACATATTGTCTCGACAGTTGCCACTATCCATGACTCATAAATGTGAAAAACGGAGGATCTAAGAGGCTGCAGACTCATGCGGGAGGCCTACGTTCAATAGTGGACGGATACAAGCTGATGATGCTTTATCCTCACTCATATTTTCTATATTGGGAATTTATATGGTTCTTCATGAATCCCAAAGCAGAAGCACGATATCTTGAAGACACAGTAGCTGTAGTATTCTAGGCATAATTTTTAGGTAACTTATTAATAAGATTTTTTCAATGATGATTAATTCGACGCTCCTGTGGTTTGGAATATTTGATCTTAAGAAGCAACTCAACCCGACCAGTGACACGTGATAAGTAACAAGCGGTGAGTCATTCAAGTTGTGATCGACGTCAAATGTTGCTTGACATCGGTGATCTAAGGAGAACCTCTCGAACGATGTGCCAATGTCGCTGGGCTACTTTACTTTAAAAGTAAATTAAATATAGTTATTCGTTTTTACATTATTTTATTTTTTCACAGACCTTAAACTTTTCTCTTCTTCACAATATATCTCAAATATAACTGCCAAATCGCAAAACATAAAGGTCTCTTTCAGAACATATGTATTGCTTTATTAATTTAATAAATAAATTAATATTAATTTAAAAAAACTAATGGTCTGTTTGTTCAATCAAAAATAATCGCCCATATGCACCAAAAAACTACTAATAATATCTATGAATCCTTTGAATTGACAACCAAAAAACATTACTAGTATCTAAAACAACGACATAATGTTTCAAATTATAATAAGTATAAAACGTTAATTTTGAAACGGAAATGAATGATTAAAAAACTCCAAAACGTAGGTATACACAATTTATCGTTATGATGTAATTTTGATATCGTTTTATAGTTAAAATATTCACTTTGAAATAAGTTTTAAATATTTAATATTACACTACATTGTTTTAAAAGTAATCGCGTTATTATACGAGTTATGCACAAACGATCGGTTATCAAAATGCGATAATGGTTTCGTTCACTGTTAATTGAATGCTTGAAAAAATTTGCGAAATGCCCACTAAATTTTTAATTCATGATGTAACAATAATCAACTGTTATTTTTCAGAGCCCAAGTGCTGTACCGAAGACGGAAAGGTCCAGAAGGATTATGACAGGTTCTGTCTGGCCATCAAGGTCCCCGCTGAAGACCCAACCATGGGCAAGGCCGGCATCAACTGTATCAACTTCACCAGAACTGTCACAGACAGAGACATCGGCTGCGGAAGGAACAAGAAACCAGCTCAACCAGTATGTCATTCAATAATATTTGTTCACGAAAAATCAGATTCTTTCTAACTACTCTCAATAGTTTGCCTTACAAACAGTAACAAAAACGGTAGTCTTAGTAAACACATTTAATGATAACCTAACTTAAATACAGGGAGAACGAATAACATCTTAACATTTCAAAAGCCCGTTACTTCCGCACGGATGTGAATATCGGTATAAAAAAGGTACCAAACGCGAGAACGGCCAATAGGAATTTAGTGTAATGGCGTTCTCTAGTCTCCTTCTATATCAGCTTTGAGAATGGATTTAATTTGATATTTCGTTTTCAGCTCAACTCCGTCACATCATGGATGGATCTTTCCAACGTCTATGGAAACACCAATGCAGAGTCAGAGTCACTTCGTCTCTTCAAGGATGGACTGCTCAAAACAGAAGTCAGGAACAACAGAATTTTTCCCTCCATTCGAGAGCAATATAGCAGACAACTGTCCATGCAACAAACCTGGCGACACCGTCTGCTACAAGACTGGTAACGGATCACGTGACATTTCATTCAATTGTTTTTATATATTTTTAGAATATATTAAAATATTGAAATACTTGATAGATAATTTTTAACATGTAATTTACATCAGGCGCCATTTGCAATAATACGTATTAATTTATTACATTATGTATATGATTTATAATAATATGTTTATTATCAAGTCGGTAGGTAGAAGCAATTAGCAAAGTGTTCTACCACTGTGACTATAGAATAGAACAAAAGTGCAGTGTTCGCGGTTGGAATACCAGCATCGGGCGTTTCTTTTTCATCGATATTGTTGAAAGAAATGTCATAGAATATGATATTTGATGTTGATTTGTATGTGTGTACCAATTTGTTAATAATTCGATTCAATCACAGTATGGGTCGATAAAGTAACACCGACGTTCATTATTTCATTCTAAAAGTAACCAACTTAACATTTAAATGAAGAGCTATTACTTAAAGTATCCAACTTATAATAGCAACTCTGCTTTACAATGATTAAAATAGGAAGCCTCAGCCCTCGACTCACCTCAATTCTCAAGAAATTTTCTGTGCATACAGAGGTGTAAGGGTGCAATCAGACCAAACAAATATATAGTACATTTTATATCCCCATTTTTTCAAATATAATAGCGGTTTTTCGTATTCTAACGTTGCTTTCTATTGAAACGTAAAAATATTTTTGATGAGAATGAAAATTTGGGTTGAAAGTTAAAATTGTAATCAGATCAAATTCCTAAAAAAAACTTTCAGTTGGTGTGACGTGTTAAAACAAAACCTTCTACACTTTATTAAAAAAATTGCTGGTGTTTTTTCTTCGTTTGGTCAAAATTCATTGTAAGAACGTCTATAATTTTGTTAAAGTCTGCCACACTTGTTTCTTTACCTTATCAAAAACCATTATTTCAGCATTCCACCATAAAGACGCATTCACACTTTTTAGCATTCTTATAACATAAAAAATATGGTGGCATTCAAACGTATGGATAATATTCCAAATTACATCGCAAGTTTGAAAAAAAAATGGATCATTAAAGTACTCGTTTATTATAAAATGTAATTGTTATTTTGCATTGATTTTCAGGTGACGTTAGAAGTAATCAGAACCCTGAACTGGCAATTACGCAGATCCTGTACGTGCGCGAACATAATCGCATAGCAACAGCTTTGAGGGCCATCAACCCCCACTGGAACGACGAGAAGTTGTTCCAAGAAGCTCGTCGCATCCTCATCGCCACTTATCAAAGGATCAATAACGACGAATGGCTGCCCATCTTCTTGGGTAAGCACTAGTCCATATCCAATCCAAAGCACACTAATCTCCTCGTTTATATCATGTGTCTTTAGTTAGTAACAAACATCACACCACGATGATGATCCTTGAAATAGTAGCAGAATTTGTTTTATCTCCCTGCGCACTCTGTAAAAGTAATGATCATTATTAGTATGTGTCTGACCTCTGTTGAATATAGGCCTCCAGCTTGAGTCTCCACCTTTTTTCATCCTCCGCCCTCCACATCCAGGCTACTCTCACTACTCTTCCGATGTCTTCAGCCTTGTAGGGGATTAGATAAAGCTCCGTTTGCCAAATCTTAGAAGCAACACTTTTCTTCCCCATCGACCGTTATCTCTTCGACTTGAGTGTCATTTCTTTTGGTAGCCTCCATCAATCGAGTTTTTCGGATATCTTCGATTTGGATTCTATCTTTTAGAGACCAAGCATAGACCTCTCCATAGCATGTTGGGTGACATTTATTTTTATGGATTAAACCTGCTGCTAGATTACGCGTCTCTTTTTAATGATGAATATTGAAAACCGATTTTTTGAATAGACATCTGTCGTCTCATACACTTTTCTTCCCTATCGACTGTCTCTTCTCTTTAATATATATATATATCGTACATTTATGTGTCGCCATATTGGCATCTTCGATAAGTCCACTCACGGGTGTGTTAGTTATATAGTTTGCCAATGACGGAGCTGGTGACCGACCACGGGTCGCACGGGTCAGTGGTGTGCTGACGGCCGAGAAGGTCGCAGTACGACCGGCCGGCATGTTATTCCGCCTAGGCCGGAAGCTTGTAAAGTTTATCATAAATATATGTCAATGTGCTTCTGAAAAAGTCTTTTTTTGCAGACCTGCTGGATAGCAACCTTTTGAGAGAGAGGAGGATGTTAATATCCTACCCATTGCCACTTGAGTTTGTCTATTCGTTGGGCAGCATCCACTACTTGAGTTCGGTTATCCTCGATTCGAACTTTGAGAGACACGTATGAGAGAGAATAGATCTCTTCACGTAATGGTCATCTCTACGGCATGATAATTGTAGATTGTGTTAATTGTTCTTGCTTACTAAATGTGTTTTGTTATTCCAGGAAGAGACCAGGTGCGTAACAATAACGTCACATTCGATGAAGGTCACATCAGCGACTACTCACCTCAGGCTGATCCTCACATCCTCAACGAGTTTGCCCATGGAGCCTTCAGATTCTTCCACACCATGATTGTCGGATTATTAAAGTAAATATCATAAATCAATGCACCAACATCAAAAAAATCTGAATAATACGAGTCACAACGATCATATTGCTTTGAAAAAAAAATCTCGAGTGTTTTTTATGGATAGTGTTACTATAGTAAAATATGTAAAATATCATGAACACCTAAAATTAAGATATTATTGATTGATTTTTTATTAAGACTCGTTGGTTTCATTCAAAGTTTTACTCGTTTTATTATTTAATTATATTAATATAAATATATACAAGTTTAAATATAAATATATATATATATATAATAATAAAATTAATTTAAATATATAATGTCGACCGTTGTTAGATTAGAAAACCGTCAGCTCTTTTGCCGCTCCTGTCGAAGTATTTTTTGCATGTTTTTGGCTATTGTTACATAATGCTCCTCCATAAAGATAAACGCGTTCATAAATAAAACTGAGTGTTTTCTTTTAATATACTAGTATTAATAAACACATAACTTAATAATACAATTGTCAGTTAGCAATTGAAAGTATAGTAATTTGTTATATAAAATAATCCACAGTACCAATTGCTTATTATGAAGCAAAAATTCCATATAAGTGTAATTACTTTAATACATTTTTATATTGAAATCCAGTCAAAAAAGTATCGGAATCGATATAAAAAGAACTTCTCTTAGTAAAAGTTGTTCTGAACAAATTTCTAAATGTCATTATAGGAGGATTTCTTTGTTATCAAATAAACATGTTCATTAGATACTTTATTATCCAGTTCTGGTATTTTCAAATAAACGGTACTTATGAATGTAATTTCTTTCGTTTCAGGTTTATGGACTCCGACCGCAAGGTCACTTCTACAAGTTCTTTGGTCGACTGGTTCGGAAGACCACAGCCATTGGAAAATGGAAACTTGATCAATGAAATCGTCGTTGGAATGCTGACACAGAACCTTGAAGAAATTGACAATATCATGGTTGATGAAGTAAGCAATACGTTCAAAAACTGAAAACATATGTTTGCATCTAAAGAACTATGTATAAATGTTGGTGTTTATTCATTTATGTCTAAAGTATGTTGGGGTTGAGCCACCCTTTAGAAAAAGATTGCCCAGGCCTCGGGAATATCGGACTAATCACTCGATTTCCTTAAAAAGCGATTAACTAAAAATATGCCATGGATAAAGTACTCGGACTCGCTTGGTAAAATACGTTCCTGTCCCGTCCTACTTTCGGAGACCCAGATGGGGACTCGTTACTGGACACACGCAAAAACTGCTTGTTAGAGAGTGGCTGAAGGCCTTCCCGTGATTCTAAGTGCATCAGATAGATGTCAAATAGACCTCAGTCTATGGCTGCAGAATTAGTATACTACAGCGGGTCTCGAATTACCTTATTTGGTAACACGTTGCTAACCACAAAATACGTGGGAATGGATAAGGAAATGGTAAGGCTGGGAAATGGATTCTGCAAAATGGCACTCGGACTATTTGTTATTTGAATTCTCTATCCTTTCCAGATTTCAGACAAGTTCTTCGCATGCGGAAAGCCCTTCGGGGGAGATTTGAGAGCCGCTGACATTCAGAGAGATCGTGACCATGGTCTGGCTTACTACAATGACTACAGGAAGAGGTGCGGCCTCAAGGTGGCCGCCAGCTGGGATGATTACTCTGACACCATCAAGCCTGAGGTATGCCATAATTTTATTGAATCATAACATGTAAGACTTCCAGCCATAAAGGCATTCGTAAGTATTTTACATACATTAATTTATATTTATATAGATAAAAAATCAATCATATTCATGCTATGAATATAGTCATCATTCAATCCAAGAACTTTTAAGAAAACGATGCAATGTTTTGTGACTAATTTAAAAAAAAACTTCTAAACTTCATATTATAAATATTATTTTTAGATGATAACGTTTCATATTTAAGTGACATAATCTGGATTTATAATACATAAATAATTTACACCTCAAATATAATAAACAGGATTACATAATAAAATAACTTATTATCCACTTATTTTTAATGAAATTTCTACTGTGTGGACTTACCTAGCGGGAAACTCTGCTTCGACGATACTCGTATTCTGCGAACCAAGGACGTTAGATGCCTGGAGCCAATGATGTAGTTGTGTATATAGTGTTCAACAACACTTGGAAAACACACATATTTCGTTCGTTTGCACACTTCAAAATTATGTCAAAACACCAAAATATGTTATCGTTTGAAAAAAATACAAAAAAACTGACACAATATGAAGATCGCACAGAAACTATCACTAATTCACATGTTTTACATCCAAACGATTTTTTTTGAAAATCAAAAAAATATAACAGTTTTAGTTAATCAGTGAACTGTAAGATGTCATTTTATTACTAGAATTTATTAAAATATAAAAGTTCCGTCTTTAAATAATATCTCTTAATAAATTAATTGTTTTAAAAATATATATATTATGTTGATTATTTTATTGATGAATATTTTAATTTTAATATTATCGTTTTTGTTTTATTATAACGACTATATTTTATATATTATGATGAAACACACTATTTTACACCTATATTTTTTCACATATTTTTCATATTCATATCAAATAATATTATTTTAAAATATCTAACTTCTTCCCACGAATGACAATCGCAAACTGAATGTAACACCATATTAATTTAGAAGTTTTATTTTTAGGCAATATATGGCGCATTTTCTATAAACATGTAAAAATAAAAGTATACATATAATGTTACAACCTGATTGCCCTAGTTCTGTTGCTTTCTGTTGCTGGGACCTATTATTTAATGTATTAGTATTGTTACCAGGTTTTGCTTGGGCTTAGAATATCACATGAAATGTCACACAATGATATAGCTGATGTCATTAATCATGCTATGTTTTTGTTATTTGCTGATGACTTGAAACTATTTATGAACATAATTACCTTGGATGATTGTATGCTTCTGCAGTCGGATATAAATAATATATTCGACTGGGGTAAGCGTAATAAGCTGAAGTTTAATATAGCTAAGTGCAACGTTCTGTCCTATACTCGAAATTTGAAAACTGTGTATCTTAGGTACTCTATGAACAACATAGGAATATCACGAGTGTCCTCCATCAGAGACCTTGGTATAGAGTTTGAGAGCAGACTGACGTTCCATGCGCACATTGAAGCTGTGTGTGGTAAGGCACTTAAGATACTGGGTTTTGTGTTACGAAATGGCAGGGTTTTCTCGAGCACACACGTAATAGTAGTGTTGTTTAACTCATTGGTCCGTAGCATACTCGAGAGCGGATCTATCATTTGGGCACCCCATGAGTTGAAATATAGCCTCATGTTGGAGAGGGTACAGAAGAAATTTCTGAGATCTCTCTACATGAGGGTATATGGGTACTATCCGTGGCTGTATCGAACTAACTTCATACAGGGTATGTTGGGGTACATTGAGTTGAGGACAAGAAGGGATATGTGCTTAGGTATGCATTTCTTCCGACTGTTGCGTGGCGTGTTCGGGAATCCTGAAATTTTGATGAATATCGGTTTGTGTGTCCCCGATAGATATCTGAGAATAAAGAAGCATATATTGTTCGCTCTCCCTAAGAGTAACACTAACCTGCCAGAGACTATGCCTCTTGGGAGAGGGATCAGACTGTTTAACCAAATCGCCTCGGATGTTGATATATTTCACTTAAGAGAGGCCCAATTCAGACAAGAACTCCAAGAGTTTCTTTGGAGGGATAATTGGTTGGCTTCGTCTGTCTGATAAGCATAGGGACCTTCTGTTACTTGTCTTTATTGCTTTGTTCATAGTACTTAATCATAAGTACCTATTTTTGTATATATTGTATTTTTTATTTGTACTTCAGAAATGAATTGAGTTAACATAATTTGTAATGTTTCTGAAAGGAAAAAATAAACAAAATTGAAAATTGAAAAAAAAAAAAAAAAACATCGGAAAATTCAAAATAAATAATGTATTATGATTACTTTTAATTTAACGCATGAATCTCGAATTAGCTTCTTTACATTACTCAAACAAACGAACACTGAAAAAAAAAAAGCATCGGAAATTTGTTCTAAATTTGAATTGAAATTGGAATAATTCCTTTTCATAATGTACTTGGTAGGTAACTACAATTATTCAAATTATATTTTGATCATGTTAATAGATAAAAATAAAACAAACAATATAATTATTAAATATATAGATCTAAATATACGACTATTATTTCAATTGCAACAAAAGTGAACAGTAATTTCAATCCATTTTTCGAATCGAATTTATACTTTTGGTAAGTAATAATGCTTTCAAAAATATATAGCTACATATCAAACCTAACAACATGGTACAACCTAACTTCATTTCGAACTCAATCAGCTCAGAATACATTTTTTAAATGCAATAATAATACATATAAAATAATGCTTGACAGTTGTGGAAAAAAATATCTGCGAATAATGTGACATTTGCCTTTTCATGTTACCTAAGCGCTACATATAGCATGATTTTTAATATTTTTGTCACCATGAATTCTTCTTCTTCGTATCAGCGACGTCAAATGTTTCCGCCCAATATCTGGCAGCATCGATAGCCCGTGTGTTGCCCAGCATTTGATTATATGGGCAGTCCACGTTACACAATTTTTTGTTGTTGCTAAATTATTAACATATAACAAAAATAAAATACGTTAAATTAAATATGTAGTTATATTAATACAGAAAAAAGTCGTCTAAAATATCGTGAAAAGAAATATAACTTAAATTAATGATTTAATTTTAAATTTATTAAAATTGAAAATTAAAACAAATTAAATATACTTATTGGTAATTAAATACACACATACAATTACACATAAATTTTTATACGCATCAATTCATTCAGAAAAAATATCGGTAGACGCGGAATTCGAACCACGAGCTTTGCACCTTTGCACTATTCTACACACCGCGCTATCCACACGACCATTCTCTTTGTTTTGATGTTGAAAATTTGATGTACAATTTGATGTTTGTGTGTATTTGATTACTAATAATATTGAAATATAGTCAATGATCTATAAAATAAGATTAGAGTATTGAAAATTATTCTAATTTTTTTTTTTAAATCCGTTTAAATATACTTAATTTTATTAATTAAATATACATATACCATACATAAAATTCTTTTTTCAACGCGTCAATCCAAGCACAAAAATAACGGCAGAAGCGGGATGCGAACCGCGGACCTTGGAAACCAACTATGCCCAGGTATTCATACCGCTCAGCCAACTGGGCTATTGCTATGCCTAGACCGACGGGAAAAAATAATTTTATGTATAGTATATGTATATTTTATTAATAATAATATTGTAATATAGTCAATGATCTATAAAAGTAGATTAGAATATTGAAATAATAAAATAATATTCTAATAAAAATTCAAAAAAATCATTTATACATGTTTTGAACCCCATCGCGTCCACTTTAAGTGTTCCACCCTGAGCCTTAATGCTCTAGAAGTATTTTTAATTTCTTAGTCTTAGAATTCAAATAAGTATAAAATTATAATTATGCAGTTTCACCAAGTATTGTCGGCTAACCCTAACGTTATTATATTAATGTATCAAGTAAAAGTGAAAGATTCCTTAGAATTATTAATTTTTTTTATTTTACATGACATGTTTAGGCTACGTTGAGTAGGTTTTATCGAGTGAATTGAATGTTATTATTATTTATTTGATAGTATAGAATTCTACCATGAATTATCAATCGTAAAAAAACTAAAAATATACACTAATTTACTTTTATATTCACTGGAAATTTTGGACTTAAGAATTCACTGTAATTGCAGAAAATCGAGATCCTGAAAAAGATGTACCCATCTTTCGAGTACGTGGACTTGATGGTGGGTGGATCTCAAGAGTCCCTCGCCCCAGGAGCCCAACTTGGTCCAACCTTCCTGTGGATCGTTACAGAACAGTTCAAGCGCATCAGACAAGCTGATAGATTCTGGTTTGAACATCCTGAAGCAGGCTTCTCTGCAGGTAATATCTCTCTTTCACATATCCACGTACACTGATAATTTATAGAATATTTCCCACAAATCCTCACTATCGTTGAAAACAGCAGTCTCCTTTGAGTTAGAGCCCCAGAATATCTTCTAGATTGACTTGACTCGGTTCAAAAAAGAGCAATCCGTATAAATATATGAGACCACTCCGTGGACACATTGTTTGTGGAACGTTGATAAATAGTTTCAAACACTATAAAAATCAAAAGAAACTCTTTTAGTTTTGTACAAATGGACGGGTATCTCAAATACCAATGAATATTTTGACACGTTGCTTGGCACAGATGTCAGCGACAGTAGTACCAACATAAAAATAAAAAAATCTATTCGAATCGCTTATCCCGCGAAATAAAAATAATAAAAACCTCTATTTTTGCCTCCAGTAGTGTATTTGTAATTAAATTGGATTGTTTATTTCAGACCAACTTAAGGAAATAAAGAAAGCGACCATCGCAAGATTGTTCTGCGACAACACGGAAGAGAAGCTGATCCAACCCAGAGGATTCACCTTGATCTTCGAAGGATTGTAAGTAAACTTAGTAATCCACAAACTTCCGTTACACTTAGGAAATGGAGCGGCAGTTTGTGCAGACTAAAAAAAATATTTGACTTAACTGATAAAGTTATGATTTTACTAAAGTGACATTTAATAATTCTTTTTTATCTTTTTAGTAACCCACTCACCAGCTGCTCTGAGATTCCTTCAGTGAATCTGCAATTATGGAAGGAGGCTGCGCCCATGTAAAGCTACTTACAAGACAACATATAAGTGTTGATATAGACATGTTTTAACCGATAAGAAGTGCGCAAGTGTATAATATATAAAATAAAAAATAAATAATTAAAAATGAGTGTTGTAAAGGTTGTATTATATTTTAAAATAATATTATTATTCCTGAAATAAAAAAACACTGAATAAAAAAATGATTTATCAAATTTATTTTAACAGAAAACTTTCTTTTGTTCGTAACTAGCTTAAAAATTTCCTTTTTACTAACATATCCGTTGCCGGGATCGTTATTAGCATGCGTGGTGGAGGAATGAGAAGCAGATGAGCAACACAAAGACTTTTTCAGAAGCACATTGGGATATATTTATTTTAGATAAAAATTGTCAAACTTTGGTATTCGGCTAAGGTCACTGACAATTAACGATCTACGTCCGTTGAGAGCCGAGCCGCAACTCATGTCCTCGAACACTTGCTGTTAATACTCCCGTCTAGGGCCTTTTGCAGCTTCTACCTTCAACCATCTCTTCCACAATGTCGTGAAGAAGACCATCGTGGCGCATGATGTGCATAATTCACCAAGGAAATAAAAAACGCAAATTATTCAAATAAGATTTAGTACAGGAAGTAAAATATTGCATATACGAGTATAGCATATTGGATATTTATCGTAAACATGCATAGAGCCGGCGGGTATAGCTCAATGGTTCAAGCGTTTGCTTTTCAAGCCAAAGATCGTGGGCTCGATCCCTGACGGAGTTAAAAAAAAAGGGTTTTTAATCGATTTCTGAGCTCTAAAATACCCCGGTTGGCGTGAGTTTGATCCCTTAACCCATAAAATGCCAGTCATAGCCTATTAATTAAAATTGGTTGTAGACGAAAGTCATCCCTTGAAGACCACCCATTCATAGTAAATTCCTGTAATAATAAAGGATGATGCGTGAATATCGGGCTGCAGTCTATGACGTTTGCGGATCAACACTTTACATCCAGCTCTTAGCCATATGCACCATGGTAAGCGTCATAGAATTTCACAGATGAGAATTAAGAATTACTATCATCATCTGTCGGTATTCTCCTGTATGTGTTCTACATAAAAAAAATACATTTGTTAAAAGTGTAATCAATTAGAAAAATGTCTACGAAGCGATATATACAAAAAAACATCTTGAAATTCCATTAAAAACTAATCATTAACACATATTTTAAAATCCTACGCAGCATTCAAATACCCGTGTCTGGTTATATTTTCGATTGAAATAGATTTAATTATTTTGGAAATGTAGCTAATATTTTTTGTGTCGAACCATCAATTTGAACGGTTTTTTTTTAATTTTTATTTCCATCATCGACTGCAATTCATATAATACAACTTCACTTAAAAAACTTTACTTATAACAATACGGAAACGTTCCAAAAAATTGATTGGTAGTTTAAATATGCAAATAAAACATTAAGGTTATCAACTGACAATACTTGGTGAAACTGCCTAATTATAATTTTTAAATTAATTTTAAATTTAAAAAATATAAATTAAAATATTTAGTTTTGATTCACATTTATTTTAAACGATTACATGTTTCAGCCTCCCTGGAGACATTATTGAAGACGGTCTCCAGGGAGGCCGAAACATGTAATCGTTTAAAATAAATTTGAATCAAAACTAAATATTTTTAATTTATTAATTTACTAAGTTCTTAATTTAAATTAATTAAAAATTAAAGTTAATGTTTTTAGTATCTTTTCCTGAATAAGAATATTATTAATTGACCCTTTCACATCGGTTGTCGGCATATACCGTCAAAACATTCTCCGACCGTTGACATCGGTAGCCGTGATATATCGTTTTGCTACTTTCTTAGAATAGTTTTTTATGCATCATCTGATAGCTAATGGATACAAGAACCAATGTGATATATAAAAATAGACCATATTAGTACATTTATGCCTCAAATACTAGTTTTATAATTGACAGTATAATTTGTGTTCCACCGAGCCGCAATGAAAGGTAGGAAAGAATATTACTTTTTAATAAAATTTAGTTTTATTTTATTTACTCGATATAAAAAAAACTATGGAAAATTTGGCAAAATTGTCTTTTTTTGTTGCTAAGTCGAGAGTCTCTAATATTGCACAGTCCAAGAACTGCTGAACTCATTTTATTCAAATGCTGACAACCGTTAACCAAATTTATCAATGGAATATACAAAATCAGCGATAAAATTAAGAAACGTGAGAATCTGAAAATATACAAAATCACGAAAAAGCATCCAACTGATTAAAAAAACACCATTCTGTCTGCAAAACGCTTCTAATCAGGATTTGGTTTTAAAATTTACGTGAGAAAATTTTTGGTTAAATTTATATATATCATATTTAAACAAGGGTATATTTTTTATTTGGATCATTCTTTAAGTAATTCGTGACAATGAACACCGATAAAGTAATTGCTCACCATTTTTGGTGAACATTACAAATTTCAAAATGAAGTTTAAAAAGTGTTTTAAAAAATTATACTATATTTCATTGACAGTTGTGTTATTAGCCGTAAATGTGAATGGCATAGAATGGGATTACTTGGTTCATCAATATTTTCCAAAAATATGCGATAGACGAAATAAATCTTATGGACAATCAAATAAAGCGGGTAAGTACTTCATTATTTTGTACTTATATTTACATTAAAAAAAACGTAGCCTGTCCAGTGAAAAGTAATCGCAGACTGCAGTTTCCACTGAAATTTTTTATTTAAGTAGTTTTTTATTCTTACAACATGCTTGAATATGTTATATACGGCTGTTGCGTGGCGTGTTCATAAATCCTGCAATTTTGTTTAAAAAAAACGGTTTATATGTCCTTGATAAATATCTGAGATAAAGACTCACAGATTTTTCATTCTCCCAAACAGTAATACTAACCTGCAAGAGATTATGCCTCTTATAAAAGAGATAAGACTGTTCAACCACATCTTCTCTGATGTTGATATATTCCACGCAAGGGATGCCTAGTTCAGACACGAGCTCCATGAATTCATTTCGAAGAGTAATCTGTTGGAGTCGTCTGTTAAATGAGCATTGAGACTTTCTGTTGCTTGTCTTTCTTCTTTTCTAATTCTTCAGTACTTCATCATAAGTACATGTCGGAATGTGGAAGTGAGTGTGTTTTTATCGGATATGTGAGAAGGAAATTGTTGTGTGTGCTAGGAAGTGATCAGATGGGACACGAACATTCCGAACATAATAGAAGAAGTAATAATATACTATATTGTCACAGAGTATTGAATTACCGGTAAGCAAGTAGAATGTATATGTATACAATATTGAATTAAGAATGTTGAGCGGAACTATACGGAAAAGTTGAGTTTAGTAAATGAATTATTTTTATTTCGTTCCTTGGAAGTTGCAACGAGTATAATTGATTTTTAAATTATTCAAAAGTTATACGTAGGTGGTTGAAGCTTGGTCAGACGGCGATCGGCAGCGTAACACAGATGATGAATCCAATGGACGGCTAGGTGTTGATGAGAGTTGCGAATACGGTTACGGCAAAGAGAGAAAAGTGCCTGGTCCATATGTTCGTCTCCTTATATAGGGCATGCTATGACATAGATACAGAAATTTGTACAGTCGATTAAACAGAAATCCGCCACATACCTATATTTTTTCTATGTTGTTTCACTTTTACTCGCACAGGGAAACCACCAACTATCAACCAAGTGGACGTGATACTTAGCGTCAACCAAGGACATCGTCTTTTGAAATCCATGAATGTGGGACGTGAGGAGGCTTCTTTCCCCAGTACAACTATGCACCACTTTTTCACATCATCACTGACTCCAGACCAGAGTGCTGCTTCAGAAAGATCAAAGTCTACGCTTCTTGCAGCCAAGATATTACAGAACAAAATGACTGCGTGGTAAGTGAAAGACCAATACTTAAATTAACCTTGCTGTACCTCTGTAAAAGCGTTAAATTCTCGCAGTTCTTGTGAATGAAGCAACTTTAGATCGAAACTGCAAGGCATCTTTTGAAAAAAAACGATTCAGTTCAAAGACGGAACGTTTACTAGATAAATAATACCACTTTATCGTCTTTCTTCGGGAGCGTTGGGCTGATCATCCGATCTTTAAAAAAACCCTGATCATTAAACACCCAAATATTTATATGGTTACATCCGCAGTCTCTTGCTCTGGAGGCTCCCAGGATCTCTCTATGTTCCCATGTGGACCTCCGAGTATACAGGTGTTTTGTGACAATCTGAGTATACAGAATTGTTATTGTATGCTTCAAATATGAAGCGAATATAGTAAAAAAAAACGATTAATACACTTTACAATCTTTTTTATTTGCGGCTCCCTTAATACATAAAAAAAACTTGCCTTTTAAAAAGCGATTACCCAATAAATATTAAAAACTAATACATTAAACTGTGGCTCACACTTTGGGAACCACTGGTGAATTTTTCAGCTTTGAAATATAGACGTTAAATCAGTGTCCATCCAGTTTTGCTAGAAACTGAGTTTGACAAATATGTACAAATATAATAATTGCAATGGGATTAGAAGTGTTTGTAAGTATTTATTTTGAAAACATTTATAAAGTATGAGGGAACAACACAGACACAAAGAGATATTTTGTGTATCTTAATTCCAATAGAAAATGGTCAGATGTGTGTCCCTTACAGAGGCAAAAAAATATGTTTCGTTAGTACACAGGAGACCCAAAACCATGTACTGGTGATTTCTTGCGTGTGTTTCCATAGTAATATCGATCAACGAGATTGATTGACAATATTTAAATAACAATATTAATTCTGTGACGATTTAAGAAAATTGTGAACCTATTGAATCAATAAAGATTAACATCTTCCTCTCTCAAAAGGGGGAGTTATAACGTCGCGTGAGGGCAGGATGTGGAGCAGGTCAGCAAACAAACACTTTCTTTTAGAAACACATTGAATATATTTACTTAAAACGTTACAAGCTTTCGGCCAAGTGGAAACATACCGCTGGCCGCAACTCGAACCTTGTCTCGCTAAAGAGTGGGGACCGACTGATGATCTCCGTGCTGTCTCATCTTTCGATCGCGCCACGAGCAGTGGTATTTTTAACTAACACACCCATTAGCGGAACCGTCTAAAATGACAACACGGCGAACCCAAATGCACGAAAAGCGACCAGAAATAAGAGACGAAAGATTGTACATCGATATTTTCGGTAACAGCAAGCAAGGACTACATCATGCTTATGTCAAGAGATAGTTAGCTTAATTATCACGAATGTCTCTAATATTTCAGTGGTGCCATGACTCCGAACAATTTCATTACTTTCCTGGAAAGTCGCAACTTTCGCGCTACCGTTCCGGCCCCAGCCAGCGCTGGTACTCCTTATGCCAGAGTTGGACCATACAATTATGCAGATGGTGAGTAACACATATGTTTATACACGTGGAGAACTGATCAAACTTTCAAGTACATATTCCGTATTCTGTAATGGTATTTTTTTACTATATTCGTTCCATATTTGGAGCATTTGGACACCGTAAATTGCCATTTGGCAGTTCTGTACCCTTAGATTGTCTATGCCTTGTCTCAGAACACATGTATACCCAGAGATTCATGGGAACTCAGGGTATACATGTTACACATACTCATCTCTCATACTCAGTTATACATACTCGCAGGGCCTTCAGAGCAAGACCCTGCGAACTTGCATATAATACGGCTGTTCTACCAGAGATTTTTTTGTGACTTTGGTGGATCAACACTCCACATGCAGCGCTTAATTAAACGTAACATGGAAAGCGTCATAGAATCCACAGATGAGACTTCAGTATCGCTATCACCATATGTCGATATTCTTCTGTATATGTTTAAATAAAAATAAAAATAAATTTTTTTAAGGGATATACACCATGCCTGTAGCCAAGTCTGGAGCACCATTACCTTCAGCTCGCCTTCTATCGGAACGTTTATTGTCGTCCAGAGTCCCGCGCACGCACGACGTGCTAGACGTGCTCGCCGCGCAATGGGGGCAACTGGTGACGCACGACATGAGCATGAGGCTAACGGAACAAGCCGGTACGTGTTAAATCTATATATTATTATGTTTATTATGTACTACAAAACATATTTACCATCGATTCGCCTGATGGTAGGCAAATTGTCATACATGCACGAAGAAGAATAAAGTTATAAAACATAATGCTATGTTCTCACGAACTGAGCAGACAAGTTCTCTCATACTTTTATCAATGTACATATAAGTAAAATTGGTATAAGTTTGGAAAGCAAATAAAACATCGTCTTATTTACATATCAGGTAGCAGCTATTTCATTTGCTATGTCCATGTAAGCATTGCTTAGACTGATTTTAATGTTACGCTGATCCAATTTTTAGTTTATGAGAATTAAACATAGAAATTATATAGACATTTTAATCAAAGAATAGACAGTTATATTTTTTTAATGTAAAGACATACAGGAGAATACCGATAGATGGTAATAGTAAATCTGAAGTCTGATCTGCGAAATTCCATGACGCTTACCATGGTGCATATGGCTAAGCGCTGCATGTGAAGTGTTGATCCGCCAACGTCATAGACTATAGCCCAAGATTCACGCATTATCCTTTATTATTACAGGAATTTACTATGAATGGGTGGTCTTCACGGGACGACTTTCGTCTACCACCAATTTTAATTAATAGGCTTGCCTGGCATTTTACGGGTGGTAGACGAAAGTCGTCCCGTGAAGACCATCCATTCATAGTAAATTCCTGTAATAATTAAAGATGATGCGTGAATCTCGGGCTGTAGTCTATGACGTTCGCGGATCAACACTCTACATGCAGCGCTTAGCATCATGGTAAGCGTCATAGAATTCCACAGATGAGACTTCAGAATTACTATCACCATCTGTCGGTCATCTCCTGTATGTGTTTACAAAAAAAATCACATTATCTTTATGATTTCAAGCGGCAAAAAAAAAGAAAAAATATATTAGGAAATCTGTTAAAAAGATTGTTATAGAGAGAGCGGCAAAAATCTTGACGGTTTTAAATTAAAACAACGACGAAAACCGTCAGCTTCTTTTGCCGCTCCCTGTATTATGATACTGACATCTACAACATTATTCATGTGGTTTTTTAGCTCATAAGTACGTTAATACATGTGAAGAACTGATGAAGCTATCATTGAAAGGGAAACTGTCGTCTTCAAGTACAATCCACCCTCCTATAAAATTTTCTGAAAATCGAATGATTAGCCGGATGCTCTCGAGGCCTACATCATTTAGTCGTTAGGAGCAGTTTATTAAAACCATTGTATATTCTTTAAAAATGTTATTTTAATGTATTATATCTGCAGATTTTTTAAATTATACTTTTTAGTTTCAAATTAAAGCAAATAACAATTGAAATTGTTAAGAAAATCAATTATAAATGTATCGAAATCTTACAATTTAAGGATGATTTTTGCTTGCACTGAAAATCCTTAAAATTGTTATTCAAATGTATTTATTATATCTGCAGATGCTTTAGTTATACTTTTATGTTTTAAATTTAGACAGATAAAAATGTTGTTGTTAAGAAAATCAATTATACTTGTATCGAAATCGTACAATTTAAGGATGATTGTCGCTTGCACTGCAAGTCAATAGAAATGTTTTATATTTCAATCGTATCTGCAGATTCTTTCGCCAACGATTTCAGAGTGGCATAAGTGCGCTAAAACTGTTGAGGGATTTTAGTACGAGATAGTTGTTGTTAGGAGCGAATTTCACTTGGGGCAGTGGAAGAGATCGACCTTCTGTGCTCTATGCCAGAGGCACCTGAGGGAAATGGCTTATAAGGGACGTATTCAGTGTTTTTTTAATATAATTAATTTTATATTATTTAATATTAATTAATATATTTTTATTTGTTCTTCCGAGTCGGGTAAATAATGAAATCATAGAATCATGACATATGTGACGTCAATGATGTGTGCATTTCTCTAGTAAGCCGGACGGGTATAGCTCAATGGTCAAAGCGTTTGCTTTGCAAGCCAAAGGTCGTGGGTTTGATCCCCGACAGAGATAAAAAGATACAAGAAGATAAAAAATAAGTGGTTGAAAAAATTAGGTAAAAAGAGCTTTTATTTGAAAAATATTTTATTTGCTGATTTTGATCTTAAGTTTCTTTAAGGCGCGTCTTTTACTCCTTTTTGGTCAGATATTGTCCAATGCAGGTAAAATATCGATTCACTTATCTTATACCAGGTATGAGGTTAAGTAGTTTTTTAAAGCTATAGTCGGTAAACATGCCTTTTCCCAATAAATAATGCACTTTACGAATGCTAAGATTTTCTCTTACAAGGTACTTCTAGAGCGAGTACATTAGAATTAGAGGGATGATTTGAACCAATCACTTAATGTTTTACATCCCCTATTAAAATATTCTATTTTTATGACTGCTTCACTCCACAAAAATATTGACTGAATGAAAACAATGCGTATGCTGATAAAACAAACCAACAATTACAAGCATATGGTACGTTAGTTCTCGTGCGCCATATATTCTAGTATTGACATGTTCTGATGCAAGTCGCTATCTTTTCCAGGGGTTTAAAGTACGTGAATTTTTTTTTTCAATTACTTAGATCATTCACACACAAAATGAGGGGTTGAGCCATAATTTTTTTTTTTTTTTGGGACACCCTAATGGGTGGAAGATGTTTGAAATTTCTGATCCATATGTTATACACCTCATAGATAATGGTGAGTTTTAAAGTCAAATGTGGATAGAATGATCATATAAAAGAATGCATTAATTAAATGGTATTTTAAACAACAATTTCTTTTAAATTTACAGAATTTTTGGTATACTTTCAGAACACGGAGGCATCCAGTGCTGTACAGAAGATGGAAGTGCTCCTCTAAACCCACGTGATCAGCACCCTGCTTGTGCTCCAATCACCGTACAAGCTGATGACCCCTTCTATTCCTGCTACAGAGTGAGGTGCTTAAACTACGTCAGGTCACTGACTGTACCCAACGTGAAGGGAACCCTGGGACCAGCTGAACAGGTGAAAAAAATACAAAAAACTCACGTTACTTGTTAGAGAATAAACCATTTCTTCGGAGCTGAAAAACCAAGCCATTTTGGAAGGCCTTTGGGAACTATACATGGAATTTACTCGGCCAAGCCGCAGAAGGCAGATCTGATATAGGATGAGGCGAAGAATATAGCGGCTGACAGAGCTTTGTGGCAGCAGTTTGCGACAGTCATATGCTCTACTTAGGGGAGCAGACATGGTTAATCTAAAAGTATTCATGTTGAAGACGTAGAAGACTTACGCCAAAGATAATCAAAACAAGTTGGGCTAAATATGTTAAATTCTAGGTGTAAATGAAAGCTGAAAATAAATGGAATATTTCTAATTCGCAATACGAGTATGCTGAAAGTCAACATCCACCCGTATGCAGAATCATTCCTTAGTTTAAGTTTACCAATTTAAGACCAGTATACTGTCATTTTTAACGTAGCAAACCTATTTGTATTATAGCTACTTTCCTTTAGAATGCTTAAACTGAGTAAGCCTCAGCTATCGACTCACCTCAAATCTTAAGATACGTCTCCGCAAATGGGTGTTGAGTTGATAACCTTAATTTAAGAAATGTTTCTGCCTACAGGTGGTAATCTGTACATCCCAACGTCTGAACTATTTAAATATGGGTAACGAAAAACAAGCTGTTTGGAAGCGTTTTTACTATTACATTCCACGAGAAATGTTGCTTTACATAATAATCTTACCTCGATTTATTTTCAGCTAAATTCTGTGTCTAGTTACCTGGACTGTTCCCCTGTGTACGGTTCCTTCCCGGAACAAGTTACCGCCCTCCGACGCTACCGCGGTGGGCTACTGACGACCACTCCTCAAGGAACCCTTCCACCGGCTTTGAACGCCTCTGCTACCTGTGATACAACTGGAACAATGGGACGATGTCCGTGCTATAGGACAGGTACATTAACATAATTAACACTAGTAACAATAATGAATGAACGATGCGTGAATGCTGTTTTAGAGTGGTGTCAAGAACAAGCAAAATAAGTGGTAGCGTACACCCTATAAGATGTTCTAATAAACTTTAAAAAGTCACAAATGGTGAGTAGATGCAGCAGAATTGATAAGAAGGGAGATTTATGTGTGAAGCATACGTTCAACAGTCATCATCATCAGCAGTGTCCGTGCACTGTTGAACTTAGGCTCCCACACGAGTCTATCTTTCTTGATTCTCCGCCTTCCGCATCCAGCCTACTTCAGCTATTCTTCTGATGTCGTCAGTCTATCGTGCGGGGGATCGGTCAACACTCTATTTGTCTGTTTTTGGATGCCACTCCAACACGTTTCTTTCCCTTCAAGCGTCGTTTCTTCAACAGATACGTCCTGCTCTATGCCACTTGAGTGTGTCTAATCGTCTAACAGTGGAGGCCAACAATGATGAAGTGCATACGAATCTCCGATTCGTAAACAGAAATTAAATCCAGTCTGTACGATATTCATAAAATATGTGTTACATAAAAGTTTTTCTTAGTCAATATCTGTTTTTAGGTGATCCTCGCATTAACCAGACCCCAGGACTGGCCGCGCTGCAGACTATCTTAGTGCGGGAGCACAACAGACTTGCCACGGAGCTCGGCATCCTTAACCCACACTGGTCTGATCAGCGGCTGTTTGAACAAGCAAGACGCATACTGGTGGCACAGGTACAGCACATCACGTACCAAGAGTGGCTGCCATTACTTATAGGTGAATATAATACAAAAACCACGTGCAAACCGTTATAGCTCTTGAAATGTGATCATTGATTCAACAGAGCGGAACCACGTGTACCTGGCGTATTAACTATTATTCACTCGGTTGGTTATGCCGCACATCTATATCTCTATATATACTATATATCTTTATATCATATTCACTTGAAGACTGGAGCTATCAGATTATTATTTTCAATTCAAGTTAACTACGTATGGCAAACAAAAATTAATCTGGCTGAAAAATAGACATCATTCTTGCAATTCAAATAAAACATTTAATTCTTTGAAACTGATGTTTGGAATTTTATATTTTTTTTTTTTTTAAATACATGGAAATTAATAGTAGTCCACCTCCAACGGTTTTATGTATGTATGAAGGCAGGAAAGCTTCAATTGGGTTGGAACCATCAAGTTAGCTGAACTCTGTGTATATAAATGATCTTCTTCTTCGTGTCAGCGACGCCAAACATTTTCGGACAATATTTGGCAACATTGATGGCCCGTGTGCTGGTGTAGCTAGTCGGACACATGGGGCAGGATCTTAGGTGTGAGACTGTCTGTGGGTCTTCAGAGTTACACAGCAGTAACTCTCCTTGCCGAAGAACTCCCCACTGCTCAAAGTTGTCCTTTGGTCTGCTTACTCCAGTTATTAAACGGAGAATTTCCAGGTCCAACAGTCAAGGCTCTTGCTAGTTGGAAGGCATTCCTTTAGGGCTTAGGCTAATGAAATCTTCTGATGCGAATTGCTGCCAGAGATGTCTCTCAGTTTCAGAGCCGGATGTAAGAGGTGGTATGGCTCTCAGAAATAAATATAAATAATGTTATTGTTTATTATTATTATTATTATATTAGTATTTGTATAGCGCTCTTTTATGACCGAATGATCATTCCAAAAGCACTTATTTGCCTCTCTGAGTAAAAAGGTGGGTCTTGAGTCTGCTTCTGAAGGATGCCTCTGCTTTAAGCTCTCTTATGCTTTCCGGTAGTGAGTTCCAGGCCATTGGCGCAGCGTAGCTGAAAGCCCGATTGCCAAAGACCGTGCTAGGACTACCTCCCGTCAGCTGCAGGGTGCTTCTATTTGCTCTAGCCGATCTGAGTGTCTCTCCACGCGTGCTTATTTCTGAAGGCTTAATAAGTTCTGTCAGATAGCCCGGTGCAGTTCCGTTGAGTGCCTTGTAAGCTAAGAGGCATAATTTATACTGGATTCTAGCCGAAACTCTCAACCAGTGCAGTCGGTGTAGTATTGGAGTAATGTGACAGAATTTGGGCGCGTTGTAGATTGTTTGTGTTATATTGCAAGTATATATTAATCTATTTCTTGAAAAAAAAACTTATTATATGAAATAGAAATCGTAGATACTGAAAGCATTCTAAGGAGAATAAATTTTGGTTTTTAAGGAGACTTGGAAATTAACATAAGAGTCCACTTTCTACTATTTTATTTATATATTATTACATGCAGTAAAAATCCAAGTCTTCGAGATGCAGTGGCAAATACGATTGCCAGAGACAAGGAATGTATGAATGTTATGATTCCTTATGAAATTAATTATTGTGTTTAAATTGTTGTATTTCTAATCAGGCAGAGAGTACGTATATCAATACATCGCACCGAAGCGCTTGTTCTCTTTTGACTACAACGCTGGAGTTCAAGTCAATGTCATCAACTCCTTCGCCACAGCCGCTTTTCGTTTCTTCCACACCATTGTGCCAGGACACTTCTACATGAGCCCAGCGGATGGAAAAAATGTCACCAGCTTTAGGTTAGTAAGCGTTGTAAGAGTTGTACAATATTTCGTAGTTTATAAACACATTTTTTGTAAAAATATATTGTGCCTTAAATAATATCGTGGGTTTTTATGATTTGGAATTGTGTCTCTTGGTTGAGCCGTGTGTGGAAATTTTCTGCAATTCAATATTTCGACCGTCATTGCGGGAGTCATCCACAGGGTTGACGCTTTGTGATGATTTTGTGTATTAAGTAGTTCAGCTGTTTTATCCTAACGCAATGTACCTTCACAAGCGATTGAAACTCATGTCGAACAGGATCGGTTTTTTTTTTTTTTTGGAGGGGATTTTTGGCATGTGTTATCAATCAATGAGTTGTATCAATCAACACGTAATCTAAAAAAATTATGCACATGTCGGCAACGGCCGACATGCACCCTCTCCGTGAGGCGGGCCAAGCGCTACTGACGGTCGTTCCGTATCGCAGGAAGGGCTGCCAACGAAAAGCCAGTATTGCCACTACAATTAAAGGTGGAGTCCATGTTATTTAGAGGATCAAGCCGTCATCTCTATTGATGTTAATGAGATGTCTCTTGAGTTCTCTCTGTAATAACGGTCAAAATTTCGTGTAATATAATAAATTCACCTAACAATCCGTTTTTCGTTCAATCTAAATGCCACAATTCTATAGATTGCCGACTACCGATACCTAAAAATTCGATTTACTACTTTATATTTGTATTTTCGGACTAAAATTTCATCAGAAGACAATATTTTGTTGATTTGTGTCACATTTTATATGAAGACACCTGATGAAATTTGACAAATCAATACAGCGTTTTATCATTCAGATTCATTAAAATTTGATACTTAATGCGTAAATACTCTAACGTTGACCCACCATTAAAGTATTGTTAGTTTTATGTCTATGTATTCCAGTTTGAGTGCCTACTACATGCGTCCCGGTATCATAGAGGAGAGTCCCGATGCCCTGGACAGCCTACTTCGAGGTGCTGTCCGCCAGCCAGCTTTGGAAGCAGGACCTGCGCTGAGTGTTGAAGTGGCAGGGAAGCTATTCCCCTCAAGGGCTGGCTGGGGACTCGATCTAGCCGCCCTGGACATCCAAAGAGGAAGAGATCACGGTCTAGCGCCGTACAATACCTTCAGGTTATCTTTCTCTATGTCATATCTTTTCCAAATACCATGGAGGACCTCTTCCCAAGTGTAGTTCAATTCTAACCGATTTAAACAGTCTCCTACACGTGTGATCAAGAGCCGACACAACCTCTACGAATGCATTCTTTGTGAATGATAGCAAGCCATGAGTATTGCCAGAATTCAAATATTGCCATCTTCACACCAAGTGCGTTGAATACATCATAGTTGATAGTCCTTCAAGATGACATTAACCCTTAATTAGTCGCATGGGGTCAAAACAAGTTCGAATTCAAAAATTAAGCACTTGCCGCTTCCCGAAATTCTTTTAATTTAGCTTGTATTTGTTTAATTAGATATTAAGTCATTGTTATTTCTTTTAAATATAATAGTATTATTAAAGCACTTTAATAATAAACAAGTTTTATTTACTTATATATTTCGCCAAGTGCGACTAATTAAGGGTTCACACCAAGTGCGACTAATTAAGGGTTAAGCAACAAAGGCTTTAAAGTAGGGCAACTTATATATTTGCTATTCTGCGGCTATCATTATATATTTATAGATGTCGGCCACCTTAGTCTGAAGTATGTATATACTCGTATTTTATCAAATCAACGCGTGGTTTTAAACAGTCCATAATACACGTGTCGGTAACGGCCCACACGCCCTCTCGGAGGCGGCCAAGCGTTAGTGACAGACTTTTTCGCGCCAAAAGGTCACTTGGCAGTTCAGGTCGCGTTATGTCAAGAAGGGCTACCAACAGATGGTGTTGTCATCACAGTATTAACTTTCACTTGCAGTACCTGGAAAAAATTTAACAATTGTATTACTATATTATTAATATTTTATTATTAATATTTTTATATTTTAATTTTATAATTCGTTGTTGTAATATATTTTTGTAACTTTTAGATCACTATGCAAAATTAATAAGGCGGAGACTTTTGAAGACTTGGCTGGAGAAATTTCATTACAGGTATGATTACACATTAAATTAAAAGAAATAACAATGTGGTATTGAATGAATGAAGTACTGTATAATTAAATCTTAAGAATCATATACATATAAATTGCGACAGCTTAGTAAATAAATATTGAAAATACATATACTGCGCTCAAAGAAGATTTAACTCAATAACAATTAACATCCATAGCCAGTCTACCTTATCGTTATAGATTATTACTATATATAAACAAGCTTTAGACGTGAAATGTGATTTATATTATCATGGTTTATTAGCACATAGAGGCATTGAAGACCCTTTACGAGCACGTGGACGACATTGACCTGTTTGTAGGAGGGATCTTAGAGAAAGACGTGTACGGTTCACTGATGGGCCCCACCTTCCAGTGCCTCGTAGCTGAACAGTTCCACCGCACCAGGGTCGGTGACAAGAATTTCTACGATATTGGCGATATGCCGCACTCCTTCACAAAAGGTAAATTATAAAAACTGAACAAAACCGTGAGTACAGTTACATAAAATAGTAATTTGTTGAAGCTTTCTGTTTAATGAGCATTGGGACTTACTGCTGCTTGTCTTTCTTCTTGTCTATTACTTTAGTGCTTAATCATAAGTACCTTTATATTTTATGCATTGTTTCTTCCAATATCTTGTACTTCAGTAATTAATTCCAATATCTTGTACTTCAGTAGTTAATTTTTGTATTAAGTTATATTTATTAATTATTTATTTATAAACGCATTAAAGTAACGTTTGTAATGTTTATAGTTAAAATTTAGTTAAAATTAATCATTGAAATAAATGGTATGGGCATTAGAGATTAGCATAACACATGGAGAGAGTTTAGAATGATTTTGTACAAACATGTATGTTTATATATTCCACGCAATATGCCGTTGTTTTAGAAACTTATTAACCATGTTTTAAAATTTTTAAAAGCGAAAAAAAAAATTGATTAATTGATGTGTCAAGATTCTCGTTAACGAAGCATTGAATAATACAAATATACATTTAATATACTAGTAGGTAGATATACGTAAATACATAAATTTATTCTGTCTCATAAACGTATGTATGTAGATTTTTTTTAATTATTTTATATATACCTACCAAATAATCTACTTCCCAACAAATAGTTAAACTATAAATATTCCAAATTTCAAATGTTTCTTGCAAGCTACTTCCATTGTTTTCCAACAATAGTGATGCGTGATTAATCAAATTAAGGGAAAAGTGGATGGGTTATGAGTATAAATCCTTCGACGCAGAATAAAACAATTCTTATTACATTTTATAGACATATCGCAAAGATTTTTTCTATCAAAAATATGGCTTGCAATAATTAGTAATATACATTTATTTATAAACAATTAAAGACAGAGTCTCCACTAATGTGAATAAAATAAACATTAGAATATTACGCATAAATGAATATTATATAACATTTATTTGGGATCAACATTTGATGAACTCTATTATCAACCCAAAGAACTGAATTCTTAACCTTTTGACTCGAAACAAATTAGCATAATCTGTTCCCAAATAATTAGCAACAGAATTTAATTGATTAACTCGTAATTACTAAATAGAATAATTAATATTCAAAACCAATAATAAACATTTAAAATTAATGACAGACAAATTATATTTAATCACTTTATTGTGTGTCCAAATAGCTCTTTATAACTTATCACTTCTTTTATATAACTTTTTTGATGATAATAATGTTTATTCCTGACAGCTGTTATACTCATACGTGAACAGTGCTAGAAAGGGAAAAAATGATTTTAAATACGATACAAAATAGATAGTATTTCATTGAAACACTAAAATTTGTATTTTCAAATAAATTTAGATCAGGAAATAACCCTACCTTTAATAATAACGATTATTCACGTACCTGTAAAGATTTGGACTTGGTTTGTACGATAATGATTGTGAAATTTGACTTTCTTGGCTTTTCAGATCAACTTAAAGAGTTAAAGAAAGCATCTGTGGCAAGAATCATCTGCGATAACAGTGATAACATCCAACAAATACAGGGCAAGGCATTTGAGTTACTCAGTCAATACAATCCAGTGTTCCACTGCAGTGACTTCAAGGGCATTCCAAAGATCAACCTCAAATTCTGGAGAGAATTGCCTTAAACTAAGCTTTTATAGTGTCAGTCTGTCTTTGCTTTGAAATACGAGCAAAAGCTGAGATACGAGCAATCACCTTAGCAAGAAACACCCAGAAAAAGTCACAACACAATTGAAAGTATAATCTTCCAAAAACCTCCGAAACATTCGGAACTATCTGCTGCTAGGGAATCTCTGGTGGAGAAGATGAACATGTCTCTCGAAAGGGTTTCACGATGGGGCGACCTCAACCTCGTCAGTTTCAACATTTCAAAAACCCAATCATGTACTTTCTCCACCAAGAAGACTGCTATGGATCCTGTATCTTTCAACGGTTGTTCTCTTCCGAAAGCAAGCTCCATCAACATGCTTGGATTATCAATATCGAATAATATCAAATATTACGAGTCAATTAAGTGTAAAGCCGGTCTCGCTTCCAAAAAACTAGGTGTATTATATAGATCACGTCGGTATTTCAACGATAAACAACTTCTTCTTCTATATAAAGGACAAATCCGACCTATCCTTGAATACGGCAGTCACCTTTGGATTGGAGCCCCAAAATACCTTCTAAGCTTAATTGACTCAGTTCAAAGAAGAGCAATTCGTTTGATAAACAATGACACCCTTACGTCTAATCTACAATCAATGGAACACAGACGTAAGGTTGGTTCTCTTAGTCTTTTCTACCGTTATTACCACGGTCGCTGCTCTTCGGAACTTAAAGAACTAATTCCTCCTGCACCCACTCACAGCCGACAAACTCGTCTTACACTTGCCGAACATCCATACACGGTTAATATATGTCGACCAAGAACTGGTAGCTTCCAAAGTTCCTTCCTTAATGCCACCGGTAAGCTATGGAATGCTCTTCCAGCGTCTGTGTTTCCTCCTTCCTACAATCTGGATCTCTTCAAGAAACAGATAAATATACACTTGCAATCTCCCCAACCCACATACAAACACGAACACAACACGTTTCCCGCATGCAGCGTCCAGCCTCCCTGGCTGAGCGTCATAGAGTGCACTGGTCTTGACCGGTTGTGCTCTCCTGCATGCGTTTACATAAAAAAAAAAAAAACAACTGGTCGTGCATCGGAGCTGCTTAATGACACTTTGAGATACAAATAATTTGAAATACGAGCAAGGTTTCGGAACGAATTAAACTCGTATGTCGAGGTACCACTGTACTTTATTGCATCTGAAAATTGAAATGTATTAATAATATTTTTATACATATTATACATTGACATAAACATATAATATATTGTGTACTCATTCATTACTTTGTATATACAATAAAACAATGTTTATAAAGATATAAATACTTTATTATTTATTTATTAATAATAAGATACAAAACTGTATATAAACAATAGAAATAAAGAATACATGTTTTTTTTTTAAATACTTCCCTTTTTTATATGCAAGGGTATAAATATTTTGACAATTTGATCCACAAAGTAATATAATATTATAGAACCATGTCCTGTATACATAAATTTAATATAAAATACCATTATAAAAGAGATTATTAATTTATATTTAAATAAATATTTTAACACGTTTCACGCCACGTAGGTCACCGGTGACCTACGTTTTTCTTTCGAACAATTAGTCCCTGTTCGGCAGCGGTTACATTTTAATGGAATTTTAACTTTGAATGTGTCCTATATGGCGCCTCTAAACCGAATGCATTAAAAACATTACGTGACGTTAAACGTGTTAAATGAATCTTAAGGTGTATTATTAAAATATAAATTGCATAAAAAATGTGGTAAATTATTTTGACATGTAAAAACAATATCCTTGTTTGGCTAATGGCAATAACAGTAAACATTTTTGAAAATCAGATTGGAATGTCATTGCTTAAATAAATTTGAGATAAATGATGATTTAAATTTTATGATAAAGAGTATCCTTCCTTGTGCTCCATGAGGATGTAAAAAAATGTCGTCTGAATTTTTTTATGTTTCCTGATGTGTTGAATTGGTGTCAAGACCTATCGTCCCCAGACAATTCGTTCAACGACGTAGGGCGTAGTGGACGTCTGTTGCATGGAACATTTGGCGCACGGGAAAACTGGTGCACTGGCCGTCTCACTACCCTAACCTAAACTAAGGATTTGTCCACTGATGGTAGACTCCAGAGATCCATAGGTCTTGTTAACACAATAACTTAGGTTAGGTTAGTGAGACATCCAGTGCGCCAGTTGTCCCATGCATCTAATGTCACATGCGCCAAACGTCCAGTGCGCCTCACGTCCTTACTGATGAGTCATTGAACGAATTATCTGGGACGAAATGCGGCATAACTATTGAATTTGAAGTATTATATTGTCAGTGCTCCATGGGTTTACTTTATAATTAAAAGTGATTTTTAAATATCACTAATTGTTCTTAAAAACTACATTAACTATTTCCCAACAGATAATAGTGATCAATTGAACAAAAGATCAAAATTCTTAGAAGCCTTTCTTTCAGGTCGCCTAGCTTTCATCATCATAGAAGACCATCGATTACACAATTTATTTGGTTGATCTTAGGATGAAAATTTTTACATCGAACGAAACAAATGGCAGCTTAGCAGTTCTTTGTGGTGATTTGCGATGGCTTATGCTCCATTAAAGAAGTTGGTATGGTAAAAAGAATTGATGAGAGATTAAAAATAACTATTATTATATCTAAATGCATTGCAAAAATCTCTTGGCACAAATGATCAGTCAGTATATAACATAAAAAATATTTATATAAGTTCCAAGTTTGTTCAAATTTAAAAATACATTTGATTTGTCAAACATGACTCACATTCAACACTTGTGGTAAGTGAGAGTTAGTTTAAGTTCAAATATTTAAAATATTATTTAAATTTTATGATTAACATAAAAAATACTACCTTAATTGATCACTGTAAATGTTGATCCTTCATAATATCTTAGGAGTCCTAAAATTGAACAAATATTTAACCATATAATAATAACAAAATAATAATTTCATGCTTTAATATATACAGTGGTACCTTGACATACGAGTGCCCCAACATACAAGTTTTTTGAGATACGAGCCGTCGATTGAGCGACTTTTCGCTTTGAAATACAAGCAAAATTTGAGATACGAGCAATCGGCTTAGCGGGTTGGTCGGTTGCACACGAACCGCGCATCACACTTTTCCGCGTGAATCCCCGGCCACTATCAGAAAATCAGTTATCAGTGTGCTCTTACTGTCAAAGCATATTTTTGTTAAATTAATTTTAATGGGGAAATTTGCTTTGAAATACGAGTAAGGTTGCGAATCGAATTAAAGTCATATGTCGAGGTACCACTGTATATGGAACTTAATTTTTTTATAGTTATATTCCAATTAATTTTGATCTACACTATATTATTGATTGATATTGTGACTTTTGGGTTAAGCCTTGTGTGGCGAATCACTAATTTCCAATATTTTGACCGCCATTGCAGGGGTCTTCTTCAGGGTTCACCAAGTCATCAGCCCTGGAAGAAATATTGGAAATTAGTAATTCGCCACGCAAGGCTAAGCCCAAAAGCCACAATATCAAATCTGGCCGTGAAAACCTAAGAAGTTTTCGTATTGATTATTACCTAATTAGTGCTGAATAACATGTAAACTAATTCTAAACATAACAAAAGTATAAATCACAAAAAATATAGGTAATATGGTGCTTCGTGTAAAGAAATAAAACATATGTTAAGCAGTAAAAGAATAAAAGTTTTCTTAATTTGCCAATTAATAGAAAATCTTTAATACACTTGTCGAGGTTACTGCTAAGGAATGATCAAAGAGTAAGAAAGTAAAACATTTATATGTTACATTGATTAATAAGATTAAAGAAACAGATTTTTATTTGACAATGATAGTCGATGAGGGGCATTGAGTTTGTAAAAAACTCCAAAATTTTTTGGTGCAAAAATCACCAAGGGACAAGGGATACAGCAAAATTAAAACAAAAATTAAGGATGCTTCATATGTTGTACACAATTTTTAATTGATTAGGAATTAGATCAGAAGACATAAGAAGAATAGCGGGAGCGGCGTGGATGAGGAAGTCAGAGGATCGAAGAGGATGGAGACTCATGCGGAGGACTACGTTCAATAGTGGACAGACACAGGCTGATCCGTGACATAATGTTGGCGTATGAACAGTAAAGTTCTTAATAAAAATATCTTATGTACGCCCACGAATATGTCACTTAATGACAAAAATAAAAATATATTCAAAAGGATTACAATGCATCAAATATGAAAGTTTGATTAATATGGGCGTTGAGTTATGAATAGTCCCCATCATCTTGTGATCAATATAAGCAATAGAATAGCGTATCATTTGTGATACATTTATGTGTGTTTAAATAGCAACAAAATCAGACGAGGAGGTTTCTTCTGGGGGTGGTGTTTGTGGACGAAGGGGTTGAGTTCTCGAAGAGCCCCAGCATCTTGTGGTGCAGGGAGCGCCACTTGACGAGAGCACTGCTCTGCAGCCCGAGAACAGAAGTGCAGTCACCGCGACTGAGGTTGGCGATGCGTTCCAGCAGCGGACGTCGGTACAAGCGCTTTGCTTCTGCGCGCTGATCTTCGGTCACGGCACGGTCATCCAGATGCACCAGGGAAGGGAATAATGATATAACAAACAACCTGGAACAATCACATTGGAATATTAATAATGTCGAACAAACATAAGACGCAAAGTCATACGTGCCAAAGAAATGCGTAAGGCAATCAACCAACTGTCCCACTGCTTTTATAATCAGATACCCTCAACACCAAGATTGAAGTCGCGAAGCAGTTTTCTGAGAACCACACAACCTCTCACATCCAGCCCTGAAAAAGAGAGACTCCAGCTCTGGCAAGAAGTTGCATCAGAAGATTTCATTACTCCAAAGGAAGGCCTCCCAACTGGCAAAAATCTTGACTGCCGGACCTAGAAATCCCTGAACAGATTAAGAACCGGAGTTGGTAGAACAAAGGACAACCTCAAGCGGTGGGGAATATTTCGGCAGGGAGAGACACTATTGTGCGACTGTGGAGACCTGCAGACCGCCTCACACCTAAGATCCTGCTCCATGTGCCCAACAAAGCTGCACATCTCCCTTAAAGTTAGTCCACTATCAAGACTATGACTAATAATTGAAGACAACTGAAAAAAAACAAAGATATTCGAGAACAATATTCAAATTTGGTTCCAAATTTGAATCATAATATTATGTTGCGTAATTTTTGAGGCTTTTTGTTCCCGTAGAATGATTGTTTCTTTGTCATATACGTGATGTCTGGTATCATTACCTGTACTGAAGGTACTCATAGAAAGTTCCTCCATTGAGATAACTGGGTGCTGCTGCGTTTCCCATCAAGCAAATGTGCTTCAGTCCCGGACAAGATTGCTGCAGTTTCCTGATCCACGGAAACAATGTCTCAATCTTACAGTGGTTCAACCTGAAACAATAAAAATGTAGACAGTCCAGTTTCATTACCAAATCTAAAAATATTTCACATTTCTTAGTAATCTAATCTCCAAAAGTACAAAGTATATCAAAGCAATATTCACAGTATATGTTAGGTTGGTGCTCACATATGTTTTTTATGGTTCGATTCTGCAAAGTTGCGCTTGTAAGGGTGTTACATCAAAAATTGTATTTATCGACCAATTTGACTTATACAATCTACATATTTGTTATGTGAAAAAAAAACAGATTTGTGCATTTATCGATCGAATTATATATTTATGCACCAATTTAGTTTATATTAAAAAAATGGATGTGCACTGTTTTTTTTTTGTTTGTTTTGATACGCATTTATTGATACCTAAACCTGTATAAATGATTATTGTACCGAAATATTTATACTAATTAAACAGAAATAACCTTATACTGTAAAACAATTATAATTTTCTATTTAAATAAAATAAAAGTGGCAAAATTTAAATGTTCAATGATATTCATATTAACCGTTCTTATAAGAACATCCGAGAGCTTCGCTGATTATATGTATTTTCCACAACATATGAAAATGTCATTTAAAAACTAGATAAAATGTGAATATTCCTAAATATTGCTTTGATTGTCTAAGGTTGAAATTGAAATGTAACAATTTTTGTAATGAAAGTATCTGAAAAAGAGAAAAAAAAACATTGCAATTAACTGCTATAGCAGCAACAAATTCCTCCACAAATTATTTATTTCTATCGTTACAAATGGATAACTATCCAATATTATAATTTTATTTAACACTTAATAATATTACGGAGCAATACAAAAATTGTGAGATCAGTATCTATTATATTTTTTATGAATATTCTCATTATAAGAGTCGAATTGTAGTAAATACACAACATCGGTAAGCAAGGGTTAAGTATGAATTTTTGAAAAACGATATGGAAAAATAATGATACCAATATTATTGAAGGACTAATTTTTTTTTTTTAATATTACTGGATATGCTAAAAGTATTCTAAATCTTATGTACAATCCTTACCATAGTAATTCAAGATGAGGTAGAGGTGGAAATGTAGTATTCTCATTGATCAAATTTTTATCAGCTATTAGGGACGTTAGGTTTTTAAAATTTGAAAGAAAGTCCAAGTTGCTGAAAAGATAGAAATAATAACATTGAAATATACCAACGGTAAGACAAACACTTTAATCTACATTAGAATAGATGACATTGGAAGTAAGTAAATTATTCATATCAGTAAGTAAACAATTATAAAATGTGTAATGCACACTAAACGCACATAAATCAAAGTCTAAAATCTAAATAATATGTTTTAGTGAAGTTATCTAATTCTTATTTTTTACTTGCATAAACCTTTCTTGGGATATTTGTAGAGTGGTTTTAGTTTATTTTAGATTAAGTTTCTAAGCATAAATAGTGTCCGAAGAAACGATGCTTTACGTTAAATTATATATAATTATCTGTATATTTTTGTATTTTACTATAAGTTTATTAGTTTTTAAGTAAAAAGATTACAAAATCTGTAATCACAAAAGTCTATCCTTTGTGTAAAATAAAATGTTTTGTATTTATTATCCATGAATATTTAAAAAAAAATCTAATTGATAGAAAACTAGCATTTAATAAAAATCTAATTGATAGAAAACTAGCATTTAATAAAAATCTAATTGATAGAAAACTAGCATTTAATAAAAATCTAATTGATAGAAAACTAGCATTTAATAAAAATATATTTTGGACAGTAAGCCTTGTAAGTTTAAAACCGCCGGGCGCAGAGTCCAGTGATTAAAGCGTTAGCTTCTCGCTCAGACGCAGTGGGTTCGCATCCCGACCAAACTTGATTTTCCTTAAATCTAAGCTCTTTTACATGTCCCAAATAGGGTTGAGTCACTCCTTAAGGACAAAATAAAACATTGTCCAGGCCTCCGAAGTGTCAGCATGATCATCCGATCTCCTTAAGAACCCTGATTATAGAACATCCAAATATTTCTCTGATACTACAGCCGCAGTCTATGCAAGTTTGCAGACTCTTGCCCTGGAG
Organism: Glossosoma conforme; assembly: GCA_022606575.1. Taxonomy (NCBI): domain Eukaryota; kingdom Metazoa; phylum Arthropoda; class Insecta; order Trichoptera; family Glossosomatidae; genus Glossosoma; species Glossosoma conforme. The sequence goes on along the minus strand of JAGTXR010000087.1, from coordinate 467,081 downwards.
GGTCCCCAGAACTATCTATGTTCCCATGTGTACTTCCGGGTATACAGGTGTTCTGGGACAAGGCACAGACAACCTGGGCTTACAGAACTGTGAAACGTCAATTAAGTTTAAAGTAATGGATATCAAATGTTTAAAGACTTTCAAATTCAAAATTCGTTCTTATTCTATCAAGATAATATTTTATTACACCTCCTATAGAAATCGATCAGGAAAGTCAAAAATCAAGTTAAATTCACCTAATTTTATTGTGACTAATGTCCAATATTTGTAGCGCCGGACCAAATCTGTCCAGCAATGTTTTTTGAATGGTGTGAAGTCGCTCGTAAGCCAACGTCAGCCGACACTCGTCTTCGTATTCTTCTTCTTCATTGTCATCCAGGAAGCCGCTGCTCAGAGGTTGGAACGTGTTCCTAAAAATAGAAATAAAAAATAATGTTAACTTAATATAATTTTTTTGATTAACGTTTATTACTTTTTTTATGTTGTTTATTACTGTTGTAGAACTTCTTATCCTTTGGTTATTTATATTATTTGAAAATATAGTTACCACAAGCTAATCATGCTGTGTATGAAGCATGAACAATAAACTGTGGGCGACAAAATAAAGAGTCAGAAATTTAATCAATTTCTAGTCAGAATTTAAATAAAGTTTTAGACACTATTATAAAATTAAATTTTTGGTGATTTCACCGCCCTGGAAAGTCATCCGGAACTATATACAGAATGTACTTGGCAGAGCTTCAGGAGACAGAGCTGACATGGGATGAGGTAAGGACCTAGGCGGCTGACAGAGCTTTATGGCGGCAGCTCGTAATATCCATATGCGTTGAGGGAGTGGATATGGACAAATAAAAATGAAAATAAAATTATTAACGGTCAGAATAAAATTATTTATGTTAGGTTAGGTTAGGTTGACCAAATAATATAAAATATAACCAATATCATTAAAATTATTAATTATTAATTTGACGTCGCTGACACGAAGAAAAAGATTACAATTATGACCATTTCATATAAATTCTGACCATAAATTATATATTCTGCCAATTCTGACAATTGTAACAGACATTCTGACCAATGTATTGAAAACTATAACCGGAACGGCATTAAAATTCTGACTGGAAAAATTCGAACCAAAACATTAGCTGCCTTTTTTGGTTACAGCTATCATTTTTAAAGACAGTCAACTACAATATACCGATACAGTGCTGACTCAATGTATGACAAAAAAGAGGAGTTTAATGGTTATTTTGTTGACCTTACATTCAAGAATATGGCAATAATATATTAAAAAAGGATTTGAATAGGTATATAAAAAGTAAACAACAAATCATGTTGATAAACAATTCAAAATTCCTGAAATTTTGTTGAAGATCGGTTTGTGTGTCCCTGATAAATATCTGAGAATAAGGAAGCACAGATTGTTCGCTCTCCCAAAGAGTAACACTAACCTGCCAGAGACTATGCCTCTTGGGAGAGGGATCAGACTGTTTAACCAAATCGCCTTGGATGTTGATATATTTCACGTAAGGGAGGCCTAATTCAGACATGCACTCCAAGAGTTTCTTTGGAGAAATAATTGGTTGGCGTCGTCTGTTTGATGAGCATTGGGACCTTCTGTTGCTTGTCTTTATTGCATTGTTTTTAGTACTTAATCGTAAGTACCTATGTTTGTATATACCTGTACATATATTTTTAATTTGATTATTATTGTACTTCAGAAATGAATTGAATTGTTAAAATTTGTAATGTTTCTGTATGGAAAAAAAAAACTTTATTAAGCGCCATTATTATGATTACGAAAACTAAAAATGGAACTATTTCAATTAATTTCATAATATTATTATTGATAATGATATTTGTGAACAATCTGTGACACGACAGTTGACAGATTGTTTGTGTTGCGTAATATTGTTTGAACACTGTTCTTCATCTTCAAGGAACTGACACATATAATGACTGTTGAGATAAGGAGGCGCATTGTGAACTTTCAAAACACGCAGCCACGTGGATGACTTGCATTTTTACACTGGTCAAAGGTCCTATTAAACAACAAATATTACCAACTTATTATTTGATTTGATACATGCTCATAGAACATAGTAGTCAATGTGTATTTTTTAATGAATAAATGTAAATATTGACATTGATCAAAACAAAGAAAGATGAATAATATTGTTGATTCATAACAACAGTGCTTATATTTTCTACTCTTAACACATATACAACAGATTACTGTTCTCCTACGTTTTTTTTTGAGGTTACTTTTTTTATTTTTTATGCAAACACATATAGGAGAATACCGACAGATGGTGAAAGTTATTCTGCAGTCTTATCTGTGGATTCTACGACGCTAACCATTCTACAAATTGATAAAGCGTTGCATGTGGAGTGTTGATCCGCCAACGTAATAGACTGCAGTCCAACATTCACACATCATCTTTATTACTACAGGAATTTACTATGAATGGGTGGTCTTGACTTTCGTCTACCATCAATTTTGATTAATACAATCGAGTGAGGAATCAAATTCACACCAACCAGCGTTTTTTATAGAGCTAGGAAATTAATTAAAAATCTCTTTTTTTTATCGCCGTCGGGGATCAAAGTTACGACTTTCGGTTTAGCAAGCAAACACTTTAACCACTGAGCTATGCTAGCCGGCAATATAAAACGTTTTTCATTTAATATGGTCGATCATTAGTGACCATCCCTTGTATAGTTTTCATTTTTTTTTTACAACTAAAGTATGCACATTTTTTTTAAAGAAATATACAGAATTCATAATTGAATTAAAATTAATAAAAAAGCACATAACCCATAATATAGTAAGCGAGTATACCTTAGTGGTTAAAGCGTTTGCTTGGCAAGCCAAAATTCAAATAACAATTGATTTCTGAGGTTTAAAATTGCTCTAAAATTCACTCATTGGTGTGAATTTGATTCCCCGATCGTCGAGGGTCGTCCCGTGAAGACCAACCATTCATAGTGAATTCCTGTAATAATAATGATGATGCATGAATGTCGGGCTGTAATCTATGACGTCGGCGGATCAATACTCCACATGCAGCGCTTAGCAATATGCAGTATTTTAGGCGTCATAAAATTCTACAGATAAGACTTCAGAATCACTATCATCATCTGTCGGTATTCTCCTGTATGTGTTTACATAAAAAAAAATTTGGTCGTGGGTTCGATCCTCGATGGAGATTAAAAAAAAGGATTTTTAATCGATTTCTGAGCTATAAAATACCCCCGGGTGGTGTAAATTTGATTCGTCATCCGTAAAAATGACAGCCATAGCCTATCAATCAAAAATTTGTGGTAGACGAATGTCGTCCCGTGAAGTGTGAATTCATAGTGAATTCCTGTAATAATAAGAATGATGCATGAATGTCGGCTGTAATCTATAACGTTGGCGGATCAACACTCCACATGCAGCGCTTAGCCATATGCAGCATGGTAAACGTCATAAAATTCTACATACACTATCACCACCTGTTGGTACTCTTCTGTATGTGTTTAATTTTTTTATTTTTAAAAAAAACCCACAGATGGTCTTGAATTATACAATTGAGTGCATTCTCCACCTTCACTAATCAGTAATTGCACTAAATTGTTTACAAAATAACTTATAAAACTAATTGAATAATCTAATTAGCGTTTTGTTGTCTTCTAAATAGTCAATCATCCTTAAATAAATCATATATATCATGTGCAATAAAAATATACGTTATCTATGCATTGATTATTTTATTTACAAGCTGTAAGAAATATCACAAATACTATTTGAGAACAGAAGAATTATTTTCTTATTTATTTAAATAGGAATCAATTTAAGGTTTTTATATTTTGCTGTAAAAAATATCACAGATAGTTTTTGAAAATTAAAGAATGATTTTCTTATTTATTTTAAGTGGAAACAATTTATGGTTATTTTTTGGGTGTAAGAGTATATTTCACTATTCTTAACACTTTATATATAGATATGTTTATATTTATATATTTTATATTGTTTATTGACATCAGCATGATATAGCCCTTGCTGACTGGTACCGAAAACTTCGATATACAATATTTTGTCTCATATTTCTGTTCACTTGTCGTACATGTTTGTGTCGCCATATTGGTATGACGTTAGTTACATAGATCGCCACTTGGGCGCTGGGCGAAAGTTGACGCTCAGTTGTGTGCCAACACGAAAACGGTCGTATTGTTGTTGGCCCAGCCTGTTGAATGCTGTGACTAGGTCCTAACCTAATAATGTATTACTTGTTGGAATCAATTAATAAAATATTTCAACTTCAACTTCAAATTGTTATATTAAAAATACTCCAAATTTGTTTTAAAATGGCCTCTAGAAATTATTGTCATTAAAACAATTAAAAATTGGTGAAGTTAGATTTTTGCTTATTTAAGCAAACCAGACGAGTCATTCACTCCACAGCCTTGGTTTAAGCCCATTACAACCAATACCATGATGATTGGTTTGAGAATATTTAGTTATTGACACAAGTATACAATATTTTATTATCCACAGGCGTGGGTTTCGGTCCATACAAGCCAATGGTTACCTCAAGCGGGACTGACAATTTTAATTTTCGTGTAATGCGAGAAGCACATATTTAAAAGTCGATTATATTAAAATATTGTTCTCATTTCAACTCAAAATCACCCTGAAAACTTGATGAAATTGATTAATAATAGTGTGGGTAGCCAATTGTAGACACTTTCATAAAAACTTCAATAAATTATGAAGTGGTTGAAACTTGGATACAGAGTATAATATATGAGTCACATATATGGGGATGCTTCGTCAAGCAGTTTATTGACAGAATTTTAGGGGTATGAAAGGAAGTCAATATATTTGTTACAATGATGCTTATTTTTACCTTCTTTCCCTGTCAGTGTAAACCAGAGCTGCTAGTGAAGTCATGTCAAAGGTTGTGGTGAATAGTCCACTGCCTAGATCAACATCTATCAACTCTATCACGGTGTTTTCATTGACCCTGAAAAATAAATTATATGTGTATTGCAATAAAAAGATGGTAGACTTATAATTTCATTGAGCGTATTACTTTTGGTAATTTCACTGCAAATTGAAGACTCCAAAGAGAAATATTAAGCAGTGAAATTACCAAATTTTTATAAATATTGCTTCTTTCATTAACTATATAATTTTAAAAGATCTCAAATAACATTATTTTGTAAAAAAACAATTGATATGTGCCCGTAATAAATAAATTGTAAAAAATTAGTTATTCATTTATTTCAGTTTACATAATTGTGAATTGATATAATATTCATCCAACGTGAATTTTTTAAATATAAATAAAACATTTTATGCAACATGAAGTTGTTGCTTTCATCAGTTTTCAACCAACATTAACACACAAACCTTTAAATATCACAGAAGGAATGAAACATGACTTAAACCACTTTCATAATCATGGGCACATATTCTGTTGTTGTCGGTCTTCATCTACAATTTTGAATTAAATTTTAAAGAAAATAAAGCTTCATGATAAAGCAAGGTGTATATTTTGTAAAAAAAAAAATCGAAAGGCATTTGAGAAATTAAATTCATAAAATAAGTAAAAAAGAAAATTCTGTTTTTGATATATTATTTTATTTTCACTTTACTGATCTAAGGCATATTGCAGTTTATTCAATTTACATTAAATTAATATTATCGTTCACCTTGTCTATCGTAGCTTCAAGACCATTTATTCATGTAACATTTACCATATGATCTAGTTTATACATAACTTCAATGGTACAAAAGTCACACTAGTCTTCTAAAGGAAAAGATAAACATCGACTTATTAATGCCACAAATTATGCATATTAAATTATAATTTAAATATATTTAATAATATATTTGGCACAAACGAAATTAAATAATACTAAAAAATCTACTATGTGTTTCTAAATTAATTTACTTTCACCATATGACTTTTTTCATTGCAAATAATAAATATTGAATAGATCCTTCAGTGCGGCCGTCACTGCAAAGACTAGAGAAAACTCTTAATTAAATGTACAAATACTGACGATTCTGTAGACGTGAGACTCTCCAACTTGTCGCAAACCATTGTGGTACAATATCACTCGCCGTTCGGAAGTAATCAAGTAATTGAATTTAAATGCACTGTTTCAAATTTTAAAATTTAGCCCAACTTTGGCTTAGCATTTAAAAGCAAAATGGAAGCAAATGCTAGCAGCAGTGGCAGCAGATGGCAGTCAACTAAGAATACTAAATTGATGTATTGAATACGCAGTAATTTCAAGACTAAATCACTATCAGTCATATTGATATTGGATAGTGGAGGGGGTACTATCGAATGTAGTGATAAAGGATGTAAATATACCGTGGTGTGCATCAGAGAGTGTGATAAGAGTGTCTCGGTAAATACTACTAATTGACTAAACCATTACTGTCCAGCATGAAAATTGATAAGAGATCAAACAAAAAGGCAATTAATATTTTAATGTTAACAATGAGAAATCAGAGATTTATGACCAGTGAAAAAAAACAGTAGAAAATTATAACAAACTTAAGGAAGACAGGTCGGCTGACCAATGTAAATGTAGTTGACTTTCGATTAATAAATTATTATTTATATTCTTAAACCAAGTTCTTTCGCTATTTAAAATGTCACTCTTTTAAATGCTAGGTATTTAAACTTTCAAATGCAATATAAGAGAGAGTTTAATTTATTCTTAATGGATTATTAATTTAATTTTAATTGAATGATATGTTATGCCCAAAGTAACTATTAATAATTATCTTGCCCATTAACATAAGCAATAAATATCACTGTTATATGATAAAGAGCAGGCAGGGGTTTGTATCCCAGGTCAGATTAACGAAAATACACTTCAAATAAATATTTTAATTGAAATGAACCATTTGAAGCAATAAATAATAAAATATATATCTATTTATATATATATATATTTTGTCATTTACAGTAGGAGAGATCTATAAAATCATTTCAGAATCTAGCTACTTGTGAAATAAGCAATGAGAATTGCTTGTTGCATCAATTATTGTCTGTCGCAATTGCATGCAAAGTGAAAAAAAATCATAATGACAATTATAAGTTTCTCATTAGAGGTATGGATGTTGCATAGTTGTGTACCTAGTCATAATGGCACTTTGCGGTTCATTCAGAGAAGGAGACAAGTCATAATGTTTCAGTTTTGCGCTACAAACAATTGCTGCAGACAATATAATAATAGATTCATATCGCTTGTATGCACTTTAAGAATACATATTCTCTTACAGTAGAACAATCTACAAAAAGACACAAAAAAATGTCCAGGCCTTGGGAACTCGGGCTCATCATCCAATCTCCTTAAAGAAAATGCGGATTATTGATAACCCAAATATTTCTCTGGTACTACAGCCGCACTAGAACTGTGAATCGGCAGTTTGCGGTGTACATATGCTATGATACGGTAAAAAGAAACCTGCCATGGAAACATTCACGCTTGGAGTGTCTCAAAAAGATAGAATCCGAGTACTGGATGCTACCCAGATGCGGCGGGCAGAGAATCGAGATGGATGGAAATTCAGGAGGGAGATCTACGTTCAACAGTAGACAGACTCAGGCTGATGATGAAAACTTCTTAGTAATATAAACACTTCTTTAATTTACACTTGTAATTGTTTAAATAAATCACAAATAATGAATTAACTTAATTTTTTACATGCAAAACTGCAATTCATTATTTTAGTTTTAAAATGAGTACTGCTCAATTTCATAAAAAAATCTAATCCTTAATAATTTGTTACAGTAGGGTTTGTTTAGGTTAGGTTAGGTTACTGTCCAAATAAGCAGAAAAAATAGTAAAAAGGCATTTACATCCAAACATTATATCTAACAATGGCCGATGATCCTCAGGATCAATAAAAATCAGTTTTATTATAGTTTTGACTTTTTACAACATTATAAAAGATTGATTCAAGATTTATAAAATCTATGCTGTTTAAAATAGTGGATATTGTTACTTCACAACTATCTTTCTTAACCTTTTAACTGCCGGCAGGTACATGTACAGCGGTACCCAGCACGCCGCGAATTTTACGACAAAAATAAAACCTTCTAAACATATGGTTATTGAAAGTGTAATAAAATTTATTTATAAAACTTACCAAATAAATGAAAAGCGCGCCAGTCGTGCAGTCATTAATCCATAATCATAAAATTAATTGTGCATTGTTGATTGTTCATTTAAAACGGCGCCTCTTGAGGCATAATTTTTGTATGAGCGGCGCTCCGTTCACAGAAAATTATGCGTCTTAAGACGCTTTTGGCAGTTAAAGGGTTAAGAGATTTTAATTTTACAAATAAAAATGATAATATTAACACGTTTTACGATGACTTTGATAACAAAAAATAACTACTGACAAGCTTAACTTTAAAAAAATCTTATCCAAAATTAGTTTTTGTGTCTAGGTCCAATTTTATCATTCTGAGGAATGATTATCCCAAAATATTACTTTTATATAAATCTGTTTTCATCGGTAGGTATCCAAATTATCCAAATCACAAAATTAAAACGAGGAATGAGAATTAATATTCGGAACCATTTCGGCCAGTTTTTTTGTTTGTTTTGATTGTATAAAGCATGTATTGAGTTTATAAAACTTTTCAAAGCATGATACACTACAGTAAAATCTTACATGGATTTGTTTTTTACATAAAAAGTTTTACCTTTAAATATAAATAATAGAGTGCAAAATCAATAGTGCATTGAAAATGGTACATATAGTTAGTTACTCACCAGTTCACCTTGCATTTAACTGATGCAATAAATGTATAAAAATACACATTAAACAATGGTTTAATTATTTATTTATTTTTAGCACAAATTTTGCTTAAAGCAAAACGCACATATTTTAAATTTAGAGAACTACAACTAGAAAATATAAGGCACTGACAAAATACGAACCAAACGTCAAAAACTAAAAAAAAAAAAGGTTTCCTGGATAGAGTTGCCAGCCTAATAAATATAATATACATTTGTCAAAACGCCAAGGCTCGAAAAATGGATTCATTGAAGATTTTTATAGCACACTCAAGTTTAACCCTTTCATTACGACTCGGTTTGAATACAAATTATACTGTCAATTATAAAACTAGTATTTGAAGAATAAATGTACTTATTTGGTCTATTTTCACATATAAAATCTGTTCTGTATCCTTTAACTATCAGATTATGCATAAAAAACTATTCTAAGAATGTAGCAAAACGAAATATCACGTCAACCAATGTCAACGGTTGGGAAATCTTATGACGGCATATGCCGACAACCGATGCCAAAGGGTTAATATCGAATGGATGAATGGTGTAATAATGAATTAAAGACAAACACGCATACATTGATTGTTCAATATCTTCTTTGTAGTTTCAATCCGGTGGATTGGTTTGCAGCAAAACAAACTTGCATCTTGATCTCCATTCTACTCGGTCCTCCACAATTATTTTCAGCTCAGCATAAGAGCTGCAGCTCATGTCCTCGAACACTTGCTGCAAATACTCCCGTCTAGGGCACCCTCTACAATTTCTGCCCTCAACCATCCCCTCCACAATGTCGTGAAGAAGACCATCGTGGCTCATTATGTGACCGATCCATCGGGCTCGCCTCTCTGAGATGGTTCTTATTAGGTGCCTATCTTCCTTGATTAAATTGAGAACCTCATTGTTCGTGACTTGGTTTCTGCAGAAAATTCCAAGAATTCTTCTGTATGACTATATCTCAAAGGCCTTAGTCTTTTTTTATTACTTTCAGATAAGCACCATGTCTCACAGCCGTACATCAAGATGCTCCAAGCAAGTGTTTTGGCAAGTTGCTTGCGGAGCCTTAAATTAATATTCTTTGACTTAAGATTTTTTTTGCCAACCCAGGTGATCGTACTTCCAAGGTATACAAACTCTTTTGCATCTTTTAGGGGTTCTCCTAGCATTGATATATTCATTTTATGCTGCTCATTGCAGCTTACTCTCATGACTTTGGTTTTTGTGCTGTTTATCTTCATATTAAAGTTAGAATTAAATATGTACATATAATAATACATTTAAACAGACAATTTATATTTTTCCATGCCATGATTGCTGAGTTTTTTTAGTGTTGGACACACTACATAATATTTTGACGTTTCGGTGCGTATCGGCGTGTGAGGTTATGAGAGTGGACGCTTAAATATTTTATAAGCTAATTTAGCGAAAATGGCTTCGTATTTAAGTACAATGGAGCAGTTGCTCTCCCTTATTGATGACATCGAACTAATAGCCAAGTATGCATTATTATTATTAGTATATATTTTGTACACAATTAATACTCTGCGTCCTGTTTCTATAACTAGTGTAATATTGTGTTTTCAGGTCTATTATAGAAAACAGCATCGCCCCAAAACCCCAGAAGATGTCTGCGGCAGAGCACCTTCAGATAACCGAACTTCTCTTAGCAAAAGATACTGAATTAAAGAAAACATTGGAATTAGCAGATGAGCAAGCTCAGATACATGAAAAAATGAACAGACTAAAACAAGCTGTTGATAACCAGGTTAGTTCTTAATATGTACTAATGTATTATACCATATAATGAATTTATTTGGATAATATATTTAGTATGTAGCTTTGCAAAGGATATTACTACAAATCATATCTCACATTTCAAATATATATTTATATTTGTTGGAACCTAGAACATGCGCGGCTTCGCAAACATTCCTTCAGTATGAATTCGGCTGCGCACGGTTAAATATGCGCGCTGAATGTTGGCTGCGCCAGTTTTAGTGGCTAATTGCGATGATTATTTTTTATATTTCAGATACTTACATTAAAAAATATTGTTACATCTCAACTTCAACCATAGTCAATCAAAGCAATATTCACATTTTCCGGTTTTTAAATGTCATTTTCATATGGCGTAGAAAGTACATATAATTGGAGCTCTTGGATGTTTTTAGCACAGTAAGGGGAGGGTTAAGGTCAAGCAATTATTTCTTGGTATCGTCATTTATTATAAATATTTTTTAATGAAGAAGCTTTTTTTTAGGACCAAGACATTTGCCAGCTGCAGCGTCAACTGAAGGACGCAGAGCAGATCCTGGCAACATCGTTATACCAGGCTCGGCAGAAGCTCGCCTCCATTGTCAAGTCCCGCAAGAGGCCGGTGCCCTCAGAAGAGCTCATAAAATTTGCTCACAGGTAAAGAAATAAAGAAGTAATAAAACAATATTTTATTAACAATTTTTTTCTTTCTCTAAACTGGTAGATGATATACTTAAGTATTTTTATTTTTGAATACTCGAGAATTATTATTACTAAAGTTACTATCAGATAAAAATAAAATAATTTTTTAGAATTTATTCCACAATATATTTTTTTGACCACATGTTTCAGCCAGGTCGGATGGCCATTTTCAAGACTTGATTATCTTGTAATATATTTATGTATTCGCATATAGCTATTTTTTTTAAATTATCCTTGATAATCATTGCAATGTTATAGTCAATTGATTATTTAAATAATGTGATATGTGCAGGTATGTGAGAGTTTTAATACTGCAGTTGTATTCAATAGTTCTTAAAATTGGTTTCACTTGTCTTACAAAGGGACAAATAAATGTCTTAAGGAAGGATGCAGGAGCAGATTACCAAGCAAAAGAACTTGTTTTTGAAGCGCAATTCGCATTTATTTTCGATAAAGACTTGAATTCCCCGTTCGACCGTAACATGACGTTAATTTCGTCTCGGTCGAACGGGGCTTGACTGACGACTGGCGGAACACTGTGACATGCAGTGCCGCCAAGAGAATCACGGCAAAAAAACAAATTAAAGATGACAGTTGCACCAACATGAAATGGAGCAACTGTCATAATAAATAAAATGGCGTATGCAAACGCCAGTGTAATATAATTGAAACTAACATTAGTGAACGAAAATAAGAGACAAAACATTGTTTTTAGAGGCTTTTCGGCATCGGCCTAAAAGAGCTATATCAAGCTGATATCACAGTAAATTAGAAATCTAACAGAATAACCATTAATTCTAAATTAGGCGAGACAACCTATGAAAACACAGCACCATAATGATGTATAAACATTCACAACAGTATATCATTCAAATGTTATTATACTTTTTCCAGAATAAGCGCATCGAATGCCATTTGTGCGCCGTTGTCATGGCAACCGGGTGACCCTCGCCGGCCGTACCCGACTGACATAGAGATGCGCCTGGGGCTGCTGGGGAGACTCTGCGACCTGCCGCTTAATGGACCCACACCAACACTTAGCGACCTTCAAAGAATCACCACTGGAGGTAACCAACCTTTTGCATATTTTTATCTTTTCAATATAACACTAAGGTGGAGTACTATACCAAGACTTCAAAATTACTATCACCATCTGTCGGTATTCACCTGTATGTGTTTACATTAAAAAAATATATAATATTGAGTGAAAAACTTTGATGAATTTCATAAATTGATGTGGATTTGAGATTAGAGTTACGGACCTGGTTGAAATAGGCTTGTATTTATTTGTTCAATAATTAATTCAAGGTTTTGTCAGTAAATTAAATTGATTGGCAGTAAGTGAGATTAATCAGCAGTAAATAAAATAAATTGTCAGTATCCACTGTGTCAGTATGAATGTGGTCAGTTATAAAATAAAAATGGCAGTAATATATTCAATATTGTTAAATATTGTTATTGTGTTAAAAACACAACATTGAAGTTATAGAATTTCACCAATGATCAAAAAAATTTAACAAATGTGATGTATTCATATATTAATTTACCCCATTATATGTGAATTATTTATTTTTAATACTTATTTTGTCTGATACAAGTAATAAAACAAGTACAGCTTATATAATAAATAATCTCTTTACCGGTTTCGGTGCCACAGCACCTTTCTCAGAAGCTACTTACTAAAGACTATTTTTTTTCAGAAGTACCTGCTTCCGCTGCAAACCAGTTTGCGTGGCATCCTTCAGGAGAACTACACTTAGCCGTGGGCGGCGCCTCGGTACCCATCGAGGGCTCGGCCGGGGCTCGCGGGGTCAAGGACACTGCGCAAGAAGACGTGGAGGTCATGTCCACTGACTCCAGTTCCAGCTCCAGCAGTGACTCTCAATAGTCCAACACTAAATCCTCTAATTTCCTTCACTTCATTCCACATCATGGCATTAACCATTATTATCCCAAATAAAAGTTTTTTTGATTGTTTCAATAACACAAACTTTGAACTAGCGTTTTTGGCATTCTTAACAGTTTTACAGCAACCATTATACCTAATGCTTGCACTTTTAGAACTGTTAAAAAGGGTTTTAAATATGATCATAAAAATCTATCTCTACATCAAAATTTTAAATATAAATAAAATATTACTTAGAAATTATTCCATAATTTTTTATCGGAGGACCGACTTGTTTCGGCTACGTCGGGTAGCCATTGTCAAGTTTGTTATTAACACATTATTGTCAGGAGTGTTTTATTTAGTCTGGTGCTCAAATACGGGAAACGTAAAACTACGTTTATTACTCTGTGGTGATGGACGTCGGGAATCGTAATAATATGTGTTGCTTGATAATGGTTTTTGTTTGTTAATCATATATCTTACTTCTAACTACACATTTTACATTTTAATAAATTTATATATATATATATATATATATTTTTACTTTGGTGCTGGTTAAAACCCAAAATACAATGTGGAGAATAGAACTGATACTGTTAAATTGTTCATTGATGATAATATAATGAATCTTATGGTGGAGGTTATCACCAAAACATCGAACATTTTACACAACGAAAAAAAATCATTCAAAATTTCACTAAATAATATTGGATATTTCAAAAGTTATAGGCCTTAAAAATGTTAAGAAAACTCGCAATTAGCATGAAACAATACCCGCACACAAACCCACTTACAAGGCACTCAACGGAACTGCACCGGGATATTTGACAGAACTTATCAAGCCTTCAGAGATAAGCGCGCGTGGAGAGACACTCAGATCGGCTAGAGCAAATAGAAGCACCCTGCAGCTGACGGGAGGTAGTCCTAGCACGGTCTTTGGCAATCGGGCTTTTAGCTATGCGGCACCAATGGCCTGGAACTCGCTACCGGAAAGCATAAGTTCTCTTAAAGCGGAGGCATCCTTCAGAAGCAGACTCAAGACCCACCTTTTTACTCAGAGAGGCAAAGAAGAGCGCTATTCAATACTAATATAATAATAATAATAAAGTGTTAATTAAAGTCTCAACAATGGCTAGCCGACAGAGTCGAAACATGTCGACCTCCAGTAAAAAATTGTGAAATAATTTCTAAATAATCTTTTAATTATATTTGATATTATAGAATTCCACTAAAAATTATCCATCGAAAGAATCGAAATAATTTAAATGTATAATAAAAATTAGGTCATAAAGTTGTATAAATCATTTCACTAATTATTTGAATATATCATATTACCCAATTCATCTTTCTGGTTATAACAGTTGTAATCAAGGTGTATTGTAGTCCCATTCTGATTTTTCAAAATGAAATTGATGTAAAAAAATATAAATATATACTTTGTAATTTTATTTTATATTATGTACTAGTATTTTACTTATAACTATACTTTTTTATGCAATTTGTGTGGTACTTTTTTAAGCGATACTTTCATTGTTGATTCATTGAATTATATGAAAAAGTAGTTTTTTTTTGTGTCACTTTCTGGAACCAATAATCGCGTAAATAAGGATGGGATGTATAAAAATAAATATTTTCTAAAATTTTGATTGAGTATTTAATAAATAAAATATTTTATGATTAGTAAAATATAATATTTAAAAATATAAATGGGAATATTTAACCACTTCATGGTTGCGCTCGTACCGGTGTGGGAAAATTGTCCACGTCGTTACGCTCGCGGTACGAGCGTTCACTTTCCGTTTTTGCCGCTCTCGCATATGTTCGATGTTTACGCATGTAAAAATAAAATTAAAACTAGACAATAAAAAAAAACAATTAGTTTTTTCCATTTTTGCGAAAAAAACCAAGCATGAAGTGGTTAATGCCTATGCTTCAGTCTTTATACCTAATGCAGCATTCAGCAGGATGTTGCTTATTTTTCATAGAATATACATTAAGCAATTTTTCTGTCAACATTTTTAACCCCCCCCCCCCCTTACTGTGCTAAAAACATCCGTGGGCTCCGACGATATGTATTTTCTACACCATATGATAATGTCATTTAAAAACTGGAAAAAACATGAATATTCCTAAATATGGCTTGGATTGACAATGGTTGAAGTTGAAATGTATCAATTTTCGTAATGTAAGTATCTGAAAAAAGAAAAAAAAAACCTAATTGCTAACCGCTAAAATTGTTCACTCAGTATCTATTATATTTTATACAGGTTGTCCTCGACTTACGACCAAGATACGTTCCTGGACTTTGGTCGTAATTTGAATTGGTCGTAAGTCGTATTCCATACAAAATATGTACAAATGTACATAATTACATATTAAAATAAAACATGTGTATTTATTTTCATATTTTTTATTGTTATATTTATACTTTTTTATTAAAACAAAATAAATTATTTACTTCATTAATATATAAAATATTTACATCAATAATATTTGAAATAATTACTTCACTAATATTTAAAGTGTTTCGTCATCTGAACCTATATAAGTACAATCCATTGGCTCATCAACAGTAGTGGAAGAAGAAGCAGTAGTAGTCTTTTTAAAAAACATATCCAATTTTAATTGAGTTGTTTGTTGTTTTTTTTCCCCTTATATTTCTTTGTAGCAAGCAAGATCTTCCTGAATACGGCGGTTTATACTCAAAAATCTTTCGTTATCCGAATCCATTTTTGCAAATTTTTGCATTGCTTGGTTAATTTGAAGGTACACTGCTTCCATTTCTTTCAATACAATTGTTTTTGGAGATTCCATGATAATTTTTTTTTTTTGGTCTCTTCAACCTTTTCATTTTCGATGCATAATAATTCTTCATTTGTAAGATCTTCCGAATCATATTCTATAAGTTAGTCTAAGTTTTCACGATCAATATTAATATCAAGTTTCTTGCAAAGCCCTACAATGAGATTTGTAGTGTGTTCAATTTCATTTTCTTTTTCAAATTAAGACAGTTATGTTTTCAAAACGTTTAGTAAGCTTTTTCCATATTCCATTTAAACGTTTTTCCCTCGTCAAGCGCTACTATTGCTTGGGCAAATGTAGTTTTTAAATAATAGGCTTTAAATGTGGCAATAGCTCCCTGGTCCATGGGTTGCAAAATACTGGTGGTATTAGGGGGTAAATACAGGATTTAAACGTTAGGATGTAAATTTCCGATATGTGGTGGATGTCCTGGTGCATTGTCTAGTATTAAAAGTATATCGAATGGAATTCCTTTCTGATTAAAATATTGTTTTACTTCTGGAATAAATAAACTCTAAAACCAGTCTTCAAAAATAAATTGTGTCATCCACGCTTTTTTGTTTGAACGGCAATATAGTGGTAACATATCGATATTGATTCCTTTGAGGGCTCTCGGATTTGTAAAGTGATAAATCATTAATGGTTTCAATTTATATCCAGCAATATTGCCACCCAATAAAACTGTAAAACGATCCTTAAATGCCTTGAAACCTGGCATACTTTTTTCTTCCTTATTGATGTAGGTACTTTGAGACATTTTCTTCCAATAGAGCGCGGATTCGTCAACATTAAAAATTTGTTCCTTGATGTATCCTTCTTTCCTAATCATTGCGTCAAATATATGGATAAAATCTCCAGCAGCCATGTAATCGTCACTAGCTGCCTCTCCACTTATTTTCACATTTTGATAATTCGTCCGTTTTCTGAATCTTGCAAACCAACCATTACTAGCAGTAAATGTTTGCTCGTAGTTAGTTTGCTCCTTTAATTTTAGGTTTTCAAAAAGACTCAGCGCCTTTGTCTTTATGATCACAAGGCTAAGGGGGATTCGTTTTTTTATCAAATCTTCTATCCAAATCACTAATAGTTTTTCCATTTCGTGAATGGGTCCAATTTTTTTTTTTGTTAATATTGAAGATTTTATGGATATTGCTCCTTTAACCGCTTCACTGATACTTAGTTTATTCTTCAAAATTGTAGAGATCGTTGAATGTGATAAGTGTAGATCCCGAGCTATGTCCTTCACTCTTTTACCACTCTCATATTGTTTAATTATTTTAAGTTTTATTTCTAAATCTATAGCACTTCTCTTTTTTTGTCACTTCTACTCCGTTTGCCAGTCTTTATGGGCACGATTTATTGATATTCACTTCAGATATTAAATGGGTATATGTAATATTTATATGTGTTCAAAAACACTGTGTCAACTGAATTATGTATATATATATATTTTATATTCATAATTTTAAAACAACGAAGGGAAGGAGTGAGAAATAAAAAACAACATTCTTTGCGCACATCCCGCGATCTACTGACCGAAGGAAGTTTTTATGGCATCATTATTGCGTCATTTTTGTTGCCGCATGACTCAGGTTGACACACGCACCGCAATACAATTTTTTTGGTCGTAATGAAAAAAAAAAAAAATTTTGTTTCAAATTTTTGGTCGTAAGTGCGAATTGTCGTAAGTAGAACCGTCGTAAGTCGAGAACCACCTGCATTAATATTCACATTATTAGAGTCGTGTAGTAAATACATATTATCGGAAAGCAAGGGTTAATGTTTGCAATTACAAAATAAAGTATATGAATTTTTTAATTTTTATTAGAATATTATTTTATTATTTCAATATTCTAATCTACTTTTATAGATCATTGACTATATTACAATATTATTATTACTTAAATATACATATACTATACATAAAATTCTTTTTTCAACGCGTCAATCTAAGCACAAAAATAACGGCAGAAGCGGGATGCGAACCGCGGACCTTGGAAACCAACCTTATGCCCAGGTATTCATACCGCTCGGCGAATCGCGCCATTGCTATGCCTAGACTGACTGCGATGAAACTAGTATTTATATCATTGTTATTATCGTACGACAGATGTCGCCATAGTATATATTGAAAGTATGTATATTTTTATTATTATTCTATCAGTATGCATTTATTCACAAGCTTAATATTATTACTTTCCGGCAGTCTATTTATTTTAGTAAGTACCACTCGGGTCTCGAACCAAACTATAGACTGAATGGATGAGACCCGAGTGGTACTTACTAAAATAAATAGACTGCCGGAAAGTAATAATATTATGCTTGTGAATAAATGAAGACTGATAGAATAATAATCAAAATATACATACTTTGAATATATACTATAGCGACATCTATCGTACGATGATAACAATGATATAAATACTAGTTTCAACGCAAGTCAGTCTAGGCATAGCAATGGCGTAGTTCGCCGAGCGGTATGAATACCTGGGCATAGTTGGTTTCCAAGGTCCGCGGTTCGCATCCCGCTTCTGCCGTTATTTTTGTGCTTAGATTGACGCGTTGAAAAAAGAATTTTATGTATAGTATATGTATATTTAAGTAATAACAAAATAAAGTATTAAAAATGTTGAAAGACATCTTTAACCACTTCATGCTCGGGTTTTTTAGCTGTAAGACGTGTGGTGTATTACGAGTCATTGATAAATACAGCTGGAAGCCGACCCTTTTTTTTGTATATGCGTAAACATCGAACATATGCGAGAGCGGCAAAAACGGAATGTGAACGCTTGTACCGGTGTGAGTGCGAGCGTAATGACATGGACTATGTTTCTGCACCGGTACGAGCGCGAGCATGAAGTGGTTAATCAATAATTAGACTAATCGATCTCAATATTTTTGTATGACTTAGTGTTACTCAATAAAATATCTTAAAAAAAAAAGAATTGTTTTTATGCCTTCCAATAAAACAACACATAGTTTGTTTTACTTTAGTGTCATATTCTGTAGATACACTTACCCCTATTTATATAATAAATTATTTAAATAAGACCTGTATTTACTTGTTCAGTAATTAATATAAAGTTTTGGCAGTAAAATAAAAAAAAAACTGGCAGTATCCAAAGTGTTTGTAGGAATGTGGTCAGTTATAAAATTAAAATGTGAGTAATATACTTAATACTGCCAGTAATAAATGGTCAATATTTAAATTAAATGATAAGTTTCTTAAAATAAATGGCCAGTTTTAGCTTGACAGATAGTGAGTAGACAGTTTAAATGCAAATCTATGACCAAGTGTATGAATTATTAGCACACCAAATGGAAATATAACCTAACTTATTATTAATTACCATTCTGTAATTATTTACTACCAATTTATTATTTTTCTACTGCCATTTTTTTTTACTGACATTTTTATGAATTCATTACTTACCTTTTCATACAATATTTATTGGGTATTAATTGAATACTGACAAAATAATTAGTTGCCTTTGAATTAATCTGAATTGAAGTGCATTGCCGGCTACAAAAGATTGTTTTTTTAATGAATTTCATTGTTACATGAAATGTCTAAAAAACTAAATAGACATAATTTGTGTATGATAGGTACCTACATAATTAAATGGCATTTGCATGTAATTAGATACAATTTAGAATCTTTTCCAATAACAAAATAAATGGTCTCCATAGCAACCAACTGCTGTTTATTTTTGACAGATCATTTTTATACTGTTCTCACCAACTGCTCATATATTTGAATGTACATTTGAACATAACATTGCATCATGTCTGAGAGAATTATTGCGGCAGATGACACATTGGTAAAATATGAGAATCCCGTACTGGTGACAAAACACCCAGAAAAAGCCGTGAGTTTAACATTATTATTTTTATCACTTAATTTTTTATTTATTTATAGTTCAAGTAAACCTTCACAACAAAACAACTATGTACCTCTGTCAACTGCCAGATCCTTGCACTAAGTGAACTCTAAGTTTCTTTAAATTATTTCTTAACATCTATGTTTTTCATGTAAACACATACAGGAGAATACCAACACACTGATGGAGAAATTTCATCTTTGAATTTTATAACACTTAACATTTTTAAGTATAGGTAAACATTGCATGTAGAGATTTGATCTACCAACATTGTTAGATTACAGCCCAGTATTCACGCATTATCCATTTTTTACGAAGGCTTATTTAAAATATAACTAGAATATTTCTCACAGTACAATAAATTATTAAATAAAAATCGATAGATTTTTTAATAGCCTCTAAAATTACAAGAGAGCATCAATATTCAATTTTACATTCATCATCAGCCTGTGTATGTCTATTGTTGACGGTAGACCTCCCGCATGAGTCTCCATCCTTTACAATCAACCATCATGGGACCACATATATCTTGCACATTGTCACTTGAGTGCACTTATTCGTTGGGTAGCCTCCACCACTTTAGTTGTTCTTCGGATATCCTCATTTCAGATTCTATCTTTTAGAGATACTTCTCTCATGGATCTCTCCATGGCACACTGGGTGACCTTTATTTTATAGTTAAGGCTTGCTGTTAGATTCCACGTCTCTGCCCCATAAGTTAATACTATAGTTTTTCATTAATCACAGAATAAATGTGCAAATGTTATCTTACCAAATTTGGAAATAAATGTTTCACAGGTAAAGCTTATTCTTTCACCACGACCTGCGACCTCTGGGGGAACACAACTGACTGCTGAGGCTAGAAGGGAAACTGAAGAGATCTTGAATGCCATTCTGCCTCCAAGGGAATGGACAGAGGAAGGACAAATATGGATTCAACAGGTATAACATTCTAACATGAAGAGAAATTAACCGAAGAATAATTGATTACAGCCACAATTTTAACATAACTCTCGTTTACTTAAAACACAACAAAATACAAGAATTTTGCATTAAAGCAAATACCGTGAGGCTGCGCCACGGCCAGGAGAGCAATTCAAAAGCAGGACAGACTCAACCTTGACCCACTACATGCTCTGTAGGCTTCAGATTGTTGGGCCAAGTGGGGAGTGGTACCTTATTCGACCGCTATGTCTTTGATTTGCGCTACCGGAAAACACATGATTCTTTCGTCAACCATACTGTCATCAGCGGAGCAACAGGGAACCGCATGGTTCTCTCGTTGGTCACCAATTGTTAAAGTGCGCTTCTTATTAGCTTTTGTGAACGAGATCCTGAAGTATGATGTCGATCGATGCAAAATAGCGATGACCTATATCAATATGTTTTATGATAATACATACAGGATACTACTGACTTAGGGTGAAATATAGATCTCATCTGTGGATTCTGTTTGGCATTGATGTGAATGACTAAGCACTGTACTCAGAGCCTTACTCTGCTATGTTGATTTATTAATTAATCGATTCACAGTAAATACGTAGTGTATACAGGATGACATTTGTTTACATTACTTAAAGGTTATGAATAGTTATATAAACTATAAAGTTTCTACTTTTAACAAAATAAGCAAGTATCTGAAAATATTTTTTAGTTTTCTTATTATGACTGTCTAGCATTTTTTAGGCTGGAAATATTTATTAATTAATAACTGGAAAGTACCTTTTTAATTTAGTAATAAACAATGAGCGCAAACTCTTTCGCTAGGCATGTCAGTACGTCACGTTCGATGGTGACATAATTTCATATATTTATATACATCCAAATGACCTTTATCTTATACGCATTAAACTGCACATATCAATTAATCATAGAAAATAAGTAAATACATATTTTTCTTGTCGAAAATGATGATAGATATTATATAGTCTTTTAAAAAGTTATTCGCTAAAGTATTTTCCTATAATGCGTTGATTCATTGTAATAGTAAAGAACTGTATATTCGTATGAGATTATTTGAGCAACGACAAAAGAAAAAGCACTTATGGAAATGCATATATATTTAAGTATTTATTTGTAGGTTTCTTCCACACCGGCCACTAGGCTAGACGTGGTGAACCTTCAGGAAACCTTGGACACCAAACTGCAGCAGCGACAAGCCAGGGAAACGGGAATTTGTCCAGTTCGCAGGCAACTTTACACACAGTGCTTTGACGAACTGATAAGACAGGTCCATATGATGACACTTTTGTTGAAATTTATGTAGTCTTTTCAAAATGCCTATTAACAATGCTTTCTTTGTGATTTTACAGAAATCTAATTCTTATTTTATATTTTAATATTAGACTATTTGCATCAAATTTTTAATTCATAATTTTATATAATAATTTTATATGTTTTGTTTTTCTTTTGCATTCAAGCTGCGTCTGTATTGATGCATATGTATATGTATGCCATCTGCATGAGTGGGTGTGTGTTTTTTTTAATGTACTTTTTAACATACAGGAAAATACTGAAAGATGGTGAGAGTGACTCTGTAGTCTCATCTGTGGATTCTATGACGCTTAATATGCTACATACAGCTAAGCGCTGCATGCATAATGTTGATCCTTCAACGTCATAGACTACATCCCGACATTCATGCATCATCCAATTAGTACAGGAATTCACTATGAATGGGTGGTGTTCACGGGACATCTTTCGTCCACATCCAATTTTGATTAATAGGCTATGCCTGGCATTTTACGGGTGAGGGATCAAATACATCAGATTTAACACCGACCAGGGTATTTTAGAGCTTAGAAATTGATTTAAGCACTTTTTTTAAATCTCCGCTGGGGATTGAACCCACGGCCTTCGATTTGATAAGAAAACGCTTTAACCACTGAGCTATACCCGCCAGCAAAAGGTGTGTGAGTGAGTGAATCCCATATGCAATCCCCCTGTCTCAGTCTGGAGAGAACATGATATATTAATATATCATTTATTGTTACATTATGTACCCGCCTGGGGTATTTTCTTTGGTTAAAAAAAACATATATTTCTCATGTGTTTACTTGGAACGATTATCACAATTAGAGATGTATCAATTTTGTCTTTTAAGAACGTTTAACACCAGAAGATCTTACATTTTTACAGTCTCTAATGATACATGCTATATTTTATGAATTGATGTATCGAACTACTGTAGTAGGATAACAAATATTCATACGTTCACTTTGTTTGGTATTACTTAGCATTAAGGTTTAAGACGACATCTTTAGTTTTCTGAACACCTCATTAAATTAAATTACTTTGTTTAGGTTACCATAAATTGCGCAGAGAGAGGTCTCTTGCTGTTGCGGGTGAGGGATGAACTGAAAATGACGATGGAGGCTTACGAGACTCTCTATTGCAGCTCCATTGCATTCGGAATGAGAAAAGCACTGCAGGTACGCTTAAGACATCTCACATAACTCTTTTTTTTTCTGTCAATTCAAGCCTTTTTAATTGTGCAATGTTGTTTATTTTTATTAACATTGTGGTTATTAACTGACAATACTAAGTGATTGTACATGTTTTAGACACTGTCAAGTCCATTCTAAGCAATGGCTTATGAGTTAGAGCTTAAGAATTAGCTTTTAGAATTAAGTCATTGCTTACGATGGATTCGATGGAGTTCGAAACATGTATAATCACTTAAAAATAAATGTGAAATAAAACCTAATATTTTTAATTTCTTAATTAATATAAAATTATGATCTTGTTTTTAATGTCATTTATTATTTTTTGTGTAGCAATATACATTTATAATAACAACGAAATTCGATACCACCGAGTGTTAAAATTATTCTCTTGATATTCTCAATATACTCGTTAGCTGAAAATTATAACTTCTCCTTCAAGTTGGTGTCAAATTAGTTTGTTTTTTCAATTGTTTTACCCGCTCATATATACAACCTGTAAATATGTGTGTACTAATGTAGGAACTAATTACTTGTAGATACCTATATAAGCCACTGCCGGGAGGCCGAAACATGTAAAATAAATGTGAATCAAAACTAAATATTTTTAATTTATGATTTTTTTAATTAAAATTAATTTAAAATTATAATTCAAATTAGTTTATCTATCAAAGTCAACAGCATGTCTGTTTTTTTCTCTACTTCAATTTTTTTTTTTTTTACATTTAGATCCCACTCATTTAGACTAAACCCGCATACAGGTCCTAAGGGGCCGGTTAGGCACGTGAGGCAGGATCACTAATGTGATGCTGTCGAAAGGTATTCGAGTTGCACAGCAGCGACTCTTCTTGTTACAGCATTCTCAATTGATTTTCTCATATTCTTTTGATTTAATCCTCAGTGTTTTCAACGATTTCCATGTTCGCCGGTCAATGTTTTTAATACACAGGTAAGATGATAAAGTAATTAGATTTTGCTGCCTGTGTTCACTCAAGTCTGAGCAAGGTAAAGAAGACCTCATTGAGCAAGTGGCTCGACTGGAGGGCGAGAGTTCTGGTCTGCAGCGCACGGGAGCTGAACTGCGGCAGAAGACGGAGCAGATGGAGCGTCGCGCGGCAGAACTGAGAGCTGCTGAAGAAAAGAGACATCAAGAGAAAATCAAGGCGCTGGAGAAGACAAACATGCAGCTTAAGGTGACGTATTAATATCCATATTGATCTGCAGTGCATGAAGAAGGGCTCGTTTATATGGAGAGGAGAGGCATCGCATCGTTTACAATAATACCTTGTGTTATTTATGTTTCAAAATTGATGTACTTATGATGCGTTTTTTATTGTTACAATTTTGACTCTCCGGCGCTCGGTATTGTGTCGAAATTGTTTTGTGAAATGGTATAGACAATCTAAGCTTACAAAACCAGTGTCCATATGCTCTAAATATGGAGCGGACATGGTTAAAAAGAAATGACAATACTTAAGCAATCTTGATAATACAAACGTTAATATTTGA
The DNA here is from genome assembly GCA_022606575.1 of Glossosoma conforme. Lineage (NCBI taxonomy): Eukaryota > Metazoa > Arthropoda > Insecta > Trichoptera > Glossosomatidae > Glossosoma > Glossosoma conforme. The sequence goes on along the minus strand of JAGTXR010000087.1, from coordinate 442,290 downwards.
TGGGCCTTTAGTGTCATTTATTGTTGTTGTTTTGTAAGCATTATTTTTTTATAAACAAATTAAATTAATCTTGAATCTTGTATCTTGTAACTTTTAAAAAGATCGAATAAAAAGAGTTGCATTGAATTAAATTGAATCGCTCTCTGAAGCTAAATCAAGGCAGCTTATTTCATCTCGAATTAGTTGTATCATTATTACAAATGAAGACAACTAAATTTATAATTTTGAATAAATTAAAAGGATTTTGATAACTTTAATGTGTTTTGATTGTTGTGACAAATAAGAAAGCCATGGATATTTTTCATCGCCTTTTCACTGACCAGATTTAAGTGCTGAGGACTATTATTTGAATTCTTACATTAAGGTTTTTTTTAATGTACTATATGATAATTTAAATATTTGTTTTTTTTCATTTAATTATTAGTGGATTTTCACAACCATTTAAAAATGTTGTATTTTATTATTTCAGGCTCAGTTGGAAGGTATCATCGCTCCCAAGAAGTGAGAGGCTAATGCTTTCATTAAAATAAAAAAAAATAATTTTCTTAAAAAAAGTAGTTATATTAAAATGACAGATTTAGAGAATTCAAAATGAAGGAATACTGAAATTTTAAATATAGTTATAGTCAGGTGCGGTTAATCTATAAAAGCACTGAATACAATATTTATCAACTTTTATTGATAATAGTATTTTTACACTGAATTTATTGATTAAATATACATTAACTTATTCTATTTTGGCTGTTTTAGAACATATTCCTCTAGCAAAGGAACTTATAAAAGACTGCTCATACTGACTTATAACACAATAATGTTAGGCCATTTTGTAATTTTTATAATCATACATTCCTGGTTTAGTAAAATAAATAAAGAAAGGGTTCTTTTAAAAATAATAAAAGGTTTTTTTTTATTTAAAATATATTATTTAATCCTGTTGATGTAATTTACTATTACCGATACATTAAAAACATAATTTTACATATTACATAAGTAGTTATACCAATATGTTATAAAATAATACATTCCATCTTTTTTACACATAAAATGAGAACAAGATAATATGCAAATAAGCTACCGTTTCTCTAGGAGTGAGCGCAAGTTTACTGTTTTATTGATTATGAATGAATAACAAATTTGATATAAGGAGTATTGTTTCCAAATAAAATGGCTGTTCAAAAGACAAATGAAGAGTAAAAAATTGCAATGCCATATTTTTTAATTCATTGACATTTGCTTTTTAAATTCCAGATTATTAAGCATTTTTAATGCACCATTTTATCAAAATTGTGTAAAATATGGGAGTTCATTTTTGTCCTAATTTTGAGTCGGTACTAAATTAATGAAACAGAGTTTATTTTCTTGAGTCCTCGAAAGTATCTGAGCAACTTATTAATATTCCTTAAATGATATTTAAGACGAACATAAGAAGCATATTATTCAAAACTTTAACATGAAATAAAGTAAAGATAAAATGTTGTTCAATATCAAAGTAGCATCTTTAAAAAAAAAACCTTCCGCACTCCCGGTCATATAATAAGATGTCACAATAAACCTAGCATTTATTATTAAAAAATAAATATAATGAATATGCTCCTAAATTATTTACCGAACATAAAAATAAATTTGTACACGCAGTATTGCATACAGAGACACACACCAGGCAAATAATCACCATAATATACAACTGTAATACAATCAAAACATGTGCAAGCTCATTGCTTGCTTACCCTCAGTTGCATCATTAAGAGTGTTTACTCAAAAACCATGAGTTTTAAATACAGGATGGCGCAAAATTAATCACCCAATCAGAAGATGTTACAATTTATGCAAATGGCATCGCACGTCAATCACATTTGACATTTATTAACTAGATATTTGCAGCTTATTCGAATACTTGACTCGAAGAGACTGGGACCACAGGAGACCCCATAGGGATTGAGAATATCGCGTCCGTGGCTGCCCATGTCACTGAGAACGAAGAAACATCAAGCAGACGACGGGTCAGGCAATTGGGCATCACCAGAAGGACTCTACAGCGAATTTTAGTGAAAGACTTTATACATTTTCACATACAAAGTGCAAACAGTGCATCAGTTAATGTCTGCTAACCGTCAGTCGCATGGATGATAACTTACGTCACCCTGAACAAATAATTACATAGAGAAATTCATTACCCGACTCCATCATTGTTTTAATTGATATTACAGTATACTTTTATACAGTGTCACGTGCCTGATCTATGTACAAGTCAATACATGAATCCTAAAATTACAACATAATAAGTTAATCCAATTTCAAATGACAGAATAAACTGTATATTTTTGTGGTCGAGGCATTCACAGCTAAATTCACACAAATCGTACAATAAACTTATCAATAATGACTCGTCTATATATAAAAACATTTTGAATAAGGTAAATGTAAAAGTATTACCTTGAATCAATTGATAGTCATTTTCCACATTACATTGATTAATAATTAATATACAACATTAAATTTCTCTTACACAAATTAAACATGTAATAAGTGATGCAGTTCTTCCAAAACAGAAGCCTGGCTTAATAAAAATATAATAAATTTGATGTTTTAGGTTGACATAAAATTAACGTTAACTAAAATTTAAAATAAAATACACACAGATAGCTGTGAATGCCGACCAAATGAAAGACAATAGACAAATAACAATACTGTCAAACAAGCAAATCATATTGATAAACTCCACAGAATGCATCAGCGATTCTTTAACTAAAGACCAGGACTGTCTGAAACTAATTACTTTCCAAATTAAAGTGTCTTTAAGGGTAATGGACAACAGTAATCGACTGATTACATAAAATGTTATAAAATGCTTACTGTATTGTTAATTATTTCATTTATAGATGAAGGCTTCCCAACACTTTTTTATAATTTACATTTTCTTTTATATATTTTATTGTTTAATATATTATCTATCATGATGTGCTCCAGGCTGCCTTTGTTGTAAGAACCGCTGATATATTATATTATTATAAATACTGAAAGTGATGCAAAAACCTAAAAAGAGTTTGCATTTCAAATAATTAAGTAATATTGGATTGAACAATCAATAAAATCCTTTGTAAAATACCAGTTATATATTATTTTGAACGTCTATAATTGCACGCGAATTGTAGACTTAAAAGTCAGACAAAACAAATGACAATAAGTAAAGAAAACAGCTAAATAATCATATTTTTAAAAATTACATAGAAAAATCTAAATAATAGTCTCATAACATAAACATTACGATAAAAATATTAAGTATATAAAAGAATAAATTAAACATAGATATATTAAATGAAGACTTGACAAACAAAAGGAATGAGAGAATGGAAGAGTTGCTTATGACCAAATTAACAAATGTAAATATTAAGCAAAAAGGGATCTGACCAAATATTATTGTTGTGTGGCTCTTTTAAGCCACGAAGACTAACATTCAAATGAATACTATTCAAAATAAAGTAAATTTTTTTAAAATCATTATTTGTAAATAATTAAAGAGCACTTTGTGTAATTACCAAAAAAATGGTATTTACCATAGTATTATTCGTCTATGGTGCGTGATCCCTTTTCACTTAGCGTTCTCAATTGCAGGTAAAAAAATAAAATTTCCTAAAGAGACAAGTTCAATGGTTCTCTTGTTGTGAACAAAGATAGTTCGCTATCTTCGGTCACGTCAAAATATATAAATTATTAAATGAAATATATAAACATTACGTTTATATGCAAGAATGTATTTGTCTAACTAGTTGTTTTTAAGGCCAAGAAAATCACCATTCGATGGAATCAATGCCAATATCATGTCAAGTTTGCGTTTCCACCGATTCCACAAAAAAGAAAGATTCCAGTAAAATGAAGAATTTGATAAATTTCACTGTTTTTTATGATTTTTTGAGCTAAAAAAAGTTATGTGAAATAGTTTGCGAATCTCTGGATATCAACAATTGTTTAATTCGTTTCCAACCCAACTGCTGCGTTACTGAATCAACCGATAGCCAAAAATCATTTATCCGATAATTTTGTAGTACATAAACATAAACCGACGCACACCAACCAACAACAGATCTCCGATAAACAAACTGTCACTCCTTATCACACCAATTATAATAATAATATATTGCGGCAACACCGCCGGTAAAAAAACGTATAAACGTTCAATAAATTATGTAATCGTAACTTAGTTCGTTATTTGACTCAGTTTTTTGCTTTCTTTGCGGAACGTTTTCGTTTTTTTCTTTTTCCGGCTGTCGAACCTGCACTGTCTGAGGGCGTGGTCGGCGTATCGGGGCTGGTGGCTTCTTCATCATTGTCTTCATCGTCTGAATTCGGCCTGTCTAAAGTTGTTCCGTTGCGCGTTTGAGAGCTTTCTACAGTGAAGGTCGTGTTGAGGTCGAGTCGTAAATTGTCTCTGTCGCAGGTCGTTGTGATGTGAACGGGCGGGCCGACTGATATGGAAGTGACTTGACCGGCTCTGCCATCCAGTAGTGGATTCACGACTTGAACGATGTCCGGCTGAAGGCTGTTGGGTTGGGAGCCGTCGGCGTGGAGTCCGTCCAACTCCGAGAGGCTGGTAGGAGCATCGTCACTGAGGGGACTTGTGGTCAGCTCCAGGGAAATGATCTTTTCTTGGGTCGTTTCAACCTAAGCATTTTAATAGTTTAGTATACAGTAAAGGCAAAATTCGTAATCCTTAAACCTTTAAACGCCCAGTGGTTTCCTTACGGGACCGCAGATTTACGTCGTTCAATGCCCTAAGGTCCCATACAGGAGTGCTTATGGTTCATTTCACAATCGGATTACATTACTTTGTAATAGTAGTATTAAACTAAGTTCATGGAAGAATCTATTGTGCAACGAAACATTACAAACATTACCCTGCTAGGGCATTGAACGACGCAAATGCGGTCTCGTATGGGACCACTGGGCATTTAAAGGTTAATGTCAAAAAAAAAACTTAAAATTTCCTTTCGTAGATTTATTTAAAAAATTTAAAAACCTATAACTAAATGTACATTAAATTTTAATAAGACTCCAATAAAAATAAATATATAAGTCAATTAAATAGAGTAATATTTTTTTTTTCGTTTTTTTTTGGTCTAATAAACGGTAAATAAACTGAAAGCTTTCAAAACTTTAACAAAATCTATGTTGATATGTATACATATAGCATATGTGTCCATGATTATGATAGTGACTTAAATCATGTTTCTTACATTCTGAGATATTTCAAGGTTTGTGTTTTAATGTCGATTAAAAACCGATGAAGCGACAACTTCATGTTGCATAAAATGTTATAACATTAGGGCTACCAACTGACAATACTTGGTGAAATTGTATATTTATAATTTTAAATTAATTTTAATTAAAAAATTAAAAAAATAACAAATCAAATATATTTAGTTTTGATTAAGGTTTATTTTTAATGATTACATGTTTCAGCCTCTCTGGAGACCATCTTCAATTATGGTTAAATTATAAACTGGCAGTGGCTTATATAGGTATGCACAAGTATTACTTCCAGTTTATAATTTAACCATTACTGAAGACGGTCTTCAGGGAGGCCGAAACATGTAATCATTAAAAAAAATGTGAATCAAAACTAAACATTTTTAATTTGTTAATTTTTAAATTAAAATTAATTTAAAATTATAAAATGCTATATTTAGATTTTTATGTTACATGAAGATTATTATTAGAACTGAAAATTAATTAATAACTTTTTTTTTTCAATTTCGAGACTACCTTCATAATTTTATGGGCACATATATAGTAAGAAGTTATGTTTCGTAACAGGTAAAAGTAGTCTGCAGTTTTCCTGAAATAAAATTGACATATTTGTGGTGACCACAACAATACACCTCAGTAGCTGTGCAGATTTTTACAGTGTGAATAAGGCTGAAATAATATGTATCGATAAATATACTATATATTGTACTATCATACAATTCAAAAATGTATAAATATTTGATCAGAAAAAATGCTAAATAAAAAAAAGTGTATTCAATTTGTGTGGAAGAGATTTGTGTCAAGTAGGAACATAATCATGCAGTTAAGTTCACAATTACCATATAAAGCCCGTAACCGAATTAAAAAATATTTATCTCATGCAATATCAATGACATATTCATGACACAAACATATTATAAATCTAAAAGTAAGTTCTTATAAATAAATATATGATAGTGATTTTGTTTACCATTTTCAGTTCACTAAATAATAAGTAATTAACACCTGAATGCGTAACGCAAATAATATAAAAAGTGAAATCTAAATACGTGTGATTGTAGGTATTTACAATATATATATGAGATGTTTATCCTATTCCGATATAACAAAAGTGAATTTCTACATCAAAAAAATAACTATAAATTTTACACACGTGCCACCCTATATAATATCATCTGTACAAATGACTAAGTAACTACAGGATAAATGGGAGAGGAAAGGGAATGATGAAAAGTCATTTAGTAAAACCATCTTTAATTGCAATTAAATCAATATGAAATTCAAATTTTTTATGAAAAACACATATTTGTGATGTTAAATATTTTTTTTTGATTATTTTAAAACCAATGTTTATATCACAACATTTATAAATACATTACTTTTTGTTTTGTAATTAAATGAGTTTATTTTTTAAGTGGTTTTACTGTTTGTATTTTGTACAAAATGAAAAAAATGGTGGGTACTTAGATGTTTCTTAACATACCGATATGTCAGTTGTAATCATTTTTGTCTTAGGCAGAAATGTCTCTTGGTAGGCGGGTAAAAGTCATGTTTTTCGTTGTCAAGTTGTCAGTCATCTATTGGAAGAGCACGTCAATAATATTGTCAGTCAGTGGTCAAAAAAAAAATTCAACGGTCGGTTAATTGGATTTATAAGTCGTTAAGTCGGTATATTACAAGCCTTTTATTTATTTTTCATGTTTATTTTATACAAATTTACTAAGAAGTCTATCACAGTTCATTTAACCTTCCAGAGGCGAGTGTTATTTTGATAACATACTAAATTTTAAGCTGTATTCCATCAACATGTAGTCTGACATGTATTTAAATTAAAAAAAAAAAGAAACACCATTAAGTACATATCTATGTTACTGTATATTGACGTTCGTCATTACAGGGTCACATATAGTAAAATTTGATGATGAAAAACAAGTAAATTGTCCATTTTGATGGTATTAATTTAATTGAAAATAAAATAAACTGCTAGGGTATTTGGCAGTTGCTTCCGTCTTTGCGGTTGCAAGATAACTGTGGTAGAGGCCCTTAGTAACTTAAATTAAGTGATAACTCTGATGTTCAGGTAGATGAAGGGCCAAAGTAGGGATAACTCCACAATAATCACTGTGACCATTTGGTCACACTCGTCCTTGGAAGGTTTATTGTAAAGTCATTTTGTAATAACTATTTTGGGATTCATTTTTTGATTACTTTGGTCTTAAAAATGTTTGCAAATATCAGTTACGTCTTCACCTTCTTCGATATCAAACAACATGGAAATATATATGGCAGTGTAATGGGAGATTTGTCAATAGACAGTCATTGGGAATGGAGTGGAAATTGTAGACATAAAAAGCACAAATTATAGTAATGTAACAGTAATAATATCGATAGGCACTATCATTAAATATGCCGTAATTAAAAAAAAAATGTTTCCAAAACCGTACGCAATTCACAATTCATTAATATCGCAGTCTATCCTGTTGAGTGCTTGTGTCCGTACCTCTTTTTCGATAATCTTTTGTATATACTCGACTGTTCGAACTTTGGTGTCGCCAGTGAGCGGGCAAACGTACTCCTCCGTTTTAGATGTTATCTTCTCGTCTAAGAGTTTCTCTTTCTCCTTGATGGCAAGGATGGGTCCTGGTTTGGTGCGAATGGCAATGCGAGGCAGTTTCCACGGCTATAAACATAACAGCCGCACCCCGCGAGAGGTGACAAGCGGGTTCAAAAAACTCACGTCGTCAAATCTTTTGCAAGAATCATTGAAACATTCACAACACAATACGAGCATCTTCACACGTTGGTTTGAGCATAACCAATACCGTAAAAGATATTCATTAAAAACAGAAAGATACCATCATATTACCCAAACCTATACATGTTAGACGAATAATTACTTATATAAATAACTTTGTAAGTTTTCACAGCAAGATTAGGAGTTGTGGTTTTTGGGTTGAGGCGTGCGTGCCGAATTTTTTCTGACCAATATTTCGACCACTGATTTGATGAATCATTACAAAATCGTCAACCCTGGAAATGACCTTTTTAATAGCGTTCGAAATATTACTCGGAAGAAGTTTGGCACACACGGCTCAACACAAAAGCCTCAAATCCAAATACTTATATTTTAACTGCACTACAGTCTCGAGTTTTAAATGTGATACTTTCTAATGCTTTAATCCATTATCTGCTAAGAAAATTTATTGACATAAATATTTATAAATTTGTCAATTAAACTGAGTATTATTGTTTAATTCACTTAATTTATTTTTAAATGTACCAATTGTTTTTGTTTTTTATTAAATCGATAAGTATTTAATACCTTGATTTAATGTAGATCACACTGAGCACTGTATCACTCTCTGGAAGACTGCAGTTTCACCATCAATGAAGACTTCAAAGAAGAGTTCCAATGTGTATATTTAAACATTGGATTCATTAATGGAGAAACTGCAGTCTTCCAGCAAGTGAAATAGTGTTCAGTGTGATCCACATTAAAACAAGGTATAAAATACTCTTCCATTTAATATTGAAATGGGTTTTAAAGTGAATGCTATAAATATACAAAACATTAGCACTTAAAGATAATTTTTTAACCACAAAAATAAAATATGTCAGTCAAATTCTATCATCAGATATAGGATTTAGGAAGAAAACATTTTTAAATCATAAATTTAAAAAAAAAAGAAAAAAAACAATTATACTCGAGACCACTGAGCAGTGAAATTACTCAATTACCCATGTTAATTATATTGGTATAATTGATACATAAATGTGTTATAAATTATTGTACTGTCTCTAATTGTTATACTTAAATTGATACAACATTAATCATACACAGAATTATTTATAAGTATTGCCAGTAATATTAGAAATAATTATGTTTTTGTATAAATATATTTTTTAATTTGGCATACATAACTTACAATATCATATTCCGCTTGTCATTGTAGACCATGACCATGACTTCAGTTGCGATTATTTCTCAAGGCTTCGGGAGTTTTGAAAAAAATAAATTTAAACCTTTTAGAATAAACATTATTTAATGCTTTTAATATTTAGTTTACTTATGAAGTAGCAATTTTAATTGTGAATGTTTTGTTATTTTGCATTGCAGTTGGTTTAAAATATTAACATTTTAAGGAGTTAAAAATGATTGCTTGGATTATTGTAGTATTATTAAAATAAATAATATCCTGTGTTTTTTAGGTGCATGAGAAGTTTTGATGGTTGTTGTTTATGGTTTGACAGTTGAGAATGTCATATTGTGTTGACATTTCTCTTTAGTAAGGTTTGGCAATTCATCATGAATCGTTTAACGCCAAAACAACGCTTCCAAATTGTACAAATTATAAACTTGTCATGGTAAGCAGATATTGAAGCAGGCATAATAAATGTTATTGTTTAAATATTGTATCATTTTAGTACTATTTAGTAACTTAAAAATATAGTTTAAAAAATATTAATTATGAATATAACTATTTTCCATAATATGATGTTAAATATTCCTATTTTTATGAAAATCTTTAAAAAAAATAGCAAGCACCACAGGCCCTGTGACATACACAATGTTATGACATGATATCTGAGACACTTTTTATCAAAGATAAACAAATCCAGTTTTCATCTATCCCATTATTGAATAAATGTTTGTGAAATTAAATTTAAAATAAATAGATTAAAAATAAGATGAACTATATATTTTATGATACTGTGTAACTGGATATGTTTAAATTTACTATAGAACCTTTAAAAGGCAGCAGATCATAAACAAGGACTTTGCAATTTAAAAATAAGTATATGCTCGTATATTTTTTTTTGATAATGGTTCCCATTTATATTATTCATATAAATGGTGAATGTAAAAACAACCTGGATTCAATAAATATATTAAAAGTTATTATAGTGTAATTGGGGCTACATATGCCATTACTTAAGATTGATATAATCCCCCATTACAGGTATAATAGTGTTCCTTAACATGTTCCACGTTGGTCACCAGTGACCTACATTTTTTTATCTTCGAACAAACAGTCCCTGTACACCATCGTTTACATTTCAATGGAATTTTAACATTGAATGTGACCTATATGGCGCCTCTGAGTCGAATGCATTAAAAACATTACGTGGCGTTTAAACGTGTTAAAGCTATGTAAAGATCACTTTTCATGGGATAAAATTTGCAAGTGGCATACGGTGTTACGACCTATCGTTCCCAGACAATTCGTTCAACGACTCATCGGTAACGACGTGAAGCGCGTCGCACGTCTGGGGTATGGGACATTTTGTGCATGGGACAACTGGTGCACTGGATATCTCACTAACCTAATCTAAGTTATTTCATCAACGAGACCTATAGATATCTGGACTCTACGATCACTGGACAAGTTCATAGGTTTAGTTAGGTTAGCGAGACTTCCAGTGCACAGTTGTCCCTTGCACGTCATTACAAATTGTCTGGGAACTAAATCCATTGGAACCGTGGCATATAATAAAATATGCTGAAGAAAATTAAAAATATATGAACATATTTGCAAGTCATAGTTTATGATTTCCGCCTTTTTAACATATGTAATGTTATATTAGCATGTTAAGCTATAACAGAACAATGGTACAAAAACCTTTATGAGAACAAAAGTATGGATAGAATAGAAGGCATTATGGATTATTAATTTGGAAAAAAACTATTTTTTATGAACTTCAAGTGCTATAACCTCTAAATTAAAACCAATAGTTTTATACGTCTACTGTTAAAGCATGTCTAACCACTTTAATTGATGGCTTAACTAGCTAATAACAACTAGATTATACGACTAAAGAAGATTACTTTGTCTCTAGGAGAGTAATCGGTTAATGACAAATTGTTATGATTGATATGATGCGTGTTGATCGTTGCAATATTAAAATGTTATTAATAATGAGAAACACATGTTATCGAGGCTAATGTATTAATTAGGAGACTTAATGTGTGTAACGATACTGTAAAATTTATAAATTTGCATACTTATTTTATCAACGAACTATCCATACTTACAAATTTGATTCGAAACATAAGGAAATATTTTACATCATTATTAACCACTGCTCTATGAAAACACTTTTGTGATACTTGATAGTAAGCCGGAAATAAATGTCATTTTTCCTGGAGCATTACTTTAAAATGAGTTTGCCAAAGATTGCCCCTAAGTTAGCACGTCGTGGTTGGTACCACTTTGAAGCTCTGTGTGTACTTTTTCCATTTCAACATCATTTTTATTTTGCTGTTGTAGAAAAATGGAGAAGCCTGAGATTAAAAAAACACATGCGCATTTTATGCGGTTTTTATTTGATAAAGGACACACAGAAATTCAAAATGATACCAACAACGACTGCTAACTTAACAGCAACTGTTGACAAAATTATTTTTAAGTGACGCGCCAGAAAAAATGACATTTCTTTCCATTTCACCTAATATTAAGTAATTAGGGATGACATAAGCTTTATGCATTAGTAAGTAATTAGACGCTTAAAAATATATTTAATAAAAATAAAACAGCTGTTTAGGTTATCAGTTAACGTGTCAATAAGCTTAAATGTTACTCTATCCAGCTATTCAGTATTAAATCCTAAAAGGATATGAAAGTTAGTGTTGTTCTTAGTAAAATAAGTATGCAGGATGATCCAATGTTTAGAAGTAAATTGGCAGTTTGTGAAGGTATGACACCCGGGTTCAGTGCTGATGAAAGCTAAGCTTTGGGAAGCAAATAGTAAACCTGTAACACGGGGGTGTGAATTCAAAGTAAGATAATGTAGCTTAAAAAGTAAAATCGAAAAATATTAAAAAAATTCAAAGTATTTATATTCAATTGTAAAAAAATATTATTCAATGTAAAATTATTTATTAAATGTCCAATTTGACATGAGTATGGACTATTTAGAAAGCCCGGTTGGCTTAAACATAGGTCGGTCTTGCACTTACACTTACACTTACCTCAGATTGATGACTCAGATCGGCGAGCATTTGGTTCTTGCCGACTACTTCATCCATAGTCTTCATAACCATCTGTGATTGAATAGCATCCTGGAAATAATTAGGCAAAAATTTAAATCACAACTAATAAAAAAAGTTAAATATTTATTTATTTCACATCACTAAATATTGTCCATTTCTAAAAAATTATGTTTCTCAACATTTTTTTTATCAATTGACTTGGCAGCTCCTTTTTACAGAAAAATATGATATTTTAAAATACAATCCTTAAAATGACTTTAAAATTTTAGTTTCGTTTTTGTTTTTATTCCTCAAATTTTGTAAATTAACCAATTGAAGCATTTCTCAGTAAAAGCCCTAAATAATCCACATTAAAGAAGCAAATACAAATCTTAGAAAATATATATACAATGCTTTATTAACAACATGTCTATGTTATTGTATGGATACGATTCCCTGGATGTAGTAAAATTTGGTGATGAAACCAAATGAATTCTCCATTTTGATAAAAATAATTAAACCGAACATAAAATAAATCGCAATATTTGGTAGTATTTTCATTTCTGTGGATGCAGGATAACTGTGTAGAGCCTATTTAACTGAAAAATCGATTGATAGCTACGATGTTCAGGTAGAAAAAGAACCAAAGTAGAGGTAAGTACACAATAGTTATCACTGTGACTATCTACAAGAAGAGCCACGGCTGTGTGACTGTGGAGACCTGCTGACCGCCTGACACCTAACATCCTGCCCCATGTGCCTGACTCACTTCACATCAAGTCCTAATGCTGAGCAGCACATGGGCCAACCATGTTGCCAGATATTGGGCATAAACAATTTGACGTCGCCGACACAAAGAAGAAGTCTGTGACCATATGATCACGCTATTCGTTGGAGGGTTAAGTGTCATAAATGTGGATGTAAGTATATGTTTACCTGCTCGAGACTGCGCAGTCTTGCTTGCCTCCATGCTGCGCGGCGCTGCGCCCTCTCTGCCCGAGCTTCTTCAGCGCTGCTGTGAGTTGGGGCCGTCACTCCATCTCTTTCTTGCCTTCTCCGCTCAGCCTTGGCTGATGGAGCGAGAGCGGCGGTGCCACTTGTCCATCTGCTAAAACAAATATTCTTGATCAGCAGTTCCTAAATAAGAACATTCCCTTCCAGAGGCAAAGTTAACCATTCTAAAGAATAGTGAATTGGGTGTTTTTTTAAATTTGATTTTTTTCCCTAATAATTTAGATCTCACTTGTGCTTCTCCGTGGTCGTCTCCTCATCCGAGTCGTCGCTGTGTCCAGGTTGCTGGTCCATGGCCCAGCTTGCCAGCTCTGCACGAGAAAGGGACGCCATTTTCTTTTCTTCATCAGCTTTCATGCGCTCAACCTCATCGGCTGACAGAAAGCTGAAAACTTTTTCTGGAATAAAACATTGAAAATATTTTTTAATGAATCTGCATGTTGATTAATGCCAATTCTAATCGAAGCTTTATCGCCTATTATCAATATCATTTCCATGTCCGCTCTCTTAACTGGAGCATATGGACATCACGAGCTGCCGCCATAAAGCTGTGTTAATCGCCCTTTTAAAAAAAAAAATACTTAAAAAAAATGTATAGTTGCATGTGGCACCCTGCGAATTACACACAAGCTTAGATTTATGCATCTGATAAAAAGTCATGAACATAGGAGCCTGTTCTATGCAGGCTTTGTTAACCGTATGCGTAACTCTGATGATATCCTTGATGTGTAATAATAGCAAGGGACCGTCAGAACTAAGCAGCAGTTCAGAAAGTCTTCCCGAGAAATGGCTGAAACAACCAGACGACAATACAGAACACGTCTTCTGTTCTCATGGATGATGCACTCCAACAAAAAATGTCTAACAATCTGTTGTATGCTTGGATTACACAGACAAGCATCACACGAAGATGTTAACTGCCTTAGCCTCGCCTCATCCCATGTCAGTTTCGCCGAGTACATCCTATAATTAGCTCCCAACGACCTTCCAGGACGGCGCAAGTCTGGGGGCTTGAAGAAAAGGCAATTGCAGTTAACCTTTAAACGCCCAGTGGTTTTCTTACGGGACTTTCTTAGTCCCATACAGGAGTGCTTATGGTTCAATATTTTCAATGTTTTGAGCATTCACTTTGAGATCCATAATAATTATAATATTTATTTATTTATTTACCTTGTTTTCACATGGATCACGTAACAAAAAGTTCTCTATTAGGAGACTGCAGTTTCGACTAACTCGTAGTCTTTCTCAATCCTTCTCTAGTTAAGAGATAACTGCAGGGGGTGGGGGTGTGTCTAACATGAGGTAGGTAGTGTTGCAGGATGAAGATAAATACATAAGTGGTTGGTATCAATTTATTTTTATTTTTTATTTTTAATATTATTCAAAAATTGGTGAATTAATTAAGGTATTTAGTTGGTTATTAATTATTTCTTCTTTCTTATTCTTTATAAATTTCTAAGTATTCTAAATTATTTAATTTAAGTTTATTTCTACATGTAATATGTTTAATACTTTCTAAGTTCTGTTCTTTAATTCTAATATTAAAATTTCTTGACGTTCTACCAATATAAGATTACAATCTTGGCATTAGTTTATTATCTGTATAAAACGCTGGCTTTACTCCACCTTTAATATTTTCTTTAGGATACAAGTATTTATATGTTATGTTTTGAATTATTCAAGATACTGTCTATTAACTGGTTACCAGTTAATAGACAGTATCTTGAATAAAACGTCAAACATAACATATAAATACTTGTATCCTAAAGAAAATATTAAAGACGATAGAATGTGGAGACGAATTCTACACGTTAATAACTTTACCCTAAAATAATTAAATTACTCCCAAATGAGATAAAGCCAGCGTTTTATACAGATAATAAACTAGGATACCACCTTATAAATAATAAAGATACTAATGATAAACGCAATAATTCTGAATATATAAATTAAATTGCCAAGATTGTGAATCTTTTTATATTGGTAGAACATCAAGAAATTTTAATATTAGAATTAAAGAACATTTAAGGTGCCTAATTTTTCTGAATTTGCAAACCACCTTATAGAAAATAATCATTCGTACAACTTAGAAAAGTATTAAACATATTACATGTAGAAAATAAAACCGTTAAATTAAATAATTTAGAATACTTAGAAATTTATAAAGCCATTAATAAGAAAGAAGAAATAATTAATAACCAACTAAATACCTTAATTAATTCACCAATTTTAAAATTGTTTCCGTTAAATAAATAAATAAGTATAAAATTATATACACGACATATAAGAATAATATTAAAAATAAAAATAAAAATAAATTGATACCTAAACCACTTTTATGTATTTATCTCTTCCTTCATCCTTGCAACACTACCTACCTCCCTCTCCTTTCATGTTAGACACACCCCACCCCCTCCCTACAAAAATGTGTTACACCACTTACAAGTACAACGCAGCTCAGTTATCTCTTAACTAGAGAAGGATTGAGAAAGACTACGAGTTAGTCGAAACTGCAGTCTCCTAATAGAGAACTTTTGTTACGTGATCCATGTGAAAACAAGGTAAATAAATAAATAAATATTTATAGCTTATGGTTCATTTCACAATCGGATTGCATTAATTTGTAATAATAGTATTAAAGTAAGTGCATGGAAGAATCTATTGTGCGACGAAACATTAAAAACATTGGCCTGCTAGGGCATTGAACGACGCAAATTTGCGGTCCCGTATGGGACCACTGGGCATTTAAAGGTTAATATTCTCGTGCAGCATCCGTAGTACATGTCCCAGCCAGGTCCACCTTCGTCTCTTGACCGACAGCACCATGACATCTTGTCCGCTTTAATACCTCATCATTCCTCACAAAGACAAGCAATCGTACTGCCAGTATTCTACGCAGAAATCTGTTTTCAAAACTCAACAAACAGTAATAGAAATCATCATCAGCCTGTGTCCGTCCACTGTTGAACATAGGCTTCCCGCTTGAATCTCCATCCTCTTTGATCCTCCGCCTCCCGCATCCATATATACACATTATAGAGATATAAAATTATTTTTACCTGGTTTTGGAGATGGCTTATGACTCTCCTCCATGGCATTTTCAAAGAACTTCTTTTTGTCGCTAACGGAAGCTTTTACCAAATTTGCACTGTGCGGTGGAGTCACCTGTTCAAACAACAACAAATTATTATATTCGTAAATCACACTCGGGTTATAATTACAAACATGTAATGTATCATTTTGATGAGGGCGAGATAAGAAATAATAACTACAACAATGATCCAATATTAAAATGCAATATGAAAATCAAATAATTAAATTAAAAGCTCAAAATATTAATACAGGCAGAAAATAATTTGAGAAAACCATTTTAATTACTCTGTAATTACCAAACTCAAATTGTAAACATGCAAATAAAAAGTAGTAAAGCAAAAAGTTCTAAATAAAATAAGTATAAGAAACTCAATATTTAAAGTTAAATTAATAAAAATCATAACCTTTGTGGACTGTGATATGATCGTTTTACTGTTCTACGCAGACTGATCCATTATAAAATCTTAACATAATAGCTATATATTTATGTAATACGAATATACTTAGAAAATTAATGCCAATCGATATATTAGTGTCATGTTAATCGTTGCTTGATAGAACAATTTTTTGACGAAGCTCAAGAAATGTCATATTATTCATTCCACTCAGTTTTGTTTTCGACTGTCTGACATGGCAACAATTATTTAAAAAATAACTACGATGGCAACATCTTAGTGATGTTTTATGTGTTAATTATAAATTAAAATATTATTATATGTTGGTTAACCCCTCCCCCCTTACTGAGCTAAAACCATCACATGAAAATTAATGATACTAATTTAATTATGAAAAATAAAGAGTTTACTTTTATGACACTCATCTATTATTTCACTGCAAGCATATGTTGTTGAAATTTTAAATGAAGAATAAAATTATTTGAATATTTAGATATGCTTTTAGCTTTTATTATATAATCGATCAGTCTACTAGAGGCAGTATTCGTATTGACCAACAAACTAATATCATACCTTGCCGATATCAAAGACTCTCTTGATATCGACAGCTCCGCTTTCCGCGGGCGCACTGTCGCCATAGAAACTACTAGAGGAAGACACAGCCTTGTGTTGGGATGAGAGAGTTCGAGTCACGAGGGGCTCGTTGGGCTTCAGAGAGGTTGACTGGGCAAACATGGAATGTCTGAACGGACTCGGGGTCACATTACCAAAGTGAACTCTTTTATCAGCGGAGCGGTCTGACCGGGGAGAGACTTGATCGGGATTCGGAACACGTCCGGGTGCAAAGCTAAAGGGTTGTTGCGGCGATTCGCTGCTAAGCCTCCCCGGTGACATTCTCATTTGTTCTACATTGCTCTGAGAATACATTCTATCTTTAGAAAGCTGCGGTGATATTTGGTTTATCGTAAGCGGTGCTGAATTTTCCCTGACGATGTAAGGATTGTAAGTGCCTGACACCGTGGACATAGGCATAAAAGTTCTATTCGTTACGGGAAAAGAAGCGGATTGACTCATGTATGCATGATACTTGTTGGGATCTACAAAATGGTAGAAGCCTTCCGGAGTCATGTTCATGTTTGAATAGACGGGCGTGTAAACCGGATGAGTGGTTTCAAAATGCGTAGCGCCGCCTGTCAAGTCCGGGTGAAGACTGCAGGGCACATTAGGAATGTGAGAAATGGACGGCAGAGTCGACAAATGAACTTGAATCAATTCAGGGGTTTGCTGTTCTGTTGAACTTGCAACACTCGTTCGCTGAGATGCAAATTGCCGTTCAGATTGAACGGAAGATGCGACTGACGTTTCTGGAGTGCTGTGAATACTCGATCGAGTTGTCGTTTGAATTGATTGTGTTATCACATCTGAAGGTTGCATTTCAAACACTTCATCGACAATTTCTTTTGCTGGGTAAAGCGGCGGAGGTATAGAAGCGGGGTCCACCCCTTCGTAAAGTGACGTCTTGGGAGGTAAAGTGCCAAAGTTAACGGGGGGCGGTGGTGATTCTCCATCCGAATAACTGTTTTTAGTCGCACGGATGAAGGGATTCTCTCTAAAGTATTCCTCTTCAGGATTAGACTGGGCAGGGGATGTGGGCGTGAGTTCCACTTGAAACTCTTGCGTTTTGAAAAGCGGAGGCGGTGGAAGAATTATATCTGAATCTGTTATAAATATGTCGGACTGTTCCGTTATAAAGGTGGACTGTGCTTTAAGTATGCCGACGGGGATATCGGATTGGTCGATATTTACAGTCGATAATTCTCGGGACGTATCGCGGCATGCATTGTTAGTAAGAGTGCGCTGGTCGGTGCTAAGAAGTATACTCGACAGAGCTTCATGCAGAATGGGATCTTTGGTGCGGGCTGAAGGGGTTCGGGACGGTTGAGAAGCCGGTTCGAGATCGGCCTGTCGTATCGGCAGACTATCAAAACTGACTTTCTTAATGACAGGTTTCTTTTGGACTACGGGGGGCAAAGGGGCATCAAACAATCTATTTGTGTCTTCTTCGTCGACGCACGTTCCGTTAGAAATGGTTCTCGGAGACGGCGTTCGCAAGAAGTTATCTCGGACGGAGTATCGCGTGGACGGTTGCGGGTCCTGATAGTTATATCCGCCACCGATGAAGGTGGTTTTGGGGGACGCAGGAGTTTTTAGGGATCCGGTATCTGCGGGGAGGGAAGTGGGAGGTTTGGCCTTGGGCAGAGTGGAAGCTGCAGCAGAAGATGTTAGCGATGGCTGCGCTGGCGAGCTTAGCACAGCCGGCTGTTCCCGGGAAAACAACATATCAATCCAAAATAAATGTTACAGTTAACAAACCTTAATATTATAAAATGTAGTGTTATCTTGAAGAAAAATATGTTAGGTCATTTGTAAATACATCTGTTAATGTGTAATAAAGACTGTCGCTTCAATCACCAAGTATGCATGCGTCCCTTACTGTTGCAAGATGTTTAATGTTACAGCTAATTACATGTTGAATCACTAGCTTTGTCTTTTAATTATTAAAAGCTGTCTAAGCATAAATTTGCTTCAATATCAGAATTATTCTAAGTGCAATCTATAATGAATTAGCTTGATTGCCATCTGTTGTCGAAACTAATAAGCTGAAATTTTCAGAAGCGTGATCTTTTAACAAATGCTAATGAATTTCAAAAGTAAAATGGTGAGTAACAGAAATGTTAAGGGGTTTAAATGGAATGATAATTAAAAGTATCCGGTCGAATTATATCATATGTTTTTAAGGTTTTATTTTATAGTTTTGAAATCTCGAGGATAATTAATCATTTACATGAGGCTTTACAGATCTATACAAAATTAA
This sequence comes from Glossosoma conforme, assembly GCA_022606575.1. Lineage (NCBI taxonomy): Eukaryota > Metazoa > Arthropoda > Insecta > Trichoptera > Glossosomatidae > Glossosoma > Glossosoma conforme. The sequence goes on along the minus strand of JAGTXR010000087.1, from coordinate 422,702 downwards.
TTTACATGTAAATAAAGACGCTTTTACAATGTTTTTTTTTACAAACAATCGTTACAAAATCTCTTATGTCAATAACATTAATTCTTACATATTACAACAATCCCTCTGTTATATTATAGTAAATATGTTCAGCAATTCCATATTAATATGAATACAAACAAAAAACTTTCTCTATATTATATATGAATGGTAATAAAATAGTTAAAAATATAATAAAATTACTAGGAAAAACTATCAATATTGGTCCAATAGAACATAAAATCATAAAGCTAAATTAATATTGGATAGGAAACAATCTAGACTTATAATTATCTACTATATAAATAAACACAAGAAGATAGAAAAAATATTAAATTATGTGGTATTTTTTAAAAGATATATATTCTAGAAATACTTGAATTACTATGTATAACAATGAATAATAACTTAGTAATGGTGTTTTACAATTCGCAGAAGGTTTATTTAACCCATATGTAAGAGCGAAAAATGTGTTAATATAATTTTACTATTTAATCAAGAAAACAACAAAAACATGGTTCCGCCGCATTTCCTTCCCAGACAATTCGTTCAACGACTCATCGGTAACGACGTGGTGCGCCCTGCACATCTGGTGCACGGGACCACTGGTGCACTGGATGTCTCGCTAACCTAACCTAACCGAAATTATTTCATCAACGAGATCTATGGATCTCTGGACTCTACGATAACTGGAAAAATCCTTAGGTTACATTAGAATGGGTTAGATTAAAAAGACATCCAGTGCATCGGTTGTCCCGTGCACTAGACATCCAATGCGCCTCACATCCTTACCGATGAGTTGTTGAACGAATGGTGTGGGAACGATAGATTGTAACACCCAAAAATATTGAACCTTTATACAACGTATATAAATATACCAAGCGTACTGTACTCATAATAAGTAGTAACAGGTCTTTACTTTTCCACCAGATTCTAACTAAATTTCACATGACACATTTTTTTAACATGAAAAGATTAATAAAGCATTATTTATTGATTAGGAGACACAAATAGTAAAATATAAATTAAAAAGTAATCAAAATGTATTATTGTGACACGAATTAATCCATCAATATAATATTACAGTATAGCATATATTTTTTAAGCATTATAAACATCTAGATGACAGAAAATTCAGTAAGATAAAAATAGATTTACATTTTCAATGCAAAAGATTACATATAAATTATTTGACTATATTTATAAATGTTACAAATTATAAATATTTAAAAAATGATCCCACATTTTCATTGTAATTAAATATTGTTGTTTATAATGATTGAAAAATCATTTTTTTATTTTGAAAAAAAATAGTAATTATTTATTTAAAAACTCTACAAAACAATAATATTATGATTTTAAGAAAGTATATTTTTATTATTATGTTAGTTTGAAATTGTGCCTTAGCATTTTTTTTACAACTTTAAGTAGGGTTACAATTAACTATGTATAATTTTTTAAATGCCATTACATACTCTGTAAATTTAGGTATTTACAACTGAATATATAACTCCATGAAAAATTTAGAAATCTCCATTACATTTGAAAACAAAAATACTAATTTCAAATGAAATATACAATGGTTGGTTTGGTATGAATAATTTCAGGATACAGATAATTTTTCGAATTGAAATAACTAAACGATCACATTGATTTATTTACCCGTCATTAGGAAGAGTCTTGTATTGCCACATCTCTAGCCCCACTGGCAAGCAACATAGCTCTTCATTTCAGTCTTTTAATTTACAATACGCCGATCAATAAATAAACCATGGGAGAAAATAATAGATCCTAAGATTGGTTACATACGCAATAAAGATTTGAAAAGTAATAAATGTACCCTGCTTAATTTTACTAATACATAAGTTTACAGAAAATATTTTTATAACTTTAAAGTGATATAACACAAAGATAGAAAGATCGAAAGGCAAGAGTCTATTGTTCTATTGACAAATATTTTACTGAAAAACAATTGAAGCATTTCAAATTGACTGTTCAACCATATCGCCTCGGATATTGATATATTTGTAATGTTTCTGTAAGGGGAAAAAAAAAAAAAAAAAAATGAATATTCCACGCAACGGAGGCCAAGTTCAGATACGAACTCCATGAATTTGTTTGCAGGAGCAATTTGTTTGAGTCATCTATTTAATGAGCATTGGAACTTTCTTGTTGTTTGCTTGTCTTTATTTTTTTCTATTTATTTAGTACTTAATCATAAGTACCTATATTAATATTTTTGTATTATCTTATTTCAGGATCGTATTAAATAAAATTTATAATGTTTCTAAAAGAAATAAATAAAAATGGATTTAGTATTGACTGTAAGACATTATCAGTAAAATTAAACATTAATACATTTCATGTTAATTTTAATAAGCATAATAAAAACCAATCAATAATTAAAATGTAAAAGGTCTGATGGCTGAACTGCCTCAAGACATTAACTCATCACAAAATCGTCAACCCCGAAGAAGACCCCTGCAATGGCGGTTGAAATATTGTATCTAAACAATTCGCTACACACGGCTAAACCAAAAAACCGCAATACCAAATCTGGCCGTGAAAACCAAAGAAGTTATTTGAAATACAAAAGTTTATCTACATCTTACCCTTTTTAATCACGAGATACAATGTTAACAACATTGATTTTTTTATATAATTTAAACATTAGAAATATCAAATGAAAGACCAAATCAAATAAATGGTTATAAATAATATTAAAAAAAAAAACAAATTGATTAGAATATTTTATACAACATCAATGACACAGTATCTTGAATGATGGTGTACTCGTAATCAGTCACATTACAATAGGTAGGTATACAACTTTCATATATCTTATACATCATTTATATATAAGTAAGTATTTTCATCATAATTATTTATGTGAAAAAAAAAAGAATTTAATTCTGCATTTTTTTTAAAAACAGCTATTTAAGATTACGAATGTAATATTGATAAATACACTTTGAAAGTACTTAAGGGGGAATATATGATATGACAGATGTTTTGTGATATTTATAAAAATTACATAATAATTATGTAAATTGGAGGCTTATTATATGGGAGCACCACGGATAATAATATGTATTAACAATATAAATATGTGTAATTTTATGTACAGTTTATTTATATATAATATTTCGAAAAGATTTTGTATATTTATATAAATATACGTAATTAAAGAACATCTATGATGATATAACTAACAATTCTATTTATTCAAATGCGGAATATAGTAACACTACATATTGTTTCCAAAAGATAGTTTAATCACAGATTTACAATATTCAATACTGACATTAAAGTTATTACAAAACAAACAATATCTAAAGCGATGTATGACAGTGAATTGTTTTAAAATGGAAATTGTTTAAATTAAAAACAAAATATTTGTGTAAAATTAAATTAAAAACTAGTTCAAATGTATATATATTTAAAAAAATATAATGTTGTCGTATTCTAATTCAGATTCAAATCCTGCGCAGAACATTTTTATTTTTTACTTGAATTAATCAGAAAGAGTTTTTTTTAACCTTTAAACGCCCAGTGGCTTCCTTACGGGATCGCAGATTTGCGTCGTTCAATGTCTTACGGTCCCATACAGGAGTGCCTATGGTTAATTTCTCAATCGGATTACATTAATTTGTAATAATAGTATTAAAGTAAATTCATGGAAGAGTCAATTGTGCAATGAAACATTACAAACATTGGCCTGCTAGGGCATTGAACGACGCAAATCTACGGTTCCGTACGGGACCACTGGGCGGATAAAGGTTAATTATTTGTTCAATTTAAAATAACTTCAAATTAAAGTAATTGTTTTTTGTATGCTATGGGATAAGAATCAAATGAACTTCATAGATGTACTTTTTATATAAACATATTTACTAAATAAACTGTTATGCATAAATTTTTCACTACAATAATGTATGTTACTAAAGCTAGAAATTTGAATAGTAAATGTATGTTTTCTTTAATACTAAAGGTCATATTACTCAGTCAAGTATGTCAGAGATTTAAAGAGAAGAAATCTTAAAAGAACAAAAAGAATCTTCTACATAAAAAAAATACGTATTATATAAAAAAAAATACGGTGTTTCAATCTAATGTAGTATAAAAGGTGATATTGATATTTTTTTATAATTTCATAGAAAATTATTATAAATTTAGAATGTTAAAAATAGATTATCTAGCTAGTCATTACGTGACAAAATACACAATTATTAATACTTATATAATTATTCCTTTTAATATATATCTTTATATAATTAATTATTTTTAACCTTTCAATAAATATTTTACGGCTAATCAGCTTTAAAAACAAAATTTTAACATTCTATTTAACATTTTATCAAAATTGTTCAATTTAATTGTTCAATTAACAGATTAGAATTTCATTATATCATATGCAGTGAAAAATGTATCTAATTCTAGCTACTTTCTTTAAAATGCAAATCTATTCCTTTTATCTTAAAAAAATATCTTTTCTTTATGATGAATTACTAGGATATAATTATAGACAACTTATTAAAAAAAATATATCCAACATTTTTGGTTTTTGGATATTTAAAGGTCCCATCAACCTCCAACTCAGAATTCTAAAATGTAATGACCATGAAGACTTCAAAAATAACAGTGGAACAGGTTTCGAAATAAAGTTTATATGTGGCAATTACATAAACATATTGCCTAAATTAAAATCGATATATTTCTGCAATGTCTTCAGCATTCACTTTGAGATCCATTATAAATAATAAATATTCATTTATTTACCTTGTTTTTAAATGGATCAAGTTAAGTATGGCTTCTGTTTAGGAGGCTGCAGTTTCGGCTAACTCGTAGCCTTCCTCAATCTGTCACTGTCAATAAACAACTCAACAAGAGTTGTCTCTTGAGAGTGACGGATCGAGTAAGGCTACGAGTTAGTTAAAACTGAAGTCTCTTTAACAAAGGCCATACTCAACGTGATCCACGTAAAAACAAGGTAAATAAATAAATATTTATTATTTCATATATTTCACAATAGATTTCAAACAAACCAAAAACTTGGAAATAAAAAAATATATATGTTGCTCCACTATTATTTTAAAACTCTGAAATATTCCTGGAAGAACAATCTAACCTAAGACATTTAATAAAAATGTAATAAATAAGCATTGTCAAAGTAATTATATTTTATAGGTTATGTCTTAGAAGGTTACATTATTTTACAATATAAAAATTGCATCAATGTATATTTTTAAGACTGATATTTTCTCACTATAACTATCTATAATTATATATATAGATGAAGATAAAAAAAAAACTGAATAAGTGAGGTTAGGTCACTCTTCCATACATTTTCATATTATACAAAAAATAAATTAATAGGGTTAGGGTGGGAGTGTTAAACTACCACAAAAAGTGTACTTTTGTCATGGAATTAAGCGCTTTATCATAATATTAAAGAATCATATTTTATATACGTGTACGTAATTTAAATTGTTATTTATTAATTGCAAAATAAATAACTCCATCAATGTCACAAACTCTTGTCCAACAGTAACAATTATATTATCAAGATTAACACTAGCATTGTATCAAGTATAAATTTGACACCTAAAGTTATAACAAGTAATAATTTAAAAAAACTAAGTCCTATCATAACTTTGTAAAATTAAATATCAACAGTAATTATTTAATTATTCCCACTAAAAATTAATTGAGACTTTTATGAATTTAATTGATAAATAAACACATAAATACATACAACATGTATTGAAAAATATCAATATGTATATATATATATATGTATATATATATGTATAATATATGTATTTTATAAAAACATATATATTAGATGTATAAAAACTAATAAATGCATCCCTTGTCATACATGTTTACATAATTATTTTCAACAATTATTGCATAAATTATTTAATTTATATAATATAATTAGAAATAAACAGACGACGATGACTGTAACATAATTTATATGTTTAGTGTTCACTTTATTTGAATTTTAAAATATTATTTCTAGAATAAACACCTTTTGTTAAAAATTAACAATAGTCACTTCAGTGTGTTTGTAAGCAACTATGAGGTCCCTAATCATAATCAAAAAAATATTTCAAAAACTTAAGTGGCAGGTCACAGAAAGAAAAAAACATTAAAAAAAACTCCATATTTTAGCTTTTACACATAATGTGAAAAAATAATATAATTTACACCAACCAATAATACACTTTAGACCTTTCTAATAATAATAAAAAACTGGAGAAAGTATTGTATATTAGTATTATTAAGCTTTAATTTTACTTCTATCAACTTGAATAATGTAGATTAACAAAAGGTAATTGTTAACTCTAAAATGAGCACATCTTTAGGTTGCTTATAAAATATATTTGTTATAATGTTTATGATGAGTATTTCACTATAGCAGAAACTCCTGAACTTGCTTATGTTAAGGCTGTTGACTTGCGGGATGTGATGCATTCTGGAAATATTGCAAACACAACACACACGTCAGAAGATGCGGTGTCATCAAAGAGAAAAGAAAAATGACCTAACAAACCTAAATGGCTATCCTTATAAGGGGTTTAGAATAATGACAGATTCTAATAAAAAAACTATTATTTAAAAAAAAATGAATAATAATAAATTTAAAATTATAATAACCATTGACAACTTATTTTATAATATTAATATTTAAGTCATGGAATCCAAGAATAAATTATGTATGCTTCTTAAAAATAATTCAGTAATAGAAAATATTCGGCGATGAATATTGAATTTAATGTTAATTAATATTTGCATTGTTTATGGTATTTTAAATTAAATATTATAAATAAATAATAAACACAATCACAATCACAAAAATATTTAGTTTTATATTAGACATTATAGATATATATTGAGCAAACAAAAGTCAATCGGAATGAAGCGTAGTATTCAAAAATGGAATTTTATTTAAATTTAAAAAATTCATATAACATTGTTCTAACTATTCATGTTTTTTTTTATATTTCAGATTTATTGGATTCCAAGCCATGTTCATAATCCATATTATTTCTCGATTGCAATAAATAAATTATAATGAAAAATATTTGAAAACAAATGCCATTTAATGTATATAGTGATCAAACACTTATAGATTTTTTTAGGTGTAATAAGTGTCGTTACTAGTACAACTCTGTCCCCATATAATATGTTATGAACGATTTTGGTTACGTAATAATTATCTTTGATTATTTATAAAATATAATGTCATTATTTAAATAATTCAATAACACATGACAACACCCATGCAGCAAAATATCAACAGCTATTTCACATCCATGGAGAATACTCTGAAGAAGATATAAAATTCCTAAATTCCATGCTTTCTATCGAACTGTGTGTAAGAGGAGTTTTTAAAAATGTCATGACAGTCAAATACTTTTTTATTACTCAACTATTCAATTATTTTTGTTCAGACAGTACAGAAGTTCATTCAAAAAGACATCCAACATACACAAAGATAATGTTAAAACTACATAATCATAATGAAACAAGAAAAAAAACAGTGTTTTTATGATCAGTTTGAATCATGGAAAAAAAAACATAAAATTCGTTAAGGACTTTCAAATATTATTCCAATACATCTGATCATTTAAATATAAAAGATTATAAAATTAATTGATTTATTTTTTTCTTGAATTAGAATCTTTATTACTAAGATATATGTTTTGCATACATATAAAACTGTTAAATTACATAATAATTCCTAGCAATTCATCCAATTTGAGTAAATATAAATGTGGCACACATGTTTTCACTTTAAAAAATACTAACCACATATAATTTTCTTTAGATATTTTGAAAAATCTTTTTTTTATAAAATGAAAAAAAACCCAAACCAAAAATATTTCAAGATACAAATGAAATATTTGCATTAAATTATTGGTTATTATTGATTTACTTTAGATTGATTTACATGACTGCACCATCCATAGTTGCAACATCAAAAAAATATGAACTACATTGGAAACTTGGATGAAGTGTTGATACTGATAACAAGTTTTTAGTCTTTTTTCTGATCATCTTCATATATCTTCTTCTCATCTTCCTTCTTAACTTCTTCGCTGTTCACTTGTGCCGGGGCCGTAATAAGGATACATTCGAAACTTGAATGCAATCATTAAAAAATAAGTTTAATATCGAGTGTTCTAACTCTTATCGTAATAATTGTAAAAATGGCCACAATACATTTTGATGATTTAGTTTAAATTTCTAGAAATCTATGGATTAAATGTATTTTTGTTAATTTTTTCAATGTTTTCAGCATTTACTTTGAGATCCATTAGAAATAATAAATATTTATTTAATTACCTTTTATTTTTCATAGATCACATAAGGTATGGCCTCTATTTAGGAGACTCCAGTCACTAAATGGGTTCGGCCCCTTACAGGAGTATTATGCAGCTCAGTTGTCTCTTGACAGTGATGGATTGAGGAAAGCTACGAGTTAGTCGAAATCGAAGTCTCCTAAATAGAGGCCATATCTAACGTGATCCATGTAAAAACAAGGTAAATAAATAAATATTTATTATTTTTGTTAAGATTCCATAAATAAAGTTTTGTTAATATTTAAAAAAATGCAATATAGTATTTCTGTTATATTTGGTGTAGTAAATTTAAAAGTCAATGTTGATTACTGCAATTACACTATGATTTAAATATTATTCACATGGTCAGTGTTAAACCATTGATTGAATTCAAAGCAATTGAAGTTTTATTAGGTGTGAAATTTGAAATTTTGTCATAGTATAAGTAGGGAAAATATCAGTAGCAGCAAAATATTTCTGGCTTATTTTTTTACTTTTTGTGAATTAATATAAAACAAATAAAAGTTGTAAAAGCAAACTCTCAAGCATTCAAATATACAAATATCATATTTAGAATAAGCTGGTATATTTTTAGTTATAAAAAAATATCTTTTATAAATATTATAGATCACATAATAACAAGTATATAATTTTTTGAAAACATTTTTATGTCAATGATTTAATGTTTTATGAAATAAAAAAAATTTAAAAAATTAAAAATATATATTCTAATGAAATCTACAATTTGTAGGCAAGCAAGGCTTACACGTACTGACAGAAAAATTAATTAAACAATTAAATTTCATTTCATTACATGATAATTACAAATATAAATAAATACACATTAATATGTGATACATATCTACATCAAATTTCTCTCATCAATCTGTGGAGAAAAAGAAACGGCAGATGCTGGGATTCGAGCCACGAACTATGCACCTCTGTTTTATGCATAACGGCAATCGACCACGACTATTCTCTGCCCGAATCGAGGGGAGTGATTTAACGTATATATATTATTGTTACTTTCGTATTTTGAAAGATGTCGCTTAACTGAAAATTGTAAGTATGTTTTTTAATATTATTAAGATTGCTTGAATCTTAATTTATTTAGCATTTTTATTTTATACCGACAATCTAATTATTTAGTGTACCCACCTAATTTGTTGTAGATATGTATCACATATTAAAGTATTGGTATAGGTCAATTATCTATGAAGGATTAGAGTATTTAAAAAAAAAATCTTATAAAATTTAAAAATCATCCGAAATTTAAAATATAACATTCATTAAATTAAATAATTCAGAAAATATAAAACATAATTATGTTTAAAATGTATGGAAAGCAAAATTCATCAAAATTAATTTTTGTTACCAGGAAAGCATACATGGCAAAGTATCAATAAAAATTAATAAATAAAAAATAATTAATAATATTTTAATATTAATTTATGTATGACTTTTACTGTTGGGAAGACAGTGATTTTTTTAACATATGTTAATTGCATATAATGTATTTTTTCTTTTTATTTAAGTTGTTAATAGTATAAAACTGGTATGATTAAATCTGCACATCTATATAAATTTTAGTAATTTTTAACAAGAAACATGTTATATATATATAAAAAAAATGGCAGTGATATTATGTCAATGATGACATAAACGTAAATAACTAATTTCTGTTAAAAACACACAAATGTTTATATCTCTTTCCCAGGTACAGTAAATTGTATTGCATTCTCAGGTTACAAGGCGAGTGCTTCAAAAAAGAAGGATTTCATATCACAAATGTCTCGAGCCAAATTATGCATTGACTTATTTTACCTGTAAACTAAATTGTATTTACAATCAGAAGAATATTTCAGATTAAGAATATTTACATCACATGCTTTTTTAAACTCAAGATATGTGTGATTTTAATCCGTTACAGGGTAAGTGCTTTCCAAGGTACGGGATAAAAATAGTGAAAGCCAATTAAATCAATATTATATATATCAACTGTACACAAGCTAAGTAATTAAATATATATTTATATATTTTATAAAAAATCAGTAGGAGTAATAAATACTAGGCGCAGTACTGGAAGTAAGTAATTAGCTGCTTGGTTGGGGATGCATACTTGATGATGTCATGCCGTGCCGGTATCTGTATATGTTATGTTTCATGCAGCATGCAAGTTTGTGTTTTTTTTTTGAGTAACTGGATACAGGCGCAATGCAATATTTCTGAAACCTCATTCTACAAACATGAAGTCAAAATCATTTTCATATTGACAAATTACTTATCAAAAATATACAGCAGAACATCATATTTTTGGTTCGACTTTCAAATATTTGTTTATTTACAGTTTTAGCAGTTCATGATGAATTGTGTCACAATCAAACAATGTAGAGCTCTTTTATTTTGGAATAATTTAGAATGTAATATGAAAGTTAGATTATAATTTTTTGCCAGTCATGTTGTGACAGAAATATTACATCGCTTGTAAGTAGCTATAATAATATTATTAACTATGTATATTTTAGAATATATCACACCAATCATACATCATTAGGGAGACAAACACTTCTAGCAAATACTAATGCCATATCTTTACTCATTTTAAAAACAATTTGTCATTTATTTTTCCATCTGCTATAAAAGGTTAATTAATTGGAAAGTTTCAATTTTTTTTTTTAGTATTAAGTATAATAATTTAGTAAAATGGATCTTTTAAATTGAATATAATATTGTGAAATAAAATCGAATGATTTTTTAAAAAGAGTAAGAGAACATTAGGTCAAGATACTTTGTTAATTTACCGGGATTATTTAATTACTTTATCATTCTTGTCAAAAACAATATTTTAATAATACATACTATAATCACAATTAAGGGGTAATAATCATCAAAATAATTGTAATAATTAATTAATGTAATTTAATTGAAAGTCAATTTATCAAATATGAAAACGAGAATTACAAATAAAATTAAGGTTATCAACTGACAATACTTGGTGAAACTGCATAATTATAATTTAAGAATTCATTTTAATAAAAAAATTAATAAATTAAAAATATGTAGTTTTGATTCTCAATTTATTTTAATGATTACATGTTTCGGCCTTCCTGAAGACCATCTTCAATAAAAAAAATTGAAGATGGTCTTCAGGAAGGCCGAAATGTTTAATCATTAAAATAAATTGTGAATCAAAACTAAATATTTTTAATTTATAAATTTTTTAATTAAAATTAATTCTATAATTAGAATTACAAATAACATTATTAACTGCATACTTATGTTTTTATATTGGGTCATATAGCTATCCTCTTATTAGTCAATTACAAAAACATTTTGAAATAAGTTAATATGTTTTTTATCAAATTTAAAACTGTCCAAAGTTGTGGCTAGTAACTATTGAAAGAATGGCCTGGATACCAATTATATGAAGATAATTTTATTTTATTTGAAAAAGCCTAGCTATTTCAATATTAATTCAACAAAATATTTCTTTCAATTTTATTATTCAAAATAGCATTTGTTATTTAAGCTGGTCCACACAGCCAAGTAATTAAAAAAAAATTAAATCAATTTAATGTTTCATATTTCTAGAATGCATTTGTAAATTACCTGTGGTTTTTTACAATGTTTATAGTTTTAATATCTTACATTAAATGATTTTTTAACCACAAATAAAACAAAAGAGAACAAACAATCATTAATATTTTGAATTAAATGACAGTAAAATTGTCACATTTGGTTTGATTTAAAAACTCGAATAAAAGACAGTAAAAAATTGTGTTGTCAAAAATCATATTTTGACATTAATCCTTTGAATGCGGTGCCTTTTTGGTGGATTTACTAATCGATTTTTGGGTAATTAATATAGACCGTAATACATTAATATAGTAAACAAATATATCATATATTGCTTAGTTTTTTAGCTGCAATCCAAAGTAATTTATATTCAGTTATTTAGTAAGTTAATTTTGAATATTACAACAGTAGAATAATGCTGTAATTTGAGGCTACAAATTCCATGTAAAGCTCATGACTTCTATGGACATCATACGCAGCGAATGGGTTTTAATTACTTAACGTGTGTGGACTTGGCTTTTGGGATTTGTAAAATTTTTCTGGTGTTAGACTGTTGATGAAAGTGAAATTGTTTGACTCACCGGCTGCGATGGCTGCTGCGGCTGCGGTGGCGAGGTGTTGGGCAGCAGCGTGTGTTTGCTCATGACGATGGTGGTCGTCTTCTGCTGCGCCTCAGGGGACTTGGGAGGGACGTCCAGGGCAATGCTCTCGGCGGCTCTGACTATGTCCAATACCTAAACAATTAAACATCTATATATATCTAAAGATGCTATATATATCAAAAGAGCCCCCTAAAAGTACTGGAGGACTCTGCGAAATGCCTTATGGTCACAGGTTCGATGAAAGGAAAATCCTGATCTATCTCCTTCTCGTGGTGGGGGGTATGCGACAACATCAGTCGGCTAATATAGACAGGGACCGAATGTTGGCCGGAATAAGCTAACACCCAGCTAACCTCATCAGGTCCTGGTTAGGGCACTCTATTGTCCTGGAGGTAGTAAATGCTCTCCTAAGGCGGATGAACCTTTATGGTCAACGGCATTAGGATGTGGAAATAATAAAGGGGAAAATACCACATTAAAGGTCTAAAAGACATCCCATGTATCAGCAAAAATGATTGCATCTCAAGTTAGGATCAAGAAGAGTGGAGATGAAGATGCAAGACTTTGTTGCTGCAAACCAATCCACCGGATTGATACTACGAAGAAGATATATCTAAGCATATCTATCTATGATGATGCTGATGATGGAGAAAAATGTATCGAGTTAGTCCAAGTCCTGTTATTGGTGGGGCTAGTTCCTGGGCTGTCACCTACTGCACACAGAAAGTTCTGTCTCGGGCAGATGACTGAATTTCAAACGAATAACCGAAATATATTTCAATGTGTTTCTCAAAAAGTTTTCGTTGTTTGTGACTTGTTCCTCATCCCTTCACCACGTGTTTTGATGACGATACCGGCGACATGGAATCGTTGATTAACAGGGATGTCAACGATACATTAATTTTGATAAATGTCATGATAAGTGTTCTTACGTTTAAAAATTTTCACTTAATTGAGTTTTGTTTTCAAATCTTGGAGTTTGCCAGATTGTCAAATATATATTTTTAAAGCTCTTTAAATAAATATTTTACCTTTTCAGGAGTTGATTTTTCTCTAGCAATTTCCAGTTGTCGCTCTTGCTCCCATTCTATCAGCTCCTGCTGCATCTGGTACTCCTAGAAACATTCATAAATATAAGTTTTTTTACATTTTCATTCCTTAAATATATGTGCTTAAATATTTAAAAATATTGAGTGCAAAAAAACTGCTATTTTATAAAAAGTTTACTTACATACTGAATATTTTACTTAAACATGTAGCATTTGCGGTTCCATACGTAACAAAATTATGAAAAATTCCTAAAAAAAATATGCGTAATAGAAAGTATATTTTGAGAATTTAAAATTTACAGAATTCCAACATTAACAAAATAACTTTGTAGGTTTACATGGTCGGATTTGGAATTGTACCTTTTGGGATGAGTCGTGTGTGGCAAATTTCTTCTAACCGCCGACCCAGACTGCCATTGTAGGGGCCAGATTTTGTGATCAATATCATCAACAACAAAAAAATTGACACAATTCCAAGCAATCATTAAATAACAATACCAAAAAACTAGTATCAATGCAGATGAAATTTCATTATACATTTAAATAATATTGTTTGATTGACAATTGATACATGGTTACATATGATACCGCAAATGTTTTGACTATAATTTAGCAGCGATACTTAATGAAGAGGCCCAGTTGAGAGATTTGCAAAGCGGATCGGTGGTGATGCTCCTTACCTGCGCTCGGATGTTGTCAGTCTCCGGATCCTCGCGGTCCAAGCTGGAGATGGACTGCGACAGGGAGCCGCTCACCGAGTCTGTGACGCCACTTTCACTGCCGGCCTGTCGAAGGTCAGGGAGCAAGGTCAGGGACAGCGAGCCGAGAGCCGGCTATGAAGCTACTCACTACTGCTGATGATAGGTGCCGGCGTACATCAAATAACACACTTCTGGTAACACTCTTTCATTCCTGCGATTTATTTTTAAGCTCCAGCTCTCTCTACTATCTACTAATGAAAACGCGCGCACAAAACTCACACAAATAGATTGTTATTTAATTTTTTTAAGACAAATTTAACAATGTAAAAACTCTAGTGTTGAGCCGCTCCTTAGGACAAAATCACCCAAAAATATGTCTAAGATACTACAGCTATACTTTCTTTAAATACTCAGACTTCTGCTCTAGAGGTTGTAAACCTTTAGATATGTCCTGGAACAGGCAGTGGCAAGTGACAGAACTAAGTGGCGGCGATTTGTGGAAACCATGTGTTCCAGATATGAAATGGATATGGAAAGAAAGAAAAAACTATTGTTGAGGTTTAAATTTTGATTTTAGTGACAAAATCTTTGTTCCTGTATTTTTTCCATATTTATGATTGATTGACAACCTATGTATATAATACAATTTGCTATTGTACGTTCTAGTTAATGTGATGGTTCATAAATCAGACAAAAAACACTCACACACACACACACAAGTGTAAACCAAATTTGTAATACTCTTTCGTTGGGGAATATCGCAAAGTCAAACTAATAGCATGTTAAGATTACTAGCCACAAATAAGGTCCCAATAGAAAGCTAATAAAATACTTCTATAGTAACGTTTTTGGGACAAAACCCTAAAAAACTAAAACTATAGAGATTATTATCCTCTTATGCGGTGGTTCTTCAAATTTCTGCTCTCTACGAATTTTATAATCAATTGTACTTAGTGAGACAAAAACAAATTCCCCATCTAAAAAACTGCTAGTGCTAGAATGCTTCTTTTTCAACTTGAATATTTTATTGATAAGCAACAAATGCCCCCTTTTTATATGAATATTCAGTGAGTAAACAATGAACACCCCAAAAAACAATAAACATTTCGCCATTCAAATCCGAGAATTCACCTATAGCTTGGAATTCTCCACCATTTGAAGGGCCACTTCTCTAATCAAAGAGTGTGAGAAAAGTTACAATAAACATGAAGTGATATTTTAAGGCATATTTTGTTCAATTGCAAAGCTTTCTAATTGCTGTGATTAAAAGATTTATATATTTTAAAAATACTCTATATGTAATGAATATAAAAAAAACAAACAAAAAATATAAAGTGTTGTAGTAAGCTGTAGACGTACATTGTCAAATAAAAGTCTTAAGCAAAAAATTGTTTCTATTAAATGACATACACGCGCTTTTGCATGAAGACTTATGTTTATAACTGAGCGCCTACAGCACCTGTGAGTGAGCACAACATGCTTTAACAAAAACAAATCTATAGTGTGAATGGCAGAAATAATTTCAAAACTCTAAATGTGAATTTACAAAGGTGACATAAAAATCAAAACCAAATCAAAACCAATATAAAACTCACTTCAAAATGAAAATATTTAAATTTGGTCTTTTAAATACTGTCTTATGAAGCCCAATACAACCATTGTAGGATGTTTTTTTGTTGTTTTTTTTTATCAATTATCTTTGGTGTTGTGGCAACACCATGTTGGTGGAACACGCCAATGCAGCGCCACTAACAAAAGGAATCGCGATTCAGCTTTGGAGGCGCAAAGTCTTTAACAAACTGCTCACAAACTGCGACACTATAACTCCTCTTATACTCGTACCTATGTTAGTTTTACAAACTAATTAATAATACACGAGATATAGCGTCATGGTTTGTAAGCAGTTCTTTAAGTCCTTTGCGTCCCGAGGTCTGGCTGGCGACTACGTTCCGTTAATGGCGCTGCGTTGGCGTGCTCCATCAATGTGGTGTTGCCACAGTGTAATCTTATAATTTAAATATTGTAAGTGAAGGAGGATTTTTTCAAAAAACTGTATTAAAAGACCCAAATTAAATAGTTTCTTCAAACGAGATGCTTGTGTTTGTTTCTCACCTGACTGGGGAGGCGGTCTATGTAGGTGCGGTCATAACCATGGCATACAATCAGCTGAAGCGGAGCAAGGCCGCTGCCTCGTAGAGCATTCACGGCCTCTGCGTGAGTCGCACCAAGTAATGATGCTCCATTTACTTCCAGAAGTCTCATTCCGACCTGCAAACAAAATATATCATCGAATATATATAACAGATATTTGCAAAACTACACAATTGGTCAAAAAGGATTAGCTTTAAATGTCATACAAGAGAAGGTTGATTTAGTTATTTTTTCAATAAACAAACTAGAATAATCTGAAGTACATGATATATATGGATAAGGGAAGAAATGATAAAATGTAAGAGAATTTGTTTTTCTGTAATTAAGGTGAAGCACCGGTTCTTGATCACCAAATTTAAGATACATTGAGCGTGGATTATATTTAGATGGATGATGCTTCTTTCCATATTCGTTCCATATTTGAACATACGTCCAACGTATATTGCCGCCACTTGGCTTTGTTAGCTGCCACTGTTCATTTCTCATTCTAGAACATATCTGCACCTGAACATTTACTTAGTAACATATATAGTTCCCGATTACCTCCAGAGCAGAAGTCCAAGTGCTTGAAAAAGGGATAACTGTAGTATCCAAGGCCTATTTTTGCGTGATTTATTAAAAAAAAATTAAAGGTAATCGGATGATTAGCCTGACGCTCCTGAGGCCTGGACCATTTTGTCTAACGAACGACTTGATCTGAATGATGGAAGTTGGTTAATCGTACAGCCTGAGTTCACATCGTGGAGGTTCGGTTGCAAAGATGTTTTGAATTAAGGCAGAACTGTTTCACGGTTTTTTTTTGGTAGCTGTATGCTTCATATATAAATCAAATATGGAAGAAAATTAAAAATAATATATTTAAAATATTGTCTGATAACAGAACAATAAGTTTGCAAATTCAAAACTTGTTAAGTGTTCCATGCTTTATGTGTCATATCTATGCAGCACCATACTGAACTGGCTAATTATCATGAGACACATTTCTTCTTAACCATCTCTCTTATAACTAAACACTATAACACTGAAATTTCCATACGAGTCTCCTACATTCATTTTCTTATCACTAAACAAGTCTTTAATAACACATCAATCTATTGGATCCATTGAAATATCAATTTTCAGTAATGGTGTACTCCTGTTAAAACTAGTGTTAAAATTATTGTTTTTGATTGAATTAAGTTTTTTTTTGGTTGTTACCTTCAGTCTGCCGTCCCTTCTGGCCGCCCCTCCACTGTTGATTTTAGAGATGAAGACTCCCTCATCAGCCGGGTCCAGAGGGTTGCCCCGTTGTCCTCTGAGCCCTCCCTTTATGTGCATTCCCAGCTTCTCCCCTTCGTTCTTCCTTATCACTAGTTCCTGAAAAAAAAACAAAATCAAACATGTTAATTATCAAACACGTATGTAACATTGCAACTAAAAAAACATTTAGATTTGTAATAAAAATAATACATTTATCATAATTGTAAACTTAATTCAGCATAAACATTGATAGAACATATTATTTAACAGCAAACAATTGATTTTATAGATAGGCACTGCGGGGATGAAATGTAACAAAGGTGCAGGCAAAATATAGCCCTATTTTTAGAATTAATTTGCTATTTATATTTTACTTCATACATTTACTTCGAAATCCATTTCAATATTAAATTGATAAGTGTTTCATACCTTGTTTTAAGATAGATCACACTGAGCACTATTTCACTGGCTGGAAGACTGCAGTAACGCGATCTATAAAGACTTCATCAGTTTCAACGTCTACAAACGTACTGTATGAAATTGCAGACTTCCAGCAAGTGAAACAGTGATCAGTGTGATCAGTGTGACTTTAAGCTCTATAAAATGGACGTGTATCTCAAACACTAATGAATATTTTGGCGTGTAATTTGGCACAGATATCAGTGACAGTAGTGCCAACATAAAAATAATAATTCGAATTTCTTAATCCGCGAAATTTAAGTTCAACTTTACCGGTATTTTTTGCTCAGTGCTAAGTTATACACATATAACATTTTAAATTGAAATATGTAATAAAAGAAAATAACAGTTTTGAAAAGATGAAAAATTCTATGTGTGGGAATAGAGAATAAAACCACAAATTATTTAGTAAGAGACTTAACATCCAGGGTGCAGACATTAGTTCAGTTCCATCGTGGAAGTGAAAAATATAGCTCCATAGATATAATATTTTCAGTCAGGTAACACATTACGAATGTCTGAAATACTTTTTTCAGGAGAGTCTTGTCTGCATCCTAGAGGTCAAAGAAAGTAACCATAATCACTACCCCATTAATGATTATCTAATATAAATTATAATAACATGCTCACCTATCTTATGTAATCATGAAGTATAGATATAAAATTTAAGAATTTGCTACAATCCTCATTGTATTATTTAAAACAATAAGGTATATATATATATTTTTTTTCAGCATTCACATTGAGATCGATTATAAATGATAAATATTTATTTATTTACCTTCTTTTTACATGGATTACATTAGACATGGCCTATATTTAGGAAACAGTTGTCTCTTGACATTGTTGGATTGAGGAAGGCTACAAGTAAGTCAAAACTGCTGTCTCCTAAATAGAGGCCATATCCAACGTGATCCATGTAAAAACAAGGTAAATAAATAAGTATTTATTAGGTATAATAAAAATCATTAAATATGAATATTGAAATAATTTAACTAAACAAATGTAACCAAACAAATATAACTAAGTCATCTTAAATAAAATTTATATTACTCTTTATTATAATTTTTTAACTTGTTTAAAAATAATTCAAAAATTTCAACTTATGCCTAACAAGAATTATAAAGAACCACTGAAATCAAGATGAAAAATTAATAAGATGGATCTAATGAACATAATTATGATTATAACAGTGATGATTAAAATAGATACACCTAAATAGCTAAGGGTAAAAAGGTAAGTGATTTTTAAAATTGTCATTTCTATGGGGTTTAACTGACATGCTGGATACATGATTGGACAATAAAAAAAAACAACTTTACATAAGTAAAACAAGTAAATAAAAAACACCTAGATTTAGAAAAAGGGATTTGCCAGCATATTTTAAAAACTTACACTTAGATTTATATTTAATAAAAATTAATGAAATAACTAATAAAATTGATCACCAATATGTTACGTCTAAATCGAAAAAACTTACATGGGTAAGGAAAAAACTTTGATACTTACAATCACATTTGATGATATAATTTATAAAATATGTATTTATATATACACTTCATTCTCCATATCATTAATAAAATATTAAAATCAGTAAGGCTACACAGCTTTGAGCTTATTAAATTGAATACACAGATGTATATAGTTTTTAATTTAAAGTGGCTGCGTTCTTCACATTGATGGACATTGAAAATTAATGAAAATCTTCCATATAATCATAGAAGATCTCTGTAATACCAATATCAACTTTTTTTATAACGAATTGCTGAATATTCATGGCTTTTTTGTTTCAGTCGTAGGGATCAAGATCAAATTGTGATAATTTGATTTATAGTTATGATTTTATAATCATTTAAAATAAAAAATAATATATAAAAAATGTTTAGTTTTATTTCATATGTCGTACATGTTTCGGACCCCATCAGCTCCATCCCGAACAACGACTCAACTCCAATCAGACAATCAATTAGAGTTTACATTTAAGTCATTGCTTATGATGGACCTGATGGGGTACGAAACATGTACAATCATTCAAAAATAAATGTGAAATAAAACGAAACATTTTTAATTTATTAATTTTTAAATTAAAATTTATATAAAATTATAATTATACAGTTCACCTAGTATTGTCAGTTAATTCAACCTTACTAAATGTAAAGACGAGCAACTGAGTGGCATTATAAATGCGTAATTATCACAGTTTGGTGGTAATAAACGTAGTGGGCATTAAAACAAAATTCTATGGAGTTATTTTTACTTGAGCATATTTCGGTACGTTACTGTGTGCTAGATCTGAAATTAATATTTATGATACTATTTTTATGTTTGATAAGATACACTAGACATCACAACAGCACAAGCATGGTGGGTGGGGGCGGGGGTCACAACACAGGGGGTAGTCCATCTTGTATCACTTACTGTGGTCTGTACAAACTCAATGTCAACAATGTCCTGAGGCGTTTAGTTAAGAGCAGAGTGTGCGGTGAGGCAAGCGCAAACCAAAACAAACAAAAACATCCATCAGGTAACGACGAAGATGGTGCTCTTCCACTCACGGATAAGACACGACGTTGTGCTATTTCATAATTACTTATTCCGAAAAGGTTTATTGTTTTGCAACAAACAAACAATCACATTATTCCAGTTGGTCATGTTTCTAGCTTTATGAATATGCCAATGCATTTTTCTCATTACCGAATGATCCATATTTTCAGAAGACTGCTAAATTAATAATTACCTCCAAGAAAATACATCTCAATTTAAGATAAATCCTAAAACTTATTATCATCTAACATAATTAAATTCAGACAAAAACATATTGTAAGGAGCATACTTTCACAAATGTTTTGTTTTTAATTCTTTACAATGCAGCCCTTTTGGTACATTTTTTAATCTATATAATTTTTGGGCAAATTATATAGACCGTAATATATTTTCTAGTAAACAAATATATCAGATATTGCTTATAGTTTTTGACTGGAATCCAATATATTTGATATTCACTTATATAGAAAGTTAATTTTAAACATTACAACAGTAGAATTCTGAAATATGAGGCTACATATTCCATGTAAATCTCATGACCGCTATAGACGTCATACGCAGTGAATGGGTTAATGAAAAAAAAGATTAGGACTTTGCAAATTGATTTCACACATAAAAACAGTTTTTTGTTTCATCTGCTTTTTTTCATTCACAATATAAAAAAAAAATTGCATCTAAAAAATGTGCAATAGAAAAAAAAATGATAATAGTCCTATGAATCATGTTCTCGAACACAATTTTGTCATAAATCTACATAAGTATATAAATTACTATAAGTATACCATTTCACTGTTAAAAAGACTACTTAAAGGCCTCATGTAATAGCCTCAAAAATACTCATCACAAAGCAGCTGAAAATTATTTTTACTCTATCAAAAATGTATTTAAATTATTTACACATATTAGATAGTGATAAAAAAGTATCTACAAGTTATTTTTGGAATAATCTTGTCAAAATAATTGCCATGCTGCAAACCACTGCACCGTATCTGAGCATATCTTAATGCTTTTTCGCTGGTTCATTGTCATCTCTAAATTAACATATTTCTCATTCCTAAACCTTCAGTCGGTCATACTATTTTGGCACCTTCGGTCGCTCACAATGAGCCTATCACATTACTTAATACTAGGAGACTTTCTTTCAACCTGGTCTTCTTAGGGATATAGAAAAGTTGGAAATGCAAAAAAGATTTTGAAAAAAAAATATTCGTACAAACTAACTATAGTGTAATTAATTTTTTAATTTTTATTAGAATATTATTTTATTATTTCAATATTCTAATCTACTTTTATAGATCATTGACTATATTACAATATTATTATTACTTAAATATACATATACTAAACATAAAATTCTTTTTTCAACGCGTCAATCCAAGCACAAAAATAACAGCAGAAGCGGGATGCGAACCGCGGACCTTGGAATCCAACTATGCCCAGGTATTCATACCGCATCCGCGCCATTGCTATGCCCAGACTGACGTGCGATGAAACTAGTATTTATATCATTGTTATAATCGTACGACAGATGTCGCCATAGTATATATTCAAAGTATGTATATTTTTATTATTATTCTATCAGTCTTCATTTATTCACAAGCTTTTGAAAGCTTGTGAATAAATGAAGACAGATTGTATTGTGACCGACGGAGGGTTGAACAAATTCATCGTCGAGATATACAATCTGAAATTTAAAGCTTGTAAGTTGGTATATTATGTACGTAAGGTGAAGAGTGATGGTGTTACCTGATATCCCTTGGGCAGGGGGTCGTGACGCACGTGCAAGGTCAGTTGTGGCGCAGGTTGCAGCAGAAGTTGCACGGCTTCGCTGTGTGAAGCGCCGGCCAAGGAGGCCCCGTTGACCTTCAGGAGGCGGTCTCCGAGGCGAAGCTTTCCAGACTTTGCTGCTACTCCACCGGGCACCATCTATATAAAAAAACATTTTAATTTATTTTTTTAGCATATCTTCTTAATATTTGGAGCATACGGACACCGCAAATTGCCGTTTTCACAGTTCTGTAAGCTCAGATAGTATATGCCTTATCTCAGAACACCTGCACACTGGAGGTTCACATGGGAACATGGTTCCTGGGAGCCTCCAGGGCAAGATCCCACAAACTTGCATAGACTGCAGATGTAGTACCAGATAAATATTTGGGTATTCTACAATCAGCATTTTTTAAGGAGATCGATGATAAACCCGATCCTCCCAAGGCCTGGACATTTTTTTTGTCCTTATAGAGTGGCTCAACCCTACCAGGGACATGTATAGAGCATAAATTTTAATTAACTTTAGATAAAATGATTTTTAAAAATCAAGCTTGGTCGGCTTTTAAATTGTCGGCGCCTGAATCACAAACGCATTTTTATTTTTAGGCTTAGATTGGCCGAACTGTAAGAAGCTCATCGATGTTTTTTTTTAGAATGTATGTAATATGATTTGACTCACATGTGAGATGAATATACCAGGTTCTTTAGCACCAAACGGTGTGCAGGAATGGTCGGTGCCTCCGATGATGCTGAACCCAAGCGAACCGCCTTCTTTGATCAGGACCACCTCCTGTACCACAAAATAAGAACAATGCTTAAAATGGGAAAAACTTAAAGTACTTCCGAGAGAGGTTTTACTAGCATTCGATAGGAGACCGTGTATTATATGATATTTAAAAAGTGATTCGTATCC
The DNA here is from genome assembly GCA_022606575.1 of Glossosoma conforme. Lineage (NCBI taxonomy): Eukaryota > Metazoa > Arthropoda > Insecta > Trichoptera > Glossosomatidae > Glossosoma > Glossosoma conforme. The sequence continues at coordinate 399,329 of JAGTXR010000087.1, read as the reverse complement.
AAACTCAATCCAAAACGGAGAATCATGCAAAAGAGTGAATGCTTAGTTTTTATATGATGAAGTTGTTTTTTTTTAGTTTGAAAGCTGTTTTTTAGTTAATTGATTTTACATTAAATTTGCAATTGATTTAATGAAATGCAATGAAAAATTGAAGAAAAAAAACTGATTTTAATATTAAAACTTACAACAAAAAACAAAGATATATTTAAATATTATATACACATTCAAGTAGATAAAGATTTAAAAAAAACACTAACAAGTTTTTTTCCATATTTTACAATTTATATATAATATTAAATAACAGATAAAATTCCCGCGTAACTGTAAATTATAAACATATTTATAAACAAATTATTGCTGCAAATAAAAATATTTTGTTTTAGACGCCCATTTTTTTAATGAATAGAAGAAATTGCAGGGGAGTTTTGGGAAAAGTTGATGAGGTTAGAAGCTTTCTCGCACAAATGTCACATGCTTCTGTCTCCTGTCAAGCGGCAGCATCACTAGTCATGTTCCCAGCAAACCTGATGATGAGTTTTCGCCTTCCGATGTTTGATCTTAACCGTGCAATTAACGATAACAACCTCAATGACATTTGGCGTTAATATAAGATGCTTCACAAACGATTTTGATTTAAAACCAGATAAATTGACAGCATAAATTTTAAAAATTTAAAGCAAACGTTTAAATTCACAGGTAATAAAAGAGTACAATGAATATGAGGCAACTTGAACTGAAATCTCCTCAATGATAAATAGCAAAGTCTTTGATGATTTACTATATGTTGGGAACACATTATTACAGGTAAATATTATTAATTGATGTACATTTCAAATTATATAAATCTAAATTAAAAAATTATCATTTTAAAAAATGTCAAGCTAGAGCATACTTCGAATTTAATAAATCTTTATGTTTCATCAATAATTCAGTAAACAAAAAACTATATCTTTTGTATTTTAATTTAAAATTATTATCCTAAAAAAATTTTTATAATACAATTTCTAATATTTTACGTATTTTAAATTATTTGAGTATTAACATTACATCATGAATTTAAAGAAATTGTATTGTGGTATCCCTCCGCTTTTTGTCGAAGTTGCCCAAAGTTTGGATAGTACAAGTGTCTATGATACAGCATCACTATATGTGACATCACAATACACATTATTGCTTGCCGAAGCAGTTAATGGCAAATATTATTGAAATGTCCTTGAATTATTTTGTAAAAAAAATATTTTTGCAACAATATTATAACGCAAAAGCCCATTTTATTATGTAAAAATAAGCACAATGGAACACTAATTGTAGTATTGCTATCAATTTGTCTTTTTTAAAAATATTTTTTCTGACATTTGAAAATTGAATTATAACCTGCTTTGTATAATAGAGTCAAAGTCTCTGTATCTTATCATTTTTAAAGTACTCATTTATATATTTATTACTTATATAATACCTTCAAATAAATATATTATATTACATTTGAAGATAGATAATTTGTCTGATTGTAGAGATTAAAGCTTTACATTAGCCACAGCTGTGATCGTTAAAGATGCATGGGTTAAAGCGAGTCGGTACTAAAATGGTAGAGTGTCGTACCTCGTATGAAACAGCAAACATTTTCCAATCGCCTTGAAGAATCGAACCGAGAGTTATTTTATTACAAAAAAGGTATTAATTCACACATGTCACATGATGCGCGTAGAGAAAATTAACAACATGGAGTGAGACGAACGGCCATGATTGTAAAAATGAATAGATGATAAATTAAATATGTTTTTAAACAAGTTAAAAAAAATTCAAGATGCACATATGAACCCTTCATAAGTAAGCATGCTCGACGGTAATGAAACAGAAAATAATAAAACCCGACAAAAATAAATTGTTATTGTTTTAGATCCCATATCATTGGTTAATGATTAAAAGTAAAATCAGGTAGGTATATATGTATACGACAAAAGGAGAGGAGCTTTCACATCGGAAATTATAACTGATCATATGGTATAAGAAAAAAAAAATTGGCTTGGTAAAATAAAAGATAACATTCATTGTAAAATTTTCGAGCCTTCAAATGTTGATCTTTAATGAATGTTTGATATATAACACTCGCTACGATTCTTCAAATAAATTTAAAAAGTTGTGTTTACTTTTTTATGTTTAAAATGGTCTGCTCGTCTTGTAACCAAATCACTAAACATATTTTAGCTGCTCATGATGTCAGTATTCTCTATTTAAAATTTCTTTGCAACGCTAGACAATGAGACCTTCGAGATACTACAATTTCAAATCAATTACTGTTAATAAAAAAAAACCATGACTGACATCATTTAATTATGGTTTTTCTTTACTTTTGATTGTATTGACTCAAAATCTAAAGAAAAGTAACATAAAATCTCAAAACCTGGGCACTAATCATTTAAGTGGTAAAGAACTTAAAATTTGACATTTTATTATTATTTGTTATTTTTTATGGATGCTTTGAAATAAATAATTGATAAAAAAAATGTTACATTCAATTGTTTTTATTTTGGCAACTGCACACATCATCGTAAGGCTTTTAAGGAGCAGCAATTTGTTTATAAATATGTTTTATTTTATACATGACTATTTAAGTTCAGTGTTTTCAATGAAATAACTATACAATTTATAAATCTAAGATCTGTGCAAAATTAAAATAATAATTCTATAGACAAAAGAAATGATTAGGACACACAAAAAGAAAGGAGAGTCGATAAGAAGGAGACGCATAGATATACACACAGTGATTGTTAGAACAGTATTATATAAACGGGATGCTAAAGAGATCAAATACCATAACCAAACTATCGTGGAGAAGGGTCATGCACAATAACAAACATAAGTATTACAGCATGCACATAACTATATAGTAAATATACTACAAAACAATAATTAAAATATTAAAAGATACATAAATGTAATGAATTTCTATAATTATATAAATGCTTTGATTACGGAGATGGCCAATTTTCAGAAATGAGTTATTTACAAATTTTCTTTGAATTTATTATAAATAGTGTAAGAATAAAATAATTATTTGTGACCAAATTTCTTGTCCAGGCGAATCTTTTTATTGAAAATCTCTGCAATAAAAGAGTTGTTATTTTATATATTTCAGATAAATACTCTTAAATAAATTTTAAAAATCAAATAAAATTTATCAGAAAAAAACTTTTAAAAAATATATGAAGTAAATGTGAAAATGTTTTTGCAAAGAATATATACTTTATGACCTTTTTATGTAATTTTGTGAAAAGCCTTCACCAAATATATTTGTTATTAACTAATGTATCTAGTATGTTGTAAGAAAACAATGTCAAAAATAAAAATGACTTAATATTGACAGTTTAAAGTCATTTATTTAAATAAAAACATTAAATTGCAACACTTTAGTGATGATTATGTATTTATTTTTTATTGACTATTTATTGACATTGATTTTTACGTTTAACATAAATATTACTGTTTGTAATACTAGTAATCTTTAAAATTTTATATAATTTATTGTCATGTTCAAATTAACAATAATTAAATATTGTCTTCAATTTAAAGTAAGTCCATATTAAAAATCAAATATATTACATGTAGTTATAAACAAAATAAAGTTACAATAATAAATATATAGAAAAAAAAGATTACTAGTTTTGGAACCAGAGATCAATCAGGATAACTTGATGAAATAAATACATTGTTTCATTAAAGGTAATTAATAATAATAATATGATAAAAACTTACTATAAAAATATTTCAGTAGAAGTTCACCTGATTAATCTTTAGTATAATATCCTCAGTTATTTATTTAGAAGCAAAGAAACATTTATTAATCTTATGTCACTATTCATTTTATAAGAACAGTGATTTTCTTTTGAACAAATTTCTAATTGATGAAACAATAAAGGTTAGTAATAATATAAGTATTTTTATTTTTTTCAAGCTTCCGAATAAAGGAAATTTTGACTACAAACAAGTTTTTGTTTGTGATTTTAGAAACATTTAAATTTCCCGAGATTGTCTGAAAATTGGATCCATATCAAATAAAAAAAAAAAACTTTAAAGAAAGGAAATAAATAAACATGGAGAATGATTAGTAACTAAAATGATAAAATTATATAATTTTCTGGCGTTCAAAATTAACAGCGTACATGATTATACTAACTGTTGTAAAGCGGTACTAAGAGAGAAGTTTAAGCTTTGTCTGGGGTGCACAAAACGAAAATGTAATCTAAGGTGATTTAGATACTCCACTAACTGATCTTACAAAATACAAATGTTTCCATCACTAAAATTTTTGAAAATCACTGCTTTATTCCAATGTGTATTTAATTTTAATATTCATGTTTATTTGTCAGGTTATTTTATTATTTTTTGTAATTGTGCCTATAATAATGAATGTGGCATAAATCAAAAAATTGAAAAAAAAAACAATTATTAATTTATAAGTTCACATTGTTGTGAATTAAAATAATTTTCTTCCAACTTAAATTTAAAAATCAATATAGTATTTACACAACACGAATTTGTCACCTTCATCGGTTTTCAACCAACATAAAAAAATACAATTTTTTAAATATCTCAGAATAAAACGAAATAATACTTACACCACTTTCATAAACATTGGCACAATAAATCTTTACACAAAACGATATTTAATCCATGGTGCTTTTCTGGTGTTATGCTAACTGATCTTAGAAAACCAAAGTGACCCAAGTTATAAAAAGATTAAAAATAACTGTTTTAATTTTTCGGAAATAAATTTTAAGTTTTATTCTTCAGATAGTTTTGTTATTTTTTTGTATTTAAGCATGAAAAAAAAAATCATTTTTTATTGATTAGTTATAAAATAATGACATATTTTTTGTTTCTTTGCTTTTAAAAAAGTTTGATACGTTTGTTTGTTTCATTGCCCCGGCCGTGCGATACCTCAGACAGCAGCGGCTCCTCCAGGTGGTTGTCCGTGATGCGCGTGACCGTGGTTTCAGTGAAGGTGGACTTGGTGATGGTCTCCGTGACGAGCCCGAGAGCCGTGGGGGGCGGCGGTAACGGGGGAGGCGCCCCGCGCTGCACAGTTATCACGACTCCTGAAGACCCAGGCGCGGTGGGGGGCGCTGGGGCTGCGGCCTCCCCCAAGAAGTGCGCCGGAATCATGGCTTGGAAGTCCTCGTTTGTTATCGGCCTTGGGATTGGCTGGACGCACCCGAGGAATGATCCGGATATCAAAGGTTGAAGGGGACAAAAATAAATGCAAACGCTTAAGGCCTGCTGGGCTTTTTTTTACATCCAATAAATAAATATGTGTAATCATGCGTCTTCCTTCATTTGTAAATGATATTATGTGTTAGTAAAATATGGATATTGTGATGTCCATATGCTCCAGTTGAGGGAGCAGACATGGTGAACAAATGAACATGAAGTAAAATATAATGTGTTACGCCCATTCACTTCACTAAATGAATATTTTAGTATAAATAACAAACCCTCCTTCAAAATGACTCTTTTTCTTCAAATAAGGAATACTTCATCTTCAATAATCGATAATTAAATCCCCTATTGCAAAACGTATAAGGTATACAAGAGTGCTTTTTCGTTTTATTCGATCGATACATTCTTGATAGAATTGCATAATATGAAAATAAAAATAAATCGGGTAGCCATTATTAAGTCCATGACTCGACAATGGCTACCCAACGTAGCCAAAACATGTCATTCTTTAATAAATAATTGTGGAATAATTACTAAATAATCTTTTATCTTGATTTGAAGGGCAGAAATTATTACTTTAATCACTTATTGTGAAATATTTAAAAAAAAAAATTAAATTAATAAATACTATTATTACATCTCTAATATCTCCTCCTTGTTCTGAGATGATTATAGATTATAACTTTTCTACTAATAATATAGATTATAAATAGAAAAGCGAACTATGACATAAAAATACAGATGGTGTGAATGTAGGACCTTAAATATAATAGAATAATCATGTCGGTTTTGAAACGTAATCCTTTCCATAATTAAAAGTCCATTTAATTGGATATTTAATCCATCAATAATGTTTTTGTGTCAAAATAATAAAAGTTAATAAATACCAAGGGAGATAAATACTGATACAATAAAATAGTTAGACAGACGGTTACTATCAGAGGGCAAACAGAGTCAGTTTCAATGTTACACATTCATTCACATATTTCACGTAAAGCAACACTAATATTTCTGACAAAATTGATTTATTAAAGTAATGATTAAAAAACTATGATGATCACTACATCTAATAAGTAATAAAAGATAAAATTGCGATATAAAAAATAGTTTTTTAAGTTTTTTTTTTTTTAATTTTAACACCTGTTTGACAGATAGGTTCTCAGATAACGAATTGAAAAGGTAAACTTTTAAAGGGTTTTAAACACAAATTATTCATTAACATTCTTGATAAAAGTACAATATTAGATTATATATTTATTAGTATTTATTGCTGACAAAAAAAATGGATGCTCTCACAAAAAATTAAACATGTAGGAGATACATATCATCTGATTAGACTGTACGATTAGCCTAAAAAACTAACATATTCTATTCATATATGTAAAATAATATTTTAATTTAAGTTGGTTTCCTAATGTTTTTTCTAAGACTGTGTCCTGTTTTTACTCAGAGCTTGTTTGTAGATGACCAGCTGTTATGTCATCTGTTACGTGCCCTTCCAGGAAGTCAGCAGTCCGAAGTAACTCAAATAAAGTATTAAAATTTTAAAAAGTAAATATTTAAAATAAATTATAACAAACCCTTACAGTTACACCTTTTTAATTAAAAATTATGAAAAGCTAATTATAAAAAAAATGTTTTACAGTTTTGAAATCATATGTTTAAAAACAATCAAATGTGCCAGAAATAATAAAAGAAGCATTCGTCATTCCTTATATAGATGAATAATAATAATAATAATAATAACATAAAAATCTATAGACAGTTAAACAAAGACTACTGTTGTTAAGTTAAGTAATATTGTTAAGTGGTGATTGTACAAACCTGGCTGTCATCCGTGAAGACCTCGTTGGTGGATCCCGAGATCCCCTTGGCCGTGTGGTTCCCAACATTGGGAGCTCCGCCCATCGGCTGACTGGAGTTTTCCACGATCGGAATGCCGAGAGTGTTCTGAAATTCAAAATATTTTTTTTATTCAAATTTACTTGTTTACAAATTTTTGACATTCCTCTTTAGACATCTTAACACATTCGCATCGGGTGACATTCGCGCTCGGCTGATACTCTTATACGGGCGATAAATCGATGTCACGCGTAAAAAATATGTTTCTACATAAACTGCCATAACTTTTAAAATATACAACATAACTACATATTTTTTTCAATATGATACTCAACAGTTACATCACCACCAGCAAAATTATCGAAAACTTATAGAACTTCTTACACTTATTTTTAATTATGTCCACAACTTGAAAATACACATTAAAACTTTTAAGGATACGTTTTTTAAAGTTATAAATATTTTTTAAGATTTAGAGTAATAATAACTCTTATAAAGGGTATTATCACAAAAAATATACATAAAATAATAGCGATTATGCAATAATTCTAGTAAACGATTCTAGTAACCCTGTTTCTTAAATATGTGTTTACTTTCGTAAAACTGATAATGTTGACCCTCATAAGCAAGAAAAAGTCAATTGCTTGTAAAAAAAAACAAATATAAATACCCTACCCGACTTAAAAGATCAGAGTGCGTAAAAGGTAAAAATACCCTTCCCGTAATTAACCGTCAGTTGAGGTAACGGGTATTAATACCTTTCCCGATGCGAATGTGTTAAGTTTACAATCTTTAATAAAATTATAAAATGCTCTTTTTAGTATCCAATAATCATCTAGCGCAGTGATGCCCACGGTGGAGCATCACGCCTTAGAGATGGGACATGTCAATATTTGATAACTAATTATTTTGTCAGTATTTAATTCAATTTATAGCCAGTAAATATCAAAGAAATAATGAGTAATAAATACATAAAAAGGTCAGTACAAATAATAAATTGGCAGTAAATAATTCATTAATGGAAATAGGTTAGGTGAGGTTTCCGTTTTATGAGCTATTATTGTTCATTAATTTTGCATTAATTACTGGCAGTATTGAGTGTATTACTGACTTTTTAATTTTAAAACTGACAACATTTGTACTGACACAGCGGATACTGCTAGTTTATATAATTTACTGCTAAAACTGTAATTATTAATGAATTCTTAAGGCGTTTCTGTTAGCAATTAAATTAAAGTATTACCTCCGGCGATAGGCTGGAAAACCTTCTTGGAGCAGGCTGCGGTGCTTGCATCGGCTGAGGATTTGGCTGATACGAGAGATTAGCAGCCTGGCCATTGTTGACTGCATGGTGCTGGTTGGGAAGACTCTGGTGTGGGTTGCCAGCTTGCTGCTGCTGATGCTGCACCATCTGTATGGGTTGGGGCACTTGTCCGTTGGTCTGCAGGAGCTGTTGAGGTATCGGGGGCTTGGCTGCGGTCAGTGGATGCTGGCCGTTGGTTGTCGGAGCGCCGATGTTCACTGGAAGGCCAGCTTTTTGCAAGACCGCATCTTCAGTGAACGACCGTCTATAGGTGGGATAATCTGAAAATAAATAAACAAAATAGTAAGGTAATGCTCCATCAGGTAGTAATTGTCGAGTCAATTAGACAAGCTAACTTAATTTTTTTTTTAAACATATTGTCTAGTGTTTTGCTTTCTCACTTGAGTTTTGTGGAATGACGGGCGTTTCTCTCTCCACGACGAGGCGTCTGAAGCGTTCATGTCCGGTCAGCAGCGACACGGCTTGTTCGTGACGAGCGAGAGCCATCTCGTTGCCATTAATCTGCAAAATCAAATAACATTCATAAAATCAATATATATTTCCCACTAGCTGCTCCTCTTTAAACAGGGCATTATATTACGTTCAACAGTGAATGTGCACAGGCTGATGATGATGATGATGAAATATAAATGGGTCTTCTATTGGAAAACATAACTAAGGCGATTCACGTTCATCGGTATGAGGCAGTTTCTCCGGATAGCAAGAGAGCACAAACTAAAGATGCCTTTTCTTTAAGCCCTATGGGCTTGCACCGTTTTGGAAGGTTGCTAAAAACTATATATATAACATACTCGTTAAAGGTCCGGAAGGTAGAGCTGAGATGAATTAAGGTAATATTTTTTGACAGAAATATGAAGAGGCTAGCAGTGGCGATCATATACTTCAAATAGGAAGCGTATTTATAAGAATGAATGAAAAAACAAGAATTCAGATGATTTCTTGAAATTCAAAGCAAATGCGACAAGTGTATCTATCCATCCTTGATTACTAATATTTTTAATGTAACAATTTTTAATGAATGATTAAATGGCTGGTGGAGACGTGATTAGATTAAATAAAATAAATCATAATGAAGATGTGACTTACAGAAACCACTCGGTCTCCGACTTGAAGTTTTCCATCTCTAGCAGCAGCTCCGGCTAGAGAAATGCGGGAAACATACACAGCTTCACTGCCGTCCTGGAAATAGCAACATTATAAATATAATTAAAACCTATAAATAATGATATAAACAAGGTTTGTTAATAAAAAGTAGTATTGCATAAAAAATAGTATTTATGAAATAGATACATAAGAAGATAACCAACAAAAAGAGAGAAGAATGTTACAAAGCGCTCTCGCATAAAATGACTCAACCACTTAAATGACTGGAAATTTCAGAAGACTGAAGCATAACTGTCATTGGATAAAGAATAAGAAAAATAGTTGTCATGAATTTGAAATACTATAAATATTTCTTAGAATTGTTTTTAAATTTCAAAGGAAAATGTTTTTGCTGAAATGTCATTAGTCTCTTGTCTAGATTTCTGCACACAAACTTTTGAACAAATCTTTGTAGGGTGCATAGTTCAAGCAGTCAATATTTTTACAGGGCTTTCCTTTATTGAATTAATGTGCCATAAATATGTGATAATTTCGTATTTCCTTTTATTACCTTGAAAGATGGAGATCCTTTGCCTCCTGCAATGCTGAACCCTAATCCTTGCCCGTCCCTGATCAACGTAGTATGAACGAGGACCTTCTGCATAAAAACTGAAAAGAAAAAGATATATTTTAAATTTTTAAAATTAAATTCCATATCTTTCAATATATATTTATCAATTTATTACAATACCTGATATACATATATATTCACAGTAAACATTGTCTTGTGACATTTATTTCATCACAAATCTAAGAAAAATAAACAGCAGATGCTGGAATTCGAACCACAAACTTTTGCTAAATGTATCCTTTCCTCCACCACAGATGAACTATGCAGTTTGAGTGATTGGGGTTAAAGGAAAAATTAAAATAATGTAAAATAAATGTTTTAAATGAAGAACAAAAATGTACCAGAAGTTGAATAGCAGTGGTAATTGTCACTGGTTTATAGAGTATTAGAATATTTCAATCGATTCTGAACCCACCCAAAACAATTTAATGTGATATACATTACAATATTTCACCCTATTTTATTATTATGGTAATTATTTATCTGAGCATTTAATTTTATACAACTATTATAATTTTGTGTTAATGTGGTATGATTCAATTGTTTACGGATTTATTCCGTTGGCTTCAGCTGTTGGAAAAAGATATTCAAATAGACCAAATAATAATCGAGTAATTGTTGCCAACTTCACTGCGAACTTAAGTCAATAGTTTGATGAATTAATATTACATAGATAGTATTTGAGACTCACCTTGCGGAGTGGGAGTGGGGGGTGGGGGTCTGTTGAGGACTGGCAGCAGATTTGTTCTCAGCTTGCTGGGCGTATTGATTTGCAATGATAAGTGGTGATGGCTTCTTGCCCATAATAACCTGAAATGGCAAAACATGTCATTAGACTACAATTTTATTTAATAAAAAAAACAGTACCATGCGAATGACATATTGTTGCTATTGAAAATTACAAATTATTATTTGGACTGTCTTTATATGGTTACTATGACAAACTATCAATTGCCAATAAACATGGAATAATATATCAACTTTTGTTTCATATTGGCCTATATTTCTTTATTCAGTAACTAATTCAAGGTTTCCTCTACCACCAATTTTGATTAATAGGCTATGACTGTCATTTTACCGGTGAAGGATCAAATTCACACCAACCAAAGAGCTCAGAAATCGATTAAAAACTTTTTTTTTAGCTCCGTCGGGGATCGAACCATTGAGCTATACCTGCTGGCATTAAGTACAAAATATATTTTTATTCTTATTTGTTTCTCATGTTGTTATTTATATAATGGTCCAATGGGCTTATAAATTAATATTTACAAAACAATTATATAAAACATAATAGGTCATATTTTAAAACAAATATCCATAATAATAATAAATAATCATTTCGATTTTTTTATCTGATAGAATAAATAATATTTTAATATCAATATTAATAATATTTTATATCTGACAGAAAAAATAATCAATTAATTTAATCGATTTGTCAATTAGCAATGAGATTGTTGGTTATATCGGGGACTAACTGTGAATAAAAAAGACATAAACAAAAGGTAAAATACCTGTCCATTTTCTAAGGATGCTGGAGCTTCCGTGATTGGAATTTGGCTGATTGGATGGCTGACAGCATTGACTCTACTGGGAGGCCTGTAAAATCAATTTAAGAAATGTAAGTGTGCAGTAAATTAAAACCTTTTAATTGCTATTTGGTTACAGCACAACTACCTGAAGAAGAAGTACACAAAAAAAACCGTACAGATAAATTAATGATCTGAAGAAGCATATATTGTGACACCAACTCGGTGTAGCCCTTTCAGGCTGGTGCCGAAAAGCCTCAATATGCGATCTTTTGTCTCTTATATTTTGTCCGTTCATCTGACACGCACAATAAAATATGTTAGTCTAAGTTTTACATTTGATAAGTTATAAGACACGGCGTCTACAGGCGCCATTTTGTTTATTCTGTTTTGAAAGCCAGCCGGGACATGTGGGGCAGCTAGTTTCATAGACGGCCGCTATATTTATTTCGGTGCAGCGACTTTCACTGCCACCGTCTGTCTGGTGGCTGTGAGGTTCACAACATTGTCTATGACCGAATTTTGACAGTCTTTTGACGTTAAATAAATATCAAATGTATTTCTAGACAAGTTCTTTGCTTTGACGATCTGCTCCTCATCCATCTACCTTGCATCCCAATGACTATCCCGGCGATCTATAGTTGCTATTATTAGACGTGAGATGTTAATTTTTAGTGGAAATCTTACCTGGAGACTGGCATGTCTCTGGTGATGACGAGGCACAGCATTGGCCCGCTGGCCTTCAGAACCTCCACAGCAAAGTAATGGTCAACTTCCACCACCGAAGTTCCATTAACGCTGACCACTTTGTCACCAACCTGAAAAGAATGGTAATTTGAGCTTAATGCTGATAAAAACATGATAAAGAAAAAAGGTGATAAGAGTTATATCTTGCCATATCCTCATGACAAATTGTCACCACTCAGTACTGTCATTGTCCATTTCGCCTCATCTCAAGATATCTCTGCGCACGAAGGTCTACCTGGGAACGAATATGTGTGTGGGTTGCGAAGATTGCAAGTGTATATTTATCTGTTTCTTGAAGAGATCCGGATTGTAGGAAGGAGAAGACATAGACCCTGGAAGAGCATTCTAGAGCTTAGCATTGGCATTAATATGTTTAACCACGTAATGTTTTTAATGCATTCGATATAGAGGCGCCATATAGGTCACATTCAATGTTAAAATTCCATTCAAATGTAACAGCTGGCGTACAGGGACTGTTTTTTCGGAAAAAAAAACGTGGCGATCTTTTCAACAGCCGTAGGTCACCAGTAACCTACATAGCGTGAAACATGTTAAAGAAATAATTTTGAAAGCCGACAGCTCTTGGTCGACACAGATTAACCGTGTATGGATGTTCGGCAAGGGTAGGAAGAGTTTGTCGGTTATTGGTGGGTGCAGGAGGAATTAATTAGGTTGAAGAGCAACGACCTTGATGATAACGGCAGAAAATAATAAGTGAACCAATTTTACGCTTGTTTATTTGGGTACAGGAAATTCACTATGAATATGTGGTGTTCACGGGAAGACTTTTATCTACCACCAATTTTAATTAATAGGCTATAACTGGCATTTTACAGGTGAGGGAATTCACACCAAGTATTTTAAATCGGAGATCGAACACACGACGTATGGAAAGCAAACGCAATGAGGTTGTTTCCAGCTCCCTCTGCATCCTCATTGAGGAGTTCAACTGCACCAGGAAGGTTGACAGGTGTGCTTTAAAGGTGCGCATGTACAAGGCAAGCGATCCAAGCGGCGTAAAGTTCCATTTTTTTTTTAAAATACGGAACTGACCCTCAATCCTGCGTTGTGCGCGGGTCCATTGGGCGTGACCCTGGAAATGAAGATGCCTTCGTCGTCGCCACGGAAGGGTGTTGATCCGCGGCCTCCCGCGATGCTGAGGCCCAGCCCGCCAGCTGCGCGCGCAATCCGAATTTCTTGCTGCACGACGTGCATCTGCAGCACCGGCTGCGCGATCTGCGCGCCGGGCAACTGCCCCTGCGCGTGCTCGAGCATCGCGCGCGACTCGAGGCCGTCGTGGGCTGCAAAAAAAAAAAAAAAAAACATGTTAAAAATCATCACTATACACGTTCATACCAGTGGCGTATACACAGAAGTCCACATGGGAGCATAGATGGTTCCTGAGTCTCCAGGGCATTGCCTGCGAACTCGCATAGACTTAATGGGGCGGCGCAATCCTACCTGGGCATGTATGAGATTAGATTTCATCAAATCAATTTAAAAAAATCGAGATTGGTCGGGTTTTGAACCGACGGCATCTTAATGATGAACGCTTTACGGCCGGCTTCTTCTTTACGGATTTGAATCTTGGCATCTCACCCAATAAATACCAAGCAGCCGTATAATGAGTGTCGGAAACATATGTCAGCGTTGAAGTCTACAGGTACGATGATTTGACTTTGATAAGGCAGACTTCCATACCACAGTTAGTCAAGAGAAGAAGGTGGAACTGGGGTGGAGGCTGGAGACCGCAGAAGAGCATTAACGAGGACCAAGGCGGCTAACAGAGCTTTATGGCGGCAGCTCGTAATGGAAATAAAATAGTGACCATAATAGTCATGTTAGCTAGGAAACACATATGTGAAAATAATAATTAATTTTGAAAAACATGAATCCATAACAAGAGATAAAACCTTCATCATATTTTTGTGCATTTTTTAAATATAAATTAAGTGTTTGCTAAATCGAAGTTTATTGCAAATCTAATTGCGAAACCAATCACAAGAAAAACCTGTCGGAATTATTAACAGGTCGCGATTTATTTCGACTTAAAAGTGATGTATTGTTGCGAGACAAGCGCCGGGAAAGGAAAGAGACCATTAATTTATTTGTATACAAAAAATAAATACACCGAACATTACAGTATACACTGTGAGACTTATCGTTCCCAATAGCTGAAGTTCAGATAAGAGTAATTCAAGAATGCAGCAACTGTTTCCACAGTAGTTTATTCACATGGACGCCGCTAACTGATACAGTTAGGAGATTATTCCGTTCCCCCTAAAGTACAGCAAACACGAACATCATAATTGAGAATATCTTTAGTTTGAATTTTAAGCAAATGACAAAAAGTACAATGTATGACAAGTATGTTCGATTATTGTTACATTAAAAAAGTACGAAGTAATTCATAAATACCATCAATAAATCGAATGATAATGTTTGATCTATTATCAAGTGGGTGTCATTGTCAAGGCAGTATCAATCAACAACCAGTGCCGGTTTTAGGGGGTGGTGCAGTGGGTCGGTTGCCCAGGGCGTCGAATGAACTAAGGGCGCTCAGGGCGGCTTTAGCTCGTACAGGGGATTTTTTCTGAAGATTTTCCCTGCCACCCAAAAAAAACATGGGGCGCCAGATTATTTTTTTGCCCAGGTCGCCGCAAGGTCTAAAGCCGGTACTTTCAACACCAATTAGTCGGAGTAGAATCATATTTTTTTATCCATATCCGCTTCACATTTGAAGCATATACTCGTAGACACTGTAAATTGCCGTTTCACAGTTTTGTAAGCTTAGATTGTCCATGCCTTATCCCAGAACACCTGTATAACTGGAGGTCCACATGGAAACAGACTCGTATGCTAGTACAAAATCATAGACGTGATTATGAAATTATATATATATTCAAGCATCCAAACTAATCAATTTAAAATCGAATTTCATAGAAAACTGTCCAAAATGAGAGAGAACGAAAATACTCGTAGGTACATATATAACCCTTCTCCCGTATGTGTGTCGAGGGTTGAAGATATGACGTCATTGTGTCATTATATATGTGGTGTAATGATATTATTTTAGTTAACATACAGGCATACACATATAACAAATACGAATAAAAACATATTTAAAAGAGGGCGTATGTACGAGTATTTGGTGGCCACATTAATGTACCAGTATTACAGTTGACGCCCGCATCATAAAAGCCAAATCATCACAATCAAAATGATATAATGTGTAATTTAATGCAAGCCGAGTTGGGATGCCAGCGGTTGCACTTGAACCGTTTAATTCAATAACTGCGCGAGTAACGAGAATGCACTCGATGTATGAAATGTCTAAGTATATGTATCAAATAACCATTGTCGGTCATTATACCCGTCCACAGCCAGGATAAAGGGATAAGTATCAAGTACCTTTTATGGTGTACCGAATACTTATTTACAGTGATCACCGAGCACTCATCATAATTTCGACGTTTAGTAATTTAGTTTATTAACAGTATAAAGAAATAAATCCGTAAGTATGCATATCAAATATCATCATTGGCAATTTCAACAATTCAAGTACAGTAATATTATTTTAATGGCGTCTTTGGGTACAGTGATTTATTTGTGAGTCATTA
The DNA here is from genome assembly GCA_022606575.1 of Glossosoma conforme. Taxonomy (NCBI): domain Eukaryota; kingdom Metazoa; phylum Arthropoda; class Insecta; order Trichoptera; family Glossosomatidae; genus Glossosoma; species Glossosoma conforme. The sequence goes on along the minus strand of JAGTXR010000087.1, from coordinate 383,336 downwards.
ACTGCCAGTTGAACAGTGGTACCCTGCAAGTTGCACACAAGGTTAGATTATGCGTCTGACAAACAGTTAAAGGATGTAGAAGCCTATTCCATGTCAGCCTCGTTTTCTGCGAGCATAGCTCTGATGAAGTTTAACACTAAGAGACCGTTAGAACTAAGCAGCGGTTCAGCAAGATGCTCTCAAGAAATGGCAGAGACTTTCAAGGGACAACACAGAGCGCGTCTTCTATCCTCATAGATGATGCACTCCATCAGATAGTGTCTTAGTCTGTTGTATCGCAAGAACAATAACAACAATTGGGAGCTTAAGCTGCTAAAAATAATTATTTTCTTCGTTTTCTCTTTGATGAATTTAAGTGTATTGGTATCCTGCTAATTACTTAACATAAAGTTTTAAGTAAAACATTCACCATCAAAAAAATAATTATATGAATATTTTAAGTAAATAAGTGTGTCACATTATTTATGTACATATCACATTATTGCTAGCAATAACATGCTACGAGTATAAACTGACATCGGCATGATATAGCCCTTGCTGACTGGTACCGAAAACCTCGATAAAAAATCTTTCGTCTCTTATTTTCGTTCCCTCATCGGAGACGCATGTGTTGTCATTTTGTAATGCCGTTAGGAGGACTAGTTCTAGAGATCGCCACTTGCGGTACTGGGTGTCACCGACCACGGCACCCGGGGCAGTCAGTTGTGTGCCGACAGCGGCGAGGTCGTATTGTGGTTGGCCCGGCTTGAATGCTGTGACTGGGTTCAGGCCAGAAGTTTGTAAAGTTATCGAAATATATATGTCAATGTGCTTCAGAAAAAGTATTTGTGTTGTTGATCTGCTCCTCATCCTGCCACCACGCAATTCAATAACTAACTTAAAGAGAGGAGGATGTTAAACCATTGAATAATAAATATCAATCCTGGATATTTGTTGACGAAAATGTCAAAAAGCGCCTGAAAGTAGAATCGTGAATTCAGTATTTTAATTTAAAAACTCGATTGAATGAAATATTTCTCTTGTATCATTTTATAAACGTGGTAACTATAAAAATAGCGTTTTTTACACCTTTTTAAAAATATTTAAAAAAAAAAGTATTTTAGTATGATTCAACTAAATGAAATTAACGACCTGAAGATGGGTACAAGGCATAAACAAACACCCGTCGTGAATGTTTATAGATAAAACGTATTAAATGTTTAATTATAGACGAGTGCCACACAGTTAGTTATAAAGCAATATTAAGAGGTTATTTCCGTTATGTGCACATGGCCCTCAACGCTTTAATATTAAATGAAACGTGGATTTGAATTTTCGGCCCACAGGTGGTGTATGTATTTATTTTCGATGTAAATACAAATGTAAAAGCCTTTAAAAAACGATATATTATACAGTGAGACCCCGCTTAACGCTATTTCGTTTAGCGCTGTTTCGGTTTAGCGCTCTTTTATTTCAACCCGGGGATTCCCGGAAATTGTGCGTAGCGCCAGATTTAAGTAAGAGCGAAGACATTGGACACTCACACAATAGTGGAAGAAACAGTGGAATTAGCGAAACAAACCGGTTTAGATGAGGTAAATGTGGAAGACGTCGAAGAAATAGTTCAAGAAACATTAGCTAGTCTTTCTAATGATTAACTCAAGGAATTAACTGAGCAAGAAGAAAACAAAAATATTGATAGTAGTAATTTCGAAGAAGTGCAAAAAGAACTTCGATGGCGTTTGTAAAAAGGAGTTTTACTACTATAACTGAAATTATGGACCAATTTGTTGAAAATGATCCAAATTTTGACAGGAGTTCAAAAGCAAGACGATGAATAGATGCTTTATCCACTGATCAACAACTTCCAACAGAACGCAAACTACATTAGATGCCTTCTTGACAAAAAGGCAGAAAATTGGAAACACAGAATAGACGGAATGATCTGACTGACATAGAATTTTATTTGTTTTTATATATTTTTTAAGAATAAATGTTTAGTTTTAATTTTATTTAAAAAAACATAATTATTAAATTTAATACCTAGCCAATTTTCTATCCATCTTTCCCTAACCCCATTATTTACATGCTAAGATAGCCTCGTTTAGCGCTGTTTCGCATTATGCTCTACTTTCCCCGCGTATCCCCCGCGTTAAGCGGGGTCTTACTGTATACGAAAATAGAATGTCTTACACTTAATACGCATACTATTATTACACAATTAGTATGATATTATAATATATCAACTCGATTAAAAACTGAAAACATGGCTTTAAATATGTCATATAAAAAATAGATACACTCACGGTACCGGCTTGTATGGCTTAGTGGTGAAAGCGTTTGTTTACTTTTTGGACTCGATCCCTAACCCCTCACCCGTTAAATGTCAATCATAGCCTATTAATTAGCAATTAGTTGTAGATGAAACTCGACCCGTTAACACCTGTCATTCTTAGTGAATTTCTGTAAAAAAAAGGATGATGCGTGAATGTCGGACTGTATTCTATCTACACGTAAGCGACATATGTAGAATCCACAGATGAGATTTCTGCATCACTATCTGTTGGTATTTTCTTATATGTGTTTATGTAAAATAAAACACTGATCAGTAATTATTATTGCCTTTGTATTCAATAAAACATGCCTTAAAAACATTAATTTAGAAATGAAGTTGTATTGTTCGGCTGCATTCCCACAATCTTCAACGAAATAAAAAAAAACATATATTTCATATTGAGAAAGAGAGAGAACCATGAACTTCGAATTAGACATTAAAGTTTATTGGGCGGAAAATAATCACGACTTACTTTGGCAACAAAGAATGGCAATTACTATTGCAAGCCCATTGTTACTTGCTGCCATCAGCGTGCTATGTGATGTGCTCGAATAAATGGCAACAGGAACTGAACACATTGCATGCATTTACCGGCGGGTATAGCTCAGTGGTCAAGCCGAAAGCCGTGGGTTCGATCCCCGACGGAGATTAAAAAAAAATATTTAATCGATTTCTGAGCTCTAAAAAACCCCTGGTTGGTGTGAATTTGATCCTTCACCCGTAAAATACCAGTCATGGCCTATTAATCAAACATTAGTGGTAGATGATAGCTGCGTTCCCTCTAATTTATATAAGGCTGTGTGCGCTACAAATATTGGCTTGTGCAACTTTGAGAGTGATATCAGCTCGATATAAACCTTGAAGGCTGGTGCCGAAAAGCCTCGATATATAAATCTTTCGCCTTTCTTTAGTAAAGGGGATGTTAAGAGAAAATTTAAAAAAAATATGCTACTCAAAACGCTATATAGAACAACTCAATGGAACTGTTAATTTTAAATAATACCTCTAAATAACCACACTGTACAATATAAATATATTTTTTAATGTTGATGTGTAAGGTTTGTGCGGACTGATATAATTCATGTGAGAGGGACCATTGGACGAAAGTCGTCGCGTGAATAACACCCATTCACAGTAAATTTCTGTAATAATAAGGATGATGCATGAATGTCAAGCTGTAGTCGGATCAACACTTCACAAGCAGCGCTTATCCATATGCAGAATGGTAAGCGTCAAGAATCCACGGATAAAACTTCAGAATCACTATCGCCATCAGTATTTTATATTAACACATCCAGGAGAATATCGACAGATTCTTAGATATGTTCTTTGGGGAAATGATTTGTTGGCGTTGTCTGTTTTATGAGCATTGGGACCTTCTGTTGCTTGTCTTTATTGCTTTGTTTTTAGTACTTAATCATAAGTACCTATATTTGTATATTAATCTTGATTGTACGAGTACTTCAGAAACGATTTGATTTTTTTTTTAATTTTTAATTTTCTGTAGTGAAAAAAAATATAAAAAAAAAAACACTTAAAAAAATGCAAAAGCCACCAACGCAACAAGTGTCAACGCAAACTAAATCTACGGTGGCCTGAAATTGCCTGTGACTGATAAAATCACTGAATAATATACGATATTGTTGTGAACAATATACTATCGATCGAAAAAAAAACTAATTATTTACGGTAATTACAACATGTCACTCTCTATATGGAAATATTTTATTTTAAAAACACATTTACGAGTAGGAGAGGTTGTTTTTAGAAGCTATGCGTATTTATATTTTTTAAATGAAGTGTAGGAGGACAGTGAAGCATAATTGACGCTCTACCTCAAATTATATTTTTTCTGCATTCATATTTGCTTCCTAGTTGGAACATATGATTGTCACAAATTGCAGCCACAAAGTTATGACAGTCGCCAATGTCTTCAGATAGGTAGATTGTCTTTACCACCTGTATTTTCTCTCTATGAATTGTTCCTGACAATATTGCAGGACGGCGGTGCCCAGTGTTTACAAAATATTTATTACGTATTTATAAAACTGAAGATTTTTTCACTAAAATGGATAAATATTTTTGAAAAAATTTCCATTACTGAATATATAAATGTCTTTTTGCAATCGTATTAAACAAATTGATTACCATTTATCAGTTTGCCGAAAATATCAAGAATGTGTCGTCAGTTGAGTAATTTCAAAACCTATCGAGATTTTTTTACTGTTATAATGGCCGTAATGGCGGACTCTCTAAAGCTGCCTCTCGTCCGAAAGAGCAAATATTATTTAACAAAGTTAAAAACTGTTTGAAACAACAACAAAAAAACGAGTCTCAAAGGAATACCTGCCGTGTGACATCACCGCGCCGCGCAACAGCCGAGTCAGGGACGACCGAGACGTAAACATAACATTATACGATACACTGCAATAACGTGAATTTTTTATAGCATACGAGTATTACATCAAACGACAAATAAAAATGATTTATTAAGACATTATAAATGATTGTTTTTAGTTTAGCAATAATCTCTTATTGATTTGAGCATATTTTTAACACTGATTTCGAAGAATATTAAAAGTCTAATGCATCTTCTTCGTTGGTGCTTTCATGTAAGTCTATTGTCGATAATTCTAAGTTGTTCCACACCGAAATAATATAATTAACGGGCGTAGATATTGTTCATAAAAATAATAATGGTAAGAGACTTGATAATTAAGAATCACAAGAAATAAAAAAGGCATTATTAATAATAGGAAAATCCTTAATAATCAATTACTCTTAACGTACAGCCCGGTTCTTAATATGTTTCCAATAAATTCGCTATGTTCAACCGTTCCGTCTACAGGTGTTTCTAACACTTTTTCGCTCCCCGCCACTTCTCTATGTAACCTTAATTAACTGTCTTGTATTTAGGTTTAGTTTTAAGTAGCTCCTGACGATGGCGATATGTCACCAAAACCGATAGTGATTATTAATTAAAACTCAGTGGTTTCACACAAAGTTTTACATGTTTTATTGTTTAATATATTTAAGTATATGAGTACATATTCAAAGCCTACATCAACTATTTAACGTAAAATAGTGAAAAAGTTTCAGTTGTTATCAGATATAAATAAAATAAATTTTAGAATTTATCTCACAATATATTTTTTGACGACATGTTTCAGCCAGGTCGGATGGCCATTTTCAAGTCAGTTAGTAAAGTGAGTGTTGGCTCTTTATAAAACAAAGAGTGAGTGAAAGGGTGGATATGAATTGTGTGATGAGTATGTATATGTGTTTTGGAAATCATTAATGTATAAGGGAATTCATAGATGTCACAACAAAATAATATGTATAATTACAAAGGCCATTAAAAAACAATAAACATTTACATCAATATGCACTTTAAGAATTCTAGATAATTAATGAGATAAATTCTAACAATTATTTTATTTATATCTGATATTATGGAATTTCACCAAGAAATATCGATCGAAAAAATCGAAATAATTTCAGGTATTCAGGTATTGTTACTTTTTCATAATTTTCACTATCGACAGTTGTTTTAACTGAAAATTGACTATAAGTTCATAGAAAATCTTTACTTTTATGGCTCTAAATATAATGAAGGTAACTCGTTTAAAAGTATATTATACTTCTACGTTGTTATCTTGGAAAGTGTCTTGGAAAAATCTTCAACACTCTTTTTTTCAGAAAAGGATTTAACCTAGAACCTTGTTTGATTAGATAACCAAGCCTTTATCCTGTAATAGTTAACTCAAAACTGATTTATTGTGAATTTAAGAATATTAACATTAACTAAATTTTAACTCAAATTGTTTTACAACCCATAGGTCCGTAAAAACGTTTGTTTTCTCATGGCAACAATTAATTTAAAAACCAAAATAGAGTAAATGAAATGCGCGGAAACCATTAAAATAAACAAAACTCAAATAAATTCGTGTTACTTAGATTATTAATAGAAATAGAAAAACATTAAATTATTTATCGGCAATAAAATAGGATTACTTCAGTATAACTTGAGGATCTTAAAATAGAAATTTACTACTAACAATTCAAAGAAATCTTACAAGGGAATGGATATTTATAAATACATTTAAATTGCTAGTATCTAATTAAAAGCTAGCCATCTCCACATACATGGTCATCATTATTCAAGCAATATGAAGTACTTTATATTTTTTTCCCAATGTTTTCAGCATCCAATTTGAGATTCATTATAAATATTTATTAATATGTATTTTCGAATGAATCATTATAATAATAAATATTTATTTATTTACCTTGTTTTTACATCATATCACGTTAGATATGGCCTCTGTTTAGGAGACTGCAGTTTCGACTAACTCGTAGCCTTCCTCAATTCATCACTGTCAAGAGCAACTGTAGTATATTACATATTACAAGAAACATTACAAATGTTTGGGTTTATTACGTTTTAAAAATGAGCACATGGAAAATAATTACAAGAATAAGTATTGACTATTAAATCCTATAACACGTCCAACTATAACTCACTCCTATAACGTTTTTATAAGATCGGATGATTAGACGGATGCTTTCGGGGCCTGGACCATTTATTGTGTATACGATTATTTTTTTAACTTTAAAAATATATAAATACTAAAAATATATTTCAATGCGTTTATAAGTAAATTAATAATGGGTACAATAAAGTGATAATGCGTTATTTGAAAAAATCAATGATTCTTAGGTATTGACATATTTTAGTGTCAACGACCCAACGTTTAGCAAAATACGGATCGCCAATAGTTAGGAATTGTAACGATAAAACTATTTTATTGATTTGGTGGCATTTCTAATTGCGTCTGACTTAGAACAAGGAAAAGAAGCTGTCTGTTGGTGAACTAATGCAATTACACTCAGCGTACTTCCACTTCAGGTTATTTAATTAATTGTGCATTTTAATAATACAATTTTAAATGTATTTATTTATTCACGGATTTAAGCAAAACATTTATGTATACATATACATTCTTTAATGTGGTTTGTATTGATTGACGTAAAATATTAAAAATAACTTTGTATTTATTGCCAATTCGATTAAGTGATGAAGTCATCACAAAATATTTTAATCACGTGACTCCGATTGATTGATACAAAAACAAAAAAAGGCTCTTGCGGCGATCTGCTGGCATATAAATCGGCACGTTCACGATGAAAGTGTTACCGGTTCAATATTATGATAAAGAGTGACGCAATTCTCAATCACGGTTAAGGCAATTTACCGATACAGACATGTAGGATATTATTTTGTTATGATAACACGCAAAAGAGAAAGTTCTTCAGATGAAAAAACGCCCTGCGGCTGAACAACGAAGGCAATAAGATGAAATTTATAAATAAATCGTTTAGATTATTTGTTTTGGTGTAGATTGTTAGCTTCAATTACGATAAACGTAAGCAAAGAGGGCTAGGAAAGCTGTCAAAAAAACTTTCTAAAAGCTCTTTCACACGGACGTCCAGTTTTGCAGGATCGGTGTTTTACTGGATACCGCAAAAATCATACCTGTGTTCACACACAGAAGTTTGCATCCTGTTTTTTACGGGATAGCATTGGCAGTCGGAGAAGATAATTCGGACGCAATGGACGTAAATACTCTTCTAATATTACACTGGTACTTTCGCCGCCGAAAGCAATGCAAAAAAAGAAGATTATCCAGTAAAAAAACCGTATGCAGGACGCTAGAGGGAACACTTCCATTAAACTATGTACGTAACTAAACTGGATACCGTTTTTTACTGGATACAGTCGTCCGGTTTGTTGTGGCAAAACCGTACAGCACATTTCGAACGGATCGGATTTTTGCGGTATCCTCCAAACCGAATGCTCACATGAATGTTACCACAGTAGCATGTATACTACTAAATGTGATCCTGCAAAAAAACGGGACGTTGCCGTGGGAAAGGGCTCTTAGAGTGCATTTATACCATATGTAATGTTTGTTAAGTTGAAATGAAAAATTGAGCTGAAAAAAAATTACTTGGCACATGGTTCATCGCTATTCAATGATACAAACATTTTTTTTATTTTGCATTGGATATGAATTGTGGTATCATTTACCATGTCGTGCAGTGACCACCATCGTGATATCCTCGACCAGGTGAACAGATAAGCAGGTGCTACTGCAGGCTGCAGGACATCCGCATCAGGATCGATACCGAACTTGGCACTTGGCACTTGGCACCACTCTTCTTCACAGTCGCAGTGCAACAAAAACACTGGCACAACTCTTTGCGGAGAACAGACGCTGGAGTTCACACACTCTGCAGTAGTCTTACATAATCGCAGACTGCCAGAAAACAGTGTACAATCGTCGTTTTAGTTTGAAATATTTTTAGTTACGTTCAGTTCAAATAACTGTAAAGAAATTGCAAAAAAACCTACGAAGGGAAACTTCATTCAAGTATATTTAAATAAAAATATATATATATTTAAATATTTTCAGTAACGATGAAAAAAAACATATTAATGATTTTCGTTTGTGTTGATATTCATTCAGAGGTTAAAGCGTTTGCTTACCAAATCGAAGGTCATGGGTTCGATCCCCGACGGAGATTTAAAAAAAAACAACTTTCAAGCTCTATACATACACCCGGTTGGTGTGAATTTGATCTTATGTGTAAAATGAAAGTCATAGCCTATTAATCTAAATTGGTGGAAGACGAAAATCGTCCCGTAAACACCACTCAGTCATAGTGAATTCCTGTAATAATTGGATGATGCACGAATATCAAGTCTATGACGTTGGCGGATCAACAGTCTACATGCAGCACTTATCCATAGCATGGTAAGCGTAATATAATCCGCATATGAGATTTCGGCATCACTATCAACCTTTGTCGGTATACTCCTGTATGTGTTTACATAAAAAACTCATTACCAAATTGTCTATTATCTGACATTTTATACATCAACTAAAAATACATTCTGTAGCGCCCTGGGGATATCGTGATCGAATTAAATTACAAATTATATTTCAAATTAACCTCAATAATGACCTGAAAAATTATGGGTACAAGAAAATTTGATGATTACGGTGTTAAGATAAAAAAAGTTACAAAGTAAAACATGCATTTTGTCGGTTTATATTTTGAATGAACTTAATTTTATGATAGCATCATCCAGCGGTGATCCGGTGATCCGGTGCTCCGCTCACTGAGAGTCAGTAGTTGTTTAAAATTATAATTGTTAAATGTTGTTGATTTGTATTTTCTTTCTTTTGTGTATCTGGTTCCAATGTGTCTGTAAAATTTGAATTATGGCTCTGGTTGCTGAATAAATAAATGATTATTATTATAAATACGAAAATCATTATGGAGTAGAACGTTAACGTTTTTGCGTAAACAGATAATTATATTTAAATAATAGATAATTATACTTAAATAATAATAAAAACTAAAGAGCTGCACGAGCAGGGGAATGTGAATAAATGCGGAGAATGCCGAGAGAGGTTATATGTACTTAGTACGAGTACATCGAAAACTAAATGAGTGTGTGAACCATTTCTAATATTCGACAAGCGATGACAGGCAGTTTTACACGCCAAGTATCATTCCCACACCAATCTGAAAGCTTCTACGAGCTTGTTAAGAGCTTGAAAACGCATTTATATTTATTTTTGTGTCCTAGACATCTCACCAAAGGCCGCCCTATAATTGATTATATAAATACCATAATATTGGTGGTACGATGGTTTGATTTTGTGAAAAAGGACAAGGTGAAAAAGCGTACAAGGCAGCCATTCATACGTACATATCAGTCGCTTACCATGCTGCATATGACTAAGCGCTGCATGTGGAATGTTAATCCGCCAACGTCATAGACTACAGCCCGAGATTCACGCATCATTCTTAATTATTACACGAATTTACTATGAATGGGTGGTCTTCACGGGACGAATTTAGTCTACCATCAATTTTAATTAATAGGCTATGACTGATATTTTACGGGTGAGGGATCAAATTCACACCAATTTTCGAGCTCGAAAATCGTTTTTTTTAATCTCCGTCGGGGATCGAACCCACGACCTTTGGCTTGCAAAGCAAACGCTTTGACCATTGAGCTATACCCGCCGGCTATTGATGAGAGAAATGTCATAAAATATGATATTTGATATACATTTCCATGCGTTAATCAATTCATTCAAGATTGTTATTGGTACATAAATATTTTTGTAGATAAGCCCATATTTTTATGATAGATTTTGATGATGATATGATATAATAGAAGATGGTCAACGTTGAGTGCCTCATTTTTTGTACCCTATCTGAGGAATGTTTACCGACCACTGCTCTAAGCCTTACGACTCACTCTAATGGACATAAAAAAGGACCGCTGAACTAGAAGGGCTATTCAAGGGATACATTTTTTTCAAGGACCACCCGTCTTCTTGTAGGTAGGTAAAATTGTATACCATTCGATGACCTTTCAAAAAAAAAAATCATGGCAACATCGAAGCGCAGTCTTAAAGATTAATTGCTAGATCAAGTATCTTAATAGATAATAACGGGATGGTAGATTCGAGTGTATTGTTAAAATAAATTAAGAGTATTAAGGGACATTGTACCCGGTGCGAGACGATAATGATGATGATGATGATTGGAGAGACGTTAGATGGAAGTAAATAAGATTAGCTCGGCTTGCAATTGCGTCGTCATGACGTGACTTGCAATTAGAACTCATTAAATGTAAACCTGTGCACGTGAAATTCACAGGTAAGAAAAAAATCTAAATCTATCTAGGGACAAGTTGAATCAGAAATCTAACAGAAGAACTACATAAATACTCAAAAAATGCCGGGAAATTTGAAATTAAATTTCGTGGCTATTCGAATCAATATTTTTATTTTTATGTTGATACTACTATTACTGACATCTGTCCAAAATTAAACGTCAAAATATTCATTAGTGTTTGAGATACTCGTCAATTTGTAAATTGAAAAAAAAAAATTGTGAATATAACGTAATTACTGTGATTGTATGTGACTGAAGTAAAAAAATAATTTAATTAAAATATATATTAACTTTAATTTCTGTATTCATTTTTGTGTAAACGTGTTTTGTTGTCTATGAGTATTGTAAATATTCAATAAAATAACTCTTATATTGATTGAGCTGGTTCCACCGCACTTCGTTCCCAAACAATCCGTTCAACCACTCATTGGTAACGACGTGAGGCGAACTGGACATCTGGTGCAAGGAACATTTGGTGCACGGGACAACTGGTGCATTGAATGTCTCGCTAACCTAACATAACCTAAGTTATTTAGTTAACAAGACCTTAGGTTAGGTTAGTGAGACAGCGAGTGCACCCGTTGTCCGGGTACCAAATATCCCGTGCACCAGACGTCCAGTGCATCCCACGTCGTTACCGATGAGTCGCTTTTGATATGTTTATTTACTATTATAATTATGAATGCAAAATAAATTATATATGTCTACAATCTAAATGTTACATAAATAAGAGTGCGCCATTTTTATATAAAAACACCATCGAAATAAAAAGAACTTTGAATTATCTAAAAGCAGGCTTTAGATCTTGCAGCGCCCTAGGGGAATTTTTTTCAGGCGCCCCATATTGTTCATATCTTAAAAACAACTTATTGAGATTAGTTCTCCTAGATTATTTGACGCCCTGGGGCATCGACCCACTGGGCCACCCCCTAAAACCGGCACTGTCTAAAAGCTACATTATTTGATATATTGCTGGGTCATAAAGGATTCATAACAAAATAATATATCCACTCCAATCGAAAGTTAAATTGCATACAATAACTACATTTGAAAAAATAAAAAGATATTTTTGAAAAAATATGTAATTATGGTCACCGCGTGAGTCATGGTACTCTAGTTCTCAGGTGAAATATTGATATAAAAAATGCTAAGTACCATATGGATACAGCAAAACATTGCCTATTATCCGTTGCACGTCAATGATAAATAAATGTATAAAACGGCGCATATTCTCGTTACACGTGACCGAGTGTATGAAGGGCCGCGCTCGGTGATACTTGTGTGTTGAGTATTATTGTTGTTGTTTCGATTGCGTGAAGGCAATTATTTCTGCCCTAATTGTCTACCTTCGGAGGTGATTAAATTAAGTGAATAATGCCGGATCATGAGTCGCACTGAAGGGTCTTAGGGCATTAGCGACTGCAATTATCGCGGCACAAGGATAACAACAAAAGGATGCGTAGGTGATATAAAATTGAGTACTAAATAATAATGTAGATTTTCAAAAATTTATTTGATTTAAAACATTTTCTTCATATAATATCCTAATTATGACATCTAGTCGCTGCACATGGCATAACATAAATGAAACGAATTCTCACAAATATACAATGTATTTACGTAATAAAATGTTAACACATTCTTGAGATTTCCGGCAAAAGGAAAAATGATCTCTGTTTGCATATATGTACTATGAGTGTTAAAGTTTTTTAAAATGAATCGATGATGCATTTGAATGATAACAGTTAATGCCTATTAGATAATAAGACTATCATTATTGGCGTTTAATAGCTCTACTAATGATCTCATTACAATCAATATAATGATGCAATCAAAAAAGCTTTTGGAGATTTAAAATTAACTTATTTTTGTCAAATGATTCAATATTTTGATGTAAAATTGATTTGCGATACAATTCTAGTTATAAAAACGATAGCTTAGTAATAATTATAAATAATTCTTTAATAAAGGTAATTACACTAATTTTAAAAATTATTCACGCAATTTGTCACGTAAACCATTCAAATATAAAATATATAAGAACTACTTTTAACGCATTATTATTATAGTTTGATTAAAACTAACTCACTTTGATTGTCAGTTAAAAACATGTAAATACAGAAAAACATAGTTCATCATTTATAATCGAGATGCCTTGTCGATGAATTTAAGTATATATTACATACTATAATAATATTATGTATTGTACGTATGCAAAGAACGTAAAAAACCTACTTATATTTTATTACTTAAGCCTCCAATGAGCAATAATGTAAGCCTTCAATTAGCAATTGATTATCACACAACAAGGTCACGCATAACATATTAATATAAAATAATACACTTTTAACACATAAATATGATTTAATGCGCAGTTATTTAACGATTTAATGTTTATTATTTACTTTTGTTTACTTTCGATTCGTTTCGTTGTTTACGGTGATAACGTTAGACCGAACGACGCGCCTTCCTTTAGTCGGGCTTCGGACGCGACTAAACGCTGATGGTTGCGGTCGAGCCTCGCTTGCATCGGCGAAGCTCCTACATACCATAGAGCAGAAAAACGACCAAGAATCTCGCGTAGAAGAGAGGTGGGGAGCATCGTATGCACCGAAGCTGATACTAAAATACTCGTACGTCTCTCGTTTTGTACACTAGATGCGATGCATGCATTTTTTAAATTCGTGTAAGATTTGTACCGATGTAATGATGCAGATCTTTGTAAACGTAATACATAACATGTTGTTTTTGTATGAAAAAAATATATATTGAAGAAATATTGATAACATACTGTATTAGTGAAGATAAAACATATATTAAGACAATTTAAAAATGGTAAAACTAACTATACATTATATTTATGATTTCAATAAATTATTTATGCAAATTGAAGTTACCAAGTCGATAAATTTTTTTACGAGATAAATTACTGCAAATAATGCGTTAAATTAAATTGATTGGTAAAACAATACGTAATTACATTATTTTCATATTACAGAATCTGTGGATGTGTACGCTGTACAGTCATAAAAATGATAATCAATTACTGTAATAAACCAAGGGTGACAATACTACCGTATTTATGTTGTCATTAAAAACAAAATTACTTACTAATGGTGAAGACAGGCATCACTGTATAAACTTGCATTTTAAATTTATCCAACAATAACATACATCATCATTATACACACCCACAACCGACAAACTCGTCTTACGCTTGCCGACCAAGAACTGGCAGTTTCCAAAGTTCTTTCCTTAATGCCACCGATAAGCTTTGAAATGCTCTTCCAGCGTCTGTGCTTCCTCCTTCCTACAATCTGGATCTCTTCAAGAAACAGATAAACATACAATTGCAATCTCACCAACCCACACACAAACACGAGCACAACACACGTTTGTGTAGCATGCAGCGTACAGCCTCCCTGGCTGAGCGTCATAGAGTGCACTGGTCTTGACTGGACGCCATTAGTTTCTTAATTAGGCACTATGTTAATTTCAGCTGTGCTGTCACATCTGCCGAAGTCTGCCTGGAACCTGTACGGAACGCCGAATATTTCGTCCCAGGCAGATGACCGAAGTTAGTCAATATTTTGTCTTAAATATATTGCAATATGCTACTAAGTTTTTTGTTTCGTGACTTACTCCCTATCCATAACTTTATAAGTGACCGATTGGTTTACTAATACTATACACTAAGACCTCCCCGAGTAAGATATTACATTAGATTGAGTTATGTATATATTTAATATTTAACTCCGACTGAGCTGGTTTTGAGGCGCTGCGCAGAGCTGCAGTTAGTGTTGTTCGCGCAACGCGTGCCGCAGAAAACTGTCCTCCAATTAGAAGCAATTATCGGAAAACGGCTCTTAATGTGTGACCATTAGACTTGTACCAAAGGCGCTCTGGTTAACAGTAACGCGCTACATATCACACGCAACACTCCATGTAAGCTATCAAGGGCAATCTTAAACCGATGTAGTCGATCGTAAAACACATGTTTGGGGAATCCGTCGAATGCTATGGAGAAACGCAAGCTGTTGCCCTGGATATCTCCAAGGCGTTCGATAGAGTCTGGAATCGCGGTCTGGTGAATAAATTACCGTCTTATGGACTAACTCCCTCCCTGTGCTCCTGGATTGAAAACTTCTTGAGTGATCGAAGCATCATCACTGTCGTAGATGGCTTTTCTTCTTCCTGCCATAAAATCAACTCAGGAGTTATGTGAATGATTTGCTTCAATGCGCAAACATTCACTGTTATGCCGACGACAGCACTGTCCATGAGAGTATAATCTTCCAAAAACCTCCGAAACATTCGGAACTATCTGCTGTAAATGTTTTGAAATTTCACATGGGGCATTAACGTCGTCAGTTTCAATATTTCAAAACCCAATCGCTTTCTCCACCAAGAAGACTACTATGGATCCTATCTTTCAACGGTTGTTATCTTCCGAAAGCAAGCTCCATCAACATGCTTGGATTATCAATATCGAATAATGTCAAATATTACGAGTCAATTAAGTGTAAAGCCGGTCTCGCTTCCAAAAACTAGGTGTATTTATATTGGAGCTCCAAAATACCTTCATTGATATCGTTGTGATAAACAATGAGAAAATCTACAATCAATGGAATTGCTAATTCCTCCTGCACCCACTCACAGCCGACAAACTCGTCTTACACTTGCCGAACATCCATACACGGTTAATATATGTCGACCAAGTTCGCCACCGCGGAATGCTCTTCCAGCGTCTGTGTTTCCTCCTTCCTACAATCTGGATCTCTTCAAGAAACAGATAAATATACACTTGCAATCTCCCCAACCCACACACAAACACGAACACAACACACGTTTCCCGCATGCAGCGTCCAGCCTCCCTGGCTGAGCGTCATAGAGTGCCTGGTTTGACCGGTTGTGCTCTCCTGCATGCGTTTACATATGAAAATGGAATCCGTGCCAAATGTTGTTTAACTTTGTTTACGAATGTCTATAAACGTGTCAGTATATATTAAAACACGTTATTATAACTTAAACACATACAGGAGAATACCGACAGACAGTGATGATGAAGTAGAAACCTCATCTGTGGATTCTATGAAGTTTACAATATAAGATGTGGCTAAGCGCTGCATGTGGAGTGTTGATCCGCACATTGACGCAGCATCAAATAATTACTATAATTCAATATGAATTGGGTGATTTTCATCTACCACCAATTTTAATTAATATATTATTTTGCGGGTGAAGGATGAAATTCACATAAACTGGGGATATTTATAGAGCTTTGACGTTGAATAAAAATAGTTTTTTGAATCTTCACGTTGAACGAACCCACGACCTTTAATATGGAAAGCAAACGATTTACCACTAAGCCATAATTTTCAGCGAATTATATCCATAGTGCATAAAAAAAAAATTAAAATAGTATTTATTACATAAATTACTAATTTCAAAAATAAAATTATCTGTAACATTAAGGCTTTCAACTGACAATACCTGCTGAAACTGCATAATTATAATTTTATATTAATTTAAATTAAATAAATAACAAATTAAAAATATTCAGTTTTGGTTTTAAATGATTGTGATTACATGTCTCGAACTCCCTGAAGTCTATCGTCAATAATTAAAAAAAATATCCATCGTTTAATTATACAACTATAAAAAGATGGATTATTCCACATATTGGATACAAATGTTATGATATCCAAAGATCAATTTGACAATAGTTTTCAGTTAATAAACCAAGCGCTTTACATGCTTAATAAAAATCAAGATATCTGTGTTTATGCAGATAATTATATACTCATATATAAGGTAGTAATGTTATTAAATGAAATAGTGTATTATCGATATAGCAGTATACCCCGGGGGCATAAGTCACTTCGTGTCACTTCTGTTCACTCCAGTTAGATCCCAGGTCACGTTCTAAAATAGAAAGTCGTCTGAACCGAGGCAAGACACAAAGCAGACACACAGTCTGGGAAACACTCTCATACTCCCAGTCTCGGAGAACGTGATGAAGAGATCAAGATTCAAAGAGAACAGAGAACTTACCTGTATATACCGAGTGCTTTCAATCGATAACGTCCTAGCGAAATTAATACTGAAAATAAAGATTTTATTCACGAGCTTTCATAGGATTCCGTAAATTCAAAATTTAGTAAACTGAAATGAAAAAATAAATATAATTGCATAATGTACAGCTTGCTAAAACTACAAGTAAATTTAGCTAGGGTAATATGATAACGAAAGTACTAGATTGCTTCCTTGATGGCGATGTACGAGAGCAATTAGCCATCATCATCAGCCTGTATCCATGCACTGTTGAACGAAGGTCTACCGTATAATTCTCCATCCTCCTAGATCATCGCATCCAGGCTACTCCTGCTATTTTTCTGATGTAAGAGGTCAGCCAACGCTCTGTTTATCATTTTTTAGACTCCATTCCAACACTTTTCTCCCACATACCTGTAGACCGTCGTCTCTTCGATAGGTATATTCTGTCCATTGGTAATTGACTGTTCCTATTCTTTCTGGTAGCATCCAATACTCGAATTTTTTTTTTGAATATCCTTGATATATAGTATTATATATACCCCTGCGAGGTGGCATGTACATTTTATATAATATTAATTTTAAAAAATAACTTAAGAATAATGTTTTGATATCCTCCTTTCCTATTTGATATCGATGGGCTGGATGAAGGATGCAGGATCAGGTTCACAATACAAACAACTTGTTTTCGTTTTAAATATTAACACGGTTTATTTGTCAAAAACGTCGCCCGTTATAGCAAACGCCTTTAAGCGCGCGCGCTATAACAGTCGCGAGTCAAACTTCAACTGCCAACTAATGGCGCGGCCTGACATCTCGGCGGTGCCAACTGTCGCTGCAGAAAAAAGCGAATTCAAGATGACAGTGGTACCAACAGGAGATGGGCCCACTGTCATAACAAATATTTTTGGCGTTTGCAAACACCGTTTAACATTCTACAATTACAAACATTAGATGTGCATGTCAGGCGAGCGAACAAAATAAGAGACAACAGATCGTTTTTCGAGGCTTTACGACATCAGCTTACAGGAGTTATATCAAGCTGATATCAGTTTATTCAAGATTCGTTCATAGTGAGAGAACGTCTTAGAATAGTAAATATGAAAATATGAATAATAACAGCATAAATTTTCTTTATTAATTGAACAATCGATCGCAAAAAAAAACTAATATTTTAATATTATAATACGATTGTAGAAACAAGATAATATTTTTCAATATGTATTGTACATTTTACAATGTGTTAGCGATAACATTACACAGAAATATGAAAATTACAAAATGTTATTTAAAATGTTTTTTATGATCTTAAGCGAATAGCTCTTTTTACAATCGTACAGGCAACATTAAGGCACGTAGCTACTACTGCAAATAAAGGTACAAAATCCCACAATGGATCAATAGATAGTAAAAGGCTGAAAGCAATTACTTTCACATCGTTGTAAAGAGATCCACGGCGAGAGGGAATCAATTGGCCGAGAAAATGTGCAGTTTCGTCTATTGTGGGCAGCAAAAAGATCGCGGAATCTATGCGAGAACGATCTCGAACAATTTACAAGTAGCGCAAAAAATACATTTCCTATCTACAAAGCGT
Organism: Glossosoma conforme; assembly: GCA_022606575.1. NCBI lineage: Eukaryota > Metazoa > Arthropoda > Insecta > Trichoptera > Glossosomatidae > Glossosoma > Glossosoma conforme. The sequence goes on along the minus strand of JAGTXR010000087.1, from coordinate 364,611 downwards.
TGTCAAGTGAAAGTATAAAAAAGTTAACGTTTGAAGTGCGAACTTGGCTATATTTAAAAATGAGAAACGCGTTGGGCGAATTGATGGCATTTATTTTCACGCTCAAAGTTTGCATCGTACGAGTATGTATTGTTGTTAGAAATAATTCAGTTCATTTTATATTATTACTAGCCTACACGGTGAATGAGCAGCTGGTACATTGTTTTACTGCTTACACTTAGTTCTATACGTAATGCACGATGGAATAACTTTCATTAAAGTGTGAAGGATTTTGTATAAAACCAATAAACGCAATAATTTCCAAAGTTTCTACATAATACTCTAAAAAATTAATTTCTTTAACAGTTTCCGTGAACCCATTCATAAGCTTTACATGTATTTTGTAGCCTGATATTACAGTTTTATTCTACTGTTGTAATATAGTTAAAAACTATAAGCAATGTCTGATATGTTTGTCTACTATAAAATATATTACATAATATATTAACTGCCCATAATCGATTAACAAATAAACCAAAAAGCTGCCGAGTTTACAAATATTATAAATATATTTATTTTTATTAGGAGACTTTTTTCTATAACAAGACTGAAGAGAACTTATCTTACGTGATTCACGTAAAAACAAGGTAAATTAATAAATATTTATAATGGATCTCAAAGTGAACGCTGACAACATTGTAAAAATATTAATTTACCACGTTTCGGTGAATATGCATTCAATGTAAAACAACTTTTTCTTTCATATTTAAGCACATGCTCACCACAAATTAGCATCACACATTCATTCAGCTGACATCCGAAGGTATACCTGGGAACATATATGGTTCCCGACAGCCTCCAGGCGAGAGCCCAAAAACATGATACAGATACGGCATCTATAGTATTCCAGACATATAAAGGGTCCACCAAATAAATTATTTTTTTTGAAAATGGGGCGCAAAACATCGAGTGTAGCTTCGGCTGTGTGGCACGTAGCGCCGTTCTGTTGAAACCAAATGTTGCCAATATCCTCCTCTTCTATTTTTGTGAACAAAAATGGCCCGATAACGATCGCCATTGACTGTAACGGCCACTCCTTGCTCATTTTCGAAGAAAAATGGCCTGATTTTCAAAGTAATGTCGCAATATTTCCCAGCGTTGTTCAAGCGTATACACAACCATATTCGTTCAGCGGAAGGATAAAACTAATTATCTGTCAAATCAGACATGAGCTAAGTGTTACATTCACGAAATAAGCACTAGTTGAAAAAAAAACGTTAGATGGCGGACCCGTTATAAATGTTTGAAAGATTTTTTAAGAAGATCGGATGATTAGTTCAACGCTTCCGATACTTTAGTCCTCAAATCTTTCATCGGCTATCTATTAACAAGTTAAGACATATTTTAATTTGTCTAATCGATATCTGTGAATGATCCTCTGTATTGTATCAATTTTCGCAAGTGTTTTAACGTCCTCTCAACTGCATAGTCATAATCGCTACATTGTTCAAACGTCCACCTACTACTAAGTGAAATATCTTTCAGTTATCGCTGTTACGTACATATCAAACACTTGTGTCTAATCTCACGAAAACAAATCGTCCGTCAACTAATTGCCATTAAGTCCAGCGGGCAGCTAAATCGCCCAATCTTCCCGTGATTCCGTGGGCTTTCGATGGCAACTGGCAAGGTTAATCCTCTCGCTTCATTCGCCCACGCACGGGACAAAATGACTCCGGCGAAACTGTTGCATCCTGGCTGATGCTGAAGGACTGATGAGGAATGGCGTCAGGATTATAAATAGACGACGACAACAACTGCCGCTATTATTGCCAGCGGGGCGTAAGAATATTATGCGCTACAAAAATCATGCACATCAACTTTTAATAATGCACTGAAACACAGTGAGTGGGAAGTGACAGTATTATAATTCCTAAGGCTGATGATACTGTTATGATTTGTTTCGCCTCCGAGAATAACTTAGTGATATTACACCAATGTAAATACGAGTAATCTAGACCTAAAAACATTTCATATTATATAATAAGTTTATGTTTGAATAATAATTCTAAGACAGACTCCTAATTTGACTGCAATGGTCATTGCTCGTTAAAACCAGAATTTAACATTTCTTTTGTACATCAAAAATATCAACTTTTGTTTTTTATTGTCCAGAGAAATGCGAAACAATGGTTTATAATATGTTTCATTAACGACACAAATGACGATAGATATCCTTTAATATAAAATAATGTTTATATTTGAGGTTTCAGATTATTTAATTCTCATTCTATTATTGGTCACTCCCCACTATTTTTTTCTTTCTTTCACATTTACACTTTTTAATTAGTTTTAATTTTACATTTTGACCCCAATCACTCAAACCACCATATTTTATCTGTGATGAGGTAGGTCCTACATACGAGTACATCCGAGTGTCGTTTTATGGTTGTTTATTACAAGTGATGTATTTTTTTTTCTTTTTTCGTGTTTCCACTTTTTTAATGTCTTATGTATAGATTATGAAGGTGTTCTGGTAATTCTTTTATTAACTTTGGCAACGAATATTGCAAAGAATAAATAAAATGGCATATACTATTTTTTCCTTGCATGTGATGTATAACCATTAACATTACTTCTAATAAAAAAACTTCATTACAGCTACAAATATAACCAATTTTGTGCAAATATTTAAGGTATTCAACTATAATGTATTTGAGATCTAATTTTAATTCGCAATAACACCTAACATGTTTTACAAAATGTGATATATTTTAAAAACTCCAGCATTCAAAAAATAATATAAATAAATAAACAAAAACATTGCGTGGGACTTCAAAAATCTATTGCATGACGTTTCCTGGTTCCGTGGTATAAATATATTAATTTTCAAGCATCATAATAATAATATAGGGGCTCTTGAAAGACATTTTTTTTTTCTCAAACTTGATAAATCAATTGCTGTGTCAAATCAATTTTGACCGTCCCACACCAGTTGGTGCGACAGAAATATTTTGGTAACTACATTTGTACTTGTATACGAGATATCACACATTAGCGATAAGAGCAGTGGTTCTCAACGTTTATGAGGAATGTAAAAATTTGAAATGCATATGCAATGCTAAATATATACGATGGTTATCCGTAAAATAAGGTTCCCAATGATTTTTAACAGTGTTTGATTGTTGTTTGAATGTTTAATTCCACGAATGCGTAAATTTAAGGAAAGTTCAGACTTTTACCTAATTTTCTACATAGTCGCCACTGAGGTCAATGCATTTTTGCATGCGGTATACGAGCTTTTGAATACCCGAGTCAAAAAAATCTGCCGCCAAGCCACGCAGATACCTGAGAACCGCTTTTTCCAGCTCTACTCTATCGCCGAAATGCGTTCCACCCAAGTGTTTTTTCATGTCAGGGAAGAGATGGTAGTTACTTGGGGCTAAGTTCGAGCTGTAGGGTGGGTGTTTTGGAGTGAGGAACCAAGGTACACTACATAATCGCAGAATCCACCATAACATCACTTTTCAGGACTGTATCCCCATGGGAACCTTATTTTACGGATAACCCTCGTACATATTTCGTACCTTGTATTAACATGGATCACACTAAGCAATGTTTAATCACTTGCTTGAAGACTGCAGATTCGCCCTGAATGAAGATTTCGTCAGTCCCTAACAATTAAGTATAACTTAAGTATAACTTTAGTACTTATAACTTTACAAGAAAAAACAAAATATGGAATGTTCCGTTGATGATAACCAAGATTGAGACAAGTGGAATATGCTTGATGATGTACCGCCTCCTCCACCTCCGTCATCAACGGTCTGGATCAATTTAACGCTATGGAAGCTCATCGAGAATCACGACATCATACTGATGTTTACAGGGGACAACTAAGAAGAGCAGCCACCAGGAAAACCATGCGATATAAATTAGTATAAACGTGAACAGATTTGCGGTGCAATTAATGTCGAGTTTTCTTTTTAATTGCAACTTGTCGCATTATTTACGCTCTCGTTGCTCGCTGCTAATGTCACATTAAGTCTATTTGTTAATTAGATGAAGAACATTATAACGACTCTTAGACGTTCTTGCAATTCGATGTACCGTTTCGTGCCCAGAGATTCAGTAAAGGTAGAATGTTCGCTTCAGAGAAAATAACAATATTAGTCTTGTTTTAAATAAGTTTTACCTTTTTTACCTTCAATGAGTAATTATCAATTGTTCAGATTTATGTTTGACGAAGAGATTTTTGACAAAAAATGTACAAGAAGTTTTTAAATAACTCAATTATAGTCCCTCTTCCTATTACGCACGCTTTTTAATTTGTAACCGAGATTTTTCTTTGCGGCGATTTTTTTATATAAAGATCCTTTTTTTGGGGTTGAACTGCCTCTTAGGACTACATGGTCGAGGTCTCAGGAGCATCGGGGGCTATTCGTACGATCCTATAAAAACGTTATAGGTGTTATTTATATCTTTAGCGTTCACTTTGAGATCTATTTTAATATTAAATAGATAAGAATTTCATTCCTTGTTTTAATATGGATTAATTTGAGCACTGTTCCCTTGTTAGACGACTGCAGTTTTGCGATCTATGAAAGTTACTTCAGATCCGATGTGCACAAACGTACTTTGTACTTTTGTGTACGTTTGTGCACATTGGAACTGAAGAAGCTTTCATAGATCGCAAAACTGCAGTCTTCCATATCAATTGAAACTGTGCTCAAAGTGATCCATATTAAAACAAGGTATGAAATTCTTACCTATTTAACGTTACAAGAGGGTTGACTGTATAGCATTATAATGATAATATTATTCAAGACAAAATGCATAAAATATGGAATATGACACAACATGAACCCAAATAATGTTATCTCTAACGCAGGTAATGACAATAAACTTAAATAGGTCCTTGATAAATGATAGCTTTGAGTAATCACCTCACACCCAAAAACACTAAGTTTATATAAACTTACATAATTAAAAAATATGACAACGATAGCATTTGCAAATATGTCGACAAATAACTGGAATGTATTACTATGGATACATCTTAAATATAACGTAATCAATTAAACTATTGTAAGTACGCATTCGTGGTATATATATATATCATATTTAAGGAACGTATTTATATATTCAATCCACGTAGAGTATTATGTAATCAATTATTTTGAAGCATCACCAATAGGTGATAAAATAATTAGTGTCGTGTAATGAATCCACTCAATAGTCACCGTGAATGGCTTCCGACCGCGGAATGTCGCTAGTCAGGAGTCACGTTATAGACTATGATTAATATGACAGGCTAAGTCCAAATTATGCCTTTAATAATGCGTAATTTGATACAGGGAATTTAAAACCTTGAAGAAAGGTGACTGATATATTTTACATGCACGGGTAATCAATGTTTATATACTGAGTAACACAAAAAACAAAAGATATATGTATAGTATACTTCTCATTTACTTACACATATTCATAAATGGTGAAATGATGATAAAAATCGACTTTGAAGCCTTTTAGATAATATTTAATTAGAGCTTCAGTGCTATAGTTAGAATGCTTCCATTATTGATAATACAGCTGCACTTTTAACAAGTTTTACACTTAAATTTTTACACAAATACAAATTTATAGCAAATATTATCTTATATGACATTTCTCTCATAAATATCAGAAAATAATAAACGGCTGACACTGGGATTCAAACCACGAACTTTTGCAACCATATTTATTTCATTACTCAGCGCTGGTCCAAGACCAATTGATAAGCACAGTCAAGAAATTAACACGTACCAGTATTGTAATAGCGCTCGTTATAATTTGTGTGTATATTTTAATTAAGATTCTATAATATTGTTTTTTATAGAATTTATATGTCCTCATCAATACCCACGTATTTCTTGATTAGCAACGGCTTACCAAAGACGGCAATTCGAGACACCCTGTAGTATACTAACATCGCAGGCTTAGACTGAGGTTTATTTGACATCTAACCTAGAATCTCGGGAAGGCCTTCAGTTACTTTCAACAAGTAGTTTTTTGCGTGTGACCAGTAACGGGTCCCCATCTGGGTCTACAAAAACAGGACGGGACGAAAGGGTTTTTCAGCAAGCAAATGTATCGATATATTGAATATTCATATGAATCTTCAATGAGTAATGAAATAATAAAATATATTTTTAAAAAATCACCAAAATATTATTTATGATAACTATATCTAGTTGATTTGATTTCTTTCAATCGTGAACTTTACGAACACTGTTATCGCATAAATCTATCATTATCGACCTCACTTGTTGCATTTCAAACCGGTTTTTCAACAACAACAACAAAAATCTCTGTGCGAAATGGTTCGACTATAATTTCACACTCACAAACCGTATTGTTTTCATACAAAGTAATAGTGGTGATGAATTACGGACAATTTACCTATCAAAATGAAATTACACGTTAAGGTGAATTTGTACCTGCAATTTGCAGTTGCCTTGCTAAAACCATTCACTAATATACACCGATGAACACCGCGTAATAATCTATTTTGAACCATTAATTTACATCAAAAACAATTGCGTTTACAGCCGCTAGGTACGAGTATACGAAAAAGTAAATTTATGTTCCTGTCAAAAATAAAGACGTAAATAAACTAGGTACTACTGACTGCACTCAATCTAAATTACTATCTGGAATGACTGTCTAAACTTTAAAGAAAACCCAAATTGATTTCATACACAATTTAATTTTTATATTACTAGGAACATTACTACAAGATGGACTGGCAACAACAGAAGATCATCGAAAAAGAAATTACCTGTATGTTCAATGGTAGACATACACGAGCTAATAACGATGATTACAAGTCAGGTACTTGAAAAAATAAGTTTAAATAAAAATTATTTTGCATCCTACGAGTATATGCACTTATTTGAATGCAATATTAATTGAATACATTTTTCATTATCATCAGAATTAGTGACAAATATTGCAGCTGCGATCGTATTTAAATCGATGCAAAGCGTATCTTAGACATTTCTGTGAGTCGATAATGTAAAGACCTTAAAGATACAGCAGTTAATAGGGCAAGAGTTACTTTTTAGTTTCTCGGAGAGAGTTACATGTTGGAAGGCCCAATTACAGGTAAGGGCGACAAGTGATCACGAGCGCCTCTCAGACGATTGTCGGTCAGCTTCAGACAAGAACAGACACTTTGCCGTTACTGATTAGTTACTATGGTTATTGATAGCTCGGACGATACAGAACCGGCACGAGCGGCTCACAATGCCTTCCTTGTTAAATACTGAAATCTACGACCAGGGCATGAAACGGAAAATAAAACTTGAAAATGAAAATACATTCGTCTTCTTTCATATATTTTCCTTACTCATAGCGTTATCACGACACAAATCATCGCCAGAGGTCTGGTCTTAACACATATCTAATCGTAGGACAATAAAGTATGCTTGATGACACGCTCATTGATATTATGATCAGTTAGCAACCGATATGCAGGTGGTCAGAAGACCTACCTGAGCAATTGTGGCCACTGTATAAAAGTGTACAAAATAGAAGAGGAAAACTTTAGAAAGTAATCAGGATCGCAATTCGCAAGGAGATGTAGAATGGTAGATATATTATATCACCAAAAATATATACAAGCAAAATTAATGTAGAAATTATTTTACCATAATCAAAAAGTTATATCAGCTAACACTATCCTTGCCTCGTCTTAAGTCATATATATATTCTGAGTTACGTCAAGTACATATTAGGCATACCTGGCCACAACAACAAGAGCCCAGAGGCTTGAAGTAAAAGTATGTAATAGCATATCAAAGGCCAATTTAGGTAATCGTTAATCAGTACTTTTAGGAGATTGAATAATTATTCCAACGCTCTGCGAAAGGCTGCTCAACGTAACTAACATCACACGCTGTGTCCAGTCGATCACCAATCCAAGTGTATCCCAGATGATATGCTTCAGTTATTGAAAAATAGATTTTGAGGTGTTCCATTTCGGTCTCTGAATTCGACCATCACGGAGTAAGTTGCAAGGAAACGGCAATAACAATGGCAATAACGAGTACGGTTTGTTTGCACGATTGCATCCATAGCGGGAGATGGGCAGACTAGAACGGGAAAGGTCACGACACCAGAAATAGACTCAAAATACAACACCACACCACAGTAGTGTCTATACTCTGTACACTCAAGAAGTGAATGAAGAGAAAAGGAGGACAACTATTATGCAAGCGAAGAATATTACGAGTATATCCCTATATCTTAAATGATGTCCATATATTGTGTATATTTCTTATTGGTTTTATTATTTCTATTGATTTGGCAGAGCAAACCAAGTAAACTATTCAATCGAGAAAAATAAAGCCCCAGTGATGTTTTTTCAACATGATTATTTGGCAAAACGCCAGTAGATTATTCAAATAACATTTTTCTTAAGCGAAATTCAAATAGTTATAGTCAAAATACCGAGATGTCTAGTAAATTCACGTCTCATATGAGGATTTTTGTTTACTTTCCCAGTGTATTATTTGTTTGTGATAAGTTTATATGATTGATTTTGAACTATTCCAAAAACAAGAAAATACTCGTAATATGCATATACTTTTTGGATTGATCGTTAAAATGGCAATCAAATAATGAAACGACACTTAAATTAAATAATTTTAATTATCACTGAATATTTTATGATGGTGATTAGACAAAATATACTAGTAGAATACTGTTTCACTTTCTATTCATTTAACGCTAAAATGTTTACCTTTCTTTGTATTATTTCACCACTATATGAAGTGAATATGTATGCAATTTTTAACTAACAATTATGGGATTCACTGATAAATCATTCTTATCATTGAATATGTAAGATTTCATAAATGCTAGTTGCTATGCTAAAACATACTATTAAATCACGTTAAGTAACATTTTTAAGAATCAATTTTTGTGTCGGTAAGACATTAGTGCACTTCATAATTTGTTTTAACATGGATCACGCTGAGCACTGTTTCACTTGATGGAAGACTGAAGTTTCGCGATCTATGAAAGTATTATCAGTTAAAATGTGCACAAATCGCGAAACTGTCTTCCATCAGGTGAAACAGTGTTCACATCCGTGTTAAAACAAAGATAAGAAATTCTTTTATATTTGATATTAAAGTGGATCTCGAAGATAATGCTAAAAATATAAATAATACAACATTTCCGTTACTAATCAGTGACGGCTGATAGAGCTTTGAAGTAGCACTTTGTGAATGCCATATACTCCATTTAGGAGAGCAAATATGGTGTTAATGAAGCATTCAGCATTTTATTTCATATTTTAAAAGGTTAATAAGTGTACAGTGTAAATTAATCAAGAATATAAACTTTAAAAAAATACAATGCAGTCTATATAATCATTATCCAGTCCGATTAAACAATATGTGTGTAATCACCAGGCCGAACGTTAAAGGCGGGTCACACAACATGTTTGTGATCGTTCCGCTGACGCTTAGTGGCCGACTATAGACAGATTGTGATGTTTTTTCAAACGTAAGTGGCCGATCACACAACATATGTGTTGTTTTTACTTTCGACCATAATTCAAAGATCTCAAACCTTTTCAGTGAGGGTCATATTCAATTTTGTTTGAACACATGACGATAGATTTAGGAATTCTTTAAAAAAACAGTCGGCCTCCAGCCTAAGTTTAATTGCGTAACACGCGGACTGGATAGTGTTAAAGTAAGGTAGTACATCATACGTTATGAATGTTATTTGTTTTATTTTCTCAATTTGTTTTACTTTACACATATACAATATAATGGTATGTTTCAAGTAATTGTCAGAAATAAGGGAAGTACATTAAAAATAATATTTTTGTGTATTTCTAACCACCAGGTAAAGATGCCATAGAAGTATAATGCTCACCTGTAAACATTGCAATGTCGAAGATGGTCTGCACGGCACTCTGAACCGCCGCGCCCAGAGCCATGGTTGTCACGATTATAACACGATTATATCAATTGGTCTCACACCCACCACAAAAATAACTCAACTTTCTCACTATCTATACTACTTTGGTCACACCTTAATTTATAGTTTAGCACCACCAAACTAGGCCTGCGATAATGATTATTAAGCTCTTTATATTATGTTTGGTATCGAAATAAATATAAAATATAAGTTTCGTGTAAATGAATACAGCGACATCAAATATTTACCTTAATTGATGTTTTGCATGGAATAAAGCCTGAAATGAAAGGCATTTAAGCGATCATTGTATTTATAAAAGTATACAATGTCTTTTTTTTTAAAACTACGAGTAATATCGATATCCAGCATCTGCCGTTTCTTTTTGACGAAATTGACGAGTGAAATGTCATAAAAGATCATATTTGATGTAGATTTATATGATTATTCCAAAGTTCAACAGATTAGCCGGCGGGTATAGCTCAATGGTCAAAGTGTTTGCATTGCAAGCCAAAGGTCATGGCTTCGATCCCCAAAAGAGATTAAAAAAAACGATTTCTGAGCTCTAAAATACCCCTGGTTGGTGTGAATTTGATCCGTCACCCGTAAAATGCCAGTCATAGCCTATTAATTTAAATTGGTGGTAGACGAAATTCGTCCCGTGAAGACCACTCATTCATAGTTAATTCCTGTAATAGTAAGGATGAAGCGAGAATCTCGGGCTGTAGTCTATGACGTTGGCGGATCAACACACCACATGCAGCGCTTAGCCTTTACATAAATGTTATGAATATGCATTAATTCTAGCTAAAATGTCATAAGATAGCCGATTGATTTTTCCTGTCGACATTTTTCCTGCTTTTCCGCAAAAATAAAAAGGTGCAGCTCGGGTAAAAGTTGGCGCCGGAATTCGCATGTCTTGCCATAATGGCTTAATGCCGATAGATATCTCCTAGTATAGGCGGCTATATTTGGATTTGTGGACTGATACAAGTTTAAACATGCCTACTTCTGTCGTGAAAACAAGAGTTATACAAAGTATCATCACATATAAAAAACACATCTATATAATTGTGACATTGTTGCAGGGGCATCGTCGGTTTGTGTGCAATTATAACCACCAGTGATGGATATATTGAAGAAGAAAACAAATCTTTGCACATGGACAAAAGCCTTAAATTCATGAAACTTGGTCGTAAAAAAAGGAAATAAATAGGAAACTGGAGTTTAGACCTAGTATAACTGTAATTTTAGAATTAACTTTAATTAAAAACATAATAAATTAAAAATATTTAGTTTTGATTCACAATTTATTTTAACGATTACATGTTTCAGCCTTCCTGAAGACCATCTTCAATAACTGTATAACTGCTAGTATAACTGGTTTGTTTGTTTGTTTTATTATTTATTTGTTTATGTGTGAATAAATTGTTATTACTTTTATAAGTTGGGCAAGAATCCACGGAGGTTTGAGGATATCAGATTAGTTTGGAGTGTCTTTACAAGATATAATGAAAAAAAAAACTTCTTTCCATATCCATTACATGTATGGTCACCAAAAATTTCCGTCACAGTGTTGTCAGCTGCCACTTTCCATTTCTCGTTTTAGGACATATTTGCACCTGAATGTCTACGTGGGAACATTTATGGTTCCCCACAACATCCAGAGCAGAAGTTCGAGTACTTGAATAAGGCACATTTTTTGCATGATTTGTTAAACGGATTTTTAAAGAAATCGGGTGATTAGCCTGTGAGTCCAGGCATACTTGTTCTAAAGGGAAACTCAACGCATGTATATCAGAACAATATCTTTTGAGAAAAGTTGTAGTTTCCAATATAATTGCATTCTCAAAATGCAATTACCGGAGGACACATCTGCCGAAGAGACGATGTTCAATGTATAATAAATATGTTAGAGCGGCGCCCCGGAGAATCTTCAAAAGGGTACTGATGAACTCCTGTATGATATCTAAGACTAACGATATTAAAGGAATAACAATAGAAAGCCTAATAAAGAAGGCAGAGGATCAAAAGGAGTAGAGATTCGCACAGGTGTCCGACATTCAGCAGTGATCGAACACTGTCTGATGACAATGTTAATTATAATAATTTTAAATATAGCCAGGTGTAATCCTGGCATAATAGACTGACATAGTTTTGATGCGTGTTACGATAGCACCTGTAAATTACCATTCACCCCCTTGATAAGCGCTTAAAACTTTCAAAGCGACCGACTTTGGAATAAAACTTTTTGAATTATCAGACACGTTTACTTTTCGTACGAAATATGGTTCCAATGTACGAAATATGGTTCCAAATCTTTAGTGCGAGTTTTCATTTAAAGTTACAGTAATAGTTTCATAGAAAATCGTGCCAATTTTTATGAAATCTGGTCTATAGAGGCATTATAATGTTTCAAATTATTTTTATGTTGTAAAAAATTATATACTTGTTATTAATTCTTAAGCTGTTGGAGAGTGTGGTCCGAATATTCAGGCGAAGAAAAAATTGCTCAGAGGAGTGTGGCCCGAATATTCGGGCCGTGCTTATAATTCAAATTCTGTAAAATTAATTTAAAATATAAGACTCGGTTTAAGATCAAGATGGATCTCAAGTAATAATAATAATAACAAAATATGTTTTTTTCTTCCTATATTCGTTTAAAATCGGGAACATTCAGATCTATTAGTTACCGTTGTGCCTCATCCAAAGACATCTCTGCACCCGAAGGTCCACCTGGGAATATATATGCTTCCCGGCGACATCCAGTGCAGAAGCTCGAGGGGTTAAAGAAACGACAACTGCTGTATCCGAGGCATATTTTTTGATATTTGTTTATCTTATTTTTAAGGAAATCGTATGATTAACTTGACACTCCAGAGGCCATACCATTTCCTCCTTAAGATCCCACCACCGACACGCGGTTACCAACAAGCGGTGACCCATCCATATTTTGGTACGAGCCCAATGCTACTTAACTACTGTAATAAAACGAAAGCCGCGCTTACAATATGCAAAAAAACTTTTGATTAATTAGAAATAAAAATGTTACCAATATAATGTATTATCAAAACAATATACTTTCTAACAACACTAAAAATGGGTCAACTTTGACATTTAACCTTTAGGCGTGACGTAGAAAATCGAATATAATCTTCTATCAGCAATTTACACTATCACAACATAGACAGCCAGTCGCACAATATCTACTCGTATATTATTTCCATCGATAAAATATTTATTAGAAGATACCAATGATCGGTTAGTTGACTTTCCCCCTTCGCTTGATTCCTCTATATGTTTTCCTGTCTCTTTGTGCCGAGCTCATCTCCACTGTTCTCATCTCTGGCCGTTTCACTGACGTCTTTCTCTCTGTGTATTCTATTTTTCCGACATTTAATATCGAACCGCTTTCTTTCCACGCTGTCTCCATGCGATTCCACCTCGGATACAAGCATATATTGCAGGGCTTCTAAACCTATTTCGATTTCAGAAATATTCCTAACTAATCACACCTTTATCAATAATCAAAGTAAAGCATTTCATCACCATATTAGTAAGTCACAGAACATTGACTACCAAGTCATTACCTAAGACCAATTACATCATCACACATCATAATTCTTCTGAATGCAATATATACTCGACGGTCCTTTATGCGGATTTGTGATTTTTTAGGTGAAGAAATGATGAAAAGTGAATTGTGTTTTGGAAGTCTTTTATTATGAACTACATACTTAACTTTAAACTGTTTATCTCAGAAATTGCATTAGTTTTAAGCTGCTATTCATAGTGATTCGTTATAATGATGTGGTGTTGGACGAAAGGCGGAAGTTGGAAAAAAGGATTAATTTATATAATCCAGCAATAATCACTCCTTGTGGACGCAAAATACAGTTGCTGTAATTCGGAGAACATATTTTAGCTCGGCACGTGGTTAACGGAGCTATATAGTGGATGTATTCATGGGTGTATTTTTTTAGCGAGGTCAGTGATTATACCGACTCTCTTGTAGATCGTGAGCATTGTTTTTTTTGTACATGTATAGACTTTTAGCATATCTAGACATTCCGAAAATTCTACGATTTCTTCAAAACTGTGACAAAAATCAAACAGATATTTTAAAATATTATTATATGTTAAATATCTGAAAAAATCTGGCAACATTCAGTTGTCTATTTTCATTTATACCCCGAGAGATTGCTTAAAGTTAAGGTTTCCTTTACTTTTGCATTAAAAATGGGTAAGACAAAACGATAATTATTTCACGCTATTTTTTATTTAATGTGTCACGAATGAATCAAGAAGACTTTATGAAAATATTCAGGTATGATGCGGGAGTGTAGTGGAAATTTTTCAACTCTAGTAACACACGTTAAAGAAAATGAGAAAAATAGTTGTCTGCGTTCATCCAAAGGATTCGATAGAACAAAAAAATGTTACAAACCCCTGAAGTATTGCGTTCCCCGCCATACTGGAGTCGCACATAATAATAATATAATGCTCGGATGGGAAAATTCCTCATAAAACTATAACGGAACGCTTTTATTCATTACCGTATATTGTCACTGAATACTGTGTATTTTTATAATGGCTCAATGCAATTTTCTACTTACATTCAATAATCTTGACGTAAATACCAAGAGTAATGAATACTGGTACTTTACATCAATCATACATGCTGAACTGACTACCCACTGACTAATGACTGTCGTTTTCATTTGTGAATATAGAGTAGCTCTAGAGATCGAAATGGGTACCATTTTTTTTTCAAATATGTTTTTCTTTTAAGTATGAAGCTGATACTAAGACACAATATCTTTGTCAGTTTTAAAAACGACTACTATAATATAGAAATAAAGTGTTACGGACTTTCAGAATACCGAGTTAAACAGATTTTAGTGAAAAAAGAATAAACGTAATGGAATTCTAAGTTTTTATGCAATTGTATCGTTTTGTTTTTTTTTTGTTTTGACTGCTACTGAAAAGAAAAATCGTTTTATTTTTTCAGATCAGAAATATTTATGTCTATTAATGGTCTTAAATATTTCAACCGGGAGTTCCACGGATAGGTGGGACTCGCGGTTGGAGGGGCACTGGATGTGCCTTCACGCGGTGATTCAGTGCTCCACTCACTGAGAGTCAGTAGTTGTTTAATATATTTTTTTAATGATATTGATTTGTATTTTTTCTTTTATGAATCTGGCTTCAATATGTCTGTGTAAAATTTTAATTATGGCTCTGGTGGCTGAATAAATTATATTATATTATACTATTATTGATACTGGATTTTAAGGTTTTTAAAAGCCTTGGTTAAACAATTCGTATTAAGAAAAATAAACAATTGATGCTGACGAACAGTGTACTAATAGCATTTCTCTTTCCTTTAATGATTCATAAAATTCTAAAAGTGAGAAGTGCATTGCACTGCTTGCTGCAGTGCTAAATTATCGTTTCATACGCCAACATCCGGCAATTCTAAAAACTAATTAGGAACAAAAACCAGTTCAACGAGGTTAAACGAATTTAAAAGCATCGATTATGTCGCGAAATATACAATCAAAGTCTAATTAACCTAATATCAACCTCATTATATTAAATTGATTGTGGATAAAATTAAAGGCATATAATATGTATGTATGTAAATATATTATATGCATGAAAATGGCTTCTTTTTAGAAGAAACATTATTATATGTATTTTGATTCTGCGACACTTGACATTCAAACAATGTTAAGGTTATCAACTGACAATACTTGGTGAAACTGCATAATTATACTTTTGTATTAGTTTTAATTAGAAAATTAACAAATTAAAAATAATTTCTTTGATTTCACATTTTTAAGTGATTATGTATTTCGGTCTCCATCGAGTCAATCGTCAGTAAGGGAAAAAGGTTGGACAACCTCGAGGCACTGGAAATTAAGAAAACTATTACAACTTGGGAAAAATCTAATAAATAACCAGGTTCAATTGTCGTTTAGTCCGATTCTTGATATGTTTCCAGTAAATCGCTCCGTTCACCTGGCCAATCCAGTGTATGCCCTCACCCCTACTCCCTACTGATTGACTATCTATTTTATGTATTTATTGTTTACTTGTAGTGTTGTCCTGAAGATGGTAGAGGGTGCTACTGAAACTGGTAGACAATAAACTGTAAACCAAGTAGTTATAAAAATATTTAAATTGATTTATTTTTAATCGTGTCTGACCACAAAGTTATTGTTTTTTATAAAAAATATGAGAAAAGATGGTTTATGGGACTGAAATAAATCTAAGAAATACTTTAATTATATAAAAAAATAAAAACATCCGTTATTTGAACTCGTGACATCTCAATTTATAAATAATGAAATTATCCACGATGCTATTTTGGAATGCGTTTAAAATAACCACTGTGAAGCTGCATATTTGTGCAATTGGAACGAGGTAAATAATTCGAAAAGATGAAACGATTTTTTAAAGTGGCCATCAATTTTGAATCGACAACGCCCCCGCAAGCGGACAATCTAAATAAAGCCTCGGACAACAATACACAGAGGTCTGCCGGTCAACGTGTTGAATGAATCAATGTGCCGGATACAGTTACTGACATGAAAAAATAACGTTTGCCATTAAGACGGTCCATTCAATTTAAGGCATAAATTTCACGAACAGCATTTTACCTTTAAAGTAAATATTAAAAAAAAAACAATGAACCGAAACGCCACATAAGTACAATAATACTATATAATGGACTCTATGATATATAACGTATTGTTTATTATTTGAGTTAATTTCTTAAATATAATTTTTTCATTCACTTCGCATCATTGTAATAATAATATTTTTTATTTGTAGGTAGGAACGTCTCTTTGTATTTTAAAACTTAATATGAATCAATTAAAATCAATCGAAATAATTAAAACCAATACAACGTAAATATACATAACACTCAAAGCTCTTTTTGTGCGACTTGTTTTTGTGAAATTTTGAAGTTATGCGGTTTTTTTAAATGCATTTTTTTATTTTTTTTTATTTTTGATATCATATGAACGTATGAACATTTAACCTCAAAAATATAAAGTCGAACCCCTTATTAAACCACTCCGAATAACATCGACAAAAAATGGTTTAGGTGTATATATAAACAAAATTGTGTAGGATTTAGATTACCATTTAAAAAGATTTTTCAAATTTTGTAACGATCATAAAAAAAAAACTAGGAACACTAATGATTGTCAATAAAGATGGTGTATTAAGATAAGAATTCAAAACGAGCGTATTTACACGTAATACGGCTAAGTAAATAATTTTCTGTCAACTTATTCGACAGCCCATTTCCACGTAAGTTGCTTGCGATTAGTGCTAGAGGGGGTGGGGGTAATGTCAAGGCAGGGTAACTGAAAACTACGACGCGGAAAATTGTGGTACCTTTCCCTCAAGTTTCAAACGTAAATAAACACAGGCAGTATGTGCGGAGCCGAATATAGCGCGGGGTTAATTTGTAAACGGTAACACAACATGCGATTGTAATGGCAACAAAGAGGTAAGAGGAGGGGGAGTAACGAACACAGCTGTTGGGAAGGTCTGCCATTAAAACAATGTACAAACATATCATAGAAATGTAGAGAAGAGTTGCTGACTAAACACAATTAAATCATGAATATACGTTTTAATATACAAGTCTCTAGTATAACGTAAATTGTACTTAACATTTAAAGCTATTACTACTTAGAGGAGTAATGTACGAGCATTATAGATTGAAAAGATGCTTTAATATATATTTTTTAGAATAATAAGAGTATTGGTAAGTAACTGAGATCGTATTAATTTATTATAAAAAATATTTGAAGTAATTTCATAATTGGAATAAATCGAAAAAAATTGAACGATAACCTAAAATTTCCGATTCCAATGGAAGTCCATGTTGATATTTAAGATTTACTCTCCAAGGTTTAAAGGTAATTTAAAAAAAAATGTTTGAAAAATTTAATCTAGTATAGTGTGTTCCATCGGTTCAAGCTTTGCCCCACCTCTTTCCCGTCCCGCATTGATGTCCGGATGAGACACTTTACAAAGGACTCTCGCAAAAATGCAAACATTTTGAAAGTGTCTAAAGGCCTTTCCGCGACTCTAAAGCAGCGCACAACGCAACAACAAACTGACCCCAGACTAGTTTCGTTGATGCTAGTACACTACAAGCGTGCCTCGAATTTCCTTCCTTGGTAAATTATTGCTGAATCGTGAGAAACGTAAGGATCAGTAGTTAGCCTATGGTTCGACTTGACCGAGGGGTGCTCAAAATAGCTCGAAAGTGAAGTAAATAAGGCTATGTACAACCAGTACGTTTGTGCATTAATACAGTAAGTGAGAGACTCGTATACATGTTTAAAAAGTGTGATATATAATAGATATATAATTTTTTACGCCGGAACACGTGTATCAATCCAGGTGAACTGACCCGGTGTTCGCATAAATGCCAGCGCACCGTCACAGAGCTCCGCCGACTAGAACCGACTTAATTTTCAATGAACCCTCCATTGTGGTCTGTGGGTTAACAACAATAAAAGGTCAAACAATCTCGCTAGCGAAGAATGAAAAAATACAACAACAAAAAACAGCAAAACCACGAAAATGAAAGTTTGGCGGAGCAAACCGCGACGTAGGTTGTTGATTTTCTTGGAAGTTTATTTAAACTTGAGTGACATTTAAATGATAAATAATATTGCGATTTGAGAAGTACAATTAAATTTTTAGACATTTGTGTTTTTTTAGTCCGAGTGGCAAAGGTCATACAGAAAATTTATACAATGGGTCTCACTCAAATTAGTGATTCAATTACCTTATGTTTTTTAGTGAAATCAAATTTTTTAAATTACTCAATGCTTTCTTTTAACTAATTATAATATGAGGCACCAGTGTTCAGCCCATTGTAATCAAGTGGATACTGCCCTGAATGATGCATGCAGAGTCGTCACAGGCTGCCTCAAACCAACACCCATTTTAAAACTATACCCCTTGGCTGGTATCGCACCACCAAACATAACACGCAAAGTCATATGCGTCGAAGAAATGCGTAAGGCAATCAACCAACCGTCCCACTGCTTGTATAATCAGATACCCCCAACAATCAGACTGAAGTCGCGAAGCAGCTTTCTGAGATCCACAGAACCTCTCACATCCGGCCCTGAAAATGAGAGACACTAGCTCTGGCAACAAGTCGCATCAGAAGATTTCATTACTCCAAAGCAAGGCCTCCCAACTGGCAAGAACCTTGACTGGCGGACCTGGAAATCCCTGAACAGATTAAGAACCGGAGTTGGTAGAACAAAGGACAACCTCGAGCGGTGGGGAATGCTTCGCCAGGGAGAGTCATTATTGTGCGACTGCAGATACCTGCAGACCGCCTCACACCTAAGATCCTGCTCCATGTGCCCAACAAGCTGCACAGCTCAATACATAATGCTAGGCAACACACGATGTTGCTAGATACTAGGCAGAAATAATTCGACGTCGCTGACACGAAGAAGACTAATTATAGTATAATTTTTACGACCATAATTATCGATTCTTCTAGTTGTTTGAAATAAACATTTCTCACACTCGTTAACCACATTGGTCAACATACTTTGTGGCAATAATCAATATTATATATATTTAGAGCGTTCTCTTTGAGAACTACATTTAAATATTCAGTAACGACGATTACGGGCAAACCATTTCGTTAATTTAACATGACTTGAGGTAATATTTTAGTTCATACGATGATATAAAACATTTGTTGTACACGCATTTTATCCGACGATCAATATCAACGCAATAAACATTTTTTTTTATCATAATAATATATACAAAATATTTCTTAATTAGAATAGGATGAATTACGTTTAAGAAGCTATCACAACATCTTACTCTAACAAGGTTATGTCACAATAACAGTGAAAATATAAGCATTATTTTTTTTTGAAAATTCTCTACAAACAATTAAATCTAAAGCGCAAAATTAAGTATACCCGATGAAGTGAAAATGATAATAATGTTAAACGTTATAAATTCTTAGCATTGTCGCTTATAAATTAATCACTTTTTTTAAATATTAAACAATTCACTTAGCAAAAGCATCAGAGAATCAAGTCTTGTAAATCAATACTTGTAAATGAAATGAATGATCAAAACTTCGTCAACAAGTGTTCATAAAGCCACGTTTGTAAATTGACGGCGAAAAGCTTTTTAGAATGTCATTCAATAAAAAAACATCCACGATAAAGTTGACGGCAAAAGCTTTTAATTATTAAAAACGAAACTTTAAAAGCTCCACAAAACAGATTTAAACGAAGCAACAAAATGAAACGAGTTAAATTGTAAAAGTAAGTGTTAATACTTAATACTAAGGTAAATGTCAAGCCATCAACAATAACAAGCTTTCGCCGCTTAAGAACTAACCATCGATAGTCACTGTAATCACGAAAAACATTGTCAAAAACTTATATTTTATTAATATTTTTATGCGTATGATGAAAATAGTTTAACGTATTTGTTTCACGTTACGTATTTACGTTTGATAAGTCGACATTTGAGTTATCGAGTTGCGATTTTGATCGAACCGTCCCGGTACCGCGCTGTCGGGCGACTGACGGTCGGAGCAAGCGATGGGCGGCCGGTAGACGAAGGGGCGGCCGTGGACCCGCCCGCCGTATTTTTAAAGCAAGGCCGACAGTCTGCGAGAAGGTGGAAAAACGAACGTCATAGAGAGGACTACCACCAACTACAATGCACAACTTTCAAGAATACACACAGAACAGTACCAAAAGAAGGTTTTTTTTCTCAAAGCTATACTAATTCGTGAAGGGTGTTGTTTAGTGGTTGGAGGTAAGTGATGTGCTGTGAGCTGACAAGGGACGAGGCAAAGACCACGATAGAGCTTTGTGGCTATATCTCGTATTGACCATATGCAGTTTTTTTATGTAAACACGTACAGGAGAATACCGACAGATGGTGATAGTGATTCTGACATTTCATCTGTGGATTCTATGGCGCTTACCATTCTACATATGACTAAGCGCTTCGTGTGGCGTGTTGATCCGCCCCCGTCACACTACAGCCCGACATTCACCCATCGTCTTCATTATATCAGGAATTCACAATGAATGGGTGGTGTTCACGGGACGACTTTCGTCTTACAGCTATTTGGATTAATAGGCTATGACTGGCATTTTACGACTGAGGGATCAAATTCACACCAGCCGGGAGGGTGTTATAGAACTTAGAAATCGATTAAAAGTAATTTTTTAATCTCCTTTGGGGATCGAACCCACGACCTTCGTTTTGCAAAGCATACACTTCGTAACAACAAAACATAAATAAGCAACGTCACTAATTGGCAATTTGTGACGACTAAATGAACGTATTAAACGAATAAATTAAAGTATGGTAAATATTTTTCAATTTTATTTCACCACATTATTGAATTTCAGTGATTTTCAAATGGGTATGTTTTGTGCTGGATATTATAACTTTGACTCCTACTATTGCAGACTGGATGAGGATGGCAACATTACCGGATTGTTTTGGCAACGGATCAAGACGTTGCTTTTTGCTCCTCGCTTTTGATTGTTTTGCAATGTTTGTGGATTTCCAGTTTTCCGGATGGGGTAATAAAATAAATCAATGCGGAGTCTACCGCTTAGATACCGCCGTTCAAGTGATTCTTAACTCACATTGTACAGACAGGGAATATTTGCACAAAACAATACATAAAACAGAAAATTTAAGCAAGGGATGAATCTATTAAAATTAAGAGCAATCGATGCGTCATCTTACAAAGCTCAATCGTTCAGTACTAAATATTACTCTCTCTCTAATAAGAAATGTGTAGCGTGGGATTCTCTCGGACGTCAGGCTCTAGACTGGTGACGTAGGTGGATCAAATAACCCCGTGTACCATTGAATACTCATTAAAAAAAATACTATTAAATAGTGACACTTATAATGCGTAATAATATTTTGTGTGTAAATTTGATTTTTTGATTGGGTCAAGAAAATATTTAAATAGAGGAATATCCAACAATTTTATTTAAATTTTAATGAAAAATTAAGAAATTAATAGCCTTAACGTTATTTAGAGGAATATCCATTAAGTTATTTACTGTATTAAATAAGTTATTAACAATTCATCTTCAATATATGTTCGCAATAACTAGATTAGTGCCGCCCGTCGGTGAGAGCATATTGTATTGTAGCTCGGTCTGAATGCTATGACTAGGTCGGGCCATAAGTTTATAAAGTTTTTCATAAATATATATCAATGTTTCGATTTTTTCGATCGATATTTCTTGGTGGAATTCCATAATATCAGATATAAAATAAAAGATTTTTAGAATTTATTCCAGATATAATTTTTTTTTGACGACATGTTTCAGCCAGGTCGGATGGCCATTTTCAAGTCCTGGACTTGAAAATGGCCAGCCGACCTGGCTGAAACATGTCGTCAAAAAAATATATGTGGAATAAATTCTAAAGAATATTTTATTTTATATCTGATATACCAATGTGCTTCAGAAAAAGTGTGTGTATTATTCTGCTCCTAATCTTGCCCTCACGCGACTGAATAACACTTTTGAGAGAGAGGAGGATGTTACAATGAACACGTGTCTACAATTCAAATCCTATGTTCGTCGTCACTTTTGCTATGATTTATATATAAACATAAATGTCAAACGTGATGGTAACTGCTGTGGGAATCCGCATGTAAATTTTTATTTTTAAAAATACTAGTTTTTTTATAATTTTCCGGTCAATCGATCGCCTGTCTGAGCAGACCAACTATTTATGTCTGCCGAGGGAAACGTCACCAGAGCCCAGCCACGCCCATTAGAACCGTTGGTCTATATTTAGATCAAACCCCACTCGGGTATCG
This sequence comes from Glossosoma conforme, assembly GCA_022606575.1. Taxonomy (NCBI): domain Eukaryota; kingdom Metazoa; phylum Arthropoda; class Insecta; order Trichoptera; family Glossosomatidae; genus Glossosoma; species Glossosoma conforme. The sequence continues at coordinate 341,759 of JAGTXR010000087.1, read as the reverse complement.
CTAAAAATGTTGAATAAAATTCGCAGTGCAACATGCGGAAAATTGCACGTCATAATGATATGAACCACGCTTACTGAACCGATAAATAATTTCATGAATTAATTAAATAATTTAATATTTTAATGGAAAATTTATATATATTTTTGATACAATTTTACTATGCGAAAATAGTTACCAACTTATCTTACTTTATTCTCCCGTTTAATAACTTTCAGGTGAAGTATTTGGCAATTTAGAGACATCAGTTTTAATTCAATACCGTCATAAATGTACTACACGATAATACAACTGCCACATTACATTACTAATAAACATTAATGAAGAATTACAGGTAATTTCTACTCTTACCAATGGTTTAATAGTACCCAGTACAGTAGTAGTAATCCTAGAGATAATATTTATTGATATCAGCTTGATATAACTCTTTTAAGCCGATGCCGAAAAGCCTCAGAAACCAAATTTTGACTCTTATTTTTGTTCGCTCGCCTGACATGCACATCTAATGATGTTAGTTTTGATTGTATATAAAATTACACGGCTTTTGCATACGCCATTTTATTTGTAATGACAGTTGCTCCGTTTCATGTTGGTTCAACTGTGATCTTTAATTTGTTTTTTTTTGCCGTGATTCTCTTGGCGGCGCTGCATGTCAGTGTTCCGGCAGTCGTCAGTTAGTCCTCGTCCGGCCCGGCGTCATGTAAGGTCGGACGAGGAAATAAAGTCTTTAATAAAAATAAAAGCGAATTGTGCTTAAAAAAAGTTCTATGTGTTGTTAATCTGCTCTTGCATCCTTCCTCCACGCGACCACGTGACGAACCCGCGACTTGTCCTTTTTTAAAGACGGGGGATGTCATTATGTAGAAAGGAAATATACTCGTATAAATTGATAATTGACAAGTTCACTTTAATTATGTGTCCATGATTATGAAATTGGTGTAAGCCATGTTTCATTCGTTCTGTGATATTTAAAGGTTTGTGTTTTGATGTTGGATGCAAACTGATGAAAATTACTTAACTTAACTAAATTTATCTTGGATGTAGATTCTTAATTCAAAAAAATGTTAACTGAAATATAGTAATTTAACCTTAAAATTAAAAAAACCTCTTATAAATTGATAATTAATATCAACAAATTAAAAAATATTACGATAAAACCCATTACATCTATCTGTACACGAAAAAATATCTTGAAGGTAAGAAAAAAATAATATATGAAGGGAAACAAAGGAATGTTTTTTTTAAATTAATTTACAATGCTCTTAAATCTGACGTCAAAAGTATCAAAGCTTTTATATAATAACCAACCTCTGACATTATTGAGAATTTATTCACACATTCAATCGACTTGTTTATCCTTACACCAAAAGTTACTGCTTCCTTTGATGTCGATGACGCATTTCGTCCAGCTTTATATTGTCACGTGAAACCTGTTAAAATCGCAAATTAATAAAACTCGAAATACGTCAATCCGTGTACTTCACAGCTTAGTACTCAGTATAGATGTAAGACTTTTTTCTCTGAAATTGATACCGGAACACGCATTTCATAACAAAATATTTAAGACTTATATAAAATGATAATTTATTTGTTTACATAACATGTTAAGTGACAGTAATAGGGGTGGGTGGACGGAAGTGAAAAAATTTTTAGTGGGTAGGGGACGTTCGCATAAACTTTCGGTCGTAATTTCCCGACCAAAATTGAATTACTAAAAATATTTCATTAAGGCGTCGCGGAAAAATACCAAAATAGAGCATTATGTCATCTCAAAGCGCGACAGAAATGCGATCAATATATTTAATAGAGAATACAAATGGATACTCAATTAGAAAACACATCTTATTTGTATACCTACATTAAAATCTGATATAAATTGAAAAAATGTACAAATATGACTTGGGCTTTGAATGACTTAAATTCTCGTTGGGTATATAAAAAATATATTAAGCAGAGGTTCCCAATCTTTTTCAGTTTGCGGATCCGAACCTAACTTAAGGATTTGTCCAGTGAACGTAGAATCCAGAGATCCATAGGTAACAAAACAACTCAGGTTAGGTTAGGTTAGATTACCGAGACATCCAGTGCACCAGTTGTCCCGTGCACCAAATGTTCCGTGCATCAGACGTCCAGTGCGTCCCACGTCGTTGCCGATGACATGTTGAAGGAATTGTCTGAAAACTAAATGCGGCGGAACCATTTTCAACTACGAGTATAAACAATCAGCGATATCACCCTTCTGAGCATACCGGGAAAAGACTCGTACTCTTCAAGAAAGACCTTAGTCTCAGTTTTGTAGCTGAGAATCTAAGAAATGTGAGTTGGTAGACTTAGAATCCGGCGATTAACGGGTCGTTCATTAATTAGTTCACTGGTAATTAGTCAAAGAGCTATGCAAAGAGTTCATCGCTGCCTATACAATGCAGGCTGATGGGGATTTTCGCTTGGCCGCCCACTATACCACCGAAAGGCGGGATGCGACCTGTTCGAGCTGTGCGACGGAATTTAAAAAAATAATCATCGGACCATTAGTCAAGCAGGAAGTTTAGTCTCAGATCTGGGCGATCAGACTGGCGACGTTTACGAGAAACGGCTATAAATATAGCGATTGGATCATCATCGAATGGTTTTAATAGTCATAGAATTGAATCGCGTGGGTGTTTAACAAAACGTTTTATTATAATTAGAAAGCCTCTCTAAAATAAGATTGCTACGTACTTAACAGCATAAATAGAACCAAACAAGCGATTTAATGACCACATAAAGAAATTGAAGGAAATTCTTAAGCTCTCAGCAACGGATCATTTACGGTGATATCATCTTGATATAACTCCTTTAGGCTGATGCCGTAAAGCCTCGAAAAACAATCCTTTGTCTCTTATTTTGTTCGCTCGCCTGACATGCACATCTAATGTTTGTAACTATAGAATTTTAAACGTTGTTTGCATACGTCAAAATATTTGTTATGACAGTGGGCCCATTTCTTGTTGGTACCACTGTCATCTTGAATTTGCTTTTTTTCTGCAGCAACAGTTGACACCGCCAAGGTGTCAGAGCGCGCCGTGAGCTGTCAGTTGGACAACGCTCGCGACCATTATGGGCACGCCTATATGGCGTGTGCAGAATGCGAAGTGTTTGACAAATAAACGTGTATAGTAAAACAAAAACCAGTTCATTACATTGTGAACCTGATCCTGCATCCTTCATCAAGTAAATCGATGTTCTAAATATAAGAAGAGGATGTCAACGGGTATAAGTAATGTAGCCGCTATGATTTTTGCATCATCCCAAGACGAGTTGCGGAGCTTCGCCGAGTTCATTCAACGAGTATGTATAATTTTTGACGCTCTCCAAAAATTTTAAGAGAAGGCAGCTATACTATTCGATGCATATTAAGGTCACACATACATACATCTGTGTGAACATGCTAAACGTGTCGTCCAATAAAAAAATGTGGAATAATTTATAAATAATCTTTTATCGATATTTCGATTTAATGAAATTCCACTAAAAATTATGTATTGGAAAAAAAAATATTACCAAAACATGTACTTCTCTTGCCTATATAATGGACTGTTGTTGAAGGGTTAGTTAGTCATTGTTGAAAATGAATGTGGATAAGTCCGAAACATGTACAATCACCTGTTAGTTTTAATTCGTATTTAAAATTGTCATTTTTAGCATAGGTGTTCGTTAATTACTTTTTTAAGAAGATCCCGATTCTGGACCATTTGGTCATAAAGTGTGGTGAAAACCAAAACAAATAATGATTATATGTATTGGATAAGTCGCCCGCCTATCGCGCTGGTGGTCGTCTGCTTCTCGAGCTAACGCTAATGCGAATACGCGCCGGCGTCATTAACTGACTACAATCATCATTACAGGACATTACGGATAATACTGAGGTGCCCCGCCAAGCGCCGGCTGCCACCCGATAACAAATCATTACCGATCAATCACAGGCGGCCATTGGCGTATCAGGGAAATTAGCCGGGGGTGAGATCGCTTACCACACACTAATAAAACACGAAACAATTAACCTGTTTTTTTATTCATAAAAATAAGAATGCCTTGAAATAAAACAAAATATTGTCGACAAACACAGCATCAAGATATATATATAGCTTTGATGTAAGCTATTTACTTGATGATCAGGAAAATAGCAGAAGGAGGATGAATTTGGCAGTTTTAGAATCGAAAAAGATGTCAACTTATACGAAAGGCCCATATCTATGTATGTGCGACACTTATATTGATAATATAAAGGTAAGTATAATTATAATTGTCATTTAATTAAAATTAAAAATTAACAAATTAAAAGTATTTAGATTCAATATATGCAGTAACCCAAGTATTGTCAGTTAATAACCTTAACGTTATGTAGGTAAGTGTTTAAAGTTTCACAAATATATTTTCCTTTGAGATGTGGTCTTACAAAAGAATTCTCGGAATTTCCTAGACAGACATCTAGTGCACCAGTTGTCCCATGCACCAAATGTCCCGTGTACCAGACGTCCAGTGCGCCCCACGTCGTTACGATGAATCGATGAAAGAATTGTCTGTGAACGAAATGCGGCGAAACCCTTACAAATACACATTAAATTCATAATTGAAATTATGAATCAACTGCTGGTAAATCTGAATTTAACATTAATACGATCAAAACATGAGATCTTCATCTAAATTTTCACAGGTATATGCGTATTCCCGTATATGTTTGGAACAAAAAAAATAATGATATGATGTTGTACATAAATCTCAATCTAAGACTGCCTGTTATGGACACAAATTGATAAATAACGACCTACGATAATTATTGATGGCTTCTGTTTGCATCTAATTGAGTGAGAAATGGGCGAGTTCAGTTTAATATTCAATATGATGATGAGGTGATTTGGAACTTCCTCGTACTCCATCATTGATTATGTGTTTCAACTAAACAAGATTATTTCAAGTATTTTTTTAAGACAAAAAGAAGAGTGACGGTTCGTAAGCTCTCCGAAATGGTCCCTGACGTCAGCAAAACGTCTATTGACAAGATTTTGACAGAGAATCTAGGATATGCTAAGGTTTGCGCGAGGTGGGTGCCAAGAATGTTGCAAAATTTGCATGGGATATTGTCAAACACCCACCCTACAGCCCGGACTTAGCCCCAAGTGACTACCATCTCTACCCTGCCATGAAGAAACACCTGGGTGGAACGCATTTCGGCGATAGAGAGGAGTTGGAAGAAGCGGTTCTCAGGTATCTGCGTGTCTTGGCGGCAGATTTTTTTTAGTCGGGCTTTCAAAAGCTCGTAAACCGCAAGCAAAAATGCATTGACCTCAGTGGCGACTATGTAGAAAAAATAGGTAAAAGTCTGAACTTTCTAAAAATGTACGCATTCATTGAATTTAACATGTTTTATACTGTGAAAAATCACTGGGAATCTTTTATTACGGATAACCCTCGTATATTAATATAAATCGTGTTTTAGCACTCAACAAGTATAATCTTAAATGGGTTAACTAACTGTATTGATGACACCATAGCAGACTTTTATTGAATGTTATTACGGTCATTGCCTTACATGTTATTTTTTTTGTAAATCCTGCCGCTCAAGCGCTCAGACTAACCGGATTGCAGAAATGCAAAATGGTGACATCACCACCGAGTTGTTGTCTACGATATTTGCATGAAGTGAATAAATGTAATGTATAACTAGAGGTAACTGTAGACACAGCGCCGTGCATACATGACCTGGCCTTAGAAACGTGGAAGTCATAAACCCAAATAGGTTTTACTAACTTTGCACGCCTTGTAATATATTATTTATGCAACTTGTTGATCTTTGTAAAGTAATGACATTAGATACCTTATGATAATTGTAATTGTAATTACAAATAACACTGACAATTAGATATCATTAACACTGTGAATTTTTAACTTACATAGGCATTTACTGCTCACCAAATATTTAGAGTACCTAAAAAAACATATCTTCTCATGACACCTGTTTTTACGACCAACAACGTTCATATTTAACAACCTTCGAGTGAAAATTGTTTAGGGTGAATCTAGCACGTGTAATTCAACTAAAGCATTAAAACGCAAAATCGGAAATGTGATGGATTTAGCACCTCGAATAAAATTGAGGAATTTTATGCAGACTGTCAAGACAGCACGCGAGGCGCCTATAGCGCGACCTAGACCGTGAGAGAAAATATAGATATAACAGAGTGTACATAAAATCTAGCGGCAATACCACATCGTTAGCGCGGTTTTCGTTAGATCACCTAAGTTAAGCAACATTGGGCGCGTACTAAAACTAGGATGGGCCTATTGCTAACCGCGTGTGTCAATGGTCGGCTTATGCCGATCTTTAGGACCAAACAGTCCGCGCCTCGGGAGCGTGGGGCTTATCACCCGATCTCTTTTTACAAAATCTTAACCTTATGGGTGCCATTAGCCCAAATATGGGTCCGCTGCGGGAAGCCTGCCAGTGTCGTTAGCACACCGATGTGTTATAAAACTGTATATTTTCGTTCAATGTTATAACTTGGGTCTATAGCGACATCTATCGTCTGCCCAAGAAAAAAAAAATGTTATAATTGGACACCATTTATGAGTTCAAATCTTCGATAATCCAAAAGGCATTGCATATATCTATTCAGGGTCATGGCATCTAATAGGTTAACAAATCACCTAAAAATACGTATAAAACTACAACTCCCATCTTTTTAAGTTCTCGAGCTTCTGCCTTGGGAACTATATATGTTCCTAGATGGACCTTCGGGTGCAGATATGTCTTGAATCAAAACTTGGACAATAGCAACTGACAGATCTGAGTTTCGGCAATTTGTGGTGACCATACGTTACAAATATGGAACTTATATAAAAAGAAGAAATAGGTAAATTATGATACAATAATTATTAAGAAGATTCAATGCTGCAGCTTTTGGAGATATTAAGTAATTAAAAAGCATTAAAAATAAATTCGTTTTAAGTAAATAATATATGTTTATAGAATATATTCGTTGGTACTTCAAAATGTAATGCAAGTACGTACGTAATAGGGAATTTCCACTTTGTTAGAATGTCGATCAGCACGCGAACTTAGTGTGGCCCGACCTAGACCCTGAGAGGGGCGAGAACCGAAAATAATAATAACGTTTGCTCTGTCGGCATTGCTTACAAAACCGACGATAAGAAATAAATTAAAACCGGTCGTTAAATCGAGATTCATATTGAGTTTTGTATCGCAGCAATTTGCAAGGAGATCAAATTATAATCGCGGGGGTGTGACGTAATGCAAGACGAAAGAAAAATAATTTCATTATTTTGCTTAGGGGCATGCAAAGCATTTTTAAACATTAAAAAGTATTATTTATAACTTAGATACATACATGTAAAATGTGTATATAAAAATATGTTAAGATATATGTAAATAAGATTGCCATAGGAGTGCATAAATCAAAGTCTCACTTATGCCCATGGGGTATGCCTCGTCCGGCAAGATCATCGAATATCATAATTATACAAAAAAAAAATTTATGGAGAATTATGTTTTGGCATATGCGACATGAAAAAAAATGCTCTGACGTGATTCGTGACAGCCATATGTTCCAAATCAGAAGTAAATATAGCCCAGAGAGAGAGAGAGAAGTCTTGGAATCATAATATAAAATGCATATATTTTTTGAACTTCAGATTTTATGGTGTAAATAAAATAAATAACTAATAATATAAAAAGCTTGTGAATAATGTTGACTTTTTGAATCATAAAAATAATAATAATATACATACTCTGAATATATACTACAGAGACATCTGTCGTTATATGATGTTAACAATGGTATATAATAAAAAAACGACATTCTTTTCCGGTAAGCCTAATATATATACATCAGGTTTCGCGTGTCCGCCCAGGCCGAGAATGGTCGTGTGGATAGCGCGGTGTGTAGAATAGAGCAAAGGTGCAAAGCGCGTGGTTCGAATCCCGCGTCTGCCGATATTTTTTCTGAATGAATTGATGCGTATAAAATTTGATGTATAATTGTATGTGTGTAATTAATTACTAAAATAAATATAGTTTTTTTTTACCATATCCACTCCATATGGACACCGCAAATTGCCGTTTCACATTTCTGTAAGCTCAGATTATATATGCCTTGTCCCTGAATACCCGGAGGAACATAGAAGTTTCCCGAGAGCTTCCAGGACAAGAAAGAGCCTGTAAACTTGCATAGACTGCTCAGGTAAATATTTGTATGTTTAATAATGAGTATTTTTTAAAGAAGTACAGATGTTGAGCCCGACGTTTCCGAGGCCTGGAATTTTTTTTGTCCTTAAGGGTGTATCAAACCCTAAATTTATAGCAATTCAAAAATCATTTCACGTAATACAAAATAAAATACAGGTACAAAGGCTTTGTTTGTAAGTATAGTATTTAAGATGAAAAGTTTATTAATATCAAATTTCTACGCATCATTAAAAATTATATAATGGGTTACTTGTAAGTGAGTTTCGTCTCAGAAACAATGCAAATAATTAAAGATTAGTGACAGAGGAAAATATATAATTTGAAAAGTTGTCTGAATATTCGAAAATGCAGTCGTCGTGTGAGAACAGAAGCCTGTCGACTTAATCTGGTCGGAGAAGACAGAGATTATTCGAATAGCACAGAAATTAGCCATGGAGGTAATAATCGCCGAGATTAGTCTGAGATTTGTGAGATTTCCCAGGTAGTAGCGGCGGTATGTCATGACGAATTATGCGCGAGAATTATCGTATCACAAGAGAACCAAGTAACTAACTATACACACAGTGTCGGTTTTAGGGGGTGGCGAAGTGGGTCGGTGGCACAGGGCGTCGAATAAGCTAGAGGCGCCGAGGACAACCAATCTTACTTAGATTTTTTTTAATTAAAAAAAAATGCGGTGCCAGAAAAAAATGTCCTAGGGCTACGCAGGGTCAAATGCCGATACTGTATACACACAATATATATATCCACACTTCACACAACACGGAAATATTTAATCCTTATATTAGAAAACACTCAAAAAACAAATATGATACATACAGTACTAATAATATTTTCTATTTAGTAGAGTATTTGCAGCAAGTGTTCGAGGATATGAGTTGTAGCTCTTATGCTGAGCTGAACAGGATTGCAGAGGATCGAGAAGAGTGGAGATCGTGATGAAAGATTTTGTTGCTGCAATCCAATCCAACGGATTGATACTACTACGAAGAAGAAAGATATACAATCTAAACGCAATTGTCGTGGAAAGTTCTGTAGTGCTTAATTACAATGTACCAAACAAATTGATGGAAAAGCGTCTACAAAAATTTGTCACAGGCAATCATTTAAAACTTATTCTCTGTTGTGAGAAACATGTTATAGTAGAAGTCCAGCAGTGATTATTGTAGTTCGTGGACCGACAATCACGGCTGGCGATGGAGTTCATAGCAGATGTTCTGTGAGATGGCCAGCATTTTTCTCACGCTCTAAGCACTAGTACCGACTGTACATATAATAATTCAAAACACCGGCCGGTAGTTACCACCTATAATATGCGCACGGTAGCGGTCGAGACTGGTCTTACAGAAAACGTTCTCGTAAGTATTATCACCTGACGTGATGCATGTCAACCGTACGACAAATTATATGTGTATTAAACACAAAGGATATAACTGAATAATAAAAGTACTATGTATTTCAGATTAAATGGTTTTTTTAGTGGATTTTTAGAATATGTTTTGAATCAGCTTGATATAGCTCCTTTACGCTGATGCCGTAAAGCCTCGAAAAACGACCTTTTGTCTCTTATTTATGTTCGCTCGCTTGACATGCATATCTAATAATGTTAGTTTTAGTTTTATAATAAAACACGGTGTTTGCACATGCCATTTTATTTGTTATGACAGTTGATCCATTTCATGTTGGCCACTGTCATATTTAATTCGCTTATCTGCCGCGACTATTGGCGGCGCCAGATGTTAGAGCGCGCCGGCAGTTGGAGCTCGCTCGCGACCGTAATGGCTCATAATCAGATGCCTCATGGTATAAATTCGGAGTGTGTATATTATTATATTTTTTTGATAAAAAAATATAATGTGTTTAGGTCCATCTGGCCCTATTGAAGATAAATTTTGCCACTGTTGTGTAAACTGTGAAGTGTAAATTACGAGTATTATTGTAAGTGGATTCCTTGACACGTGGGAGGCTCGTTAGCCAAGAAGACAGAAGCGCTCGATAGTTCACGTGGTTTTGGCATTGACACACATAATGAACGCATGAGTCGCCATGGAGCTGAGTAAACAACTGGAATAGTAAAGTTGAAAACCAGCCAGGGTTGGCAGAACAAAGAAAAAAGGGAATACTAACCGTATAAATCAAGAAAAAATATATATACTAAAATAATTGTTAAAAATAGTTCGATTTGGATGAGGAGGCAACCTGGTCCGTACCGCCCACTAGTGGGCGATACGGGCTTCCGTGGTGGGCGGTGGGCGATTTTTGTCTCTCTACAGTCTCCTAAATACCTTTTAGAATTTTTTCCACCCATATACTGAATTGAAATATAGCGAAGTTGGTGGGGAAACTTAACTATGAAAAATAGGCACAAGTGGGCGCTAGGCATAAAAAGGTTGACGACCCCTGCCTTAAAGGGTGATCGATTTAACCGAGATTTTTCATGTCATTTCATGAGAATGCATTATCATCGACATCAATTCAATGTGCGAAATTGCAGCTCGATTGGAAGACGAGTAGTGTGCTAATTTTCACTTTCAAAATATGTTCACTAGAACGGCGACGAAGTTGATACTAAGTATTTAAAAATATAAGTCATATTGAAGAGATGCTGAACTACACACGATTAGGTCTTTTTTGTAGCATTTAGGTCAACCGCAGAAGAGGATTAAGAAATAACAGCAAGATCCAAGAGGTCGTTGCATATAATATTGTATTTTGTAAAGAAACTGTACCAAACCACAGAGAGGTATTATGGTTGACACCGCATTCTCGACACGCTGTCATCTTGTTTATTTTCATTGAATGCCATTCATTACGTTAGCGTTCAAGTAAGAACCTTATAGGGCAACTGGCGTTACAAAATATTAATATACTCGTAATATATTAAATGCAGGAGAATATTCTTAGTATATACGAGGTAATGAAAAAATATCACGACTAAATATTTAGTCATAATCCAGTTACGAGTAACACCGAGTAACACCGTGCTCGTTATTCTGTAAGCATCCGCTGATATATTATGGAGAAAAATACACGTCTTATTTATTTATTTATTTTAAGCACGATGTTTGTTGTATAAACATTTTAATTTAAATTCGTCTCGATATTGCAAATACGATAACCACGTAATCGATCTGTATATACTAATAATAAACAAATTCAGCATTAATGAGAGCAATATTACTCTAATTATTCACGCAAACCACTACTAACAAAGAAAAATATGATAAATTTTATTGTAACTATTTATTCAAGATAACAATGATGCAATGAGATAAGCCATGTATAATGCAATGAGATAAGCTGCAATGAAATTACCAAGAACAACTAAATCAAGTGGAAAACGTTTCAAGTATTCGTTAATAACTGGAGTTGAAGATTCATGTGGCAAATAATTACGAAAATGTGCATCGAAAATATGTCTTTTGTCTTGCAATCTAAAATTTTCACGTTTTTATTATTTTATACGTACTTTTTCTTAACGAAAATTGAACAAGTAAAACATTGTATGAAACCACTGAGTTTTAATTAATAATCACTCTACCGGTTTCGGTGATATAGCACCATCATCAGGAGCTATTTACCAAAAACTATACTCAGTTTTTAGTAAGTAGCACAAGTGTATATTTAAAAAGTTATTTAACAATAACTTGAATATGAAAAATGCCCATAAGAAAAAACATTTCGGAAGGAAAACGAAAATTAACAAATTAAAATGAATGTTTTATTCTGAACGACTGTATCTGTGTAGTTGACTATCATCTCACGTACGACTAAAGATCAGCTCAGTTGTCCGTTACTCGGTCCATACCTGGATGCTGGTTGAATTAGTTGTAAAATCAACTGAGGATATTTGACAAGGAGCCAGAGGTGCTGATGGTGCGTCATTAAATGCTGCAAGCCATGCATGCGTCAGTTCGTAGCTGTTTAGCAATCCGTTAACATGAAGTAAGTATACTCGTAGGTAGAGACTTTAGTGAGTAGCTTCTGAGGAAGGTGCGGCGGCACCGAAACCGGTAAAGTGATTATTTAATAAATTTCAGTGGTTTCATACAAAGTTTTACTTGTTTTATTCTTGAAGTAAATATTTCCGTAGTCGGGCGGCATAGCCCAGTGGTAAAGCGTTTGTTATTCGTACGCCGTCGGTTTAAAACCAGTCCAAACTTGTTTTTTTTAAATTTGTTTAATCAAATCTAAACTCTATATGTACATGGCACGGATGAGCCACCTTTTAATAACAAAAAAATGTTCAGGCCTCGGAAGCGTCGGGCTCATCATTCGATATATTAAAAAACTCTGATTATTGAACAGCCAAATATTATTTTTTATATAAAAAAGAAATAACTCTGTGGTCAGACATGATTAAAAATAAAATAAGTTTCTATAGCACCCTGCTACTGAAACTAGTTTACAATAAACTAAAAACCAAATGGTAATAAACATATTTATATGGATTTTTTAAATATTTATTAGAATATTATTTATAATTTTAGAATTAATTTAAATTAAAAAATGATAAATTAAAAATATTTAGTTTTGATTCACAATTTATTTGAACGATTAATTAGATTGAAGATGGTCTTCAGGAAGGCCGAAACATGTAATCGTTTAAATAAATTGTGAATCAAAACTAAATATTTTTAATTTATTAATTTTTTAATTAAAATTGACTCTAAAATTATAATTATGCAGTTTCACCAAGTATTGTCAGTTGATAACCTTAATGTTATAGAATATTATTTTATTATTTCAATATTCTAAACTACTTTTATAGATCATTGGCTATATTACAATATTATTAGTAATTAAATATACATATACTATACAAAAAATTATTTTTAACGCGTCAATTCAAGCAGAAAAATAACGGCAGAAGCGGGATGCGAACCGCGGACCTTGGAAACCAACTATGCCCAGGTATTCATACCGCTCAGCCAACTTGGCTATTGCTATGCCTGAGCCGACTCACATTGGAACTAGTATTTATGTCATTGTTTTTTTACCCAAATATTTCTTTAGTACTACAGCCGCAGAGTATGCAAATTCACGGGCTCTTGCCCTGGAGGCTCCCGGGAACCATCTACCTGTATGTACCCAAGCGGACGTCCGGGTGTACAGGTGTTCTAAGAAAATGCATAGACAATCCGAGATTACAGAACTGTGAAACAGCAATTTGTGGTGTACTTAAACTCCAAATACGGAGTGAATCTGGTAAAAAAAAATATCTTGATGCTCGTAGTTAAACGTTTAAAAGGGCGACCGAATTTCAACTAAGAGATAAGCCAAGTTAACTAATTTGTATGTGAATGAAATACGTCATATTAACTGTGAACTGTGAGTTTATGAAGAGTAGCGCTAGAACACACATAACGCATATTACAAACACTTAAGCTAAGTGGCGCCGCAGCAGTTTTACACGAGTATTTTCTCGGTGCAGCGCACTTTAGGAATGCAAGTGACAGGCTCCACTAGCTCTCAGTGCATTCACTCCAAATATGACTGTGACAGTGGCCAAAGTGTCATGGATACAGCAATGATAATGTATGATTTGGCAATACTATATAATTGAGCGCAACGTATGAGCTATTAAATAGTATTAGATAAACACGTGTTCGTCTCTTGTACGAACGGTAGCCTGTTGAGTAAGTTAGGTTAGGTTAACACAATTAAATTAATCATCGACGGTAAAAAAAATTACCGAGAATTTTCATTGTGTATCATTTATTTTCATGACTAATTAGTTTATCGCATACTAACGCTGGAACTAAGTAGTATGACGGTTAACATCAGTTATATGTAATATTTATGGAAATTACATTTAAGAAAACGTCTGCCTTTTGGTGGTGAAAAACAACATCAAATTGAAATAGCTACTGTGTTGGTTTACAAAATCCAAAACAAGCATCAGACATTTGTTATGATTTCAGGTATATATTATAATTATACTATAAGGCCAACAATATCGTGGGACTCAGGTGGTTGAGGCATTTGCAGGTTACTTCAAATCTGTATATTGTAATCAGCCGCCTAAACTCGATATTGAACTTTTATCAAGGCAGCCATCAAATGGGTGCTCATTAATTATTACGCATTTCTTCGGCGCATATGACTTTGCGTCTTATGTTTGGTGGTGCGATACCAACCAAGGGGTATAGTTTTGAAATGGGTGTTGGTTTGAGGCAGCCTGTGACCACTCTGCATGCATCATTCAGGGCAGTATCCACTTGATTACAATGGGCTGATCGACCCCATACTGGTGCCGCATATTCTCTGGCTGAGAAACAAAGTGCTAAAGCTGAGGTACGAAGAAGGGATGGTTGGGCTCCCCAGTGAGTATTGGTGACACCCAGCGACAACAAAAAGCCATTATTAAACAAACGGGAACGTTGATAGATACCACACTAATCGAAACGATCATTAGTAACGTAACACCTTCGGTTGCAGATAGAAAGTAACCGTGCTAAAGCGAATAGTTTCAACAGTCGCATCGTCGGAAATCAACACTCGGCGATAATTCAAGCCGTTGCAATGTCACCGTTGTCTTTTGGGTACTTTCTAAATCGGCGAGATTCCCGTGGAAAAGCTCCGCTGGTGGTGACCTCACCGCCGGCTTTCTAAGGTTTCTCTCAGACAGTCTGCTGCAGGAACAGGTCCTGTCGTGCAAGATTTATTTTTTGTAAACACAAACAGAAGAATACCGACAGATGGTGATAGTGATGCTACAGTCTCATCTGTGGATTCTATGACACTTACCATGGTACATATGGTTAAGCGCTGCATGTGGAGTTATGATCCGCTAAAGTCATAGACTACAGCCCGACATTCACGCATCAACTTTATTACTATAACAGTAATTCATTATGAACGGGTGGTCGTAACGGGACGACTTTCGTCTACCGCCAATTTCAATTAATAGGCTATGACTGGTATTCTACGGTCGAGGGATCAAATTCACACAAACCGGGGTATTTTAGAGCTAAAAAATAGTTTTTTTTAATCTCCGTCGGGGATCGAACCCACGATCTTCGGCTTGGAATGCAAACGCTTTTACCATTGAGCTATGCTGGTATCTTAATGGCTCCCTTCACATCCAGATCCACGGCGGAGAAAGCTCAGAGCTGATGCTGCGAAATGCTGAGCCAAACGGAAGCCTACATTCTCTGCTGTATTGTTATTTCAGAATTTGCGGAACATAGATGGCATTTCTATAAATCACAGCCACTGTACAAGTACAATGGGTAACTACGAACTGAACGCTAGGTATATATCAATTATTTGTTTGAAAAATTTGATTATTGAAGATGGGAGGCCGAAACATGTAATCATTTAAAATAAATGTGAATCAAAACTAAATATTTTAAATTTATTATTTTAAAAATAAAATTAATTTAAAATTATAATTATGCAGTTTCACCAAGTATTATCAGTTGATAACCTTAATGTAATTGAATGTTTGTTGTAAATTGTTACTGTTTTACATACATTAGTTAATAAATAAATATGAAATCACCCAAAAACAAAAAAAAGCAGTCACGGTAGTGCTATGAAACAAATACATACAATGTATAAGTACATATATTTTGATTTTACATATTTATTTACTTATACGTAGAAATAAAAAAACAAAAAAAATATAGGTTTAATAATTAATATATGAAAATATAAACGAAAAATCGGAACGGGATCTATGTTTAGCATCATTTTCACGAATTTAATTTTGTTTTTACTAATAAATTATACGAGGTGGCATAGTGGATTTTCAACTAAAAATATCCGTAGTAAAATTCCCAGCGTTCGCGCTCCCGGCAGTTAAAATAATGAAATGCCCCAAAACCAGTGGGCGAGAAATGAAAACGTAAATATTGTAAGAGGCGACCGCTGTAAAGACACGCGGCTTAAAGAAGATAAACACAACATCATTGACACATCATATATCTCTGAGCATTCCTCAAAAAACGGTATCAAGGTGAGCCACGAGAAACATGAAAAAAAAAACTGTTATATAACTATTAAATTCAGAATGTGTGGAACGTAAATAATATTGGATTTTGTGTTTTGAAATTGAAAATTTAAATGATGATTATCGTGTATTTTATACTTAGAAATTAATAGGGAAGATATATAGTGACATCAGCATGATAATAGCCCTTGCTGACTGGTACCGAAAACCTCGATATATAATCTTTCGTTTCATATTTCTGTTCGCTTGTCAGACATGTGTGTCGCCATATCGCTTGTGGCGCCGGTGCGACAGCCCATCACGGTCGTATCAGTCGTGTCCCGCCCTTCGGCGAGAGCATATTGTATTGTGGCTCGGCCGAATGCTGTGACTAGATCGGGCCACTAGGTTGTAAAGTTTATCGTAAATATATGTCAATTTGCTTCTAAAAAAGCCTGTGTATTATTAATCTGCTCCGAATCATGCCCTCACGCGACTGAAGAACAACCTTTTGAAAGAGAAGAGGATGTTAATGGATAATATTCTATTAGAACAAATTTGAAAATATTCAAGAATTAAGACGTAGCTAATAAAAATGAACCAAAAACTTTCCAGGACAATATTTTACTGAAACTGAAAACGTAGAAATATCATAATCAGCAGTTACCGTTCACTAATAAAAGGAGGTTTCTTGCACAATTTTACTCCGAAATCATTTCCGATCCTCTGTTTTTCACATCCAGCCTTCTGATAATCTTCAGATTTATGTCAATATTACCTTATTTATATTATTAATACATAGATCAGTGATACAAAAATGATGGTTTGTGTACCAATTTTGCCCCGGGGCTGGCGAAAGATGCTGAATGCACAACAATCTTCAAAACCCGATTTAGTTTCTCCCCTCATCTTATATGAATTCACATAAAAAAAGCTTAATTTTACATCAATTTCACAATATCACACTAGCAGACTTAATAATTTTCTACTTTATTTCGTGATTTATCGTCTACATACTAAACAACACATGATGTAATTATGTTTTCTTGAAATAATGGATGTGACGACGTTTGATGTATATTAAAACTTATACTCGACAGATGTTAGTCGCCTTGAACGAGTAACCTAAATATAGCAATCGCAGATCATTAATATTTTATCAACGTTTGCATAAAACACTTTTATATCCGAGCATTACAACAATGTTCATAGCATTGCACAAACACAGCATGCTCGTAAAGAGACAGCACTGCAAAATTATTGATGTTACTTAGTCGTACTTTTGATACATCTACTATAGATTATAGACAATGCGACCAATTTAAATTCAAAACACTTTAAATATTGCAAATTGTCGCGTAAAAATTGAACCAAGAATAACCGTATATGGTAGTAATATTAAGGTCCTAATTTGAAATATCTGTTTCTCAAAATCTAAGCAGTAGCACCTTATATAATTGAGTGTTTCTACTACCCAATGATCGACTTTAAACTAATGTTAACGTACATTACTTGTGAAAACTTCAAGAGACGATCAAAGTTCGGTCAAGAGGCGAAGGTGGACATGGTTGGGACATACATTAAGGAAGCCGCAGGAGAGCTACCGCGGTAATTTTTTCATGCTTCCGGGCTCACGCCGTCCTGGAAAGCCTTCGGGAACTATACATATACACGGCGGAGATGACATGGGATGAGACGAAGATTATCGCGCCTAACAGAGCTTTGTGGCGGCAGTTTGTGACAGTCATATGCTCCAGTTAGAGGTGCGGACTTTATATATCGCCAATTATTTCAATATGCTATACTAAATAACAAGGTTACTTTCATATTCGGTACATCGCCTACACTCAAGTTTTCTTAAAAAGATTCAAAATGTATCATTTCCCATGAAAAGTGGATTTTTTGTGCGTCAATTCGCTTCGAGACAAACGATCTAAAAATGTAGCCATACAGCTCAAAACTGTTTGTATGGCCAGGTTAACTATATAACACATTGTGCATCTAATGTGCTGCGTACACAAACGAGTACCATCGGCTTTGTTCGCCGGTGCGAGCTCGGCCTTGTCTAACATCCATTCATGTACCCGAAACAAAGGTTACGCAATCGAATCGCGCACACTCAATATTTAATACACAGTTGAATGCATTCCACTAGCGTTGGAAATCACACTCCATCCTCTCTGTGCTCACAGAACTCTACTTCCTGCAACGATTTCGATAGTAAAAAGTTTTATTTCATCACATTTTTATCTCGATATGTTACATATTTTGAGCTTAGCTTATAATTTAACCTCGCGGATTGAACATGACTATACCAAATACAGTTTAATTAGTAATTAAATATACACATACAATTATACATCAAATTTTATACGCATCAATTCATTCAGTAAAAATATCGGCAGACGCGGGATTCGAACCAGGAGCCTTGCAACCTTTGCTCTATTATTTTACACCGCGCAGTCCACTCGACTTTTTCTCTGCCTGAACAGATACGCGAAAGATGCTGTATTTTTAGCATTGTTACCATCGTATAACGATAGATGTCTCTATAGTATATATTCAGAGTATGTATATTATTATTTTTTATTATTCATTCGGTCAACATTTATTCACAAGCTTTTTATATTATTACTTTCCGACAGTCTATTTGTTTAGTAAGTACCACAGTTTAATTAAGATACTATTGGCACCTCAAATTACCACAAGTAGGAATTGTAATATTTTCCTTACTGCATATATTAAACTAGAATATATAAGATTAACATTTTTGATACAATAAATCTTTACGCAAACACAACTTTTACAAAAGCTTTTCAGATGAAGCGTCTGAAAAAACAAACATCATAGATTCCACTACAGTACTGAAACCCACTTGTTTTATTCTTCACAGCCGGATAGAAAAAAGGGACGATACAGCCAATGTATAAACGGCATTTTGTTTTGATCGAGTAAAGCTGCGACTTCCAGATATTACGCATAAAGTCTCAACCCTCTCTATGGTCTGTGACCCGCCCTGATAAGTGCACGATCTGCATCTCGACAGGCACTGTTGCACAGCATCTTGGTATTCTAAGCATTGATTCTCATGCCCAGTCCCAGAGTTAGTTTGCAACCTTTTACCTTTCGATAATGTTTGATATTTCATAACTACTATTAATTACTATTAATTAAACCTTTAAAAAAATACAATAGTCTGTAGTAAATAAACCTTTCTGTTACATACCAGTAGGATGGTCGTCGAATCTCAATCTGCTTCCTGGGCGGGGCGGCTTCTCCAGGGTGTTGTACTGACGATCAGGGCGAGCCGCCCTTGCGGACCGACCTTTCCGCCCATCGCCGCGAAGGGAGCGATAAGGATCCCCGGATACTTTAAACTTTACTTGCAACATCTCCTTGCAGAGCGTCCACTATCAAAATGTTTGAGAGCAACTGACTTTGAATTCAATATATGTATTTATCACTGGGTATTTTTTGTTATTGTTTTTGGAAACACTGTCACCAGAGCGTCCACTCTCAGAGCGTTTGAGAACAACTGGCTTTTAAATCAATTTGTATGATGCAAGTATTCGTCACTGGGTTTTTCTTTGTTATTGTATTTGAAACACTGTCACTGTCGTTGAAACAAAGATGCGTTAAGTAAAAATTTAATTTGCACCATACTAATCGAAAATGCGTTAAAATTGTCCTTGGAAAAACTGTATAATAATATCCGTAATAAAATTTTGTATTAATAGTTTTCTTTTAAATTCTGTCTCAACGTTTAACTATGTAACAATAGAGTATACATTTTCTACAGACTAGGATAACTCTTGCCAAAATATAACTTGATAATTAATAAAAACGTTAAATAACTTCTTAGGTTTTCACGGCCAGATTTGGTATTGTGGCTTTTGAGTTTAGCCGTGTGTGGCGATTTTTCGATCCAATATTTGGACCGCCATTGCTGGGGTCTTTATCAGGGTTGACGACTTTATGAGTCGAAAACATTCACAAAGTCGTCAAATCTGAAGACCCCTGCAATGGCGGTCGAAATATTGGATCGAAACAATTCGCCACACACGGCTAAGCCCAAAAGCCACAATATAAAACGTTGTTATTATTTCTTAAATAATCCAATTGCAATACAGTACACAATAACGCTTTTTTATATGTAATAAATAAAATGATTAATTGTCAGATTTTACCCTCAGTGCAAGTGACAATTTTATTCATAACAGGGCCACGTCTATGTGTGTGATTATTTTGGGCTAAACGGCATCTTAGGACTAAATGGTACAAACGTCGGGAGCATTGGATAAACATTTGAGCTAATTATAACGTTATATCAGGGTTTACTGTATTATATGGTTCCGCCGCTTTTTGTCCCCAGGCAATTCGTTCAATGACTCATCCGTAACGACTTGGGGGGAACTGCATGTCTGGTGCACGGGATATTTGGTGCACGAGACAACTGGTGCACTGGATGTCTCGCTAACCTAACCTAAGTTACGAGACAGCCAGTGCACTACGTTGAACACACGTTGAACGAATCGTCTGGGTACGATAGTTCGTGACTCTGTATTACACTAAGAACTTCGGAGCGTTTGCGGAATATCCAAAAATGTACTTCCAGTAATGTTACTCAATGTGAATGCCGTACAAAATAAAATATTATTATGTTAAAAAAAACATAACGATCCCAACAATTATTTGGTACATCAAATGTAGCATAACAATAGAGATTCTAAGATCAAAGAACTTTGCCGCTTAAGTTGGCATGAATATTCAAATTTGGAATAATTTCACGTCCATTGATCAAAAAAATCAAATAAAGATATTTATCTCAACCGCGGACCGGAAACAATAAATTCGCAGCAAATTTCACGCCAGTGAAAGTAGAGAGAAAAATATAATAAGAGACATTGTGTAAGGAAATAATTTAAAATGTAGCTCTGCCATAATGTTATGGCATGTTTCAAAGTATGGAAATCAAAGTGTTGTTTGAAATTTACAAAAGTATATTGATTAGTGGTTAAAGCGTTTGCTTGCCAAACCGAAGATCGTGGGTTCGATCCACGACGGAGATTAGAAACAAGACTTTTAATCGATTTCTAAGCTCTATAAATACCCCCGGTTGGTGTGAATATGATCCCTCACCCGTAAAATGCCAGTAGTAGTCTATCAAACAAAATAGGTTATATACGGAAGACCACCCATTCATAGTGAATTGCTGTAATAATAAGGAAGACGCCTGAATGTCGGGCTGTAGTCTATGATGTTGGCGGATCAGAAATAAGAAGGATCATAAGAAAATAAGAATTTTCTGGAAAAAGAGGAGTACTTCCAAAACTTAACAAAGAATAACAGACCATAATATTGTAAAAAAATATAATGAAAATGATTCAACTTGAAAGATACCAAGGATACACCTATTGTAGAACTGTTTATAATTTGATTGAAAACATTATTCCTATTACGATTTACTGAATGTGTCATACTCGTGTTATTCAAGTATTTCAAAACATTCGAAAGCAAACAATTCATAATCTGTTACCTCAATAGGTGTCAACAAAACATTCCATATAGGTTTTTAAACAATGTTTGAATAGAGAATTGTCAATACAACACGATGTACTACAACGAGACAGTACTTAGAAATAAATCAAACAAACTACTCAACAAGTAAACAATTGACATCCTGTGCTACAAATGATAAAAGTACCAAAGAAAACGTCCAAATAAATTAATTTTTCAGCAGATTTGGCTACTGTAAGGTTTACTTTACAAAAGTAAACAATCAATGAAGTTACACGTCACGTTCAACTCACGCCTTCTTTTCTTTGTCAATCATCAGAAGATCCAATCATCTGATAAAGCAAAATGTGGAAAACTTGTTGACGAGAGAAGAGCATGCAAAAATGCATTGACCTCAGTTGCGGCTATGTAAAAAATAGGTAAAAGACTGAACTTTCCAAAAATATACGCATTCATGGAATTCAACATGTTTTATTCTGTGAAAAATCATTTGGAATCTTATATTACGGAAAACCTTCATATAACCAAAAAAGGTAGACTTAGCTTATGTTTGCAATATATATTTATATACATATATGGTAATATTCGTATTTGCAAATTTTTACGTCACTATGAAAATCACTTTCAGAGAATAAATGGTATACTAATAAAAACTAAAATGGGCCATAGAGAGGGGGTTAAAATACATGGCCAAAAGATTGATATGATAAGGTTTGCTGACGACATTGCTCTGATTGCTGAAACTGAAGATGAACTCACTGAAGCGCTGACATCCATGGAAAACATATTTAATTCCAACTACAATATGAAGATAAACGGCACAAAAACCAAAGTCATGATGAGCAGCAGAAAATTAACATATCAATGCTAGGAGTACCCCTAAAAGATGCAAAAGAATTTGTATACCTTGGAAGTACGATTACCTGGGATGCCAGAACAAAAGAGAAGTCAACAGTCGAATACATCAAGCAAGGCTAGCTTTCAATAAAAAAGCCAAAATTCTTGAGTCAAAGAATATTACTTTAGGGCTCCGCAAGCAACTTGCCAAAACACTTGTTTGGAGCATCTTAATGTACGGCTGTGAGACATGGTGCTTATCTGAAAGTGATAAAAAGACTAGAGGCCTTTGAGATGTGGTCGTACAGAAGAATTCTCGGAATTTCCTGGAGAGACCACGTCACGAACAATGAGGTTCTCAGGATAATCAAGGAAGATAGGCACCTAATAAGAACCATCTCAGAGAGGCGAGCCCGATGGATTGGTCACATCATGCGCCACGATGGTCTTCTTCACGATATTGTGGAGGGGATGGTTGAGGGTAGAAACTGTAGAGGGCGCCCTAGACGGGAGTATTTACAGCAAGTATTCGAGGACATGAATTGTAGCGCTTATGCTGAGCTGAAAAGGGTTGCGGAGGACCGAGAGGAATGGAGATCGAGATGCAAGATTCTGTTGCTGCAAACCAATCCACCGGATTGATACTACGAAGAAGAATAAAAACTCTTTATTTTATTACCAGAAGATATTGTACCATTGTATACGTATTGGCGGTGCAAATTTCGAGTCGAGTCGGTGTCACTATATCCACTAATAACTTCGATATACGTACTCGTAGAGTGACTAACTTGTCCAATCAAAATTTAGACGATTCGTAATGATTGATAAAAATTACGACAAAAGGACAAACGATTACGGTTTTAAGGTTTACAAAGATTCGTGTGTTCCAAAAAAAAATTGTACTCCAATGACATAAATGATTGTCAGCACTAGTAATTCATTCGGACAGCTAATTTCAAGAAAATGTTGTTTTATTAAGAAAAATCACCTATCATCAGCTAATTTCAAGAAAATGTTGTTTTATTAAGAAAAATCACCTATCATCCTTCTTACAAGAAGATAAGTTTCACATAGTCATGTTATTATGTTCGCATTGAACCTGAACGTCACTATTTACTTTAAAAAATACCAAGATAGACCACTCTACAGTTCAACCAAAATAATGGTAACTGTAACAATTCTAAAAAACAAACATTTATTGGCAATTAATTTTATACGACAAAACAAAGAATTATTTAATAAAGGCATTTAGTCGCGGTGTATAATATATTGTTTTATAATTATCGTGTTAGCGTCCACGCAAAGCCGCTATTTCACTGTACAAATATATTTTTATAAACTCAAGAAAATGTGGACATCATCTCAATCTTTGTGAGTTTTACCAAAAGTTAGGCGTCACAAGCTCGCGATGTTACGGTGTTACGGTGTTTACGTTCGCGAGTATCAGTTCTGTTTGTCCATGTTCAGGTGGAGTCAGGTGAGCGACTGGACGGCGGACTGAAGAGAACCAGCGGCCGTTGCAGGCGGAAGGTAAACGGAGACTGGAAATCATTTTGACTGCTGGGCGATCAACGCCGATTTACTGTCACTCCACTAATCTACTTGACAGGGCTAGCGGAACAGTATCGCCATTTGCATCTGTGACGATGATGACAACAGTTCAAACGTAAATATCGTTTAAATCTGGATACAACAAAAGCTATTTAGCAATTAATACCTAAATCATTCTTATCTTCATCCTTGCAACACTACCTGTCTCCCTATCTTATTATTCCCAGATAGACACACACCCCTCTCCTACAAAAATGTATTCGAACACTTGTAAAAACATAAATAAATAAGTATTTATTAAAAATTATAAATATAATATATATAAAAAAAAAACATTATTAACCATTTCGTTACGGATCGATGGAATACAAATTATACTGTTAATACGGCGTGATTTTTCAAACCATTTATTTTTGTTTAAAACTAGTATTTGAAGAATAAATGTACTTGTCTGACCTATTTTCATATTTCACATTGGTTCTTCTACCCTTTAGCTATCAGATGAAATATAAAAACTATTATATTTAACAAACGTTCATTATGTAACTCCATACATGTGGTGGCATCGACACATGTGGTTTACAGAAAAATCGCTCCTGTGACGAAACCTAACGATATTTATTTACATGGTTTACAGATTTCTGTAAAGAATACATGTAGGTTGATAAAGGAAATGACTGCACTTCCTTGAAAGTAGTAAAACGGTATATCAGGTCAACCGATGTCAACGGTCGGGGAATCTTTGACGGCATATGCCGACAACCGATGCGAAAAGATTAAAAAATCCTACCAAAGTATATGGCATACGATTGAAAGCTTATACATTGATCTATGAATAATTTATAATGAAAAATGTCTACTTCATAAGTAAATGTATGTCCTAGGTTTACGTTGATTACGTTCGCATCTGGTGAAATGAAGCATTACGATTGTGACAAATGCATAAATTTAATACACGATTGTCTAAAAACTACAATGAAAAACACAAAGGGAAACTATCTAGGATGGCTCCATAACCTATTTTACGTGAGTAGTATATACATTACAAAGGTGAATAAAATCATGTTTTAATTGCAAACGTAAGCGGGAGAATGTTGCACTTTATTTTTTAAATTTAATTTTTAAATGATCAAAGCAAGGAGGCTGATACAAAATTAAAAATTCAAATTTATATGGTGATTTACTCTAATATTTTTATGATTATTAGCCCATCTGTGACTAGTAATTTCTAACTTAATAAAAGTTGATTTAAAAAAATGATTTAATGAAATCTAACATCTATTCAAGCCCCCGGGAGGGTTGGGCTCATTATCCAATTTCCTTAAAAAACGCTGATTTTTGAACATCTAAATATTTCTCTGCTACGAAGGTTCCTGTCCTGGAGGTACCTTGGAACCATCTATGTTCTCATGTGGACCTCCAGGTATACAGGTGTTCTAGGAAACGACATGGACAATGTGAGCTTACAGAACTGTGAGACGGCAAATTGCGGTGTCCAAATATGGAGTGGATACAGTAAAAAAAGAAATGATAAACATTCGTTATGTTATGTTTTTTTATTATATATAATCTGAAATATCTAAACTGCATGTACAGCAAAATCAAGAGATTGCCTTCGGAATTGAAATGGGTCATAATATCGTATATATTAATCAGGATCAGATATCTGGGTCCAGTGGCGTGGTCGTTGGTATTTTGTGTAAATTTATTACCGTCTGTGGGAACAGGCGCGGTTTGCAACGCTCCCACGCCGACCACCGCTCTCCATTCAGACGCCGAATGGCAACAATACCAATACTATACATCAAAACTGTTTGTCTGTTGTGGGCCAGACCGAATTAATTGAGCCGACTGTACAGAGGTTTACGGTGCGATGAGGTGACCGAGAACGGCGAAAAATTCCAGGGAAATTGCCATTTGTTGTGTTAACACGATCGAATACCGGCAAACGGGGCGTGCTCACAAACAGTAAATACTCAAAATTAAAACATAATATTTGTACCTAATATAGTAGAAGTCATTATTTCTATATCACTGCACCTATGTGATTATCGAATATCATATACAACTAGTATGGGCAACATTTATGTAAATTTTTAAGCGAAAATTACGCAATATCCTATAAAACTAAGACGTTTAACCAATGCATCCCTTCGTGTATTGACTTATGCCGCAGAGACGTGGAATCTAATAACAAGTTTTACCCATAAAATAAAAGTCACCCAATGTGCCATAAAAAGATCCATGCTTGGAGTGTGTTTAAAAGATAGAATTTGAAACGAAGATTTTCGAAGAAGAACTCAAGTAGTGGACGCTACTCAACAAATAGGCACACTCAAGTGACAATGGGCAGGAAGTCTGTTGAAAGAGACGATAGGAAAGAAAAGTTTTGGAGTGGCGCCCGAGAACTGGCAAACGAAGCATTGGTCGACCGCCTGCAAGATGGACTGACGACTACAATAAAATAGCGGGAGTGGCTTGGATGTGGAAGGCGGATCGAAGAGGGTGGACTCATGCGGGAGGTCTACGTTCAACAGTGGACAGACACAGGCTGATGATGAAGACATCACCAATAATATATCAATGTGCCAATATATGATGTGATTGTAAAAGCAGAATTATTCTTGATTCAAATATCTTTAATCGAACCAGTAATTCGAATGCCATTTCTGCAAGTCACGCGAGCGTCTATCATTATAGAGTATATAACAAGCTTAGGTAAATGCCTCAACCAATGCCTGTTCCAAACTTGTTTGAACTCTTCATAAGTACACGGGCAACTGTGATCTTCTTAACAGGACTTCTGTTTCCTGCTCCATCATCAGCTCCGTTACCCGGAAGGTGATCCGCTAGTCTTGTTAATTTACTTTCTATGGAGATTTGACGAATCTAGAATACAGCAACTGCCGACAAACATCGGAACACAACGGTTCAAGCGGGCGCGAAAACTTGAGAGAAATGCAACTTGTTGGCGAAACAAGTGACCTAGTCAAGGTGTGATTCTGATAAACATTTGAGGTAAAGGAAATGTTCCTTTACGAGGTCACTAAACGAATAATAAAAATAAAAAGTACCAATTAATGATACACAAAATGTCAAGAATTTTAGTTAGATAAAGTAGATATAGCAAAAATTTGAATATTTTCAGGTAGCCTGTATCAAATGCAAGAAGCGAATAATCTAATGACGAAGGTGCGATTTACGTAGATAATTTACACGTTATGATTATGTATAGAAACACTAGTAAAAAATATGTAAGTCTTCGAAGACATATATTATCGACAATAACCTTAGGGGGGCAACCCCTAAGGTTTTATTAATAAAGCATATTTATATTAGTTATGAACTACGTATTTCAATATTTTAAAAAGATTTTTGTGTTCTGAGTACTTGTACAGTTGGTGTGCACTCCTAAAGTAGTTGCCCCCCTTAATACCAATCAAAGTTAACAGATATGATTACTTTTGATGAACCAATTTATGAATGTTTTTTTTGCGTCAAAACCAATAATTTGACTTATTACGAATGCATCACCGAAATAAATTTAACTTTTTGTTGATATGTTTCACGTAAGAGAGGCCCAGTTCAGACACGAACTCCACAATTTGTTTGCAAGAATAATTTGTTGGGGTCGTCTGTTTGATAAGCAATAGGACCTTCTGTTGCTTGTCTTTCTTATTTTATATTACCCAAGTACTTAATCATAAGTACATATAATATATGCATTGTTTCTTCTACTATCTTGTACTTCAGAACTTATTTTTTGTGGTAGTTATTTGTATTGATTTATGAACGAAATAAACTTACGATTGTAATGTTTGTAAAGTAAAAAAAAAAAATAGAAATTAAAATAAATGAAAAACTGAAGGACTCATAAGTCGATAGGAAGGATATCTTTATCAGAGCTGGTGGTTGCCAATACATGTGTCAATATTCTGAATCATAAATAAAATAAGTAGCATCATTGTACTGACGATTCGCTAAAACAAAAACATCACCAATTAAGGCGCGTGTACGCGTGAGATATTTAATACTAGAATTGCGAATATAATTCAAAATAATCTGCAAATATTTGTTTTTAATTGTCGCCATCTAAGCCTCATCTCTACTGCAACTTATACTCATGTATCGGATATTAGATATATCGCACGTGTTCACAGGTCTTTATTTCACTAAACAGTACCTTTTCAGTGTAAAGTTACTTTATTGAATCATTGGTCGATAGGAAGGATGTCGTTATCAATGTTGGTGGTTGTCAGTACATGGCTGCATAGTCTGAATCATCGTATAACATCATCATCAGCAGCTACCGGGCTATACGATGAATGTTCCTTGCGACCGCAATTCTTGTATATACATGCCTGAGCAGTGAACAATGCCTCAGGTTACGGGCGTGGGCTGATACAATAACAATGACACTGATTATTATTATCAAGTTATCATCAAAATTAAAACATATGAATTAGCACCAATTTTACTTGCAGCATAATCAACGGTCTTGGTTTATGTAATTTAATTAATATTTCATGTACAAGTCATCCATAAAGTAAAATAATAAGTATTATAAGAGGGCAGTATGACAAGTTGAAATGGAAGATATTTTTTTCGGCAAATAAGCGCTTTATTTATCAACGTAATCTTTTTTTAGCTCGATACATTTAGCATAGCTCAATGGTCAAAGCGTTTGTTTGACAAACCAAAGGTCGAGGGTTCGATACCCGACGGAGACTATAAAAACAAAAGGATTTTCAATCGATTTCTGAGCTTTAAAATATCCCCGGTTGCTGTAAATTTGATCCCTCACCCGTAAAATGACAGTGATATCCTATTCATTAAAATTGGTGGTAGACGAAAGTCGTCCCGTGAAGACCACCCATTCATAGTAAGTTTCCGTAATAATAAGGATGATGCGTGACTGTCAGGCTGAAGTCTATGACGTTGGCGGATCAATACTCCAAATGCAGCGTTTAACCATATGTAACATGGTGAAACGTCATTGAATCCACAGATGAAAACTTCAGATTAACTATCACCATCAGTCGGTATTCTCCTGTACGTCTTTACATAAAAAATAAGAAATTTAAAGACAATCAAAGAAGGACGATTGAAAACCTTAGGTATTTCGTATATATAATTGTTGTTTACTTACAAATTACGTATTCGTACTTGGAACAAAAAATACCTGTAATAATATTTATATTTACAAGTATTTATATCATTTTTAACGTTATGATTACTATAAAAAAATGTAAGTTAATAAAAATAAAAAATCAGGCGGAAATCATAAAAGAATATGACTTTATCAACGGTATATGTGTTAGTCAAATAATTAATCCATCTAGTAAGGATTAAAAAGAGTTTGGTAATTTAAAAAAAACAGCCGAAATATTACACGTTTTACGAGCATATCTACATGCTTATCGCAATGTAATTTCGAGATAGCAAAATAGTTCATAGATAATTTGTTTAATCATTGTGTGGCAATAATTCTTAGAATAAATATTACATTACTGGGAATGGACTAAAAAATATGCGTTTAGTCATAATTATCTTGAAATGGTGGAGCGTTATTTAACTTTATGGGATATATCTGGGACTCGCAGCTCTACTCGATCAAAACAAAGTGCCGACTCTACAGCGCCTGTATCGTCCCTATTCTTCTATACGTCTGTTAATCTTGGTATCTCACCAAGAGCCAATGCAGCCGTATAATGGGATTAGAGCAAATGCCTGCGTAGAATACAGGATGTACGAAGGTTTGACTTCGTGAGGAATTGCGAGGTGAGAGAGCGGACAAGGCAATATCCCATACTTTCTTTTTTTTCTTAAAAAAAATCTAAAAATATACGTATAGTTACGTGTTGTACCCTGTAAGTTATACACAATGTTAGATTATGCGTCTGACAAACAGTAGAAGAACGTGGGAGCCTATTCCATGCCTCGTTAACCGCGCGTATAGCCCCGACGATTTTCTCGATGAAGTTTAACAGCAAGGGACCGTCAGAACTAAGCAGCAGCTCTAGATAATTCTCCCAAGAAAATATCCCATACTGCATTTGATCTAGAGGCGAAGGTGAATTTGGCTGGGCATGTTTTGAGAATGTCGCAGAAGAGTATAAACTATAGTTGCCTCTTTTTCAAGCCCCCTGCTTGCACCGTCTTAGAAGGCCGTCGGGAACTATACATAAAATGTACTCGGCGGAGCTGCGAAGAAATGGCGGCGGACAGAGCTTTGTGACGGCGGTTCGTGAATGCCATATGCTACAGTTAGGGAAGCGGACATGGTATGATATTGCAATGAATTTGAGTTTTTTTCTGACCATACCGTAAAAGCTATGGGTATGTTGAACTAGGATAATGTGATATGGCTAAAAATTATATACTCGAACTATATACGACCACTTCTTATGGCAATTTTTAAATTTATATTTAGTGTAATTGTTTTGAAAAATAAGATATAATATTTAACAGCGTTTAAATAAAAGGTTAGATATATTGTGATATATTCAAGAATGGTCTCCAGGGAGCCCGAAACATGTAATAGTTTAAAAATAAATGTGAATCAAAACTAAATATTTTTGCTAATTTGAACTAATTTAAAATTATAATTATGCCGTTTCACCGAGTATTGTCAGTTGATTACCTCGGTGTTATAACTCGCCTGTTGAACCGCAACATGACCTTGATATTCTGCCTGTAATTTAATATGATGGGAACTCTGGGATAAGAAATTATGTTTCTTGAGATTATTAAAAAAGAAAAAATAAGTAAGAAATAAGAATTTTTTCCACAATAAAGACTTTTAAAAGTTTATTCGTATACCGATTTCGTAGCATCGCACCTTCTTCATGACAAACTTAAAACTAATCATAAATACAGAACGGTTAGTCGATGGTAGAGAGAAATGTGAATGTACAAAAATATGCAGTTTGATCATTACATACGCTAACTGCTCTTTACATTTAAAAAAGAAAAAAAATACAGTTTAAAAGTCAATGAGTTAAGCCATAACGTAAGAAAACATTTGTTTTGACATCTCTCCGTCGAAATAAATCATCTGCCGGATGAAATGCTATCAAAATAAAGTGTGTCTATGCTGTCAATATTATTTTTTGCCAATCGGATTCGCAAGTATATAATTCAACAGATGAATTTTTTCTATTTGACGTTAACACGAGAAAGCAATCGCTACCAATTTGACCATAATGAATAGCAATATCATCAAACTCCGGAAATGATGCGAAGAAAAAAACAGTCTAATATTGCAATAATTGAATGGCAGTAATCATCTGCTTCAAGACCAGTCCGTTTTGAGAATTCAGCACAGGAGTTCAGCCGACAAAATTAATCGATAAAAAATAACGTGTCTACATTCTGGGAAAATTGCATACAAACAAATAAGCGTGTGCTTAATAACGATGCGAGAAGGTAGAAAAAAGGTGTTTTTTTGTATGTTGTACTTCCTTTCATGGAGAATTGTTAATGATATCGAGTAATGAGCGATGGGTATACACGAAACAATTGAGACACCTCTACCAGGTGCAGGGCGACCAACGGGTCACAGATTGATTTAAAGTTTTTATGACCGAATGGTCATTCCAAAAGACAGTTTTGGATTGAGGAAGGCTACGAGTCAGTCGAAGCAGTCTCTTATGCTTTCCGGTAGCGAGTTCCAGGCCATGTAAAAATAAAGTAAATAAATATGTCATTAGTTTACCATTGTAATGTCTTTGACAGTGATGGATTGAGGAAGGCTACGAGTTAGTCGAAACTGCAGTCTCAAATGCAGAGGCCATACCCAACGTGATCCATTTTTATGTTGTTTGAAGGATATGAACACCACCATTTCATCTAAAACATGACGTGTACGAGACTATTAGTCAAAAATGCTCCTGGACGAAAGAACTTGAATAAATTCAGCAGTGGTTTTTGCTATCTTGGGGCTACTATCACTAATCAAAAATGAAAGCCCTCGTTAACCGAGAGCATTTTGAAAGGAAGTAG
Source organism: Glossosoma conforme (assembly GCA_022606575.1). Classification (NCBI taxonomy): domain Eukaryota; kingdom Metazoa; phylum Arthropoda; class Insecta; order Trichoptera; family Glossosomatidae; genus Glossosoma; species Glossosoma conforme. The sequence goes on along the minus strand of JAGTXR010000087.1, from coordinate 309,675 downwards.
ATTAACATTTCAACAAGTGATATCAGCTCGATATAACCCTTTCAGGCTGATGCCGAAAAGCCGCGATATCCGATCTTTTGCCTATTATTTTTGACGCGGCGTTACAGACACCATTTTGTTTGTTGCGACAACTCCTGTCATGTGACCGTCACTATCAGGTACACATTCATTGTTTGTGGCCCGGGCAGAATACCGAAGTTTGTCAGTCTTGCATCTAAAATAAACGCCAATGGGTTTCACGACGCGTCTTTGCCTTGGTGATCTGGTCCTCATACATTCACCACGCGTTCTGATAAAGATCCACTTCATTAAACGGGGGACGTCAGAGTATTTCTCTTCACCACTATGTCCATTCATATAGAGATGGTGTCCCTACTCAGGTGACGACCATTGATCTCTAAGTACCATTAGGCGTAACTGTCAACAATTTCCACTAATTGGTTGGAGCTGTCGCAACCTGGCGTCAAAACATATTTCTTATTGGGCCATTAACTAAATTGCCCCGACGTGTTGGGCAGATGATAAAAAAGAACTGTTTGAAAATATTTTCTCATTTTTCCTGGGCATTGTTTTGTTTTCATATCACACTGAAATAAAATACATGTACCCAGCGTGATAAGCCCCAACGCCCGAGATAACTCTAAATTTAGTACAAGTCTTACTATATTTATATTTTTAAATTGTATACGTACTACCTGCACACCATCTAGTGGAAAATTTAAACTAGCAGAGTGGAAACGCAAAACAACAATATCCATTATATTCAGAGTACTTTTTCATGCAAATAGATACAGGAGAATACCGACTGATGGTCATAGTGATTCTGACGTTTTCATCTATGGATTCTATGACGCTTACTTCTAAATATGGATAAGCGCTGCATGTAGAGTATTGATCCGCCGTAAGTCATAGACTACAGCCCGATATGAACGCATTATCCTTAATATTACAGGAACTCACTATGAATGGGGGTGAACGACATTCGTCTACTACCAATTTTAATTAATAGACTATGACTGGAATTTTATGGATGAGAGATCAAGTTCACACACTCTCTGTCCCATCCTGTTTTTGGAGACCCAGATACTGGATGCAGACGCAAAAAGCTACTTGTTAGAGAGTGGCTAAAGGCCTTATCGTGATTCTAGGTGCGTAAGTTAGATGTCGAATAGACCTCAGGTCTAAGGCTGCGAAATCAGTATACTACGGCGAGTCTCCAATCGCCTTCTTCGGTAACACGTTGCTAACCACGAAATACGTGGGAATGGATAAGGAATCGATTGAAAAAAAAAATTGATCTTCGTCGGGGATCGAGCCCACAACCGGTTTGGCAAGCAAATGCTTTAATCACTAAGCCACGTCCACCGAAAAAAGTACGTACACACAAGTGGATTTTGTAAATCATACCAACTTTACACACAGCAACACTAACAACAGTAATCTCTTCAAAATACTCGTATATTAGAAATTGAAAATGCACTTTAACAATGTTATTATACAGTTAACATACAGTATATTACGTTTTCACTGTGCGCTTTGTGAGGGCATTATCAAAACGTGAAAATTAATCGTACCAGCATCGTTGCACACATATTCAAAAACTAAAGCACCTTCATTATTGAAAAAAAAACACACAGACAAACTACACCGGTATTATTGATACGCGATTGTGTTCGAAAACAGAAAGTAAAACATTGTTGTTATTTATGTGAATCGATAAAGAACGGTAAATCAAAACAACAAAAGGTGTCGCCTGAGAAACAGAGAAAGTGGACTGTTTGATGCAGGATTGTATCGTTTTGCCAAACGTTCGTACACTGTTGGTATGTGTTGAGCAATTGCCTCAGTCCTGATAACGGCCTCTTATCAGCACTGATACGAAACAAATATTGAAGAACAGGTGAGGTGTTTTATTATTCACAGTCATAAAGCGCAACTATATTATAGATAAATGCGAGAAGGAATTAATTTGAATAGTTTTTTTTTTCGTTATTATCGGGCGTATCGAATATTGTCGTGATAAGGATGTAGAATGCTTAGTAAACAATGCTGATACTAGTATGTACGTTAGATTCTTATGTTAAATATATAGTACACGATAAAAAAAATAATCATAGATAATAAAATGTATTAATAATTTATAGAGCAATTTTACTTTTGATATCCACATACGATTTCCTTACGATACTTTCTAGGCAGAGGCGGTTTTAGGGGGTGGTGCAGTGAATCGGCGGCCTAGAGCGTCGATTGAACTAAGGCGCAGAGGGGGACCTAACTTGCTTAGATATTTTTTTATAGCGCCCTTTTTATGTTTAACGTTTATGCTGTATTATGTTAGTTTGTTTAAGATTCATTCACGAGCGAAATGTTGCAAAAAAAATCTGAAGATTATACTTATCCAAGCAAGAAAAAAAAAATGACCCAGGGCGTCAGTTTTTTTTTGCCCTAGGGCGCAGCAGATTCTAAAGCCGACACTGTCAAAATTGTCAAAAGGTAATATTTCATTTACACTCAAAATATAACAGAATAATAATAATATGAATGGTGCCGAAAATATACATTTTAAAATAATGGCGAATGATCATTTTTAAATACCAAATAACCCATTATTTTATCAATTTATCACTTTCTAAACATATATACGATCATACATTTTCTACGACAAAAATATCGTAAAAAATAATTCATTAATAATACAAATTGATCTATTTTTTTGTGTATTTATAACAAGCTCTTAAACGATAAAATCGCTTTTTATCGACATGTCATTAAAATCTTCAAGAGGTCTCTAATTTTTGTTTTCTTCTTCTTTACAAATCGTCTCCAATATTTCGTAAAACTACAATATACGTACCTGCTTGCTTATAAAGTAAAAGAAAATAACACGAGTTTTCAGGATTACATGTAACAAATAAATGTATATTTTTGTAGTAAAATGGCAAAAAAACTTACCTTCTGTCGTATCTGCTCCCAAAGTCTCTGGAGGTGGACCAAAATTGTTGATCTTGTTTCCAGCATCTTCGTCTCTTCGCTTTAACGCCTGGGAAGACAATATCAGTTAAATTAACACATTCAAAATCATTCCAAAAACATTTATATATGCCATAATAAATTAAAAATTCATTTCATCAAATTTAGTTTGACTTCACGTACTATAACTCACGGAGTATTATTTTATCATTTTCAATACATTAAAACTGACTACCCGCCTCACACCGGAGGACAGTTAAGTCTCCTTGATGATGCGCTCATTCAGATTAAGATCAGTTAGCAACTGATAAGTCCAGCCCAGAACAATTGTGGCCACTAAGCAGAAGTGCTAAAAAGAAAGAACCCGTGAAAGAGATTAGAATCGCATTCACGGGTTGTAAAGAGATAGAGATGGAAGAGAGATTCTCTCACCGAAAATACGAGAAAATATTGTACATGAGTGGAATTTTTTTTTAGTGGCCACAAAGTCTGCATGCCCGATAGGGCCGAGGCGATTCACTCGAACTGCATCGAAAAAGACTCCTCTTTCTAACAAGAGGAACTGACAGTCCCAGAGAATGTGCTCTGAGGTCTGGAAGAAAAACTGTTATTTTAATTATTTCTTTTACGATATATTTATAACAATATTTCCCGTAATGTCTAGAATTTTGCCATCAAGTAAGTCTTGATGGCGAAAAAGCCAAATAAGTTTGACATTTGACTAAAATTGATGAAAATGAAAAAAATAAAAAAGTTGAAAATTGACAGAATACGATGTACAATCAAAAATCAAAATTTGATGAAAATTATTAGAATGTTAAAATTATGATTGAAAACATCATTCAGAAATATGCCTCTTTGTTTAGTGTAACGATAGTTATACTACGATATCGTAATACGAACAAAAAAAGCATTTCAGTTCATTGAAGATTATGGGTATTTTTTTGTATTTTTTTTACGTCTACTGTACAATACTAATGATCTGTTTTGCGAACCTATTCTACGTTTGAAAAAAACTAAGATCATTAACCTCAATTATATACATCATTAAGCTGGGTGTGAATGAACATTAAATAAGCAAGAACACGGCATGCAGTGTTACTAGAAGTAAATAAAAAGTGATTGAAAAAGCTAAAGGAAGGATGCAACTTCTAAACAGTTCAAGGTAAATTAATTCGTCTTTTAATTTTAGTAAAAAAACAGGTTTTTTGTGTTTTACGCTTTAAGACAAAAGATTTGTTTCAATTTGTCTACTAGTTTAGACTATTCATTGTTAAGGAACGAAAATGATAAATTTTTAAGGTTTTTTTTTTATTCCGATAAAACCACTGAAGTCAATAAATGCACCATCAATGTTAAATTTAGTCGTTCACACTAGTGCATTGTTTAGAAAGACTTAGCTTTTTGAAAAATTCAAAATATTTTTAACTTTTTGGAAACAACAATTTCATAACCATGAGAATATTTTTTCACAAATTTTCGGGAATGTTAAGTCACTGTTTCCGTTTTACGTATTCGCATAAAATATGGAGCATAAATAGTTTTAAGGCTACGTCTTTTAGAATTTTTGAGGTAATTTCTCTAACTTTTACTATTCTTTAAAAAAAAATGTCAACCACTGGACTAAGATTAAATTGGCAATATGTTGCATTGCCAGCGAAATAGTCAACCTAGGGTAAATGATTAAATATTTAAACATTTTTTGGATAGTTTAGAAAAGCTTTTTGAATGTGATCACATACATGAGAATACCGAAAGATGGTGATAATCATGCTGAAGTCTCCTCTGTGGGTACTATGATGCTAACCATGTTACATTTGGTTAAGCGCTGCATGTGAAGTGTTGATCCGCCAACGTCATAGACTACAGCACAACATTCACGCAGCATCCAATTATTACAGGAATTTACTATGAACGGTGCTCACGGGACGAATTTCGTCTACCAACAATCGATTTCTGAGCTCTTTTCTTACTATTACTATCTGTCGGTATTCTCCTGTATGTGTTTACATAAAAAAATATATAAAAGAATAAAATAATGGCCAGATTCAATTAAGTACCTAATAATACGAGTAAAATAAGCAATTTGAAATTTCAACTAATAATTTGAATAATAGAGTTCCTTTTTATGACATCTATATGTAGTATAATTCCGACGATTCATCTTAATCGTTGACCTCTTCGTTGAGTAATTGTAGTTCAATTGATCCCATATGTATCTATAGACATTTAAAGTAACAGACAAGGATGCAGATTTTTCAGACATTTTGTCAAGCGGTTCTAAAATGCAAGTACAAAAATATTGTGCAAAGAAGTCAGTTAATTAAAAATTTTGAAACATTAACAGCAACAGTCACCAGGTTTAATTGTGTAAAATTATAACAAAAAAAAAACAATTAGGTTACTTATGTTAATGTGGTTAAGGTATGCAGTATTAGTAAGCTCTAATTTTTAACATTATTTCGTAAGTTAAAGCTGCAAAATACGAAATTAGAGTTTTACAAAAGCATATATAAAAAAATATTTTCAAAGGTACAAAAGAAATTGTTAAATATAAGTTTATGTAATAAACTACAAGGTCACTTATGATACTACATAAGAAGGAAGTATCTTTTTTTTTTTCATTCAAAATTCACACTTTTTGGGTTGCACAACCGTGTGCTATGTTGTTCCCTTTCATATGAAATATAAACCAAACATTAAGTGGTTAGTTCTAAAGTAAAAAGGTTCTACACTTTACACGTAGATACTGTTTGGAAACGTACGCGAATAAGGAACTTAACCCATTTTGATTTCATTAACACGACTAAAAACTAAGGAATTATATTTGATTCCATTTTCATTAATTCTTTAAATTTCAGTGATATAGTACGTATGCGTCGGTGTCACGACCTATCGTTCCCGGACAATACGTTCTGCGACTCATCGGTAACGACGTGTGGCGCACTGGTCGTCTGGTGCACAAGCCATTTGGCGCAAAGACAACTGGTGAACTAGCTGTCTTACTAACCTAACCTAAGGATTTAACCAGTGATCGCAGATTCTAGAGATTTATAGATCTCGTTAACGAAATAACTTAGGTTAGGTTAGCGAGACATCCAGTTCACCAGTTGTCTAATGCACCAAATGTCCCGTGCACCAGACGTTGGGTGCGCCCCACGTCGTTACTGATGAGTCGTAGAACGAATTGTCTGGGGACGAAATGCGGCAAAACCGTATGCATCACTAGGTTACAAAGCGTCTAAAACAATATGTTATGTAAATAATTTAAAAAATAACATGCTATCTAAATGTAATAATAAATAATATTAATATGTACCGTAAAAAGATAATTTGGTAAGAATTTAAAAAAATCTACTTTTTAAGTGTAAACCGGACAAGGATATTTATGGCTTGTGTGTAAAGTGTACAAGGGTTATATTTAAACGTTTAAAATGGGATTAAATTAATATATTGCGTAAATTGAAAAAAAAAATAACGTGCACAGATGACAACAAAAAACAATTATCACGTGACGGTACAACACATATTTGAACATTTGACGTGTATGACGGTTAATGAGGCTTTCTAAAACGGTCATGCTGAAACAAATTACAGTTACGACGCTACAAGAGACAACAACTAACAGCACAAGCAGATTTGTAACAATTCTAACCTGCGCTAAAAGACTTTCAACTTTATCCTTGTCCATTAAAGATGAATGGACTCTCTTGTTTTTCAAATGGTGGGGCGTGTCTCTTCGGTGAAGGCGGCTCTTGGCTCCGAGCTCGTCTTCTTGATTTTTTTTCCTCAGCTCTACTCGTCCTTCGTCGTCTTCGTCATCGTCGTCGTCGTCATCTTCGTCATCGTCATCTTCGTCATCGTCGTCGCCATCTTCCCCAGGAGCGGGACCAGTCATGAAGCCGACTCTCTTCGTACCAGAGTGCTCCTGTAGAGATCACGTGTGATCAGTGAACGAGTAACGACGACCTTTTGCAATCTTGTTATTTCAACACACACGCAACGAACTGTCTTCAATTTAATAGTTTTTTTTTTTTACCATATCCGCTCTATATGTGGAGCATGAACAAATTGGCGTTTTACAGTTCTGTAAGCTCAGTTTGTCTATGCTTTGTCCCAGAACACCTGTATAATCCCCGGAGGTCCACATGGGAACATAGATGATTTCCGGGAGCCTCCAGGGCAAGAGCCCACGAGCTTGCATAGACTGCAGTATCAGAGAAATATGGGTGTTAAATAATCAATGTTTTTAATAAGTCCGTAACGTATCATTTATTAATTACAAAACTTAAACTTGTTAATGAATATTACACCAAAATTTAAGTTATGAGTAGATGTTAATGTTGCATTTAAAGAATCGCTGAATGAAGGAAACTGTTAAACCATTTCGATGAAAATAAGTATGTACATTTAAAAAAAAACCATACCGAATTGAAGTGCGCAATCGTAAAAAACCTTCACCCAAAAGAAATGTTAGAGCAGTTATCATGATAAATGATTATTTAATTATAAAACAATGAATTTACTTTTTATCAGTTATTATGGCGAGCAGTTCTTTAACCACCATCCCGCAATAAGCTGCCTTCAGAGACCTCTGCTAAAACTTGGTCCTAACTCAGTTTAACAACCTCCCATTATGTACGTACATTTTTTTGGATTTGTTTTACAAGAAACCAGAAACTTCAAGAAAAGTTCAGGTATGATTAACACTATCCAGTCCGACTACACAATATGTGTGTAATTACCAGGCCGAACGTTAAAGGCGGGTCACACAACATGTGTGTGATCATTCCGCCAACGCTTAGTGGCCGACTATACACACCTTGTGATGCTTTTTCAAACGTCAGTGGCCGATCACACAACATATGTGTTGTTTTTACTTTCGACCATAATTCAAAGATCTCAAACCTTTTCAGTGACGGTCATATTTGATTTTATTTGAACACATGACGATAGATTTAGCAATTCTTTAAAAAAACAGTCGGCCTCCAGCGTAAGTTTAATCGGGTAACGCACGGACTGGATAGTGTTAATGTTCTCCTAATACATCATCAATGCAAAAAATATCGTATATATCTCAACAAGGTCCACGCCAGCGGCTGCTGTAGTAGTAACACATTTTTTTTAACGTGGCTAGTTGATTAGACATAATTGAGATATTTCATCGTTCGATTCGATTACAAAATATTTGATAAATACGATGTGTTAATTGACAAATATGCTGCGATGTTCCTACCTCCTCTGGCTCCGAGTCTTCGGCCTGATTGGTCTCTGTATCTGAAGTGTCGTTTTCTGTACTTGCTGGAGCATCCTCATTGTTGGTAAGCAAGGATATCTGCTTCTCAACAGTCTTCTGTAGCTGAAACAAAATGCACAACTGAATACTACTGCATCGCCATATTACTTATATATATTACCCTAAGTTTAAACATTTTTTAATCCGGCACGTTTCTTAAAAAGTTTGGCGACCGCTAGTCTAGAGACAAGGTAATATTCAACGACTTAATTTTTTTAAGTTTTACATATTTTAAGGGGGGGAGTTAATTTTAATTATTCCTTATATTATTAGTAAATATATTCAAGAATATGCTAAAAAAAGATTCGAGGTGATATTAGAAGTCCTTCGTACATTACGGATGTGAATCAGAGGACGCGAATGTTTTAAAATCGAAAGAAAACAGAATATTCAGAAAAAAAAATAGGTTTTACAACTCAAAAAAACTTATAAGGTACAAGAAAGCAACCTCTTAAGAGTAGGAATTGCTAATTAAAATGTGAGAACGACACGTATACTTCATTAATAATTTAACTTTTTAATATTCGATATGTATTTTTTAAATGCGTTTTTGTCTACTACTTTTTTCCAATTGGCGTGCAGAGTTACCCAAAAACTAATAATTCGATCATCGTCAATTAATTTATTTTTGTGCCCGAATAGCTGCACCCAGGAAGACCTGATGATGGCCAAAAGTAACGCCATCGACGTGGCCCACTTCTGGGCAGACAGGATCTGACCCTGTTGTTTCCGACACGATTATATATATAATTTATTTTTTTCGTATTTCTTCTTAAATCTTAGGTTCATCTAAGAACTACATTAATGTACATTGCTTAAATACATACACATCAAAAAAAAGGTAAAACAGCCTCCATAACTGGTTGCCCCTCCTTAAGAGATCTATTGGAGATCGTGTTTTGTACAATTTCTATACATCGATAAATCCGGAAAGTTTTCAATAAAAGTCGTAATATTTGTCAAAATTTGTGACTTACCTTATCGTCAGCTATTTTTGGCTCGCTTTCCACGTGGGGCAGTTGCAAAGGTGGTTCAGGTTTAGCCATTGGAGGCTGCGCTGCTTGGGCGCTGCTAGCAGCGGTAGCCGCAGCAGCGGTAGCCGCAGCAGCCGCTGCCCCAGCACCCCCTTGACCAAACAGCTTATGCGCCTTAGCCTTCAGCTCTTTAGGATGTGGCGTGTTCTGTCTCACGAAGGGCGTCTGGTGGAAAACACAAATACATTAAGTACAACAAAACTCCACTATGATAAGATATGAGGTGATAGCTAAGCAGAGTACTCGTACATTACTAGCGGACTATCGTTAGGTGAAGTGTGTGGGTGTTGATGGTTTTGAAAAGAGTACATAATAGCAGCGAAACATTTTAATGAAAACCTTCAAAATGTTGTCATTTTAATATTAAATAGAAAGTATTCCATACTTTGTTTTAGCATGCGTCACACTGAGCACTGTTTCACATACTGGAAGACTGCAGTTTCTCGATTAATGAAGATTTCATCAGTTCTAACGTGTACTCTTCATTGTAAGCAAAACTGCAGTCATCCAATTAAAAAAATAACAAATGAAGAATATTTAGTTTTATTTCAAATTAATATTTAAGTGCTTGTACATGTTTCAGACTCCATCGAGTCCATCCTAAGCAAACTCTAAAAAATATGTAGATTTGCAGTTATTGGTAAAAGTACATAATTGAGACATTTCACTTTAAGATGATTTTGAATAGGTTTTTTATATGATTGTGTAGGTTTTTTTATATTATAATATTATAGTTTTCGAATTGTGTATGTAACTAATGTTTATGGAGCTTGCCCATAAGAAATAATAAAACTACATAATTATACTTGATCAGCTCTAAATTATGTAATGTGTGGACAAGCTCATGAATAATTTGGTTTAATGTGTAAGTATGCTTATTATTTATATATAAAAAAAAAACATATTTTATATTTACATATAACATGTTTGAACTTGGAGTAAACGGTATCACGACCTACCGTACCCCAGACAGTTCGTGGGGCGCACTGGACGTCTTGTCGTTTCCGATGAGTCGCTGAACAAATTGTCTGGGAACGATAGGTCGTGACACCGTTATGATTTAGGTATAGTGTTGCTTAAAGTGATCATCATTGCAAGATTTAATGAGTTAAAAAACGTAATTTTTTATGGTAAATCTAACAAAAAGGGAACGCTACCTTGAATCCATTATCTATCCCTGATAGCATAATAATATGGCAAAACACCATTCAATTACACAATTCTAATACATCACAATTTATGTAAATGCATACAGAAGAATAACGGCAGAGGTGGCGTACAACCTCATTTATGAATTTTTTGACGATAAGCATTTTAAGAATGGCAAAGGAAAGGCAATTTGAGACACGCTGTAGCATACTAACTTCGCACCATTTAGACTCAAATTTATTTGAAATCTACACGGGAAGGCCTTTAGCCATTCTATAACAAGTAGCTTTTTGCGTGCGGCCAGTAACGGGTCCCCATCTGGGTCTCCAAAAACAGGACGGGACAGGGAGGGCTTTCACCAAGCGTTAATATAGCCCGTCATTCACACATTTTTACAAGGACGCACTGTGAATGTGTAGTGTGTCCGAGATAACTTTCACCTACCACCACAATAAAATTAATGAAAACTAAATCCAAACAACTAAATGTAAATCCACTTATAACATTTAACGTAGAAAACAAACCGCAGGTTTAATTCTTTTGTCGTTTTCTTAGTGAGAATATACATGAGAATACCACCAAAAAGGTCACACCAAGTGGAAATTATTATTAAAAACATAAAAAATCAAACATCACTAGAAAACGTACTTAATGAAAATAAAATAAACACATTATAACATGCCGTTATACAAATCGAATCAATTCTAAAGATGCAGACGAAAAATGAAAGATTTTGTTGCTGCAAACCAATCCACCGGATTGATACTACGAAGAAGAATACGAGAAAATTTAAATCATAAATACATTTCGAAAACACGAACACATTTTCACACACATCATGCCGATTTAAAAATATAACTGAATAAAAAAATAGCAAGCTCTTGGTAGGCCACAGTGCACACTAAGGGGTACGTATTAATACTGCCTTAGGAGACACCACTAGAAGTATAAGTGTCAAGTCACACATGGCATGCGACATATTATCTGACGAAGCACGCGAGATTTCTTCTTTATTGTCTTACAAACGTTATAAAACGATTAACGACATTTTTAACGATAGTCGTTACAATGGTCTCGAGTCTTGACAATCAATCCCGATGCAATATTTAAACTTGTTGGCGCGGAACGAAGGTAACAAAAGTGTTAACATATCATAGGCATTGTAAGTGTAATGTAACAAGAGAGTAATCAGTCGATAATACTACGGGAGATGTTCTTTGATTCTTAACCCTTTCATTACGACTCGGTGGAATACAAATTATACTGTTAATTATAAAACTAGTATTTGAAGCATAAATGTACTTATTACATTTTACATCTTTTTACAAAAATTATACATCTTTTAGCTATCAGATGCATAAAAAACTATTCTAAGAAATTAGCAAAACGATATAACACGGCTACCGATGTCAACGGTAGGGGAATTTTACACGGCATTTATCGGGTACCGATGCGAACAGTTTAATTATTTTAAGAAAGCATGTGATACTCATCGACCCTTGCTATCCGATGATATTTATTTACTACAACTCGTCTCTAATAATGAGAATAACCATATAAAAAATTATAGATACTGGAGCTCGCAATTTTGGTATTCCTCCGTAATAAATAATTATTAAATAAAATTATAATAATGTATAGTTATTCATTTGAAGCGATAGAAATAAATAATTTGTGGAATAATCCAGCTGCGCACTGGTCAATATGAGCGCTGAATTTTTTATTTTCTCTTTTTTAGATAAAAACACTACAAAAATTATTACTTAAATATACATATACTATACATAAAATTCTTTTTTCAACGCGTCAATCTAAGCACAAAAATAACGGCAGAAGCGGGATGCGAACCGCGGACCTTGGAAACCAACTATGCCCAGGTATTCATACCGCTCGGCGAACTGCGCCATTGCTATGCCCAGAACGACTCGCGTTGAAACTAGTATTTATATCATTGTTATCATCGTACGATAGATGTCGCTAGTATATATTCAAAGTATGTATATTTTTATTATTATTCAATCAGTCTTCATTTATTCACAAGCTTAATATTATTACTTAAATTATTACTAAAAATTGTTACAATTCACTTTGACCTAAGTCTATCAGAGCAATATTTAGGAATATTCACATTTTAGCAGTTTTTAATGTCATTATCATATGGTGTAAAAAATACATATCATCGGAGCTCTCTGATGTTTGTAGCACAGTAAGGGGAGGGTTAAACAGCATCGAAATTATTTATATATATATGCACCAGGTAATATTTAATACTCTTTCGGCACGCATTACCTTCACAATGCATTTAAAATCTACATAAGAAAGAAATTTCTAAGACGCAAATCAAAAATGTTATGGATATGGAAGTTTTATTCTATCATTATATCGGATAAGCCTGATGCTCCCGATTCTTAAGGGGCGGTTCAATCAAAAAAAAAAACAACATTGAAGGGACCATTATATGAAAGAAAGACGTAAACAGCTTGCCAGTTTGAAAGTTGCCGCAAAAGAGATTAACGAGATAACAAAATCTCGCTACTATTTTTTTTGCGTTTATTTGCTCTTGTACTTTTGAACGTAGCTACCGAGTTTTATCATATCGTTAATTGTTATCATAGAAAACAAATAAGGCACCATGCGTTTTTTTTCTACATATTTTTCTGACATACTCTTGATTCCGTATATGGAATGAATGATTTCTAAATACTCTCAAAGCCGCACATGTACGTATGGTGTCAGATATTGCCACTGAGGAGTAATGAAATAATGGAAATGAATCTTAGTAATTGCAAATATTATTTAATTTTATATTATTTCATTCGTAAACGTCATGTTTCGGCCTATTCTGCTAAAAAACGGAAATTTCTAATACTCGTAATTTTCAATCCCTTCCAGGACTACAAGAGCTAAGGAGGGTTAAAGAATACGAAACTGTATGGTTTTGCGCAACTTTGAAGTTCCAGGGCATTAAACATTTAGTCCTAAAGGGCGGCTCAACTCATCTAATACATAACTTTGCCCAAAAAACGACACTATCAAGTAACTTTAGTATCATTTCAAAATATATTTTAGTGAACCTATGCACTTAATTAAATCAATTAATATTTTTTTAAAAATCCGTAAACATAAAACTAGTAATGAGCAAATAATCAAGATCTTAAATATTCTTGTTCTTCTTCGTGTCAGCGACGTCAAATTATTTCTGCCTAATAATTGGCAACATGAAAAGAACCCCCACGCGTTGTACCCTGGAAACGGAATTTCGGACTACCTCATCCCTTTGCGACTGCTTCAATCCAGCGACAACAAAAAAGATCTTAAATAATTAGTCACAATTAAAGGATTTATTTGAAAGAAACTCCACAGTTATAATGTTCAAGAATTCCGTTTAAAACTATTTATTTACTTTAATATGATGCAAGTGCATCGTTACAAATAATGAAAGAATCAATATCACAACAATGTAAAGTTTCTCAATGTATCTATACTAACGTATGAAAAAAAAATGAGACGTGGTGAAAAGAAAACAAAGCCCAAGTCAGTATTATTTTTATAGCACGTGTATGAGTTTAAGAGAAAGTAAAGAAGATCGTTCATATAAAGAAGTATACAAACGGTAGACAATGCTCAATGAAAAACAAATAAAACCCATATTAGTGTGATATGTTGTATTGTACTGGCATGCTACTTGTGAGGAGAAATTCATTTCACTAATCAATACCTAACTACTAACCAATAGGAGGAGTGGAGATCGAGATGCAATATTTTGTTGCTGCAAACCAAACCACCGGATTAATACTACAAAGAAGAATCAATACCATGAAAGAAGAATAATAACCATCTCAGAGAGGCGAGCCCAATGAATCGGTCACATCATGCGTCACGATGGTCTTCTTCACGACATTGTGGAAGAGACGGTTGAGGGTAGAAACTACAGAGTGCGCCCTGGACGGGAGTATTTGCAGCAAGTGTTCGAGGACATGAGTTGTAGCTCTTACGCTGAGCTAAAGAGGGTTGCAGAGGATCGAGAAGAGTGGAGTTCGAGATGCAAGATTTTGTTGCTGCAAACCAATCTACCGGATTGATACTACGAAGAAGAATCAATCCATAAGTATTAAAAGCATATTCTTGTATGTTATTGAGAACTCTTACTCCACATTTTTTTATGTTTTTTTTAAGATTAAAATAACTATGTGGATTGGATAAGGCTCGTATTTATACGCAATCATTGGTGCCAGTAAGCTCAGTCATGAGCAATACTACTAGAGCAAGTTTCGTGGGCTGTAAACTTTCTATGAAGATCCGCTGCAGCCATAAGTCATGGTATTGTGGCTTCTAAGTTTAGCCGTGTGTGGCAAATTCTCTAGTACCAATATTTCTACTGCCATTGCAGGGATCTTCTTTAGGGTTGACTTAAGAAGACCCTAAAGAAAAAGGTACTAGAGAATTTACCACACACGGCTAGGCCCAAAAGCCACAATACCAAATTTGGCCTTGAAAACCTAAGAAGCTATAAGTCATCATTAAAAAAAACGGTTTTAAATTATTTATGCACAATAAAATATAATTTTAGAATTAATTTCAATTAAAAAATTAATAAATTAAAAATATTTAGTTTTGATTCACAATTTATTTTAACGATTACATGTTTCGGCCTTCACAATAAAATATATAACTTTACGAGTAAATGTCTAAAAATTACTCACATTTAAGCTTTAAATTTAATACAAGATGCACGGAATAGTAGTTTCAGGTAAACTTTTATGCACAAAATTTATGATGATTCACTATTTTTTAGGGAAACGAAAGTTTTTTTATCTTCATAAATTTTAAGAGTAGGTATTTAGCGAAAAAATGTCCAAATAAGAGCCCCAAACTCTCTGTGGCAAGACGGCGAACTAACTAAAGAAAACACCTTTACGTCTTCCTTTGAGATGCGTAATACAAATCCGGGTGGTTGACATTAGAACTATATTTTTTTAAATATATTTTGAAATCATTTATTTTTTTATTTTTGGCATTACTTTCGCTACGTAGCCGGCGGTCATAGCTCAATAGTCAAAGCGTTTGCTTTGCAAGCCAAAGGTCGTGGGTTTGATCCCCGATGAAGATTAAAAAAAAAAGTATTTTCAATCGATTTATGAGCTCTAAATACCCCGGTTCGTGTGAATTTGATCCATCACCCGTAAAATGTCAGTCATAGCATATTTATTAAAATTGGTGGTAGGCGAAAGTCTCCCGTAAAGAGCACCCATTCATAGTAAATTCCTGTAATAATAAAGGATGAATTTTGGGCTGTGGTCTATGACATTGGCGGATCAACACTCCACATGCAGCGCTTAGCCATATGCACTATGGTAAGAATCATAGAATTCCACAGATGAGACTTCAGAATTACTATCACTACCTGTCGGTATTTTCCCGTATGTGTTTACATATATATATAACTTAACTTTCAATTTTCAATTTTATTTATTTATTTTCTTCCAGAAACATTACAAATTTTAATATTTAATTCGATTCTGAAACAGGATAAAATAACAGTTTATAAATAACACAATAATAATACAATCATTTAAAAAGTCTCGGAGCCCGCTAAATAGAAGACTCACGAAATTACTTTGATAAATAAATTCGTGGAGCTCATGTCGAAACTGGGCTTCTCTCAAGTGGAATATATATATACTCGTAGTCACTACTAAGTTCTGCCAATTGCCAATGTACATGCCCCATCCTCAGACATCTCTGCATCCGAAAGTTCGACCCCCAAGGCAGAAGCCTATAAGATGCATCAAATTAGTATCCGAGGCATATTTTGGGCGATTTGTAAATCAGATATTTTTAATGAGGTCAAGTAATTAGCCCGATATTCGTGAGGCCTGGATCATTTGGTACAAGGTGCGGCTCAATGCGATTATAGATGTATTTTCGTAAATTAAATAAAAGATGTACAAAAACGAATGCGCATCTATTTAAAATGTTTACACGATTTATATACTGAACTAATGCATCTTCAGAAACAATAAGTCCCTTAATTAAACAATTAGTTGTGCTAAATTGTTTGAAGTCCATTTTTAGAATATATTTCAATACTCTAATATTTATAGATCATTGGAGTTTCATACAAATATTTAACAATTAATACGTACATACCAATTCACAACAACCATGAAATAAAACGCGAATCCCAATGTTCTCCGTTTATTTTTCCCCGATTTTTTGATGAGATAAATGCCATGTAAGATGATTTTTGCTGTGAATATGTATTTACGTATCAATTTTTGAACTAGTTATGCAGTTAACACCTGGCAGTACAAGCATTTAAAAAAGTCTATAATTTTTGTATAATACGAATGTATCAATAATATAAATACGTCAATTTTTTTTTTAGTCTTTAGGTGGAAAAATCGGTCTATTATATTATTTGAAGCAAAGGCTTCCTTAAATAACTTCTTAGGTTTTCACGTCACCTTGTCATCAAAAAGTCATCAACCCTGAAGAAGACCCCTGCAATGGCGGTCGAAATATCGGAGAGAAGAAATTCGCCACACACGGCTACACCCAAAAGCCACAATACCAAAGGCTTCCTTCTTAGCAAGTAATTGTGTTTCAACTAAGCCACGTTCCCAGCATTAGAACCTGTTAATAAGCTATAACCTAGTACTGTCGATGACGTCAGTACATCCCGTGGTACCGTTCATGGACTTGCAGATCCAGTGTAATATCCGGTCATAGAAGGGACGTTACCTTTTGCGTCGATGCAAAGACTCCCGGCAGGATATTGCGACCGTTCTACGGCAACCGGTAGCTTACGGCGGGAAGAAAAACTAGCTCCGTCGTTAGGAGATGGATATACGTATTATAATATATGCGAAGTGAACGGTCGCTAACTACATCCGAATCGAATATGTCATTGCATGAAAATACGTATTTCCGACGGCGTAAGCCCGTAAGCGATCAATTATTATTGATGGCAAAGTAAACATAACTTAGTTACTTGTATTGTTAAGTTATAAGCTGTTGATCGTTGAAATGACATTTAAACTTCATTAGAAAAAAATATCATACGCGGCAACTCAACATTATTACTCGCAACAACTCAATTGGTCGTTAAAATTTCGTTTTTTAAGTACGATAGCAGGAAGCTTCTCTCCAGTTGCTATTTAAGTACTGTCTAACTTTCATAAAATTCAATTAAACGGTTACAACAATCAAAATATCGCTTTAAAAAGTACCAAGTAACAACGAGTACATTGCGTAAATAAAGGACGTCCAAAAAATGGTGTAAAAGCGAAAACGGGTAATAAAATATAAATATATAAATTAAATAATAATAAAGACTGAGTGTATCCAAATTAAAATAAATAAGGGTATTTTTCGATGTCATTCGAGGAAACTAATTCGGACTTGTAAAGTATAGATGATGCAGGGACACTGCTTATAGATTGGTACTGGTTCTATAGACCAGAGCTCCGCAACCTTTTCTCATCTACGGCACACCAAAGTACTTCTTTGGATTCTACGGCACACCAAAATTCTCACCTTGAATACCGCAGCACACCAAAAGCCAAAAATAGATATTAATTTGATCAATTTCACTTTTTTTTAAGTTCATTTTGAACTTAATAAAGCAAGTACCTCGTTGTATGTCTACATAAATAGGCAATAGGCGCTGGAGCTTGAGGACCGTTGTAAAATGATTTAGTTATAATATTGCCTTATTTGATCGCGGCACACCTGTATCGGCTTACGGCACACCAGTGTGCCGCGGCACACCGGTTGCGGAGCACTGCTATAGACCTTGTAGCAATATCTTGGATTTAATTTTTAAGGAGCTTTTAGACAAATAAAATATTAAAAAAACTCCGCCATGGGCACATTATTTCTCATTTTAAGTATAGTTCTAACGATAATAAAAAAATTACATGTATATGTCATAATTGGAACATGTTAGTTTTGTTACACTGGCCTGCGGGACTCGGAAAATAGTATAGAAACTCGGACCCAAAGCAATTACAAGGTTGCACACTCCTGATTCTAGTGATATAAGAATTATGAGCAGAAAATGAACTATCTCATTAAACGTTTCTGTCATCGTAATATATTACACCATGGTGGAATAACATTAATATAATTTTAATATGGAAAAATATTCCGGATCAACACTCATCCACAGATGGGACGTATTCATCAACATTTAGTGATACTTTTCTGTACGTTTATAATTGAAAAAAAAGTTTAATTAGGGGTTACTATAACTTATCTAATGACCCACACAAATTGGCGTAAATATAACGTGAGAAAAATGACCATCAGAAGCGTCAGGCTTATCATCTGACCTCGTAAAAAAAACTCTGATAATTGAACACCCAAAGAGAGCTTCTTGCCTTGGAGGCTCCCGGGAAACATATATGTTTTCATGTGGACCTCCGGGATACAGGTGTTCTGTGACAAGGTATATACAATCTAAGCTTACAGAACTGTAAAAACGTCAATTTGCGGTGTCCATATTCTCCAAATATGGATCGGATATAGTAAAAAAAAAAAATACAAACTCTTTAATTTCTTAATAAAACTTGGTCAAAAAAATGAAAAAAAAAAATGTACTGATTTTTTTTTCTTTTATGAACCTCCCGTTCAATTCTCAGGCTTATTACGGAATTAAGTGCCCCAATTGTGAGATGAATGCATGAATCATCCTGCAAGTGAACAGACTAAGTGCCAGTCAGCAGCCAGACCTCATCAGAAGTTGTCCTGTCATTTTTGTTGGTTATGACAATAATACCATATATGTAATGTGGTAATTCTGATCTTTGTATTATGCTTATTATCCCAGTAATTCAAGAATGCAGAATGCAATAGAAAATCACTGTAATTTAACACATGAAACTCATCATGTGATCTGAAGCAACGATCTATACTAATTATGGTATTACTAGTTAGGAACGATTCTTTAACAGTGCGCTTAGACTATTTCACAAAATTGTTTAAAAACAGTTTTACTTTTCGTCTAAAAAATATATTAAAATAAAAACACACTTGTCAAAGAAGCGATGGTTACTTTTTTCAATCTGAAAATTGTTTTTTTTATGTCATCTGCATATCATGATCAAAGAGTATCATATGATGACAGAGATAAAGTATGTAGTGGGTACATTGGTTTATTTATTTAATGTAAAAGTGATAAGAAAAGACTAAAGGCCTTTGAGATGTGATCTTACAGAAAATTCTCGGACTTTCCTGGAGATACCACGTGACGAACAATGAGGTTCTCAGCATAATCAAGGAAGATAGGCACCTAGTAAGAACCAAAGAGTGAGGCGGTCGGTCACATTATGCCTAACGATGGTCTACTTCACGACATTGTGGATGGGATGATGGAGGGTAAAACTGCAGAAGACGCCGTAGGCGAGAGTATTTGCAGCAAGTGTTCGAGAGCATGAGTTGCAGCTCTTATGCTGAGCTAAAGAGGGTTGCAGAAGATCGAGAAGAGTGGAATAGAGATGCATGATTTTGTTGCTGCAAACCAACGAAGAAGATTTAATGTATCTAATACGTCCTATATAAATATATTGCTAAAATACGTCAGGAATACTTTCGATATGTTTTGAATGCTACACTCCGATTGGTTAATATGTGAACTCACTTCACTCATTTGTTTACATATAGCAATTGGTATGAAAAATTCTTATGAAAATGTTTGAAAAACAGCACTGTAGATAAACATTATGTACAAACAGAAATGAAAGATTTTTACGAATTATTTCACATTTTTTTATTAGGCGACACCTTTCAGCAACATCGGGTATCTACTCAAATGAAAATAAGAAACATGTCCTAGCCCAATAAAAAAATATTTAATAATTCTAAATAAAAAACTTTTATTCTAATTTGATTTTATTATTATTAATATTATACCAAGAATTATCGATCGAAAAAATATGTAGTAATCATACAGGCCCTTCATTGATTTGAAACTATGTTTAAAGTTTGATGTTCTTGTCTTAACAATCTCTTTATATTTTTTTAACCCTTCTGCATCGGTAGCCGATATATGCCGTCTAAGATTCCCCTACTATTGACATCCGTAGCCTTGATATATCGTTTTGCTATTTTAAGTACTCATTGTGACATCTATGGTAGGAAATTGAAACTGGTCATTCCCTTTGTCAACCTTCATGTATTTTTTACAGTATCTGTAAAGCATGTAAATAAATATCGTTAAGTTTTATCACAGGAGCGATTTTTCTGTAATTTGGTTTGAAAAATTAAAAAAAATGGTTAAAAAATTCACACAGTATTGACCGTATAATTTGTATTCCACCGAGCCGTAACGAAAGGGTTAAATATATATAAGTGTATCTAATAGGTTTGCATTATAATCTATACAATATGCTTACGAATGAATTTCCATATGTTATAAAATTTCGATATAGAGTACATTAAGTTAAATGATATGAATCGATGAAAATAAATGTTTCTTTTATAAAACATAAATGGCCAAAAGCTGATTACAAACAGTGATGCGACATATAACGAAAATAATTATGTAATTACAAAAATAATTATAATAAAAATTATGCAAATAATAAGAGAAAATTGTGTTTTATTATCCTATTGGCTTGCTATGTAATGTTTTGATTTTTTTACACAAAGAAAGCATTCTCAAACTTTAAGAAAATATTATTCTCCACATTACTATTAATATATTTTAACCAAAAATGAGATCCCAATTGAAACATTTTATTTTCTGTATTATAAGTTTGAGAATCCAAAATTGAAAGCAATGACATTGGAGACACTGACAACTAAAACACAATCAATTGAATAGCAACTAAGCGAAAACACAACCACACCTTGATTTCTTTAAAATTGTTAAAACAGTTATAACAGCACTGGATATATATATTTAATTTCCCAATTAGTCACTAAAAATATAACTTCTTTCTCATCGATACACTAATGTCTAAGAGGCGGATAAATATTTGGGATATGTCATTCTACATCTTAGGTAGTTATCTTATATATTTATTTTAACGAAAGATGGTGATAGTGACGCAGAAATCTCTGTGGATTCTATGATGTAAACCATGTTACATATGGCTAAGCGCTGCATGTAGAGTGTTGATCCAAAAACGTCTTAATAATAATAATAAATTTATTTATTCAGCCACCAGAGATAAAAATTTTAGTTAAACAAAATTCAAACCAAAAACGTGAAAAAATCTAAATTTAAATTAAACATGAAGGAAAAAAATATATAAATCAATATTTTTAAACAATTTTAACATGTTCATCGCCATGTCAACCACCAGTGGCCGACACTGATTCATTAAAATCACGCCGCGTCGGCCACCGGTGGCCGACACAACAAACTAAATTTGACTTTTCGATTTGCGCTGTCAGCCAAGTGCTCCATACAAACTGGCTATTTAGAATGTCCGATGCGGCCCTAACACCTAATACCACAAAAACATTTTCCATCACTTTACAAAAGACAGTTTTGACGATAAACATGTTAATTTTAAACAACTACTGACTTAGTGAGTGGAGCACCGGATCACCGTTAGATGCCTACATGAAGGCGCATCCAGTGCCCCTCCAATCAGGAGACCCACCTATCCGCCCACACAGCAACAATATTTTACATTCAGTCATACTATAGTGTATCGATGAGAAACAAAACAATCATATTTTGGTGACATACTGAAAAATTATGAATAAATACTTGATGCTGTATAAATCATACAATATACAAATGATATACACAAATACACATTGATATGATATAGTAAGTAGTAATGATATACGTGTGTGTTAAGACCTCAGATAGATTGGTCACGGAGGGAAGCCTTTGGAGGTTGTTTGAGGGTTTTTGCACGAAGAGTTTCCTGACTGCGGCGAGCGGCCTCGCAAGCTCCACTGTCCGGCGCTCACCTGGCCGCGCCCCACCTTGAACACCCCATCACCGACCATCACCAACCATCACCATGGCTAACCGCCACCACAAACCATACCCACACCCAATATTCCCAACACTATTCCTATGAGCCTTAGCAAAAACTTCCACTGTCTATATTAATCATTATTTGAATGTGCTCGTCCGCTGCATACGGCATTAGTCTTCACTCTTTTTAATCCTCCGCTTAGTGCATCGAGCCTCCTATTGATATTCAATAACCCTTGCTTTTTAATGATATGTATTTACTACAACTCTACTCTAATAATGAGAATATCCATATAAAATATAATAGATACTAAGTGAACCTTTTTTGTATTCCTAGACAATATTATGAAGTATTATATAAAATAAAATAATGTATAGTTATTCATTTGTAGCAACGGAAATAAATATTTGTGAAATAATCGGGGATCAGAATCAACGGAAAGAACAGCAGCGCTGACGAGACAGACTTATCGGAAACGGGCACATGTGCGGCTTGTTAATGTTGTGTCAGTATGAATTAGGCTGTGCACAGGTCAATGAGCAAGCTGAACTTGTTGGCTGTGCCAGCTAAAACGACTCAATGCAATGCTTGTTTTTATCTCTTTTTCAGAAACTAACATTACAAATATTGTTATATGTCAACTTCAACCATAGTCAATCAAAGCCATATTTAGGAATATTCACATTTTTCCATTTTTTAAATGAAATTTTCATATGGTGTAGAAAATACATATCATCGGAGCTCTCGGATGTTTTTAGCACAGTAATGGCAAGGTTTAAATAGCAACAAGAGGATAGATGCAGAATCTCACAAATAATTTAACCATTTGGACACAGCACACACATTGTCACAAGTATGCAAGTGCGGGTGGGATCTGAGAAACCAAAATATGTGAGAAATGTTTGAAAATTCATAAAAAAAAAAAGTGGAATAAAGTAGAATTTAATTCAAGATCTTAATAAATGTAAGACGAATAAACAAGTTCTCCTTATAAAATGGTATCATTTTATTTTTCTAGCCGTGGAGTATAGTCAACAGTCAATTAGTTAGCAGGGTTAATTTTGGGTAAGAAAAATACTATCATGTCCAAATGGGTAAATCCTTAGATGACAGCCCTAACAAATTGATAAGCTATATAGGATAGATAGTAATTTCGTAATCAGATACACATTTTTTTTTTTTATATTTGCACCCTAATACAAAATGTTAAGCAAATCCCAATCAAATTAAATTTGTTATGAAAAATTGATTTATTTTCAGTAAATATATATTTTCGAAGATATGGATTTGACAGCTTCTAATTATAAACTGTTAAGAGCAACCCATTCTCTGATGTATATAAATAGTATAAAAAAAGATTAGCCCTTTAGAAGATGCATTTGTAGTCATCATTATAATAAATATACAAATATTAAATTACAAATAACTAATCCGATTAACTAATATTATTGTTACCCGAGGTTAAAAATGATCTACTTTTCGTCTATAGATTGTAACTACAATTTTTTATAAAATTACAACTCTATTAGCTGAAATATATACTTATAGTCCATTTATAATGAAAACCTATCTTTGGTATTGTGGCTTTTGGATTTAGCCGTGTGTGGCGAATTGTTTCGTTACAATATTTCGACCACTATTGCAGGGGACTTCTTCAGGGTTGACGACTTTGTGATGAGTTGATGTCTCGTTAGGCTGATGGCTGAACTACCTCAAGACATCACAACTCATCACAAAGTCGTCAACAAAATAATTCGCCGCACACGGCTAAACCCAAAAGCCACAATACCAAATCTTTCCGTGAAAACCCAAGAAAAAAAACTATTTTTTTTTACATAAATAACTAAGTAACAATTCGTGCAGACTGACATGCAAATAAAAACAATTTGTCTACTGTTTATTAAAAAAACTTTATTGTAAAAAATATATAAATATGTGTATATAAGTAAAAACTAAATAAATTCCTTAAAAAAAAGATAACCAAAAAATATATGTCTACTAATAAAAAATATATAAAACAATGAAAAGTAATAAATACATTTTTACAACATAAATGTGCAAAACTAAGTAAATAATAAGTGCAATAATAAGAGTACTTGATTGTATAATAATTTAAATACAACAACTAATAATAAAAAAACAAGCAATAAATATATATATATATTATTTTTGTCATAATATGTCATTAATATTTACATTAAAATATGAATTATTTATTGAAAATAAAAAAATGTTTAAGTCAGGAAATCAAAAAATTAAAATATATAAATTTGCTACTTTCCACATAAAATTCAAAAACTCATGACACATTATGACCATAGATATTTTCATATTAACCCAAAAATATATGACAATAATAAATACATAATAATTATATTTTGGCAGAAATTCTGACTGATGGACTTCCAGCACTAGAAGCCATTTTTTTTTAAAGATTACTGAGCTCTATAAAAAGCGGTTTAATGAAATTGCAAATGAATCGAGCGTCGGTAATATAAGTGCACTCAATTATCTGAATCAATATCTTGTATAATTGTCAATTTCAGTTTAAAAAATTATGTGTAGTTTACTTTCAAGAAATTCAAGGAAACAAACTGTAATTAAAACTGTAATTAAAAAATGTGACATTAGTGTAATTATTGCTCAATCAAATTTCAAAAGATGATCACACACAAGTTTCCTACAGTCGACAACGCAACTGGTGATACCTGAGGCCACCCTGCCGCTGAACATGTGGAGAAGCGCATCTGAGGGGAATACTTGGATTGCCCCGAAAGCGATAGCCCTTGGACACGACCAGTGGCAGAGGTCCCTTAACAGACTTTGGACCGGAGTATGCAAGACGAGGACACAAATGAATGCCTGGCAGTTTGAATGTGACTGCGGCGTGCAGCAGACCATCACACCTTCTGGAGTGTGCGATGTGTCCGAGTAGCTGCGCCCAGGAAAACCTGATAATAGCCGGGAGTAATGCTATCGACGTCACCCACTTCTGGGCAGACAGGATCTGACCCTGATATTTCCGACACGATTATATATAATCAAATTTCAAGTAATTTTGACTGACATTCACTTGGTTTTTATAAGGTGTAATAAAAAGAAACCCATTATTTTTCAAATCAATAGCTTTATTTATCTGTATGTCGGGTTGTATAAGTCCGAGCGGGTTACATCGGCGTTAGAAAATGAGATTTTGTACAAAAAAAATTTTTGCAACAATTTTTTGATTGGTCAACACAGTTTTGTTTGAGCGCGCGTCAAAGATAGACACTAGCAAAAATATTACATATTTTAAGGTTTTTCTTCAATAAAGGCAAAAACGCAAGCCAGGCGGCTGAAAATGTGCAAAATACTGATGGGCCTGATAATGTAACAGGTAATCATGTGCAATTTTCATTATTATTATGAAAATGTTTGTCCAGATGGTTAAAAAGACATTGTGATTGTGTTTTCTTTGATGATAAACTTGTAAACACTTCACTTAGATCAATTTTTGGGAGATAATTTTTCACCGACCACATTTTCAAAGAAAAAGTGAATTATCTAATAATGAATAAAAATTAGTGATCTTCTACATTATAAATTTATTTTAATTATTTTATACATTTAGTCTGAATTTGACAATTAGACAAAAATTTAGCATTGGCCCCTTTAGTAGAAGCAACCGAACCATAACATAAAGCTCATATTTTCTTAATTCCCAAAGCTCTTAATAATTAAACAGCTTGACATCAAAAAAACTTACCACTTTGTGCAAAGCATTTACAAGCTAAAAATGCTATATAATATATTACTGTGTGTAATAAAAAATAATGCTTTCATTTATTTTTATGACCTTTCCAAAATAGAAATGTATTAATATGAAGATATAAGCAAACAGTCCTGGCTGTAGCAAAAATAAATAAAAAATATTATGGCAACTAAATTATTGCACTTTATTGTGCATTATTTAAAAATTTATTAAAAAATCAGTCATTTAAAATATTAATTTTGAGCACTTTTTAATACAATAAATTTCAACTGAAAGTAATTTTTAATCACTGGACGGCATTGATTTTAAGTTTATATATTTTTTTTACGTGCTCATATTTTTATTTAAAGTAATTGTGTCAAAATATAAAACCTAAAAATAAATTATATACATATAAAAATATTAAAACAACACATTACAAAAGCTTATTGGCCAGTCATTATAGAGATTTAGCTTCATATTGTTATACGAGTATATACATAACTGCTTCCCATGGAATAATAGACGTTACGGATTATAATGCAATTCAAATGCAAGAAAACAATGATTCATTCAAATTCTGGGAGTAAAACTACGATTAGGAGTTTTTTTTCTAAAATTTGAATTATTAGTAAAATGCTATGGCATTATTATATTAAATTGTAAT
This sequence comes from Glossosoma conforme, assembly GCA_022606575.1. Lineage (NCBI taxonomy): Eukaryota > Metazoa > Arthropoda > Insecta > Trichoptera > Glossosomatidae > Glossosoma > Glossosoma conforme. Next base: position 282,884 of record JAGTXR010000087.1, on the reverse strand, counting down.
GAGTTATAAAGTTTTAAGATGTGAGTGTAATTGAAAGACTGAAACTAGTATAAAGAAAAAAAAATTAACATCTTAAGCCACATGGAAAAAAACACTTAAAACGTTCACATAGATAAGAAACATCAACTTTTTGGTAAAAAGTTCTTCTTTCATTAATTTCTGTGATCAGGGGATATTTTCAAAGTCACGAAAGGAGGACAGGCAGTCCTTCCATTAATTTTTTACTCGATAAAGCTTCGATCAATCGATAGTATCTAAAATTCTGCTAACAACTAAGTAAGTCCTATCGCTATGCATACAACTGTAAAAAGTCTTTCTATAAAACCACCGCGCTGACTTTTTAATCATGCTAAAGTGTTCTCCAAAGTTGCACGCACCGTTCAAAAAGCAGTTTCTGTTTAACGAATTGGTGCTATCGCAAGACTCGCAATTTAAATTGTAGCTCCGCCAAAAGCCGAGGGATGAGCTCGCGTCTCTATGATCTCTGGTCAAGTTCAGACAGTCGCAGTGCCTGCGCAGGAGTGGACTGCGCAGACGTCGGACCGCGTCACAACAGTGCGCCCCCATCACCGAGAGGATATTTGATTGCCTTGGCCGGCGCCTCACCTCTTTGCCCTCCGGAAGGTCGTCGGTGAACTTGACGGAGTGCTGGCGGGAAGCCTCGCGCTCCTCCCAACCCTCGGAGTCGGACTCTGCGCCGTCCATCGTCGTGCCGGATCTTCTGTTCTCTGTTGCGACAACAAAACATTCAAACATACTAATATTACAAATTAACTCATTCACTGCGTATGATGTCTATACCGGTCACGAGCTTTATATAGAATTTTTAGTCTCATATTACAGCTTCATTTTAATGTTAACTAACTTATTATAAAACTGAATATTGGATTCTAGTCAAAAACTATTTAGCAATATCTGATTTATTTGTTTTCCTACAAAATATATTATAGCCTGTATTATTTGCCCACAAATTGATTGAACGATCTGCCTAAAAGGCAGTAAACTGGTAATACAGTAGTTAACAGTATATTTTATGTCTGTAATCTTTCTGGCAGAGAAAAACAATTTAAGTGTTATTAAAAACCACAAGATATTTGTTAAAACTATGAAAAGAAGCTAATTATCGTGATTTATTTGTCAATCAGTATGATGCCTTCTTCTTTACATTAAAAATATTATTCCATAAAAATGTAAAATGATTCATTTCACATTGTCAGAATGATTTCTCTTGATTATACTCTCCTGGAATGGAAATTTCAATTAAAGTAAATTATTGGAAGAATAAAACAACATGATAACTGATTACTCTCTATTAAGTCTCTATTGCATGATAAGGCAAGAAAATAAATAAGGTGGTCTTTTAAAAACACTATATTTTTAACATTTTTAACGTTTTTTCAGCACTTTAATTGTTAAATAACTTTTTAGTTCAATTTGTATTTAAAGACACAAGAAATTCCTTCACTACCATAATTGAATTCACTGTCCTTATCTCTCAGGATTCAAATCTGAATATTTTGAATAGCTTCTTAGGTTTTCTCGGCCAGTTTGGTATTTAGGCTTTTGGGTTTAGCCGTGTGTGGTGAATTGTTTCCATCAAATATTTCCACCACCATAATACACATTCATAATTGTACAATAAAATACTATTTAATCATTTATTTAACTTTTAAATAATTTAATGACCATACTCACAATTAAACAAGTTAACACACTACATTGAATAATTCAAAAAAGAAACATAAAAAGCTCAAATATAAATCATTAAAATAAAAATTCAAATACAGTGGTACCTCGACATATGAGTTTAATTAGTTTCGCAACCTTGCTCGTATATCAAATTACTCGTATCTCAAAGCAAATTTCCTCATTGAAATTAATTGAACCAAAAGATGCTTTGACAGCGAGAGCACACTGATTCTCTGCCCATGGACGCGGGAAAGCGTGACATATGTTTCGTTTGCAACCGGCCGACCCGCCAAGCCGATTTTTGCTCATATTTCAAAGCAAAAAATCACATGAGTCAAGGTACCACTGTATCAACAATGTTTTGAAAAAGCTCACTACAAAACTTCACTATCACATTTACACACAGCTGATATTTCACATTGATAAAGCGGTGTACACTAGTATGTATAATTGTATATGGTAATGGTTTTTTGAGTTAAGTCGATTATAATAATGTAGGAGTTACAGTGAAATAATTAAAAATAATCTGTCCTAAATACACATTTTTTTTAAATAATCGTAGTGCTATAAAAAATTCTGGAAACAAATTTTATGTGATTCAAATACAGTATACGAGTATACTAAATCAATCTAAGTACAGTAGTGACAATACAGCAAATTGAGTGAAATTTATATACAGTCAGAATATAAAGGGACAATAATTAAAATTATTACAGTTCGATCGAGTATGGTATCAAAATTTTTTATTTGTATTAACACATTGTTGATGGGAGACGTATAACTATGTTTTTTTGGTCTGGTGGTTAAATGAGGGAAACGTAAAACTACATTTTTAACACTCTCATGGTGGCCATCAGGTATCAATATGTGTTGCGTGACAATGGATTTTGTTGCTAAATCGTTTATCTTAGTTCAAGCTAAATGTTTTACTAAAAAATTATATGGAAAAATTATTTAAAAAATGCCTTAAAATATAAGATTCTTTGCTTGAGTATAATTTTATATTAATTTTAATAAAAAAAAAAGCAAATCAAAAATATTTTGTTTTATTTCACATTTAAAATGCTTGTACATGTTTCCGACTCTATCAGGTCCATTCTGAGCAATGATCTTTGTTTGACCTTCAATGCGCAACATTTTTTTTCAACTTGCATAGAAATTTTTTTGGAGTTCTTTCTACCCGACGAAAGGATGAATGGTAGCGATGTTTTGATCTTATTTATAAACAAAAAAAATGTTTATGTAAACATACGCATGCTCAAATGTTCGGATGCTGTCATAGAGATACTATATTTATTTTAATTAAATGCTCAAAAATTTTTCTCCTGAAAAGAAACCTGATGATAATTTACCATTTCGAAAAATTATTAACCCTTTCATTACGGCTCAATGGAATACAAATTAAACTGTCAGTTATAAAACTAGTATTTGAAGCATAAATGTACTTATCTGACCTATTTTCATATATCACATTGGTTCTTGTATCCTTAAGCTATCAGGTGATGCATCAAAAACTATTCTAAGAAAGTAGCAAAATGATATACCACGGCTACCAATGTCAACGGTAGGGGATTCTTAGACGGCATATATCGGCTACCGGAAAGGATTAAGGATATTACAAGAGTTGCACGCAAACCCAAAAGTAACCTGCGCCAGGGTGCATTAGCCTAAAACAATAGCCGCAAACAATGTGTTAATATCCAACAAATAACTAAATCAATGTTTCATAATGGAACTATCTGTTTTACATAATCTATGTGCATTAATGAAGGCGGTGGATGTGTGTGTGGTGGAGTGTGGTGCATTACCTTGCATATGCAGCAGATCCTGGGAGCTGAACCGCTGGTCTGCGCGATACAGTCGGCCGCTGCCTCCGAGTGCTGCGTGCTCCAGTTCTGCCAGCCGCCATATTGTGCAATAGTGTTTATTTGTACAAGACAACGCAAACCAAACGTGAAACTCCAATTACTATTATTGTCATGCTTCCTTTGATGATTACGTTTTGAATAAACTCTCAAAAAAAATTTCAAGTAAAATATTTAATTTTTATCTGACCATATTGTACTTGTCAAAACAATTGCTATTATAATATTAAAATATATTTACATTATGTAGATATAATTTTTGAACTAGTTAATTATATTTTTTTTACACATCCGCTCATATGTGGAGCATATGAACACCACGAATTGTCATTTCACAGTTCTATGCACTCAGGTTGTTTATACCCTGTCCTAGAAGAACACCAGTTTACCCGGAGATCCACACAGGAACATAAATGGTTCCAGGGAGCTTCAAGGGCAGAAGCCCGTGAACTTTCATAGACAGCGGCTGTGATGATCAGAGCTTATAAGGAGATCGAATGATCAGCCCGATCAGCCCCTCTCGGGGACTAGACTATTTTGTTTTATCCTTAAGGGGTGTGGTTAAACCCTATCGTAGGCATGTATAGATTGATTAAATATTTTTTTAAAAATAAAGCTTAGTCTGGATTAGAACCGACAGCATCTAAATGACAAACAAACGCTTTTACCACTGTACTATGCCCCCCCCCCGGCTAATATTTACTTTTTTGAAATAATATTTTATTTATAATGGAAGTTTCTGTACAAAATATGTTTGTTTGGTTGCACGACGATAATAATTGGAGTCAAACAGATTGGTTACATTCACAAAAAGCGAAATTATACAAGTGCAAAAAATATAAAAGCCAATCAAAATCTAAGCCTTACAGTATGTGTGGTAATGAATATTATTTTCAGAAAAAAAAATGTAAACAGAAAATATATAAATATAATCAAATGGTATTGATTCTAAACTGTAATATAATTTATGATAATTTATTCTAAAAAATAATTGTTCATTCTTTGATGAAATAATTTTATTAATTAATGAGCCATCTTAATGTCAGTATAATTAATAAATTATGATGCAGTGCACTTTGTAAATAATATTTATAGTGAACTTATACTTAAATCCATAATACTTAACCAAATTTAAATCTAGTCTCTATTTATTTAAGCTTATTTAACTATAATATCTTCTCTTTTTCGCCTATTAAATATGTAGGCAAGAATTCAAGTCATCTCTTTATTTTCTTTTTTAATATGTTAAAACTTAAATTGCATTTTAAAAGAAGTCATAAGAAAAAACTAGACTTCTTTGAGATGTGGTCTTACAGAATAATTCTCAGAATTTCCTGGAGAGATAATAATCAAGGAAGATAGGCACCTATCAAGAACCATCTCAGAGAGGCGATCGGTCACATCATGCGCCACGATGGTCTTCTTCACGACATTGTGGAAGGGATGGTTGAGGGTAGAAATTGCAGAGGGCGCCCTAGACGGGACTATTTACAGCAAGTGTTCGAGGACTCTTATGCTGAGCTATAGAGGGTTGCAGAGGATCGAGAAGAGTGGATGTCGAGATGCAAGATTTTGTTGCTGCAAACCAATCCACCGGATTGATACTACGAAGAAGATTTTTAAAGACATTTAATATTTAAGATTTTCAGTTGTGTCCTTGTAATGAAGGTGATCAATCAATGCTTTGCATAATTTTGTGTGAAAGCCGACATTTATTTGTTTTATACAAAGCCAATGAAAAAAAAAATTAAACACAAGATGAAAAAAAAACAACAATGTTTAAGAAATGAGAGAGAATAATTATTCACTTTTAGCAGAATTATATAAATATATTCCATAGCACAAATATTAGAAATATTACAACTTTAAATACAGATATTGTTGAAGGAGATATTTTTAAACTTATAGAAAATTAAAGATAAGTTGATAATGTTAATTGTCTGATAATGTTTTCATCATGTTTCTCTCTCATTTCTTTTAGAAAAAAAAAAACAAAAAATAAAAATATGTCAACCCATATTGTTCAGCACTGAAGCTTTTCTGAATATTTAATCTGCAAAGCAGCAAACTCCACTTTACGCTTTAAATAAATTTACAACAATAAAGAACAACTGTTCATCCTTGAAACGAAATAATAGAATAATGTAAAATATACATGTTATTGAAAAAACTCTTTCCGAAAATTAGATAATGTCAAGGAATACAGAGTCTAGAACTATTAAGTCTAGAAATCGAGATAAATAATTTTAAAGTAATTAAAACTGCACATTAAACCTTCCTTTAAAGGTGAGATCTATTAGCAATACTATTAGCAATACTATTCACATTAAATGGTGTGTTTGCATAGTAATGTTCTCACTAATTTTATTAATTAATTATATTATTCCTACAGTGAACCATCCTATAATGCATTATTTCTTTCATGTGTAACAGAGTTTTTTTCTATAACATTAGCAAAGATTTGTCATATAACTGTACCTATAATATCATTTTGGCTTGGACGGTCTCTTAGGACTAAAAGGAACATCGTACTGTATTTAACTGGAAAAATCATTTATAATTCCATCAAAGAAAGCTAATAAAATTGGTAAAAAGTGGAGTTGGCTGCTTTACAGATGAAACAGTCATCGTTTTCACAGCCAGACTATTACAGAGCGGACTGCTATCCAGTGCCCGACTACCAGCGATGTGGTGCTCGTGTGAGCAAGTGAGAGGAGTGCCGGGGTAATGGAAGTATAAATGGGGTAAATGTGAATGGGGTTATGGTGGCGGGGTGCTGCGGGTACCTGGCTGTTTGGTGTACTCCAGCTGGGGTAGCAGGAAGCAAGTGAGGACGTTCTCGCCCGTCTCCATGTCGCGGTCAGTCTGGAATGAGAGCATCGGCTGCGCCTGATTTTCCGACAGCCATACGGCCTTCAAGTTCAGGTTGACCAGCGAGTACGGCAGGTATTCCAGTCTGAAAATTACCAAAACAAATTTATTATATTAAACCTCAAATTTTATACGCATCAGTTCATTAAGAAAAAATATCGGCTGAGGCGGGATGCGAACCACGAGCCTTGGAACCAACCTTTGCTCTTGTTCATTACCCTAGTCCACTCGACTATTTCCTGCCTGAACGGATGCGCGAAATAAGTTGTATTTATACCATTGTTATCATCGTATAACGATACATGTCTCTATATATATATTCAGAGTGTGTATATTATTATTTTTTATAATTCAATCAGTCAACATTTTTCACAAGCTTTTTTATTTTTTATAAATTAATATTACTTTATTTTATTATTCTGACTGTTCTATATATTAATCACACAAAAGTACAATTAGGTCCCCTTAATGATGCTGATAAAGGTAATATAAAGCAGTACGTCGTTAAACCTCCTAACATCTTCCGTCTAACCAAAGGGGCGACTCCGTGTCGCCGGGATCGTCATCGAGACGCGTGCTGAATGGATGAGGAGGAAGTCACAAAGCAAAGAACTTGCTGAGAAGCACATTGTAATTTATTTTATGTTAAAGAAGACTGACGAAATTCAGTAGCCACCACCCGGGTCACAACACTGCTTACTTGTCAAAAGAGGCAAAATAAAACATAGACTAATCTTTTTATATATGCGTGTCAGAAAAGCGAACATAAATATGAGACAAAATATTGGATATCGATGCTTTTCAGCACCAACCTGCAAGGGTTAAATCAAATTGACATCACTCCACATCCAAAGGAGTAATCTCCAATAGAACCCACAGGTCCTCTGTCGATCATGTTCTATATGCTTTGGCCATAGTCAAAAGGAATATATATTTACTGTTATTTTTTTTTATAAATTTCTTTTTACTATAGTTTTCTTCTAGGGTTTTCAATCATCAGAATGCTGTTGGAAATAAATTTAACGCCCACGCACTCAATAATAATGACGCACACTTAAGCATTAACATATTTGTTATTATCTATTTATATTATTACTAACTGACAAAAATGGTACTCAATTATCATGTGGAGCTCGCAGTGCTCCACAAAATACATTGATAGCATCATATTACATAAAAAGTCAAGAGCATGTGCTATTGACCTGAATACAGATGATAAACCATTTTTTTCTTGACGAATTCATTAACAAATAATAAATCAAATGTATTAGTATGTTTCTCATAAATATTTCTTATCTTAGTCATACTAAAAATTTAAGTATTCATTAGAAGCAAATAAAAATAACACTTCCCCTCTGTAACACTACTGCAGAGTTGTTGGCCGTATACCCAATCTTCAACGTGAAGGGCTAGGGTTTCTCTATCTAGGTTTTCCTACCCTTAGCTTTCCTAAAATGGTGCCAGAGATCTACAAGAGCCCTATCTAAGAGAAGAGACCTCAAAAGGTGTAATGAAATGCAACAATGCATTTCGGCGCATTATTTAGGTGTGTATCTACCAGGAAGGTATACAACTTACCAGTCATTTACAAGCTTCACGGATGTGTTGGTACACAGGAGTATGTGTAGGAAGCAGGTTGGGATAGGAGAATACTGTCTAGAGATGATATAGGTTAATAGACAACGGATTCAAGATGTCCTTAAGGTAAATTCAACTAAATAAACTAATAATCTAATCTTATCCTACTTGATCATGATAAGACCCTAGAAGCAGGTTACTTTTAGTAATCTCCTATTGCAGATTTGTTGGTAGACAGAAGTATGTACGGAAAGCAGGATGGGATGGGAGAACACTGTCTAGAGGTGATTCAAGTATAAGGTAAATTCTAACTAAACAAGTTAATATTTTAATCCCATTACGATTGATCGTCATAGAATCAGGGTACGTTGGATAATCTCCTCTATGTGGTTGTTGTATAAAAACAATGATACTATTTAGTTTCTAACCTGTTTCCGCTGACATCTAAGACATGCAGCGATGAGCAGTTCCCCAACTCGTTGGGCAGAGCTGTGAGCTTGTTGTCACGCAGACTGAGCACTCCCAGCTGTCCCAAGCTTCCGATCTCTGCTGGGATCTCGCTCAAGGAGTTGCGATCCACGTTCAGGTTGGTCAACTTGCACATGCGGCCCAGGCTGGCCGGCAGCTCCATAAGGAAATTCTCCGTCAAGATCAGCTCTTGCATGTTTTCACATCTGAAACACATTTTAAAAGCAAATTATTTTCAATCCAATGTTATTAAAACTTTTCGAATGGAGTAACTTTGTGGTTTGTCATATTTAAAATATAAAACAAGTAAAACATTATATAAACCACTGAATCCCAATAAATTCGCTCTGTTCAGTCGTTTTGTCTACAGAGATTTGAAACACTTTTTCTCTTCCTTCCAATTCTCGATGAAACCTTAATTAATTGTTCTGTATTTAGGTTTACTTTAAAGAAGCTTCTGACGATGACACGTCACTGAAACCGGTAGTGATTAATAAATGAAAATTCAGTTGATATTTATATTTAAAGCATTCACTCTGATATCCATTTTGATAAATAATTTAAATATAAATAAATTAAATTAAAAATCAAATAATTTCTTATGTTTTCACGGTCAGATTTGGTAAGGTGGCTTTTGGGTTTAGCCGTGCGTGGCGAATAGTTTTGATTCAATATTTCAACCGCCGTTGCAGGGGTCTTGTTCAAGGTTGACAACTTTGTCATCACCAAATTCAACCAAAGTCGTCAATCCTGAAGAAGGCAAGAACGGCCAAACCCAAAAGCCACAATACTAAATGAAAACTCAGTGGTTTCTTACAAAGTTTTACTTTTTTTTTCCCTTTAAATTGTTCAATATTGATTTAGTACCATTGGAGACTCATTAACTCAGAATATCATTGGAGTCACAATGATCAATTTGATATTTCTTGTTTTATATTTTTACATTATTTCTGTAGTTCTCCATCATGATACTAATGACCTTTCAGTAAGTATTTATGTCTATTTCACACTCTTTGAGATTATCTTGGAAAAATTATGATGTGGTTGATAAACCAATACCCTTCCAAATATAATTCAATCTGTGGAGGACCTATATTGATTGGAATCATCACATTTTGAAATACCAATTCAGAGAAGATAAAACAATTATTGATAAATATTAGTAATATTTCAGTGCATCTGACATAAAGGTCAGTGCCATTAAGAAATAAATAATAATTAAATGTGACATTCCTGCATGTAAATTGAAGGAAAAAAGGGAAACTTAAGACTCAAATATTTGCTTAAATTTTATTGTATTGTGTTACACAATTCATATGTGTCATGAAGAGTCTAGGAAAATGTCAGTCAAGGCAAACTTGCATAAATTAGCTGTGTTCTAATTTTAAAATAAGTTTATAAGTTAACCACAAGGTGGCGGGATGTGGGATGTGTGGTTTGCTAATTTGTCTCAGCCGCTCGAGAGCTGATAGCAAAACAAAAAGTGATGTCTAGGACAGTAAAATATAATACAAATAATCAATATTATTGAACTGAAATTCTATATTAATTGATAATACTATTTTTTCTCCCATATCCATTGCTTATCTATAAAACATATGAATTTTAGGACAGAAGTCTGAGGGCTTGAAGGGACAACAACTGTAGTATTATCAGAGGCATATTCTTGGGTGATTTGTTAATCGGATTTTTATAAGAAGATCGGATAATCAGCCTGACACTACCGAGGTCTGGATCATTACGTCTTTAAGTTCGGCTCAACCTGACCAGCAACATCCACAGTAAGCAACAGGTGAAACACCTATGAAAATGGAATCCGTGCCAAATGTTGTTTAACTTCAATAATCTAATGAGGACTACACTAACAATGTGCTATTGTTGCAGGACAATTGATATTACATTTGGTAAAAATCTAATAATAATAATTAAACCTTAGTACAATTTCCATCCATATTATCCATAAAATTGATAGTATTGTATTTTCTTGTATGGAGTCATTTCTTGTCTTAAAGTAACTTACTAACTTAATACTTAAATAACTTCTTAGGTTTTCATGGTCAGATTTGATATTTTGGCTTTTGGGTTTAGCCGTGTGTGGCGAATTTCTTATATCCGATATTTCGACCGCCATTGCAGAGGTCTTCTTCAGGGTTGATGACTTTGTCAAAGTTGTTGAGTGAAGAAGACCCCTGCAATGGCTGTCGAAATATCGGATACAAGAAATTTTCCACACACGGCTAAGCCCAAAAGCGACAATATCAACTTAAAACTTGTATACAGAGACATTTATTAAGATAGCTAACCTACAATAACCCCTTTCCTTCAGAATAATTAAAGTTAGAAAGCATCAACCCTTTGACTCACCTACAATCTTAAGAAACGTCATTGCAAACGGGTGCTAAGTTGATTGCTTTAAATCAAGGAATTTTTATTTATACAAGTATCAGTCAATGAGAATGCCGTTAAATGTTAATTAATAATCTTATTAAAATCAAACATACGATCCAATGTTGGTGTTGAGGGTGTGCAGCCTGTTCTGGTCCAGCTTGAGGATAGTGAGACTGACAAGTTCGCACATGCCATCAGGTAAAGTCTCCAACAAGTTCTGCGACAGGTGCAGATCAGTGAGAGCCACCAGGCCACCAATCTCTTCGGGCAACTTCTCTAACCTAAAACAAAAAATTTTACAATTAAAAAAAACCTAAGCTAAAAAACCAAAATTAATACATACGGTAACATAAATTATAATTAGCCTGGTAAAGGACAAAAGCCCTTTACGAAAAGGTAACTTATATATTTGAGATGAATTTAGACATTTTTAATCAGATTTTTTCACTTGAGGTACTGGTAGTATGCAACGCTCTCATCCGCTTTCTTACCTCTTCGTTCCTTACAAAGTCAAATATTTATAATTTTAGTATTCACTTTGAGATCGTTTTCTATATTAAATAAATATTTCCTACATCGTTTTATCATGGTTCGCACCGAGCACTGTTAAGTCACTTGTTGGAAGACTGTTTTGCCTCCAATGAAGGCTATCAGTTCCTAATGCGTATAAGCATACTAAATGATTGATTTTTTATAAGGATGGCTAGGATATATATAATCGTGTCGGAAACAACAGGGTCAGATCCTGTCTGCCTAGCAGTGGGCGACGTCGATGGCGTTACTCCCGGCCATCATCAGGTCTTCCTGGGTGCAGCTACTCGGACACAGCGCACTCTTCAGAATGTGGGACAGGGTCTGCTGCACGCCGCAGTCACATTCAGTCGGCCCGCTGTAAAACTGGTAGGCTTTCATTTGTGTCCTCGTCTTGCATACTCCGGTCCGAAGTCTGTTAAGGGACCATATTATATTACACCCCTGGTCGAGTCCAGGGGCTAGGTTCTCTTTCGGGACAGTCAAAATATTCTCCTCAGTTGCGCTTCTTTACATGTTCAGCCGCAGGGTATCACCAGTTCTGTTGTCGACTGTAAGAAACTTCTTCTTGATTTGAGCCGTGTGGTTATCTTTTGATACCCAAACATGGGGTGGAGTGTGTCGTGGGTTGCTTTGGAGAGCTTCTTCTTGGTGGTGAGTTCTCGCTGTATGTTTGGTGGGGAGTTGATATAGCTTTGATGGCTGGGATAATATGATATTTACCTGTTCTCTGATACGTCCAGGCAGACGAGTGCTCTCAGTTGTCCGATCTCCGGCGGCAGAGACTGCAGCTGATTGTGATCCAACCACAGTTCCTGCAGCGCGGGCAGGGAGCCAATGTGACTCGGCTAGAAAACAAATACAATCACTTAAAAAAATGTACGGAGCAAATTTTCAATCGATCATTCAAATCATGGAATATGCGTGACATCATCATGACCATGTCTGCTCCTCAGACTGAAGCCTTCTTCTTCTTCGTGTCAGCGATGTCAAATTATTTTTTCCCAGTATCTGGCAACATCGATAGCTCATGCGTTGCCCAGCATTAGGTCTTGAGGTGTGCAGTTTGTTGGGCACATGGAGCAGGATCTCAGATGTGAGGCGGTCTGCAGGTCTCCACAGTCGCACAATAGTGACTCTCCCTGCCATAGCATTCCTCACTGCTCGAGGTTGTCCTTCGTTCTACCGACTCCGGTTCTTAATCTGTTCAGGGATTTCCAGGTCCGCCAGTCAAGATTCTTGCCAGTTGGGAGGCCATACTTTGGAGTAATAAAATCCTCTAATGCGACTTGTTGCCAGAGCTGGAGTCTCTCATTTACAGGGGTGGATGTGAGAGGTTATGTGAATCTCAGAAAGCTGCTTCGCGACTTAAATCTGAGTGTTGGGGTGTATCTGATTATACAAGCAGTGGGACGGTTGGTTGATAGCCTTATGCATTTCTTCGGCGCAAATGACTTTGCGTCTTATGTTTGGGGGTGCGATACCAGCCAAGATTGAAGTATATTGTCATCATAAACTGCCACATATTACATAAATAGTTCTCGACAGCGCGGGCCTGGAGGCTTGAAGAAAATGCAGCTGTAGTTTATGGTTTCGTGTGGCTTTATCAAACATAGAGTAAGTTTAATAAAAATAAATGCTTGGACTTGTTTTACGTAATCGTAATCAGAAGAGCACAAACGGTCGGAGACTAGTGCACTCCACGACGTTCAGCCAGGATGGCTGGACGCCGCATGCGGGAAACGTGTGTTGTGTTTGTGTATAGGTTGGGGAGATCACAAGTGTATATTTAACTGTTTTATTGAAGAGATCCAGATTGTAGAAAGAAGAAACAGACGCTAGAAGAGCACTTACGAGTTCTTCGATTTCGTTATCGCCCAGATCCAGTCGCTCCAGCTTGATCAGATTCTCCAGCGACTCCGGTAGAGACTTGATGAGGTTCTCCCGAAGTTCCAACGACTGCAGCGACGTGAGACTGCAACAATGAAAAATAACAAATAATAAGTAAATATTCACTACCAACAACTCAATACTGATATTCTATAGATTGTCTACAACTGTATTTTTAGACCTCAGTTTGATAAAATGCAGGAGATTAATTAAAATATTAAGCATTTTTTAAAGTGACATTTAATATGCACCTTAGTAATTTTTATGCGATATATTGGTATCGGAAAATGACACATCGGGACTTGGGCATTTGTCCCAATTAAGCGGGTGTCCCAATTAAGCGAATTTCAGATTTTTTTTAGATTCATTTATTTGGATTTGGCAACTAAGGCCATTAACCACTAACACACACAAAATTAAACATTGCATCTTTTTTCAATCATTTTATTTTATAAACGCTTGGAAACTGTAAATTACATATAGGTAATATAAATTACCATATAAACGTTTAAGAAAAAAAAATCCTAATTAAAATAATAAATGGGTAGGTACATACAATTTAATTCAATGAAAAAATGAGTCAAGTGTAGTCTGTCTTTAGTTTTTGTAACATTTCACTTCTACAAAATCAGCACAGATATTTAGTGCGGATGTAGGGCTCCCTTCATTTCCTTTCTGCATAAAATAACACTACAATTGAATCCTCACAGTCTTCAATATCATCGTAACATGGTAAATTGTTATCCATTCTTGAAAATTCTTAATAGTTAATAATAGGAACTTGGAACATATCCTGATTTTCTTCATTGCTTAAATTTCCTGTCCCAATTAAGCGGAATGTTGTCCCAATTAAAAAACATATAAATTTACTATTGGTTTCTTGATTTGGTTTCTGTTCTTTGAGATTTGTCCCAAATAAGCGGCTGTCCCAATTAAACGGTGTCCCAATTAAGCGGAATCGACTGTACTCGTCATTCAATGAATCGATTCCGAAAATATAAATATTGCGTATAAATATAATGTTTGTTAAGTTAAAATAAAAATTAAATGAAATATAGGTGTATCATAATCTGAGAACAAGCCGATGTTGTTATGTTTCGTGAGCGCCATTGGCAAGGTCGCGGCCGAGGTGCATTCCCGAGCGCATACTCGACTAATTACCCGTAACTAGTCGTCCGGTCGGTAGAAAAGTCCGATGTGCACGGCCCGAGTGAACCAAACATCAAACCTCTTCTATAAACGCTTCACCCACATCTTTCCCGTCCCCTGTTGATGTCCGAATGGCACACATCACAAAGAACGCTCACAAAAAAAAGCAAATATTATGGAAGTGACCTTCCCGCGACTCTAATGCAGCACAAAGCGCAACAACAAATTGATCTTAGACGTTGATGTTAGTGCACTAAAAGCGTGCCTTCTTTGGTGATTTGTTGCTGGATCGCAAGGAGCGAGAGGATTCACGATTAACTAAACGCAATATGATCGCAACGTACAGCGATCTTCTTTATGTTGCTACCGAGATCGCGGGCGGGCAGCCAATCAAAAGAAAGATAGCAACTTTTTAACCGATGTCGGAGTGTTAGGTTTCTGCTATAAATACACAAACATAACACGTATTTCCCGCATGCAGTATCCAGCCGCACTACTGAGTTTAAGCGTTATCGAGCTCACCTTAAATAAAAAGTGCGAGTTGATAAAAGTGTAATGATATCTGTTCAGCATACATCTCTCTTACAATGCCTCCTGCGACCACCCACAACGGACATACTCGTGTCACACCTGCTTAATATTTGTCGACGTGCATGGCTTAGAGTTAAAGCATTTGCTTATCATGCCAAAGGTCGTGTGTTCGATCCCAGACTGAAACTAAAATTAAAAAAAATAAATTAATCGATTTATAAGCTTGATAATTACTGCGTGTAAATTAGATCTCTCACCCGTAACACATAATAGTATCATAGCTACTGTGTTCGCACCCTTGTATCCGTCCTTCTTGCGACTGACCTCCCTGAAGGTTGTTGAAGGTTAGCAACTAAAAGGGTGTCGCTATCCGCCGGCAAGGTCACAACTGGGCGCTTACATTCCCAACTAATTGGTCGCCCAGTCAATCGAGATCTTCAGGAGCTATCCCTTCATACCATTCAATGCAAGCCATAGCATATTTGGATACGATTTGTACTATTTTCAATCTTTTATTATAATATTTCCACACCAACACCGCATATTTCATACATAAACGATCACACAAATTTATGATAGAATAAAACGAAAAATAATGTGCTGAACTGAAGTATGCATTTGTTACGTGAACTCGTTAATGAAAAGATTTTTTTTCAATAGAATATCCTTATAAACCAGTGGTTCTTAATATTTTTGAGGCCACGGAGTATATATAAGTATAAGAACCAAAACCAACATGGTTCAAATTTATTTAAAACAGAAATATATTAAAATAATTATAAATATTTCCGCTTTTGTGTGTCAATTTGTAGATAAGAATCCACATGGCTAAATGTCTTCACAAAATTTTCATACTTTATACAATTAGATATATATAATGTTGCCGGCGGATACAGCTCAATGGTCAAAGCGTTTGCTTTGCAAGCCAAAGGTCGTTGGTTCGATCCCCGACGGAGATTTAACAAAAAAGATTTTTAATCGATATATGAGCTCTAAAATTACACCCGGTTGGTGTGAATTTGATCCCTCAACCGTAAAATGACAGTCATAGCCTATCAATTAAAATTGGTGGTAGACGAAAGTCGTTCCGTGAAGACCACCCATTCATCGTAAATTCTTGTAATAATAGGGATGATGCGTGAATCTCGGGCTGTAGTCAATGGTGTTGGCGGATCAACACTCCACATGGAGCGCTTAGCCGTATGCACTATGGTAAGCGTCATAGAATTCCACAGATGAGACTTCAGAATTATTATCACCATCTATCGCTATTCTCCTGTATGTCTTTACATAAAAAATAAAACAATAGATAAGAAATTATATATCTTGTTTTATTTCACTTGATGAAATTGTTCCATCACGTGAAACAGTGCTCAGTGTGGTCTATGTCAAAACAAGGTATGAAATTCTTATCTATTTAATTTTATTAAAACGGATCTCAAAGTGAATGCTAAAAATATAAATAAAATTTAGATATATTTTAACAGGATCACTTGAAACCACTGTTCCAAATGAATGTGTGCCTAATATCAATAAATTAAAAAATATATATTAATTATTATATTTATTTTTTGTGTAAAATATACGTGAGAGGAAATTAGAGATGCTGTCGGAATACATTAGAATTATTTAAAACACGAATGTAAATTATATGATATACTAGTATATATACAGACACATATTCCCTTGCCTCGTGCCTACAATATCGCCTTATAAAAAATTCAGTCATT
Source organism: Glossosoma conforme (assembly GCA_022606575.1). Classification (NCBI taxonomy): domain Eukaryota; kingdom Metazoa; phylum Arthropoda; class Insecta; order Trichoptera; family Glossosomatidae; genus Glossosoma; species Glossosoma conforme. Next base: position 266,194 of record JAGTXR010000087.1, on the reverse strand, counting down.
GAGAGACTACTGGATCTCTCGTTGGAAGAGTACGCACTTGACCCCGAAGGCGAGGGAATTCCCACAGTTGCTGTCAGAGTACTTCCTGGTAGGAAGAAGACCAGCACAGTGTGATGGACTGAAGAAGCGAGGAGGGAGAACCGTGAGAAGTCCGCTCGAGTGAACGATGCGAGAATGTCGTGCTGAGTATCATCAAGCCACCTCATCAGAACAAGCAACTGATATAAAACCAAGCTTTGTTCGTAACTAACTGTTAATTTAATCTAGATTACTTTACACAACATTAACGCTTATGTAATCAAATGAGTGCCGAAACCGCATACATTTACTATGCATAAAAATAATATCAATTTAGGCACTCAAAAAAAAATTCTATTAAAAAACGATCTTCCACTACCAACTTTGGTCAGCAAAAACAGTTGCGAGCGAAAAAAAATCTGCCTCCATTTTTTTTCAGACGAGGAAAAAATGTGACTTTTAAGAATTAACCTGATGCTCCTATTGGAAATACATTTACATAGTATAAGTCATATAGAACATCAAGCTGTCAATATGAGAAAGTAACGACATGGTGTGGTCGTTGCATAAATCTACTACAATCTAAAACATGTTTAGCAAATTGAACAAAAAAAAAAAACAAATTATTTCTTTACTGAATTATTTCGACACGCAAATTTCACGACAATAACTTCGAAAATTAAATTTAAATGGGAATAAAAAGTCTTTATCGAGTCGCAAGATGGCGATAAAGCTGCATAAGTAGGCGGCCTGCGACGGGGCCGAAATGAAAATGCATGAAAATGTAAATTTCGACACAGAAGTTCAGATGTAAGAGCTTAAGAAACACGGAATTTTGACCCGAAAAGTCGACAATCAAGATTTTGCAGGTATTTATTTACACGCTACAACGAAAATACCAAAGCCAAGCGCCAGTTTTCAAACAGTCAAATAAAAGTATTGTTATCTATCTATTGACATCTCCCTATAAACAAAGGCGACTCCATGTCACCGGGATCATCATCGGAACGCTTGATGAATGGATGGGGAGCTAGTCACGAAATATAGAACTTTTCGAGAAGCTCATTGCAATTTATTTGACAAATTTCTGTATTCTGCCCGGGCCACAAAAATAAACGATCTATATGAAACGGCACCCAGGCAGAAAGTGACTCCGACCGCCCTGTAACGCTCTCAGTGCCCTCTATATAGGTATAGTCTGTGATGTTGGCTAATCGACACTCGTTAGTGATGTGTAGCATGGTAAACGTCAGAGAATACTCAGATGACATATCTGCATCACTATCACAAACTGTCGGTATTCTCCTGGTTCTGTTTGTATAACCATAAAACTCATTTTGTACGTGAAAAACAACTAATTTAATTAAGGAAATTATTCTTCAAATCCATGCAATATCCTCTATGGGTAAATTAAAAGCATATTTAAATGAAAAATAATACGCAAAAATTTACGTTTGCCAGAAAAAAATGTAATCATCATATACTCGTATTATCATATATACGAGTATATGCACTTTACCGATTGATAATTATTGGTGGAATTTCATGAATTCAATGATGTTTAAATAAAATAAGGTTTTCAATTTGAACGTTGTGGATTTATTCTAACATTTTTCGTGCCATAGTGATGAAAATGAAGTTTTTCTTTCAAAAATGCAATGCTGTACTATGTACGAATATCCGATCGACCTGTTTTAAGACCAAATACTGAGGCAATAAACGCCAGTAAGGTAATAACGTCGGGGTAATAATTATTTTAAGGGTAAATGTGTGACCTAAATGAGAAGTCCCGAGCTCCTGTGACCCGGTTCCTTATTGTTTCCATATAATGTTATTGTACACGTTTACGGGGGGCGTAGTCCGGGAATAGTCGCGTGTTTATCAAATTGATTGGCGGCTCCGACCCACAAACCACGCTTAACAAACAGTGATACTGAACTATTCATTATCCACTGCCATGGGCGATATAAGTTCTGACACAGCTGTACACCTTATCAGTTGCTAACAGCTGGACTTATCAGTTGCTAACTGATCATAATCTGAATGTGCGCATTATAAAGGAGACTTAATTGTCCTCCGGTGTGATGTGGGTGTGAGGCGCGTATAGTCATACTTACACTTTATCCTTTTTATACGCGATTGGTTCCGGAAAATGTCGCGTAAAAAATCGCGCAAAACACGCAAGTTTCGTATAATTCAAAGAATCGGTTTCAAAAGTCCAAATAACGCGTAAAATGCAACAAAAATTTTAGAAAAATCAACTTATTCGTGTGAAAAATACATTATTTTCTTTAATGATTATAAAAAAACCAATGAGAAACAGATTCATGGGTATTGCATGCACAATTATATTCACTTATAGAAATTATTCACTTTCAGTTGCGAGATAAAATTGTTTCCAATTTTTAAAATTTTGATTGAATCTTAAAGGGACTTATTAGATGAAATTTTTGGGAAAAATCACGTAACAACGAGTAAATTGCGTAGACAAGTAACGTTGCCGACCAAAAAAATCGTCAAAAAGATAGGGTGTAAAGGTAAAGATTTATAATATTTTACATTTTCAGGGAACACCATAATGAGGTTTTTTCTTCACGCCCTGTAACTTTTCCATAACCGCTAGCGGCTTTAAGCATCTCTACTGCTACATACACCTAGGAACAAATATATAGCTATCATTACAATTTACCATTGTATAAAGCGCTGGTACACATAGATAAGATACACATCCTAACACCTAATACTTGGACAACAAACAGGTAACAAATGACACAAAGGATGTTAATTTTTCGGTGTATAAACGTTTTGTTAAATCGTTATCATCAAAATAATAAAAATACATTAATTTAATGAATACCATAAAGTGAGGCGTATACTTTACGGAAGCTTTATAAAAATCTAATTTCAAAGTTCTACGAAAACTTATTTTTCCGAAGGTTTGAATCGGCTGTCATGGAGGGGGTACGCCCATCAAAAGGTAAATTTCCCCCTCCCCAACTCCATGAAAGAAGACTTCGCGATTAACGCGACTGATAACGAGCATGGCGGACATCCACATCCGGAAAACAGAGGTGCGACTATCCCTCTCTCTGTCTTTTTTCTTTCCTCGACTTCCGGTTGTCGGGATAATGATTCAAAAAATGAATAAAAACTTTCGAAAAATGGATTTTTACGCACGGGTTAACTTTATTTAACTTCCGGAGTGCCATTATTCTGAAGAATGCGACATTGGTGATTATATTAAACGAAAATGATAATAAAGTAAGCAGATTAAGCTGACACTTTGAAATGTTTTAATACATAGGCAGTTCACAGGTATATATAAGTAAAAATAAGCATTATTTAATTAATGATTGCAAAATTAAATGATAATGAATGACATCAAAAACTATAAAACATTTCATACAACTACAATACATTCTGTAGAATAAAATAATTTTAATAATCCTTAACAGTCAATTAATCAATATGTTTACAATAAATTCGCTCTTTTCAACCATTCTGTATACAGATGTCTCTAACACTCCTCTTCTCTCCTCCACTTCTCTATGTAACATTAGTTAACAATTCTGTGTTTATGTTTAGTTTTAAGTAACTCCTGACAATGGTGCCATGTCACTGAAACCGTTAGTGATTAATAAATGAAAATTCAGTTGATATTTATATTTAAAGCATTCACTCTGATATCCATTTCGATAATAAATAGATAGTCAGACAGTCTTCCATCAAGTGAAACAGTGCTCAAGGTGATCCATATTAAAACGAGGTAAGAAATTATTATCCATTTAATAAAATTCAGTGGTTTTACACAAAGTTTTACTTGTTTTATTGTTTACAAATACTTATTTTGGGATTCGAATTAAAGTTCTACAAAAAAACATATCATTACAAAACTAAAAATAAAACATTGTTTTCACAAATAAATAAATCAATCAAAAATAGGCAGTTATTTTTACAGCACGAGTTTACGTGGATGGAAAAAAAATTGCGTATCATTCACAACAACAGAAATGAGGAATCGATATCTAATTGGGACCGTAAATAGGCCAAAAAAGACGCAGCCCAACACACACAGACCTGCTAAGCTATTTTTAAAAAAGAAACGTCGAATCTCCCGCCGGAAAGAACGGAAGCTCCTTTCACGGACAGAAGTAAACAGGGGAAGAATGAAGAGGCGTGAAAGACGGAATTTGAAAAGAAAGTAAAAAGGGGAAAACCGTTCAAAATTATCGACTGTCGATCATTATAATACGCTAAGGTAAGGACTAGTGCTAATTGCTAAAATTGAAAACATTACACTAAGTATTTGAACGTGGATTCTATATACGAGTATATACTCTAGGAATTACAATATTTTCAAGAATGCAAGTAAAATACAATAAAAAAAAATTTACAACAATTTATAAGCACGTTTTTGGTGTCACGATTTCGTGATGACAAATTCGTCAACCCTGAAGAAGACCCTTGCAATGGCAGTCGAAATACTGGTGCAAGGAAATTCGGCAGACGCTAGGATTTGAACCACGAACATTTGGAATCAATGTTTATTATTTTATAAGTATTTGTATAGCGCTTTTTTATGACCGAATGGTCATTCCAAAAGCGCTTCTTTGCCTCTCTGAGTAAAAAGGTGGGTCTTAAGTCTGCTTCTGAAGGATGCCTCCGCTTTAAGCTCTCTTATGCTTTCCGGTAGCGAGTTCCAGGCCATTGGTGCCGCGTAGCTGAAAGCATAATAGCCAAAGACCGTACTAGGACTACCTCCCGTCAGCTGCAGGGTGGTTCTATTTGCTCTGGCTGATCTGAGTGTCTCTCCACGCGCGCTTATTTCTGAAGGCTTGATTGAGTTCTGTCAAATAGCCCGGTGCAGTTCCGTTGAGTGCCTTATAATGTTTATTCTGTAATCAGCGTAGGCCCGCAGCCACTTGCTATGCTCGCTGAGTCGAGAAATTAACACGTTTTGTATTATTGATACGCATTATTTATAGATGGCGCTTGTTGTAAAATGCATAAAATCACCATAAAACCGGTAGAAAGATTAAGTTCTTTCGGGGATTTTTTGGTACTTTGGTTAGCTGTAATTAAAACCATTGATTCATGATTCAGAACTTAAAAATATATTGAAAAAAAAGCGTATTTCAAAATGTAATTAATATTGGTAAGTTAAAAATAAAAGTAAGAAAATACATCTAAAATTGAATGCTAAATATGTACATAGTATTAATAAAATATAATACTTATTAATTGATCGTTATTACATCAAAATAATTATTTTCTTGAACCGTGACATTTCACTATTATTACCGGCAGTAGTTTAACTCTTTGGGACATTGTGGTCTTAACCATTTCGCATCGGTTGTCGGCATATTCCGTCACAAGATTCCCCGTCCGTTGAAATCGGTTGACGTGATATATCGTTTTGCTACTTTCTTAGATAGTTTTTTATGCATCATCTGATAGTTAAAGGATACAAGAACCAATGTGATATATGAAAATAGACCAGATAAGTACATTTATGCTCCAAATACTAATTTTATAATTGACAGTATAAATTGTATTCAAACCGAGCCGTAATAAAAGGGTTAAATGTGTCCCACTTTTATTGATACTTATGATGCATGGTGGGTTTATTTAATAAACCACCAAATAACAATTAAGCTTTACAAGCACAGCAGCATGTAATTTACTCCACCATCCGAAATTATTTGGCTCATACGCCGAGATTTTTTTTAACCTTATGGACGCCATGAGCCCAAATATGGGTCCGCTGCGGGAAGCCAACCAGTGCCGTGACCACACCGGTTTGTTATAAAACTGTATATTTTAAGTCAATGTTATAGCTTGGGTCTATAGCAACATCTATCGCCAGCCCAAGAAAAAAGGTTAAAATTAGCCACCATTTAGGGGTTCAAATCTTCGATAATCTACGATGCATTGCATAGATCTATTCAGGGTCATGGCATCCAAAAGGATAATTATTATTATTTTTGTTATTAAGCTCAATATTTTAAAAACATTTCTGTAGTAAAAATCTGTGCAACTTGGGTATATTTTTCCACCAAAAATTCTGTGCCTCGAAGAGTTAAAATATAATCAATGTCCCGTGGGACGAGAAGATTGTTCTATGAACTTTGACAGAATCCCCAGAAGAGCTCTAAAGATTACAATCTGAGATTCGAACAAACAGCCCGATAATTATTATTTCAACCAACTGGCGAATGATTTCACAATGGAATTACCAAATAATAATAACGACAAAGTGAAGGAAAGGGTGAGAGGGACGTCAAAGCTCTCAACGCAATTATCCACATTTGAATAAAACGTACGAAAGTGCGCGCAAGGAACGAGTTTTCATGGGAAAAGCTCCCTTTGAACTTAATTGAGTTTGCCAGCAGGTATTGCGAGGCTGCGAATCCAAGAGGAATCTTTGGAACAAAAATTAAAACACGGCGGCTAAACTTAAAATTCAATAATAGAGTAGCAATTGTGATTGTATTGTTTACGTGAGATTTATAAGACACTGCATTGCTTGCCTTCAATGTGTCACCCAATACGATATTTGTGCACAAACGTACTGTGGACTAAATGATTTTTTTACTAATAAAGAAAACGATTCACTAATGGGTAATTGGTGTTTAGAAGTGGGGATAAAGAGGTAGGATCTGTGTAAGTAAATGACTAATAAGGAAAGAGTTTTACTAGACATAAGGTAGGGAGTTAATAAGTGGGGGTAGTGGATGTGGTATATTTAATATTAAAATGAATGCCAAAGTGAATGTTACAAATATAAATAACAATTCATATCGCTCGGCATGACTTTTTACATTTACAAGAGCTAGATATTCGCTTCTAATTTGGCCACAGCAAAAAATTTAACGGAGGCAATCCATTGGGTGTTAACACTATCCAGTCCGATTACACAAAATGTGTGTAATCGACAGGCCGAAAGTTAAAGGCGGGTCACACAACATGTGTGTGACCGTTCCGCCAACGCATATAAGACTATACATAGGTTGTGTTTTGTTTTTTCAAACGTTAGTGGCCGATCACACAACATATGTGATGTTTTTACTTTCGACCATAATTCAAAGATCTCAAACCTTTTCAGTGAGGGTCATATTTAATTTAATTTGAACACATGACGATAAAAAAATCAACGAGCAAAAAACTGTCGGCCTCCGGCGTAAGTTTCGGCGTCCTTTCAAGACCTCTCCGAGTACTTGAAAGGACGCCGAGTAAAGAATGAAAATCGATTGCAATGTTTCGTAGTTCGAATTCCAGCATCCGCCCTTTATTTTCTACGATTTATCGACAACAGAAATGGCGCATTAGATGATGTCTGCCGTTAATTTACATTAGAGCATTAAAATATTGAATAAAAAACAAAAGAACTGCCGCAAAGCCGCAACTAGTCTATTTGAAATGTGCCAATCATTGCAAAAAGTAAGCTTGTATATATACTTATGTAAATGGATTATTACGATAAACCTGACTCACAAATGGTATCCACGTATATGAAAAACGTAGTACTTGTAGTAATTAAATATACACATACTATACATCAAATTCTTTATACGCATCAATTCATTCAGAAAAATATCGGCAGAAGCGGGATGCGAACCGCGGGCCTTGGAACCAACCTTTGCCCACGTCTTTATATACCGCTTAGCCCTCTCAGCTATTTCTCTGCCTGAGCTGACACGCGTTAGAACTTGTATTTATACCATTGTTATCGTCGTATGTCGATAGATGTCTCTATAGTATATATTCAGAGTGTGTATATTATTATTTTTTATTATTCAATCAGTCAACATTTATTCACATTTTTTTTTTGGTAGGTTGGTTCCAAGGCCCGCGGTTCGCTTCCCACTTCTGCCGATATTTTTTTGAATGAATTGATGCGTATAAAGAATTTGATGCATAGCATGTTTATATTTAATTACTAATAATATTGTAATAAAGTCAATGATCTATAAAAGAATATTAGAATATTAAAAAAATAAAATAATATTCTAATAAATATTTAATTCATAACGTAATACCTGTAATAAAAAAATATTCGAGTATTTCTCAGTGATAATTTCCGTTTCAAAATCAATTGTCTGCAGGCAACTATCGGTCTGGATTATATCCATTGGCCCCACAGAGCCGCGATAACTCTTGCTAATTGCATTAAAAGGCGATCGGTCAGAGGCACCACCGGTGGTTAGTTTCTGAACCCAGAGAAGGCAATCGGGGAAATGTCACCAGCCCTGACAGCTAACAGCTGACAGCATGACTGCAGCGGTCGGAACCAAATAAAAATGTATGATTTTTCTGCAATTCCACTGAAAATATTCAGCGTATTCAATTTACAGTATAACTTTTGTTATTCTTCTAAGGAAACGTTATGAAACATATTCTAAAGGAACAGTTACAGCATAATTTTGTCATTTTATTTGCCTAACGGCGAAGAGCAAATCTCATTTCTGACGCTAGGCATTTTCAAGATGGTTAAACTCATTACTAGATAAACTAGATCCTGAGAAGGAAGGACTCACCATTCACACCGAAGACTCGGTGTGAATGGTGAAAGACTTTCATTTAACTCCTGCATTGGTTAAAAGAATATTCCAGTCATTATTATACATTATTATGCTCTAAAATACCTCCGGTTGGCGTGAATTTGATTTTATGAAAATGGTGGTTTACTTAGATAGTGTTTTTATAGAGAACATTTGTTGAACTTGTGTTTTTTAAATGTATTCTTGTTTTAATTAATACATTATATGTTTATTTTTTGTGTAAAATTCGTATATTTGAATTTTTTATTATTATTATAATTAGACGGCGGTCATAATTCAATGGTCAAAGCGTTTGCTTTGCAATCCAAAGGTCGAGAGTTCGATCTCGAACGGAGATTAAACATAAAAAGGATTTTTAATCGAATTAAGAGCTTTAAAATACCCCCGGTTGGTTTAAATTTGATCCATTACCCGTAAAATGCCAGTCATAGCCTATTAATTAAAATTGGTGGTAGACGAAATCCGTCCCGTGAAGACCACCCATTCATAGTAAATTCCTGTCATAATAAAGGATGATGCGTGAATCTCGGGCTGTAGTCTATGACGTTGGCGGATCACTTCACATGCAGCGTTTAGCCATATACATTATATACATAGAATTACTATCACCATCTGTCGGTATTCTCCTGTATGTTTTTACATAAATGATTCATTGTAAGGTACGGCTTGTAACAACTGTATAATACGTTTTTTGTATTTTATTATATTTCTAGCGGCAATAGCACATCGTCAACGCAGTTCTCGTTAGATCACCGAAGTTAAGCAATATTTGACGCAGACCAAAACATGGATGGGAGGCCTATTCCTAGGACCAAACGGTCCAGGCCTCGGGAGCGTCGACTGAATAGAAATTCCATTTTTTTTCTTCATAATTTAGATCCCAGAATTGACCCAGTACAAAAAATTAACATCTACAACTCTATACTACGTTTTATTTAAGTTTTGTCGTCAGATAAACGGCTTATGCGCTAGAGAACGTTAAATTTGTACAAACAATTACAATCGCAACGAAGTGTAATCAACTGGTAGTTTATTATAATGCGATGTCTAAAAGATGTAAAATATTATCCGGAAAACACAAGCAATGAATTCCGCGAAAATGTGAATTGCTATCTGTTGAATAATGTTAAATGCATTTAGATATCGTACCACATCAAAATGGAGGTAATGTACGTCACGATCAATCAACAGGTAAAATCGGTTTAAGTCACATCGGGATAATAGTATCGTCTGTTTTCGAACATTCAATTAAAGTTTAAATTAGTTTACTTAGTGAAACTAGTTTTATATGCCAATATGTAAATAATATGGTAGCCAGTGAGTAAAACTTGGTATAAAAGCTCGGCAGCTCACGTACAAAATGTTATATTAATTCGGTATCCATATACATTGGCTCGATGGGCAAATTTCACAAACTACGGCGAGTCATGTGTGCAACTTTTAATGAAATAAAGTTCCGAGTAATGATATTGCAATGTAATCATTTTAAAAAGCACCTGCACAAAAACAATGAAAGATTCCTAGAAAAGGCATTCCATGCTATTTTTAAAAAATAAATTTAGTGTGATGTTTCCTATAATTTATTATTTAAGACATTACCATCGGGAAAGGTATTAATACCGGTTACCTCGACTGACGGTTAATTTTTTACGTTTTACGCACTCTGACATTTAAAGTCGGGTAGGGTATTTATACTTGTTTTTTTCTACAAGCATTTGACTTTTTCTTACTTATTAGGTTCGACATTATCAGTTTTACAAAAGTAAACGCATATTTAAGACACAGGGTCAGTACAAATTGTTTAAATTTTTAGAATAAATAATGTTTGTTTATTTTGTAAAATCAAGATAAATTTTAAATATTATTGCATAATCGCTAGCATTTTTTTTGTAATAATACCCTTCATAAGGTATATTATATTATTATTACCATGAATATCATACTCTAAATCTAAAAAATATTTATAACTTTAAAAAACGTACCCTTAAAAAGTTTTAATGTGTATTTGCAAGTTGTGGACATAATTAAAAAATATTGTTAGAAGTGCTACAACTTTTCGATAATTTTGCTGGTAGTGCTATGATTAGTGAGTGTCATATTGAAAAAAAAGTAGTTATGTTGGATATTTTAGAAGTTATGCCATTTTTCGTAAATACGTATTTTTTAGGCGCGACATCGATTTTTCGCCCGTATGAGGGTATCAGCGGTGCGCGAATTTCACCCGAACGATGTGTTAATATGATCATCATTATAAGCATTAGCAGGTAAGTGTCTCGCATGAATCTCGATCCAAATGTCAAACATCTACCTTTCTATATTCTCCTCTATATATTTATGAAAGCCATCAATGAATATAACACGACACCTACCTCTTCCCTATTGACCGTTGTTTCTTCAGAATATATTTTTACTTTTTTTACCATATCTGTTCCATATTTGGAGCGTATGGACACCATAAATTGCCGTTTCACAGTTCTATAAGCTCATATTGTTCCATAGCACCTGTATCCCGGAGGTCCACATGAGAACATAGATGGTTCCTGGGACCCTCCAAAGCATGTTTTTAGAGGGATCGGATGATAAGCGCGACGCTCCCGAGGCCTGGTCATTTTTTACTTTTACTTTACTTTAACCGTAAGACAAAACATGAGATGATCTTACGCCATTATTATAACGACATTAAGGCTAAATTAATTAAATACAACTACTATCTTGGAATTACTTTGAATTGTGTTATTTTACGAGTTAGCATTCGTCTACAAAATCGTAATATAAAATGTAAATTTGTTTGATATTTTGCATAAATGATCTTAATGTAAATATATTTCATACACAATTTTTTCCTATCCAATCACAAGTCGAGGTAAAAAAATAATCATAAAAGTAAAATGCAAAACTTTTGATTAAAACATTAAACGTAAAGAAGCGGCGCTCTTCAGACATGAAACGCCTCAACCGCAACTTTTATGAGAATTATAAAAATGTCATTTATTAATAATTAAGTAATTTAGCGAAAGCATACAAAAAAGATTTTTTAAGAGTTTAACCCATATATTGGGTTACGAGTCTCATGAGAGCTATCGTCGTTTCTTTATTCTGTTTTCATGCCAATGTAGGTCTCATGTCCTTTCATACTAGACGACAGTCAGTTAGTCAGTTATATAGCCTTTATTCCAAGAATGAAAATATAAAGATACATTTGATACATTATTATATTACTGGAGATGTTTGTGATCGTGATAGCATACACTACAGCTGCTTTTTCTTCAAGCCCTCGAGCTCACGTCGTACTACAAAGCCGTTGCCAACTATACATATAATGTTCACGGCGAAGCTGCGGGAGGCAGAGCTGACATGAGATGTAGCAAGAACAATGGCGGCTAACAGAGCTCTTTGGCGGCAGTTCGTGATAACCAAATGCTCTAGTTATCGGGGCAAACACGATAATGATGTAAGTACTCGTAAAATCTTATATCAATGAGCCTTAATAAGATGATATGCGATATAAAAATCGAAAGTAAATTTTAAAACTCAAATTAAACCAGTATATGATAAACTAAATAGTTTCTTATGTAATTGGTATCATTTAAATTTACTTAGGATACATTAAAAAAAGTTAATTATTATTACACTGCATAATTCATTTAATGTTCATTACTTCATATAATGTTGATTTATTTATAATTACAAGACAACTACCTAATTATCGGAGTACATATTGTGTAAAAACTACTAGGTATATATATAGTGTTGGGTTTATGTGATATTCCTTTCTAGTTGTAAAATCTTATATTTTATAATTCACATCCTCTTCCTTTTTTGTATTTGGCATTGTTTACCTAGATCTCTGTAATCTTTGAAAAGTGTAATCGTTTTCTACAACTTTTTCTATGTTTTCATCGTGTTTTCTCCTTTTACTTTTACGTTATATTTTTAATTTATCATATCATATTATCACTTTTATTGTTATATTGAAATATCTGATCTGGTAATAAAGACAACTTCACATATAAGTTGATAAATTAAAATATAACATTAGGAATTGATCTATAAGTAATAAATAAATTTAATGGAATATTGACAAAAACTGGAAACGTTTTAGAGCCTCTGGCGCAATTTCGCCGAATCGAACTGATTTTAAATTATAATAAAAATTACATCATTTGAATAAGTAAATTGATTTCTCAAATTGAAAGAGCAATCTCAAAGGTAAGGGTACTCGTATACAAAAGCTAATACATTATATATTCAAATAATAATACTACCACAGAGAGAGAGTATGAAATACATACCATATGTTAAGTTCAAGAATAAGGTCCAAATGAACCCAAGATAGGGGTCTTCAGTCCTTGAGTATTGTCTAAGGAAGGGTGAAGGACAGCCCTCTGCTCTGGCCTTTTGTAAAGGAAAGCCTGACTGAGAGGTATGGGCTTTTCCCGCATCCATTCAGATTCCGCGTTCAAGTCTTTGCTACGCACAAACAAAACCTTAGACCAAGTGTAGGAGGCAATGTACTTGAAGCAGAATCAATAATTGTACATTGGCCTTGTTAATTAAATAATTAATTCAATGTTTTTATCCGGCGCATAATATTTTGATATACAGTGGCGGCTAACTGTGAATAAACGTATTATAAGTACAAAAATTCACCAGCGAGTAATCATACTACGTATCGTCCGTCGCCATTCCTGTTATCTTTTTGTGAATTTTAAATTTAATTCAACTATTGACAAAATGGTCTACTTCGTGAAACGAAACGCGTACAGTAAAAAATATGTAACAATACTAAATATATAACCCAGATAAATATCACATAACGAGTACACGTGGCAACGTACTGTTGATATTGACCACAGTGCATCCTCTGGTACCTTTGTACGCCACGTTAACGCCTGTTCTATTTGTTTTCCGCTCTCACTTTTACGTTCTTGTAAATACTGAAAATAATGAAAACAGTGGCATTGTGCCCGGTACGAGAAAATTATTAAAACACTGAGTAAATATTTAGAAACAGCTTTTGCTTCTCCGTTGCCGCAATAAGTTCAACTCCTATTATGGTCCAGTTTCACTTTTGTACCAATTACGGACTATTAGATGTTGATAAAGAGTTTATGTTTTAAAAAAACAAACAAGCTCACTTTGTTTAAATGAAATAGAATATACTGTATACTATTTTATAATTGAAAATCTATTTATTTTTTGAGGATTTACCAATATCAATAATTAAGTAACTTAAGCTCATTCATGACCTATAGACCGCCTCACACCTAAGATCCTGCCCCATGTGCCCAACTAGCTGCACATCCCAATACCTAATGCTGGGCAACACACGTGCTATCGATGTTGCCAGATGGGCAGAAATAATTTGACTTCGCTGACACGAAGAAGAAGAAGCTCATCCATTAACACTGCGAAATTTGTCCTGGAAAAACAGACTACGAAAATGTATTTGATTAATATTCATGTGCTGATAAATTAAATTCGAACAAAGCAAGTGCTCATAGAATGACAGTTATTGGCAGTGATTAGTGGTTCTCTAATGCTCTGTATTTGGAACAGGTACAACATAGGTGTTATATTTTAATTATTACAAATTACACGATTAGCTATTAACCCTTTCGTTACGGCTCGGTGGAATACAAATTATACTGCCAATACGGCGTGAATTTTTCAAACCATTTTTTTTGCTTAAAACTAGTATTTGAAGCATAACTGTACTTATCTAACCTATTTTCATATATCACATTAGTTTTTCTATCATTTAGCTATCAGATGATGCATAAAAAACTATTATATTTACCAAACGTTCATTATGTAACTCCATACATGTGGTGGCATTGACACATGTGGTTTACAGGAAAAATTTATATTTATTTATATGCTTTACAGATTCCTGTAAATAATACATGTAGGTTGATAAAGGACTGCACTTCCAATATCCTACCGCAGATATCACAATGAGTATTGAAAGTAGCAAAACCTCGTCTTATTATATCCACTCCCTAACTAGAGCATTTGGTCACCACAAATTACTTACACACAGTTGTCAGATATCACGATCATCGTCTATACTAATTTATCTCGACACTCCTATTTTATTTACAGTTTTTCACGATTCCAAAAAGTGCCTAAGCGGCTTGAAAAAAGGCCGCTGTAGCATGGCATATTTTGGCGTTTGTAAATTAAATTCTTAAGAAAATCACTTGAGACACCCTTTAGAACTGAACGGTCCAGGTCTCTAGAGCATCGAATAAATCATACACAAATTAAACACAGCAAGAATATATTTAAAAAATAATTGATATTTAACAGTCATAAAATAATTGTACTGCCATATTTTATGTCTCACATTGACACTATTTTTGATTAATGCTCTAATATATAGCTTTTTAATGAGATACAGGATGATTAAAACTCCCTAGGCCTGAATTAAAACAGTCCAAAGCGGAGGCCTAACAAACTTTGTCGAAATCGCATTATTTGCCCCCTGTTTTAAGATATTTTGATGCTTACAGACAAAGATAACGCTGTTACTGTAAATTGATTAATTCAATTACCTACACGTACGTCGACAAAGTGCCAACGTAAGCCGAGTACAACAGGTCATGATATTAGCCAGCGAAATAATCCAATATAAGCCATTATCATAGTGATTCTATCACAAAGCCAACCGTGCAATATGTCGGGACGATGCACCGGCTCATGCGATTACAGGTATGGCAGCAGCTTCCCAAACTGCGGCGATGCTCATACAGGATGATATAATTCAATTATCGTGCCCCATCCTGTATTAATATACAGGTAGCACAAAATTACTCACCCTATCGGAAGATATTATAATTTTTGAAAACGGCGACGTAAGTTAATAGTATTTTACATTTGTGAACTAGACAGCTGCAGTTTACAAACGCTATACTCCGCAATAGTTTGGAATAATTGTGTCGATTTTTTGACCTATAATCGATATGTGGTGTTTTCGACATCGATTTCTTAATTGTGTCTCGCAAGCTGGGCAAACATTCGAGCGCTTAACTACTCGACTCGAACAGACTAGAACCACAAGAGACCTTGAAGAGCCACCGGACTGGTGATTCGGTCGAGAATATCGCAGCTGTGGCTGTCGATGTCGCTGAGAACGAGGATACATCAAGCAGGCGACGGGCCACGCAATTTGACATCACCAGACTGACTATACAGCGAATTTTAGAGAAAGACTTACACATTTTCTCGTACAAAGTGCATCAATTAATGCCTGCTGACCATCAGTCGCATTTATGATTACTACTGGATGATTAATTTTGCAGCATCCTGTACATGCGTTGAATTTTTCAGGATACATTCTACGAAAATATCATCAAAGTAGTATTATATTGACTCATGAACAGTTTTTCTAGCCGATACATTATTTAACGGCAAAAAACCTTTCAAAAAAAAAATATTAACAAAACAATATTCAGTATCATTAAATGGAAAATCAAAAAATGAGGAACGCTTCATTAATTGTTCGCTTGTAACATAGATTTGATTCATATACTCCTATAACAACTTTAACGAATCGATTTCTAGAAATAATATTATAAGATTCATGATAACAATGATTACAACTGGCATATATTTCGCGTGTAAGTACGATTATAAGTGTATGAATAGTACTGAGAAATTCGATATATATGTCAAGGATAATATGCGTTCGAGAAGTCCGCAGATATTCCATACCAAGCCAATTGATTGCATATAGCAATCACCCAAGCTAATTGTCTAAGAATTGTAGTTATTATATAATATACAAATACAACAGTGAAGGATAGTGATGCGCTTTGATACTTATAACATTATTTTCTAAATTGATAATTTTGATATCACGTTTTTTCGTCACATCAACAGTTGAGTTGGCATCATCATCAGTCTGTATCCCTCCATTGTTGAAGATAGGCCTCCCGAATGAGTATCCATCCTTTTCAATCCTCCGCTTTCCGTATCCAGTTTCATCCCGATATTCTTCTGATGTCGTCAATCCATCATGCAGAGGGCTACCAAAACTTCGTCTGTTCACCTGTTCTTGCACGCCACTCTAACACTTTCTTTCCCCTTTGACCGTCGTCTCTTCGACGAATATGTCCTGAACAACTCCACTTGAATGTGCCTGTTTTTGGTAGCGTCTACGTTCTTAATACATCCTCGTTTCGAATTTTATATTTCGATCTCTCCATTATACGTTTAGTGACTTGTTTTATGAAAGACCTGTTGATAGATTACTCATTAATGCTCCATAAGCTATTACTATAAATATGCATTGGTTAAACGCCTTAGTTTTTAGACATTGCGCAATATTTGCATTAAAAATATAATTTAAAGTTCCTAATAATTTTTTATTTTGTTAATTATGAAGAAACAGGTGGTTTTCATGAATACTAGATTTCAGTTAACGTTGCTAAAGGGGCTCATAAAACGGCTTTAAAAGTCGCAATTTTCCTGCAAATATTACATAAAATTTTACTCTAGAACGTGGCGAAGGCAATAGAGCTAAAGATTCTCATAAACGTTAATACTTATTGCATTCAATATGAAAAATTGTATTGCCTGTTTACCAATAAGTATATTACATGTTTCATATACTATAACTCACGTGTGTTGATTAAATTAAGAATTATTATACAGAATATAAAAAAATAAAAACATGTTATTACAATATTAATTACAGTAAAAATTAATTGTAGAGAAACATTAGGTAAGTATTTTTTTCAATGCAAGTGAGTTAAAATAAACAGAATTTAGGTACAAGTCGAATATTTGAATTACATAAGAGAGCTTTTCCGTGATGTTTATTGTTGGTGGAACTAAAGCGTGGCAAAATTCAGAAATGGAAACGCAATATCGGGGAGTCGGTTTAAACCTGGGGAAAAATAATAAACCCGTTATTTGATATTGACTTTTCGAGCAGACTGGTCTTGGTGAATTTTCACACAATGATATTCAGAGTAGGCGACTGGGGGATATTTAACACCCCGTCACGCTGCGATGCAATTTCATGTTCTTTTATTTAAAAAAAAAAACAGAAAGAGACGTCTGTGATCAAACATATTATTTGGTATCTTGAAATATTTTTCTTCTCGTAATGAAACGTCTTGAGAAGTATTTATATGGAAATAGGGGGATTTAACCCATTACCGTCCACCGCACGAGTTTGTGTACACTTGTTCTAAGAATTATATGATGTATTTTTTCTGTGATTATTGTGAAAGTAATAGCATATTTCAAAACTAAATATATGATTGGAGTGAACTATGAAAAAAAAAATTTGGCAATAATGCGTAGATAAATATCATTGGTTTGATGAAATGAGAGACTCCAGCTCTGGCGACAAGTCGCACCAGACGATTTCATTACTCCAAAGGAAGGCCTCCCAACTGGCAAGAACCTTGACTATCCGACCTGTAAATCCCTGAACAGATTAAGAACCGGAGTTGGTAGAACAAAGGACAACCTCGAGCGGTGGGGAATTCTTCGGCAGGGAGAGCCACTATTGTGCGACTGCGGAGAACTGCAGACCACCTCACACCTGAGATCCTGCTCCATGTGCCCAACAAGCTGCACATCTTAAGAATTAATGCTAGGCAACACACGGGCTATCGATGTTGCCAGATACTGGGCAGAAATAATTTGACGTCGCTGACACGAAGAACAAGATTTCAAATGATCTAGAATACAGGTTCACAATAGTCAAAAGGTAATTATTTAATAAAGATACATTTTAATAACATCAGAAACTTTATGGTTTAAAGTTTTTTTAACTTTTTATATTTCTATGAAGACTACAATACGAGTATATTTTAGTTGCTTAATCGAGCATTTCTGTTTTAAACGCTGCGATAATTTAAAGCTCTTCACTATATTCTAAGTTGTGCTAATACTGCGAGTCGATCGCTTACTTTGTGGCGATTTAAATATTGAGATTACGTTACAATTTATAAAGTTTTAATTGAAATGCGGATAACGGAGTTAACAATGAGAGTTTGATACGATAAATAATATTATCGGCGTACAAAATGGCGGGTTATTATTACAATGAATCCGTATCGTCGCCTTCTGCAAATGCTGGAAAGCGATCGCGCAAAGTTTAAACGAAAGGAAAAAGTAAAATAATAACACAATGAGGCGGCGAACAAAGCTGTTATCGGCTACGGAGTGAGCTTCAGGATTATGCCATACTTCGTATGAAAGCTTTCCACCACTACCTATTATCACCCACCATCGCACTAGTGGGAGCGTCAGGTCATTCACCCAGCTGTCTAGAATAAATATATATATATATATATTTAATAAACATGTCTCCACATCAGGATTTTTCGGAAAACATTTTAGTCATATAATTCACCTTGGACGTAAGCATTTTTTTATGTAATGCTGAAGTCTCATCTGTGGATTCTATGATGCTTAGCATGTAACGTATAAGTAAGCGCTGCATTCGGAGTATTGATCCGCCAACGTCACAGACTACAGTACGATATTCACGCATCATCCAATTAATACAATAATTAATTACGTATTGGTGGTGTTCACAGGACTACTTTCGTCTACTACCAATTTTAATTAATAGGCTATGACTGGTATTTTACGGATGATGGATCGAATTTAATCCAACCGGGGGTATTTATTTGCATAAAGTGCATATCTCAGTAATGTTATAAAGTAGGTTTTTAAGTATGTATTATCATAAAAATTAAAATTAAAAAATAAATCCTTGTATTTCATGTTAATCAATCCAGTAGAAGAAAAAAAGCATTCCCTTTACCACCAAGAATGAAAAATAAAAAAGTCAAAGTTGAATGTAGAGATGTAACTTGTAGTCCAACCATGTGAAAAGTTTACTTCGAATTCGGAGATTGGAAGTACATAGTCACCACAAATATATCGCCTATAAATGGTCAGCTGTAGCGATCTTTGCCACGAAAGGTGTAGAAAGCTTAGCCGACATGTGAAGAGGCGAGGGCCGTGGCTGCTGGACAAGAGCTTTATGGTGACAGTTTATGACGACCAAATGCTCCATTTATAGGAAGTAAATTGATGGTTATAAGTTCTAAATCAAAAAATAACAGCGAATGAGATTATTTTCTTCGTGGAAATTGTCTTGAATCGCTGATTGTGGTACCACTGGGTGGGTATCGTGGAGCTTGGGGGATTTACGATTTACCCACTTGGCGAAGTTGAGCCTAGGCGAATCGGAGACGAGAGAAGACGTCGCAGTTTTTAGCGATGGAAAGTTTTAAGCGAAGTCGCCCCCGGCTACCAGACAATCCACTATGGAGGGATGCCACATTGTATTTTTATTCCGCAAAAGGAGGAAACAATTTTGCTGAATATATAACACCTATGTGCTAACATCCTCCTCTTTCAAAGAGGGGAGTTATTACGTCGCGTAAGGGCAAGTCAGCAGACAAACACTTTCTTTTAGAAGCACAGATTATATTTAAGTTAAAAACATTACAAGCTTTCAGCCAAGCGGAAACATACCGCTGGCCGCAACGCTGACCTTGTCTCGCTAAACGATGGGGACCGACTGGCGATCTCCGCGCCGTCCCGGCTTCCGATAGCGCCACGAGCGGTGGTATTCTTAATTAACACACCCGTTAGCGGAACCGTCAGCACGGCGCACCTAAATCCACGACAAGCGACCCGAAATAAAGAGACGAAGATCGTATATCGGGGTTTTCGGTAACAGTAAGCAAGGACTACATCATGCTGATGTCAACGCATTTAATCAAATTAATAAAGTCGGTAGGTAAGGTCGCTTTTCAAAATTGAATGTAACGATAACGTGCGTAAAAGACACAGGTCTACGTGAGATTGCTTTTTTTAATCACCATAAAAAAGCTTTGACAAAAATTTTCGCGTGGTGCACTGTGTCTGAGTTCCTTTCTTTATTATCTTTAGCATTAGAGTTTTGCGTTGTAGAGTAAAGACTATAGGTTCTAAGCCGTATTCCGTACATTCGAGGAAAAAAAATTGACACCAATTTTTTTCATTTAGCATCTGCCTATTTTATTTACATACCCACTCCGTTAATTTCTCTCTGTTTCTTCAACTCAAGGTCTCAAACACTCAGAAGGGGGAGTTATCATGCACATTGACAACCTACGGTGTAGTCTGTAAACGGATACCTTTTTATATTGAAAAGGTAAATTTAAAAAAATGTGCGAAATCGATATATACACCCCAGTCATTTTTTAAGTGACTTTTTTATGGCGGCAACAATCCTTTTTCACTTTTAAACTCATTGTTACTTGGTACTTTTATGTACATATTGCGGAAAAAAGGATGAGGTGTGTATATATGTAGCTGACTAAATAGCTATAAAATTCTATTTGGTTTTAAAACAACGACTTAGAATTTTAGGTAGCTAAAACATTACTGCAGAGTTTTTATGTGTGTAAAAGGCAGGGTTGTGTCTCGAAATAGGCATGCAGATGATAAGCATGATCGTTTTAGCGTGCGCAGTGTTGTGGTACGGAAGCCAATCAACGTATTTCCGGCGAGGCGCCAAATAAAATTACGCGAGGAATTACCGGCCTGAACTTCCGAAACGTCACGTGGCTGTTTGGAAATGTGAACCGGATGCTCTTATTTCCTTAGCAAATGGATCCAAAGATGCGACCTGCTGGAGACGATCAGGCGAGAGAACAGGCTTCGTTGACTATGAGATGACGCATCGCGACAATCACTACTTACAAAAACACTATACAATTCTAGGTGTATGCATATATTGTACTTGATGAGGTTGATAGCCTATAAGGTTCAATAAGAAAGCGATACTCTAAATCACGGGTCGTCAACCTGGTCCATACCGCCCACTAGTGGGCGATTCGGGCTTCCGTGGTGGGCGGTGGGCGATTTTTGTAGATTTTCAAATCTCCAACATTCCTTCTAGGTTTTTTTCCACCCTTATACTGAATTGAAATATAGCGAGGTAGTGTAAGGAAAATTTTACCATTAAAAACAGGCAAAAGTGGGCGCTAGGCATAAAAAGGTTGACGACCCCTGCTCTAAATAATAATAATACGTACATTAATGACATTATTAAAGCTAAAATTACACGTGTTTTAAAACTATGGCGTTTAACCAATGCATCTTTTCGGTATTAAATTACGGCACAAAAACGAGGAATCTAATGACAGGTTTTACATATAAAATAAAGGTTAACCAACGTGCCACGAAAATATCCGTGACGTCTAAAAGATAAAATTCAAAACGAATATTTTCGAACAACAACTCAATTAATGGAGGCTACTTAAGGTATAGGCACACAAAAGTAGCAATGAGTAGAACATATCTGTCGAAAAGACGGTCGATGGGTGTAAAGTGGTTAGTGTGAGTGGGGTCCAAAAACTGAAAGACCCCCTATGACTGACGACATCAAAATAAAAGCAAAGAAAAGCGAACGTAGGTGGAGGATCGAGAGGAATGGAGAATGATTCGGAAGGCCTACGTTCAAAAGTGGGCGGACATAGGCTGATGGATGATGACGATGATGATACTAAAGCTGCATTCTTTCAACTTTTGATTCTCGTCATCAAGGTCCGACTTGGCCATCACCGGTTTCCGGTTTGCCGTCGACTTCAGGGACTCCCTGTATATAACACACACGATCATTATAAAATTAATGCGCATTGTATTGTGCAAGTTATGATGTATGTACTTGTGTATTTTCAGGAATGAGTAAAGAGGTAAAGGATTTGTCAGTCGACTGAGATCCACTGGCGACGGTTTAAGGTAATACCTCAACATGTCGAAAAATCGAGAGAAAGAAATTGTGAAATTCACGAGAAAGGTTTGAGCTTGCTGTAAGCCGTAGTATAAAAGCTCCGAAGGGCAAACTGCGGCGCCCGGTGAGACATTTTCTATCGAATCAGTTCAGATTAACTGAAAATTAACGATACATAATAATATAGCAGTATGAGTCCCAGAACACAAAAACATTCCGATCTTAAGTCTTAATGAATATAATATTCACTATAAGTATCTTAATTACGAAGGCAATACACTATAACATTTTTGATTGAAATTTACATATCGTCTTCCAATGATATCGTTATTCATCTGTATAGTCCGGCCATCCAACGAACATACGAGTATCATATTGGAAGTTTTTCGACAAGTTACATTTCTTAACATTGTCTCATTTCAGTTCGACCAATCAGTCCAAAGTTTATGTAAGTATTTAAGAGTATTTTAATTTATCAAATATATTTATCATAGATTTTTAATGGCACTGCACACCCGAAAAAGCCAATGCACTGTCATCTAATTTCATCAAAAAATTATGATGAAAGGCTATGTCCGCTTTCTCACCTTGCCATTCCTGTAATTTCAGTATACAACGCAAGCACCTTTCCAAGTTACAGCGCGGATAATTCAAAATGCGTATACTTTTATGATCTATCTTCGAATTGTATACTATTTCCGACCAAACAAGATATGTCACATCCGATTACTGTCTAGCGATTCCTCCTACGCCTCCCCAGGCCAAGTCAACTACTCGGATCCGGGGAGCAGAGATCGGCAAGAGATGGACCGGAACTAAATGGATTGCGATCACCAGTCACGCATGACAGAGCCGATCAATTTATTGTACGGAAGAATCCCCAAGTTACGTTTCTCGACTTGAAAGTTGTGTGGAGAGAGGGTTTAGAGTTCAGCAGATATTCAGAAAGTCGAAAATTCTTACACATAATCGAAATCTATGAAGGCTCTTAAATTTATTGTAATGTACAAGTATGTATTGCTAGTTTTGCATACTCTTGACCGTGGAAAATTTAAGGTAAATCACACTTAAATACCTATTGTAAGTAATTTGTGGTATTATTTTACGACTCTCGTCTTACATTTGCTATGCACAGTTAATGTCTATCAACCAAGAACTGTCAGTTTTCAAAATTCCTTTAACTAATGCTAACGGTAAGCTCTAGACTACTCTTCCAATATCTATGATGTTTTTCTTAGAAAAGAATCTTTAAAAATGTTATTCTAAGTTTTAGGTTTAAGTAGTTATATGACGCAGAGTTTACAGGCGCCATTTCGTTTATTTGGTTATGACAGCCGCTCCATGTCACGTGGGAGCGGCATAGTTCGCCAGATGGCCGCTAGCAGTTTTTTTTTTATGTAAACGCATGCAGGAGAGCACAACCGGTCAAGACCAGTGCACTCTATGACGCTCAGCCAGGGAGGCTGGACGCTGCATGCGGGAAACGTGTGTTGTGTTCGTGTTTGTGTGTGGGTTGGGGAGATTGCAAGTGTATATTTATCTGTTTCTTGAAGAGATCCAGATTGTAGGAAGGAGGAAACACAGACGCTGGAAGAGCATTCCATAGCTTACCGGTGGCATTAAGGAAGGAACTTTGGAAGCTGCCAGTTCTTGGTCGACATATATTAACCGTGTATGGATGTTCGGCAAGTGTAAGACGAGTTTGTCGGCTGTGAGTGGGTGCAGGAGGAATTAGTTCTTTAAGTTCCGAAGAGCAGCGACCGTGGTAATAACGGTATAAAAGACTAAGAGAACCAACCTTACGTCTGTGTTCCATTGATTGTAGATAAGACGTAAGGGTATCATTGTTTATCAAACGAATTGCTCTTCTTTGAACTGAGTCAATTAAGTTTAGAAGGTATTTTGGGGCTCCAATCCAAAGGTGACTGCCGTATTCAAGGATAGGTCGGATTTGTCCTTTATATAGAAGAAGTTGTTTATCGTTGAAATACCGACGTGATCTATATAATACACCTAGTTTTTGGAAGCGAGACCGGCTTTACACTTAATTGACTCGTAATATTTGACATTATTCGATATTGATAATCCAAGCATGTTGATGGAGCTTGCTTTCGGAAGAGAACAACCGTTGAAAGATACAGGATCCATAGCAGTCTTCTTGGTGGAGAAAGTACATGATTGGGTTTTTGAAATGTTGAAACTGACGAGGTTGAGGTCGCCCCATCGTGAAACCCTTTCAAGAGACATGTTCATCTTCTCTACCAGAGATTCCCTAGCAGCAGATAGTTCCGAACGTTTCGGAGGTTTATGGAAGATTATACTCTCATGGACAGTGCTGTCGTCGGCATAACAGTGAATGTTTGCGCATTGAAGCAAATCATTCACATGCAGAAGGAAAAGAGTGGGCGAAAGCACAGAGCCCTGTGGAACTCCTGAGTTGATTTTATGGCAGGAAGAAGAAAAGCCATCTACGACAGTGATGATGCTTCGATCACTCAAGAAGTTTTCAATCCAGGAGCACAGGGAGGGAGTTAGTCCATAAGACGGTAATTTATTCACCAGACCGCGATGCCAGACTCTATCGAACGCCTTGGAGATATCTAGGGCAACAGCTTGCGTTTCTCCATAGCATTCGACGGATTTCCCCCAAACATGTGTGACATATGCCAAGAGATCGCCGCACGATCGACTACGGTGGAAGCCATATTGCCGATCGCACAGAAGATCATTCTTCTCTAAGTAGTTTAGAAGTTGGCTGTTAATTAAACGTTCCATCACTTTGGAAAGTAGTGATGTGATGGCTAGTTTTCGAGAGCAGTGACTCACTGCCGCCGGCGAGCTCACTCTCTGCCCGGGCGCCGTCCAGTTAACATTTTTTTGTGTCCCGGGCAGAGTACCGAATCTTGTCAGTCTTTTAAATTAAAATAAATGTACATGTGCTTCTCGACGAGTTATTTGCTTGGCGACCTGCTCTCATACATCCACCAATGATCCGGCGATCTGGAATCGCATTTAATTAGACGGGAGATCTCAATGTAATCCGATTTAGGGACAAGAAAGCTTATATTCTTATTTGGTAGGGGGTATGATTGATGGCATGACTCATAGAGATACACAAACCGGAAAGATAGTTGTAGTAGTAGACTTACCATCCAAAGTCTGTGGGGAGACTTGTGAGCGACATGTCGTTGAGCCCAAGCACGGTGAGGGCGCGCAGTTGGCTGAAGCCTGGTGGAAGTCTAGGGATGGGGTTACTGCTGAAGTCCGCAACCTGCAGCGCACGCAGATGCTTGATGTCTTCGGGAATATCCGGAATATCTGCAAAAGTAAAGACATGTTAGAAAAAAGCACTAAAACTTATACTCTTCGACTATCTGATGCTGTTCGACGCAAGTCTATCAGATACATTCGTTAGTTCTTTTCGGAGCAATCTAATGTGTCTCGGCCCAATTGAACATGCAAAATTTAGTAGTTTAGTAGTACTGAACAAAAACGTGTTTTCAGTGAGAAGAGTTATCATACTCGTACTTTTCATCACCTGTGATGAGATTATTTTAAGTCTTTCCCAGGACGTTTATCTTCACTTTTGTACAGTACGTACCGTCATTTTTTACGCGATTTCGCATTGATTCGATTTTTTTGAACGGCACCGTTGCCTCTTTTACGCTATTTACTCGTTGTTACTTGGTCCACTGTGTTTGTCAAGTGATATAGTATTTTGATTGTCGGAACCGATTCATTGAAATTTGTGGAAAAAAAATACGCGCCAATTTCTGGAACCAATGTATAGCGTAAAAAAAGGATTGGGTGTGGTCACAAATATTTGAAAGGAATCACATAGTACGTGAAAAACACCATTCCATGTCCGTTCCTATACACCCTGTACCCACCACTTCACCAGCACATAAATACTTCTTTACATAGCACTCTCTAGTTACGTGAGTAACTTGATAAAATAAACTATTAACGTTTGTCAGTCCAACCGACAATGGCACATTGTTAGCGCAGTTCTCGTTAAAAGATCGAATTTGGGGGGCATTGGACGCAGACCACAATTTGGATGGGTCACCGCCTGTTGCTAACAACGAGTCGTTAGTCGGGTTAAGAAACTCCTTAGGATCAAATAGTCTAGATTTCAATATAACTTAATTAGAAAAATCTTCAGGTGGGCTGAAAAAACATTTTAAATTAAAAAAAACACCATTAAAAGACATTATTAGTATCCATCTTGTATCCAGGTTGAAAATCAAAGGAATATATTATAATGCCTTGACGACATCTTCAAAGGGGACAAATTAAAAAGTTCGTTTCACTAATGTTAAATAAATAAAAACTCCCAAAAAGTAATTCAACATAACATAAAGTTTGTATACATAATAAGAGCCCAGACTCGGCTTCAAACGGAAATTTAAAAAATAACGTGTATTAATTATTTTTTAATATATTTTGTTTAAAATGTTATTACCAAATTAATTTGAAGTTTTCTTCATTAAAAAAATCTTTGAGAGATCATTTTTACCGAGCTTTTAACCAAGACAGATTTTTAACCAAGATAAGGTAGATGTGTTGATTGATATTATTTTTCTCATTTCCATTCCTATATATGAAACGTGACACCACAAATTGCCGTCACTTAGTTCTGTCAGCTGCCACTGCCCTCCTCGTTCTACAACACATCTGCACCTGAAGTCCACTTAGTATAATACACTTAGCACAATAATAATAATAATAACCTCTTCAGCTACATTTAAAACATTACAACATATACTATGGCTGTAATATGAGCTTCAAATAAAAAATAAATGATTCGCAAACGTATAAAGAATCGAAAGAAGAGTTTTGATCGAGTGTAGTTGCTAGTCCCAGATATTGCACATAGTTAATAGCATACTAAATAAAAAGTTACTCAAGCAATCCAAAAGTAGTAAGCTTTTTCTCTATTTTATATTTGCTATGATATCAAAAGATCTTAACCCTCTTATTGATAATGATTGACCCTAAAAAATGTTATTGTAATAGTCTGACACCCGCTCATGAGTGTGTGATCTGCAACAACTGAAAGTATTCGTCGAGTTACTCCTAATAATGCCTATTCGTAGCTTATTTGTCGATGGTTCTTCTTCGTAGTATCAATACGGTGGATTGGTTTGCAACAACAGAGTCTTTCATCTCGATCTCCACTCCTCTCGGTCCTCCGCAACCCTCCTCAGCTCATGTCCTCGAACACTTGCTGCAAATACTCCCGTCCAGGGCGCCCTCTACAGTTTCTACCCTCAACCATCCCCTACACAATGTCGTGAAGAAAACCATCGTGGCGCATGATGTGACCGATCCATCGGGCTCGCCTCTCTGAGATGGTTCTTACTAGGTGTCTATCTTCCTTAATTATCCTGAGAACCTCATTGTTCGTGACGTGTCTCTCCAGGAAATTCCGAGAATTCTTCTGTACGACCACATATCAAAGGCCTCTAGTCTTTTTTTATCACTTTCAGATAAGCACCATTTCTCACAGCCATACAGATATGCAGAGAAGTGTTCAATGACAGCATCAGCAGTACTCTATATCGCTGACATAGACAGAATCGTACATAACCACCTATCGATCTAATGGTATTAACTAATGAAAGATAAATACGTGTTCTAAGGCATCTTGGCATCCTCATTTATGTGTTTACATAAAACTAATACCTTAGTTCGTTTCCGAGAAATAGATCATTATAAATTCACTTCATTAATTAGTTACTACACAAAGAGAAAAGGTTTCCATAGCTTAGATATAGATCAAACTCGAAACACAAATCCTAGATTTGTTTGATATTTTATTCATATTGTTCAACCCGATTTTATTATTTAGAGACTCGAAGGTTCAGTTATAAGTTGCCTTTCAATATTTATTTTCAGTAAAAAAGTATCAAATATTTGAAATAATTAACGAAAACGTGAATACATTAACACTGTGAAACGATACTATTAAGATTTTGGTGTCGCTGGGTTGAAAAGATTGGCCGGAAGAGGAAGTCCGAAATTCCGTGGGAAGGTAGAGTACTGGAACATAGCGACCATCCAAAATACCTCGGAGTCACTCTAGATCGCACCGTCACCTTCAGGTGTCATTGCAGCAACACCAAACAGAAAGTTGAAACAAGGAACAACCTCATCCGCAAACTGACCAACACTCACTGAGGAGCCCAACCACCCCTTTTTCGTATCTCAGCTTTAGCACTTTGTTTCTCAGCCAGATAATATGCGGCACCAGTGTGGGTCGATCAGTCCACTGTAATCAAGTGGATACTGCCCTGAATGATGCATGCAGAGTCCTCACAGGCAGCCTCAAACCAACACCCATTTCTAAACTATACCCCTTGGCTGGTATCGCACCACCGAACATAAGACGCAAACTCATATGCGCCGAAGAAATGCGTAACTCAATCAACCAACCGTCCCACTGCTTGTATAATCAGATACCCCTAACACCAAGATTGAAGTCTCGAAGCAGCTTTCTGAAATCCACACAACCTCTCACATCTGGCCCTGAAAATGACTCCAACTCTGGCAACAAATCGCACCAGAGGATTTCATTACTCCAAAGGAAGGCCTCCCAACTGGCAAGAGCCTTGACTGGCGGACCTGGAAATCCTTGAACAGATTAAGAACCGGAGTTGGTAGAACAAAGGACAACCTCGAGCGGTGGGGAATGCTTCGGCAGGGAGAGACTACTGTGCGACTGTGGAGACCTGCAGACCGCCTCACGCCTAAGATGCTGCTCCATGTGCCCAACAAGTTGCACATCTCAGGACCTAATGCTGGGCACAACACACGAGCTATCGATGTTGCCAGATATTGGTAAAAAATAATTTGACGTCGCTGACACGAAGAAGAAGATTAAGTTTTTTCATTTAATTAAAAACATAAATATTACTGCTATCTATATTACGCTAACTCGATTACTTTTATAATAATTAATTTAATTAACCTGTTCGCATCGGTACCCGATATATGCCGTGTAAGATTCCCCTAACGTTGACATCGTTAGCCGTGATATATCGTTTTGCTACTTTCTTAGAATAGTTTTTTATGCATCATCTGATAGTTAAAGGATACAAGAACCAATGTGATATATGAAAATAGACCAGATAAGTACATTTATGCTTAAAATACTAGTTTTATAATTGACAGTTTAATTTGTATTCAAACCGAGCCGTAATTAAAGGGTTAATACGTAGTAATTATTTATGAAATAGTCAGTAATTGATGCATATAAATGTCAATAAAAAAAATAAACTGGCAGTAGAAAATATAGATTGGCAGTGAATAATTCATAAATGGTAATTAATAACAACGACTATACCTATCTGGGACAAGTAATACAACTAGGGCGAAAAATAACTTCTCAAAAGAAATCGACAGGCGCATACAACTGGGATGGGCAGCATTTGGAAAACTAAAGTACATTTTTAAAGCGAAAATTCCGCAATGCCTTAAAACTAAGGCGTTTAACCAATGCATCCTCCCTGTATTAACTTATGGCGCAGAGACGTGGAATCTGACAGCAAGTCTTACCCATAAAATAAAAGTCACCCAGCATGCTATGGAGAGATCCATGCTCGGAGTGTCCCTAAAAGATAGAATCCGAAACGAGGAAATACGCAGAAGAACTCAAGTAGTGGATGCTACCCAACGAATAGGCACACTCAAGTGGCAATGGGCAGGACATATCTGTCGAAGAGACGACGGTCGATGGGGAAGAAAAGTATTGGAATGGCGCCCAAGAACTGGCAAACGAAGCATTGGCCGACCCCCTACAAGATGGACTGACGATATAAGAAGAATAGCGGGAGTGACCTGGATGCGGAAGGCGGAGGATCGAAGCGGATGGAGACTCATGCGGGAGGCCTACGTTCAACAGTGGACGGACACAGGCTGATGATGATGATGATGAATTAATAACAGGTTAGGATAGGTTAGGTTAGGTTTACATTTTATATTCATTAATTTTACATCAATTACTGGCAGTATTGATTACATTACTGCCATTTTAATTATAAAATTTAATCCCAATGGATTTAATTTACTGCCAAAAACATGAATTAATTACTGAACAAATAAATACAGGCCTATATATTATTACAATGCTCTTCTTATTAACCTTGTATCAACATTTCGCTATTTTTTCAGCAAATATTTCAGTGTTTTATTTCACATAACTCAATGTTCAATGTTTCAACGATAAACGTTACATCAAAGGTGTGTTTACGGCATTTTTGCGGGTAGCTGTCGAAATCCAAATGTGCAATATCATCATCAGCAACAACACACTTCTTATTCCAGCTTGTATATAATACACACGGCATAATGTATTGGCGGAAAAAAACTTAACAACTACAGTCGATTCCGCTTAATTTGGACACCGCTTAATTGGGACAGCCGCTTATTTGGGACAAATTTCAAAGCACAGAAACCAAACCAAGAAACCAATAGTAAATTTATATGTTTGATTGGGACAACATTCCGCTTAATTGGGACAGTAAATTTAAGATCACAGCACATATTATGTTTCTTTATTATATAAATTCTCATGAAAAAATATGTTCAAAGAATTTGATATGATGCTTTGTCTCGCAGCTGATCGGCTGTATGTATTATAATAATTATGGTTTACTTTTGCACCCACTCACAGCCGACAAACTCGTCTTACACTTGCCGAACATCCATACACGGTAAATATGAACTGGCAGCTTCCAAAGTTCCTTCCTTAATGCCACCGGTAAGCTATGGAATGCTCTTCCAGCGTCAAAGAATTTGATATGATGCACAAACACACAGCTGATCGGCTGTATGTACCTACCTATTTATTTTAATAATTCTGATTTTTTTTTCCTGCATGCGTTATATTACATATTTGTAATTTATATGATAATTTATATTACCTGTATGTAATTTACAGTTTCCAAGAGTTTATAAAATAAAATATTAAAAAAATATATGCATTCTTTAATTTTATGTGTGTATTACTGGTTAATGGCCTTAGTTGCCAAAACCAAATAAATTAATTTAAAAAAAATGTGAAATTCGGTTAATTGGGACAGCTGCTTAATTGGGACAAAATGCCTAGGTTCCGATGTGTCCCAATTAAGCGGAATCGACTGTATTTGTTTTCGTTTCATCAAAAATCTCCGCCGCTGAAAATACGAGGAAACTCGTAACTGTTGCGTAGCGAAATATTCAGCGATAATAAAGTTACGCGAAAATCCCAAGGGCGTCCCAACACAGCTGGAAAAGTAAATTTCTCTAAAAACCACAACAATGCTTCACTGCTTTTCTGTAACAAATGTTAACACTGTTATTTTGAAACTAGAAACTGTTTTCTAGAATTGTAAAGGTTAAATAAATAATTTTAAATATTTCATTTTGACGTGACATGATAAACGTAATAATATTTTATCATGTTTTTTTAACGCTTTCATTACGGCTCGGTTTGAATACAAATTATACTGTCAATTATAAAACTAGTATTTGAAGCATAAATGTACTTATCTGGTCTATTTTCAAATATCACATTGGTTCTTGTATCCTTTGGCTATCAGATGATGCATAAAAAACAATTCTAAGAAATTAGCAAAACGATATATCACGACAACCGATGTGAACGGTCGAGATATTTCATGACGGCATATGCCGACAACCGATGCGAAAGGGTTAAGAATCACCACAATAAAAGTTTTTTTGTAATATAGATACTGGGAAGAAATCTCCACAGTGACTCATGTTTTTTTCACCATATCCACCCCATATTTGGAGCATATGGATACCAAAAATACAGAGAAACATTTGGGTGTTCAATAATCAGGGTTTTAAATGAGATCGGATGATCAGCCCGACGCTCCGGAGGCCTGGACAATTTTGTTTCTGTCAAGGGGTGGCTTAACCCTACAGAAGGCATGTATAGAGCATAGATTAGATTAAATAATTTAAAAAAAAATCAAGGTTGACAAACAAACGCTTTTACCACTAGACTATACCACCCGGATTTATGATCACAAAAGTAATATTATTTAAAATAATATATTTAAAATAATATATGTATATAATAATATACATATTTCCTTGTTTTTGCATGGATCATGTTGACTATGACCTCTGTTTGTGAGACTGCAGTTCGACTAACTCGTAGCCTCCTTCAATCCGTTACTATCTAGAGTCAACTGAGTCTTTTTTAGTCTTTGACACGTAATATTTAAAAAAAAAAATGTGTATTGGGACACCCTTTACAAAATTAACGGGGTGATTGAAGGTTATTTCCATCGTTACACTCGTCAGGAAGACGCGGTGTTTATGAAAAATGTTTGAAAGTCTCTCCTCGGCCGGTCGGTTGGTATATCTCCATCGCAAATATAGTTTTATCTGCTTCTATTTTAGACAACTCGCCAATTACTTTCCCATACGAAAACCAATGCGGCAAAACAGTACGCTTAAATAATCTAAGCCAATAAAGAATACACCGAAACCAAACAATTTAAATGTATGAGTATGTAAATGTACAAAGGTTATCCGTAAAATAAGATTCCCATGGCGCTACAGTCCTGAAAAGCCCTGTTATGGTGGATTCCGCGATTCTGTAGTGTACCTTGGTTCCCCCACTCCAAATTCCTTCCCTAGCGAGCTGCCTGCGGAGCTCAGTCTTGGCTTGGCAGCCGAACGTGGTAGATCTCCGTTTCCTGTCTGCAAAAAACATTGCGACAGTAGAATTTTATTCCCAGTTATGCGAAATCTATGAAGACAAGTGTACGAGCGTACAAGAGTGCAGAGTTCAAGAACGGGCGTACTGACGTCCATGATGAGAAGCGTTCCGTACGGCCATCTGTTTCTGACGAAACAATCGCAAAAGTGGAGGCAGCGATGCTCTCAGATCGAAGAGTGACGGTTCGTTAGCTCTCCAAAATGATCCGTGATGTCAGCAAAACCTCCATTGACAAGATTTTGACGGAGCATTATAGGAGCAATTGTATATAGCGTCTGGTTTGAATTTTGCTTCGAATGGAATGCCACAGGAAAGCATAAACTATAGTGGACTTTCGACGTCTTGTGAAACTATCTACATTTACTATACAATCTACGTAACGTATTCAGCATAATTCATTCGAAACAAATACAAATGAATGTCATATTTTGTTAATATGTGCATTTATTGCAATATCTAAAGTACGCCATTAGTATATAGAAGTATAAAGATTAGCAATTATGATACAATAAATCGATTCACTGCAGTAGGTGAATTCAGTATTGATAACAGAGAAAATAATACTAACTAACAACAAAGGATACAATTTTACAAAAATAATAAAACGATCTCATTCGAGTATGATTCCGATCAGCATCTTATTGTTTAATACAATAAAAATAACAAAGGCATTGCATCAGAAATACGTAGTACTTCATTATCTCCGTTATGAAATACCGCTGAATAAAATAACAATGAAAAAATTGATTCGCCATTTTCATATTTTGCTATTTTTGTTATTATATATTCGCATTGCAAATCCTGCCACTGACAAAAACAATACAAAATTGTGAGGAATACAATTTTCAAAGAAGCGATTTTTCTTTTAAAACTCGATTTTCGATTGGGTAAAAATGTAAAACAAAACCATAAAAATACGAATGTATATTTTAAAAGATGGTGCATTTGATCCGCGACTATTTTTTTTATGTAAACACATACAGGAGAATACCGACAGATGGCGATAGTAAATCTGAAGTCTCATCTGTGGAATTCTACGACGCTTACCATGGTGCATATTGCTAAGCGCTGCATGTTGAGTGTTGATCCGCCAACGTCATAGACTACAGCCCGAAATTCATGCATCATCCTTATTATTACAGGAATTTACTATGAATGCGTGGTCTTCACGGGTCGACTTTCGTCTACCACCAATTTTAATTCATACGCTATGACTGGCATTTTATGGGTGAGGGATCAAATTCACACCAACCGGGGGTATTTTAAAGCGTTTAATTCGATTAAAAATCCTTTTTTTTTAATCTCCGTCGGGGATCGAACCCACGACCTTTGGCTTGCAAAGCAAATGCTTTGTACCTGCCGACACTATTCAATACATGCATTATGAATCAATTACATAAAATTAATAACTATTTTTAAAGTGCACGTAAGTTAAATTATTTAAATTAATGAAGTACATATTCGGATTAAATAAATTCTAGTTTTATTCTAAACGACATGTTTCTGCTTTTAAAGAAGTCAATGAGTAGGAGTGAAGAATTTTGGAAGATACGACATTGGAGAGACAAGATATGGATGAAAAAACGACGAAGCAAGTGAATTTGCTCTTCCGTTGGTAAAGAGACGGTAGGTAGAACATTCTATAAGAAATACTTTGTGATATACGAATATCGGAAGAAAACATAGATTGATATAACTACTTCATCTCCAAGTTGCGGGCTCTCGTCGTTCTGAAAATCGTGAATAACTAAACATAAACAAGAAAGCGGGATAATAGCATCCGACAGAAATTTATAGTGCCATTTGGTGGCGGACGTAAGCTGTAGATAAGGCTACCTAACGAAAGTAAAACTAGTTTTGCTTCGCGGTTCAGTAAATTGAAAAGCTCGCGGTTAAATTGAAAGCTCTTTCTTTTAATGTTGTCGTGAAAAGTGTAAGTACCGCGTACTTATTCCTCCCGCCTCGTCTTGTTCTTCAGTACTACGAACGTCTCTATTTTTAACGACGATCCTCCTTCCTGCGCGTTGAGTGGCTATTGCAGGCTTAAGGAAGCTCAGTGCACGGTGTGCCGATTTTATGACAAACTCACATCTCTGGCTGTTTATCTCCGATGACATCATCTTACTGTCACGCACGGCAAAAGCAACAAGTTTGTTTTAGAGAAAACACCTAAAAGCATAGAAAAGGGTTATAAGTATTGATACCAAAAAACAAACTATTAGCGTCCTTACTAACCAGTAGCCAACGAGAGAACCGGTTGGTTCCCGGTGTGGCCGCGGGCGATAAGACGGTCAACGTAGTGCCAATCAAGGACGAGCGAGGTACCCCTCTCCACGTGTCCCTGCTACTTTACCGCGCTTGCTAACGGGTTAAGGTTGAGTCGATCCTGATATTGGATCGTTTTCCTGGCCGTAGCGCAGACTCAAGGCATTAACGCGTTCTATAGTTTTTTTGTATAAGTTTTAAATAAATATAAATAAATAATAAACTCAAATCGTGACTGTAGTAAATTTACCCAACGGTATCAGTATCTAATGTAGTCTGTGACACGAAAGTATATACCTTCTTTTTAAATGGGTCCGTATGAAAATGGACAATACTGAAATGCAGAACGTTAGCAAGGCGTCATAGAATCCATTGACGAAATTTCTACATCACCACGTTTATCAGTATTTTCCAATTCGTATGTAATCGCACATAAAATAATAGAACGGTCGAATGCTGTGTACATGATGATTATTGAGCGATATGTGTATAAGGGTTGGGGCGATTGAAAGTGTAAATTGATGAGGAATTCATGGATTATAGGTTGAGCCGTGGTCATTGTCTCCGAAAGATATAACATATTTTTTTGTAAATTTAACTTTGGCGGGATTCGTGCCCACGACTATCACTTTCAACAATACTATTCAGCAGTTGAATAATTCATATTTCAATCTATGCAAGTACTATCACAAGCAGCATACGGTCTACCTTCTTGAGATACTTTTTTTATTAAGAAAAATGCAGTTGTATCTCGTGTTTGACATTACTGCACTTCGGACGAAGTCATACATATCCGAGATGACTCTTTATTGTGCTGCAGAAGACGTTCCCAAGTGTCGCTATTTTTAATGGCGGCACGAGTGTGCGATGACGACAAGAGTAGCCCCTCGTGCTTCATCTTCAGTTCCAGTTCCACATTCAGTTCCTGGG
Organism: Glossosoma conforme; assembly: GCA_022606575.1. Classification (NCBI taxonomy): domain Eukaryota; kingdom Metazoa; phylum Arthropoda; class Insecta; order Trichoptera; family Glossosomatidae; genus Glossosoma; species Glossosoma conforme. The sequence continues at coordinate 229,923 of JAGTXR010000087.1, read as the reverse complement.
CGATGACGTCACCAACGCACACCTCACTCTCCTTTTCCTTTGTGTGTAATGCCGTTGTTTGTTTTCTTGGGGCTTCAACAGAAGGACAGCGGCGTCCATTCGCAATGCAACATAATCATTATTTATATTTTAATTTAATAACTAAGTCGACCTTAACAATTGTTACAGGTTAATCACATGAACACGTTATAAAAAGAGTCCAATATGCCTAGAAAAGTTCACCCCCCCCGTATACATTCCATATCTGGAACGTTTGTCATCACAAATTGCTGCTACTTAGTGCTGTTAGTTGCTACTCTCCGTTCTTCGTTCTAGGACATATTTGCATTAGAAGATTCACTTAGAAACATACATTTATGGTTTCCGACAACATACAGTGCACAAGTCGGAGTACTTGAAAGGGGGGTACTGTAGTATCCGAGGCATATTTTTGGGTGATTTGTTAATAGTTTATTTAATAAAATGATTATAAGTCCGACGCTCCCGATGCCATTACCATTTTGTCCTAAAGAGCGGCTCAATCCAACGAAAACTAGATAGAGCGGCCTACTATTTAAACATCTCGTCATTCTGGGTGGCCATCGCTAACAATACATCCTATGCATATTTAATTCATATCATTTAAGTTATTTACATAACATCCACCAATAATTACTACACAAGTCTAATCAATAAGTGAATAAAAAAAAACTACCAACGACCTAACCAAGTTAAAACACCGATTCTCATACGATTACAAAATTTAATCAAAAATGTCCGCAGTTATTGCGAATGTTAACAGTACGCGTCGTTAAAAGGGTTAAACTGTCCGTTAGAACTAAATTGTACAGATATCATGAACGTGCTAATCATCTAATCATCTCAAAAACATTACCAAACGCTCAAATATTTCTCGAATATTACAGCTGTTTTCTTATTATGTCTCTAGACTCTCTGAAGACAGTCGGGAACAATGCATAGTATAAACTTTAAGCTTTTTGCGTTACTTTTGACCCAATAGGCAACCAAACAATATACTCTGTCAACTACGACACGCCAAGCTATTTCAGTCTTTTTTAAGTCGTCAATTAATTTTATCTTCACGGCATTCCCATTGCCATTGAGGGCTTTGTTTATTTTAGACACTCATTTCTTATATCTGTAGTACATACTTGATGAATAATTTGAATCCTCAAGTGTATCCCATAATTTATTTTTGACATAAATAAAGAACACCAACAGAAAACTTCTAAGAAAAAAATCTAACTGACATAACAGCTAGAGATGGCGTGAAAATTAAAATAAATATCTATTATGTTTACCGCACGTCTCTGTTTCATAGTGAGTTAAGGAGTTGTTGGCCTGAATTCCCTCCTGTGTGTCCACATGTTCAGCATAACAGCCTGTTTCAAATGCGAGCATTGTCATACAAGAAATGACAAACAAAGAAATAACTGCTGCTTTCTGTGACGCCGAAGCTAAAACTGTCAATGAATATTTTACGCAAAGGAATTTAAAGGGACGAGAGGAAGAGACAATGAAAACAAGCATTGAAAGGTGAGTCAAAAATGTTTACGGAGCCTAGTTTTTTTTTTGTTAGCACGTGCTTAATGCTGACTGCAATTAGTAGTACAATAATTGCACGTGTATGGTAACTAGTACATATTACAGTTTTTGTCAGGCTTATGTATATGGTTTGTATTCAACAAGTAAAACCGAAAACTGTGGATATTCTTTCAATACAACATCGCTCATTGATGGTATTCCAAATCATGATTCCATTATACAGTGGTGCCTCGACATACGAGTTTAATTCGTACCGCAACCTTGCTCGTATTTCAAATTACCCGTATCTCAAAGCAAATTTCCCCATTTTCACAAAACGCGAGCACAACCTAATTAAATAATTGTAAGATCATACTCACAAACAAACAAGTTAACACACTACATGGAATTATTAAAAAAAGAAACAAAAAAAGCTCAAATACAAATCATTGAAAGTGAAATAAAAATTCCAATACAGTGGTACCTCGACATACGAGTTTAATAAGTTTCGCAACCTTACTCGTTATCAAATTACTCGTATCTCAAAGCAAATTTCCCCATTGAAATTAATTGAACAAAAAGACGCTTTGACAGCGAGAGCATACTGATAGCTGATCTCTGACCGTGGCCGGGGGATTCACGCGGGACGCTCGGTTCGTGTGCAACCGGCCGACCCGCTAAGCCGATTGCGTATCTCAAATTTTGCTCGTACCTCAAATTTTGCTCTTATTTAAGAGCAAAAAATCGCTCGCTTGACGGCTTGTATCTCATAAAACTCGTATGTTGGGGCACTCGTATGTTGGGGCACTCGTATGTCAAGGTACCACTGTACTCGTATTTTATTTATTTCTCGAAGATATTGGTTACTATCGGACATGTAAAGATTTGTGCCCATAAATAATCATTTCCACAGCTTTTAAAAAAAATGTCATTCAAATACATCGCATTTCAAAATATATTCACTAAGGAGTCATATAAGTAGTATGTAACAAACTGTAAAAAACACATTAAATAACAATATTCAAATAAAATGTAGATAAAAACACTACTAGATTTTAGTAAGGACAAAGAAACAGTTGTTAAATATAATATGGAATCAATTTAATGAAACCCTGCCCTGATAAAAAAAATCGTCCTTGCGAAATCCACCAAAGATAACATTTGCAAGACGTTTATTATAAATTTATATTTGAAATAAAAAAAATAGTCTCATATGTAACGAGGATAAATATTATTCTTCAGCAGAAACACGCCCAATAATGAGTGGAATATTTGTATATTTTAGTTGCCATAGCGAAAAAAAGGACAAATTTTACCTACATATTTGCAAATTAAATATTGAAAACCTGAATTACCCAGCAGGTGTTTATTTTGTGACTCGCATTTGATCTGCCATTTGATATATAAAAATATTAATTTAAAATGTTATGCGTATCTTCTTCGTAGTATCAATCCGGTGGATTGGTTTGCAGCAACAGAATCTTGCATCTCGATCTCCACTCCTCTCGGTCCTCCGCAACGCTCTTCAACTCAGCATAAGCACTACAATTCATGTCCTCGAATACTTGCTGCAAATACTCCCGTCTAGGGCGCCCTCTACAGCTTCTACCCTCAACCATCCCCTCCACAATATCGTGAAGAAGACCATCGTGGCGCATGATGTGACCAATCCATCGGGCTCGCCTCTCTGAGATGGTTCCTATTAGGTGCCTATCTTCCTTGATTATCCTGAAAATCTCATTGTTCGTGACGTGGTCTCTCCAGGAAATTCCGAGAATTCTTCTAGAGAATTAATAATTGATTCAAACATTATAAAAAAAATGCATTAAAATTACGTTGGTGCTAAGGTGCATTGTAAATTTATGTCACTAAACTATACTTGTTATGTGAATTATTAAATTTTGTTTGCAGTTTGGCAGTTAAAACGATAACGAAAAACAAACTTCATAGTCAGTAGTCGAAACAACAATTACCATTCACCTGAGGCGGATGAAATGGTCAATTATTCTAAAGGCTTTCGGACTTTCCAACGCCATTAGCAGTGTCAACAATTAGTGATATATCTACTTAGAATTGTATAGCTTCCCAGTCTACTGTTGGATTATCCAGCAAAAAAAAATTGTTAAAATTATCTAGAATTCTTACGTAAGTACAATTAATATATTGATGTAAATGTTTATTGTTTTTTAATGACCTCGGTAATTATATATATTATTTTGTTGTTTTCATCAATGAATTCCCTTATACAGTATTGATTTCCAAAACACATACATATACACATCACACAATTCATATCCACCTTCTCACTGGCTCTTTGCTTTATATAGAGCCAACACTCACTGTACTAATTGACTTGAAAATGACTACTCGACGTGGCCGAAACATGTCGTCTACAAATATATTGTGGGATAAATTCTAAATATTCTTTTATTTATATCTGATATTCTAAAGAGATCGTGTTTTAATAAAAATGATTTAAATTTAAAAGGCACTAATAAAAAGCACTAATTTTATACCAACATGAAGCTAATGAAGAAAACTGAAAGAAACAACAATGTTAAGGCATGAATCACGCGACTATAATGAATGTTTGTAAAACAATTAAAATATCATTTATTTACGAGTATTACACAAATGACACACATACGAATTCATATATATGGGTATACGAGTATTTTTTCAGTGGTTTATATTTTTTTTATGGAAACACATACAGGAGAATACCGACAGATGGTGATAGTGATTCTGAAGTCTCATTTGTGGAATTCTATGACGCTTACCATGGTGTATATGGCTATAGGCTGCATGTGGAGTGCTGATCCGCCAACGTCATAGACTAAAGCCCGAGATTCATGCATCATCTTTTATTATTACACGAATTTACTATGAATGGGTGGTCTTCACGGGACGATTTTCGTCTACCACCAATTTTAATTAATAGGCTATGACTGTCATTTTACGGGTGATAAATTAAATTCACACCAACCGGGGGTATTTTAAAGCGTTTAATTCTATTAAAAATCGCTTTTTTTAAATCTCCGTCGGGGATCGAACCCTAGACCTTAGCTTGCAAAGCAAACGCTTTGACCATTGAGCTATGACCGCCGGCTAATTATAATAATAATAAATATTAAAATAAACTAATTTTTCACAAAAAAAATAAACGTATAATGTATTAATTAAAACAAGAATATATTAAAACAACTTAAAGTACAACTAATGTTCTCTATAAAAATACTATCCAAGTAAACCTTCACTTTCATAAAATTCACAATGGGTATATAATACTGTTGAAAAAGCTCCTAAAAAACTAAAATATTATACAAAGCATTTTAAAGTAAATCCTAAAAGTATCTTTAAATAATGTATTATATACTAAAATAATACATACTTAATAAATCTTGCGGTGAAATAATGAAAAACATTATGAAATTTATTTTTTAACCGATAAAGGTCGTCTGGAATAAAAATAAATCCAGTGTATAATCATTAAACATTAATTTAACATAATTATAAAACACTCTTGCTCCGAACTACGTAAGAGAAGGCAGCTTTTTGTATTAATTTGAATTAATTTATTCGCTATTTATAAACCCTCCCCCATCAGTTCGAATTAACTTTCTTAAAAGGTAAGCTACTGGATAATTTCATGCACTAAAGTAAGGAGCAAATACCTGAGGTTTTAATAATTAGTATTTAGATCGTTGAACTTCACAATTTAACACATCTACTACCATTTTCACGCATTTTTCATCCATTTACGGTCCATATTTGAAGCATATGATCGCACACAAATTACCGCTGTAAGATGCCTAAAGTGGTCGCTTCGTCCAATATCAGCTGTTTAAGGGAGATCTGGCGAGTACATTATATGTATAGTTCTCGACTGCTCTCCAATACAGCGCAATCCGATTAGCGAACACAGGAACTAGTCAGGACCAGTGAGATTTATGACACTCAGTCAGGACGACTTGACGCTACATGGCGAGAACGTGTATTGTGTTAGTGTGTTGGTTGGGGAGATTCCTATAGAGTATATTGATCTGAGTGTCTCTCAAAGATCTAGTAGTGAAGGGTACCCAACGAATAGGCACACTCAAGTGCCAATGGACTGGACATATCTGACGAAGAGACGACGGTCGATGAGCAAGCGAAGCGTTGGCCGACTCCTGCAAGATGGACTGACGACATAAGAAGAATAGCGAGTGGCCTGGATGCGGTGGCCTGGATCGAAGAGGACGGAAGACCTACGTTCAACAGTGGACGGACAAAGACTGATGATGATGATTGATCTGTTTTTGGAAGAGATCCAGATTATATAAATAAGGAAACACAGAGCTTACCGGTAGCATTTAATAATATATTTTGGAAACCACCAGTTCTCGGTCGACACGCATTAACATTGTATAAATGTTCAACAAGTGTAAGACTGCCGGTTTTGGGTGAGGTGCAGGATGAAATAATTCTTTGAATTCGAAAGCGCAGCGGCCGTGGTTCTTCTTCGTAGTATCAATCCGGTGTATTGGTTTGCAGCAACAGAATCTTGCATCTTGATCTCCATTCCTCTCAACCCTCTTCAGCTCAGCATAAGAGCTACAACTCATGTCCTCGAACACTTGCTGAAAATACTCCCGTCCTGGGCGCCCTCTACAGTTTCTACCCTCAACCCCTCCACAATGTCATGAAGAGGACCATCGTGCCGTGGTCATAATGGTAGAAAAGACTAAGTGAACAAATTTTACGCCTGTCTTCAAAGGATTCGAGGTTAGACATAAGAGTGTCATTATTAATTATACAAACTGCTTTTTTAGATCCGAGTATATTAATTCTAGAAGATAATTAGAGTGTTATAAAATAGCAATATAAAAATATATAATTTCCGAGTAATTAACAATTATGTTTTTGTATGAAAACACATAAATAGCCGAGTTGATTGCAAGATATACAAAACATATCAATGCATTGCAATTAGGACGGAGTCAGTAATTCACAATAATTACGAGATCAAAGGATAAGTCGTGTTATGTTTTCGTTTTGATTTATTTATCTTTATTGGTAGAAGCGCTAACACATTCCTCTCATGATTTTGGATGTCGGGTCGAGCTGCGCATGCGCCGCCTGCATTATTTAAAATATTCCAAAAAGAACCGTACCGAATACAAGTACACGCAACGAGGCAGAGATAACTAACCAAACATAAATAAAATAGCTGATTGCTTTTATTCAATTGGTGTTACAGAAAACAGTTTTATTCAACAGGTAGGAAGGAATTATGAATCGAAATTTTACGTATTTTTTGTGAAAAATAGTATTCCTGAAATGTATAAAATATTGTATAGGTTTCGGAGTGTTATTATTTTACATATTATTATTTTATAAATGTAATATCACATTTTTATTTTTGACATGTTTTGACTTCTTCAAAGAGACATTTTCAAGTCTTTCATAAAAAACCAAAAATAAAAAATAAAAAAATTTCTACAAATTCTCTTTCATTTACAATGTCTAAATTATGGAATTATATGCAGAAATACTAAATGAAAAAATTAAACAACTGTTTTTCGTTGGTCACCAAATTACCATAATCACCACATCACTACACTCTGATTGGAGCATCGTCTAAATTGGTTATCAGCCAACGCCACGTTATTGTGCGACTGTGGAGACCTGCAGACCGCATCACACCTAAGATGCTGCTCCATGTGCCCAACAAGCTGCACATCTCAGGACCTAATGCTGGGCAACACACGAGCTATCAATGTTGCCAGATATTGGGAAAAAATAATTTGACGTCACTGACACGAAAGAAGAAGAAGAGCCAACGCCACAAAGCTATCTTGAATCTCGATTCATCGTATGTTATTATTGCCTCCCGCAGATCCGTCGATTACATTCTTTGTATTGTTTCCGAAAGCCTTCAGGATTGCAAACATTCTTTCGATCGTTGTGCGCTCACGTTAGGGAACAAAATAAAAATAATAGTTTTTTTATTATCATTTCAGTGAAAAGTGTGGTTTCAAAAATGGTTTCCGTTCTCTGGTTGTTAGTATGAACGCATGCTCATCCACACACATGACCATAACATCCTAGGAATGCAGCGACGCATTTATTCTTTTGGTAGTTGAACTATTTTCGGAGCATTAAACACAGATGACGTACGCACCGACGATCTGAAGGATTCCAGACGCGAAACGAAGCATTACCAGAATTGTGTTCATCCTCTCGGCAGTCAAGCATTAAGCGTACTCGTCTACTCCCAATGGTGGGCAACTGGTCTGGATCTATTCCTAGACGATCGTCGTAGTAACAAGTAATGGAGACGATACTTGAGATTTTTTACGTAAAAAAAAGGTATTAAAGTACATATCTTCTTCTTCGTGTCAGCGAGGTCAAATTATTTTTTCCAAATATCTGGCAACAGCAAAATCAAAGTACATATTAACGTTGTCTACCTAGTTCTCATATATTTGCAATACTGAACAACAAACATCGTCATATTATCATATTTACCGGTGGGTATAACTGAGCGCTTAAAGCGTTTGCAAACCAAACCGAACATCGTGGGTTCGATCCCCGACGGAGATTAAAAATAATAGTTTTAATCGACTTCTGAGCTCTATAAATACAGCCGTTTGGTGTGAATTTGATTCCTCGCCAATAAATGTTAGTCATAGCCAATATATCAAAATTTGTGGTAGACGAAAGTCGACCCGTGAACACTACCCATTCATAGTGAGTTTTTGTAATTGGATGATGCGCGAATGTCGGGCTGTAGTTATGACGTTGGCGGATCAAGACTGGGATGGTAAGCGTCAAATAATCTACAGATAAGTCACCTGCATCACTACCAACATCTGTCGGTATTCTCCTGTATGTGTTTACATAGAAGACATTGATTCATTACACATTAACTACCTAGCTGCAGCAAACGGTCATCACGTGATGGCAACATAAAGTCATCAGCTGCGCATCACAAAGCTTCATAAGACAATTTTTTAAATGTAAATATCATCATTATCATCATGAACCTGTGTACGTCCACTGTTAAACGTAGGCCTCCCGCATGAGTATCCATCCTCTTCTATCAAAGCCACTCCCGCTAATCTTATGATGTCGTCAGTCCATCTTGCAGGGGGTCGGCCATCGCTTCGTTTGCCAGAGAATATTGACAGACGATATTGAAGAAACCTCATAGATTATGACATTATTATTAACAATTCTTCCATACATTTTATTTACAGTACTAGAAAACATTATACAGGTAGGTCAGTGTAAACACAAAGGCTTAGAGAAAAGACAGTTATAAATTTTATGCTCTCCTACAAAATCGATTAGAAAATAAAATACTTTATAAGGTTTGCATTACCCTGTAGTTGATAGTAGTAAAATAGTTGATAGAAAGCACTTAACAATTTTTAAACGAAAAAAAAAACATTTTGAACTCGCGGTTAATAATTACATTAAAACTAAAATAATTGAAAAGTTACATTTTTAATTGCTGTTTTAATCTTCTCCTCTCGAAACGAAGGAACTAAAGAGCTTTTGTAAGAGTCGGTGAGAAAGTCGCTCCCTCGGGGTTGATAAAGTGCTCTGCGAACTCGCTTGTGATGCGATTAGTCTCAAGTTCAAATCAGCATGAAGCTAAAGATATCACAAAAGTTTGTAGTTAAAAATAAGCTTATTAAAATCTACGAGAATCAGTTTATTGGTGTGAGACCCGTCTCCTGAAAAAATTTAAAAATCACAAAAAACTAAGTACTCTTTCTATTTCTTATGTCAAACGTACTGCATTAAAAGAGAGTACACAAAGAATGAAAAAGTATTTAATAAGAAGCATGAATGCCTATTGATATCAGCTTGATATAACTCCTTTAGGCTGATGCCTTAAGCCTCGAAAAACGATCTTTTGTCTCTTATTTTGTTCGCTCGCCTGACATGCACATCTAATGTTAGGTGTATTCAATAATATTAATTGTTTAATGTTAAACGGTGTTTGCGTACGCCAAAAATATTTGTTATGACAGATGGCCCATATCCTGTTGGTACGACTGTCATCGTGAATGCGCTTTTTCTTAGCGGCTATTGGCAGTGCCAAGATGTCAGTGCGCCGAGTTTGAGCTCGCCACCGTCAGGGCGCGCACTTAATAGCGTGCGCTGCGGTCTTTTTATTGTAAGTTTCAAATAAACCGTGTTAATATGTGAAACGAAAACAAGTTGTTTATATTATGAACCTAATCCTGCATCCTTCGTCCAGTTAATCGATATCTTAATAAGAGAGGAGGATATCACTATTTAATTTGGACATTTTCCACTTTACACATGTATCATATATGAGGTCTATGAAATCTTCTTGTCGATGCAGTCAATCAGAAAAATTGTACCCCATTTGATGGAAAATCTATAACGTTTTCACTGAAGGCGAATCCGAGGTTAGTGTTCCAAAAGTGCTCAGCGTGATTCGTGTTTAAAACAAGTTAATAAGTATTTATCTATTTAATATTTTAAATGGATATCAAAATAAATGCTACAAATATAGTTAAAATGTCTAAAGCTTTTGCTTTAAGACCAAAGTGGCATTGATTAAAGCTTTATAATACCTTAGAAGTAGAGCCCGGTTGCATTTTAATGTCTTCCTAGTTTCAAATTAGCTAAAAATCTCAAAATTTTGTATTGTCTGTGTGCCAGGACGGCAAGAATCATATATAATAAAAAAACACAAGTAAAATATAAGACGTTTGGGTTCCACCCTGACAGCAATCAGCTAAGGTGGAAGATATGTCAGTCACAATCCGGACAAAATATTAGTCAAGCCCACAGTGTCAGAGGGTGAAAAATCATAAATTCATATTTTCATCATAATCATCATCATCACCAACTCTGTTTCCCTAACTTTTTTTCTTTCTGTAAACGCATGCAGGAGAGCACACCCGGTCAAGACCAGTGCACTCTATGACGCTCAGCCAAGGAGGCTGGACGCTGCATGCGGGAAACGTGTTGTGTTCGTGTTTGTGTGTGGGTTGGGGAGATTGCAAGTGAATATTTATCTGTTTCTTGAAGAGATCCAGATTGTAGGAAGGAGGAAACACAGACGCTGGAAGAGCATTCCATAGCTTACCGGTGGCATTAAGGAAGGAACTTTAGAAACTGTCAGGTCTTGGTCGACATACATTAACCGTGTAATGTGTTCGGCAAGTGCAAGACGAGTTTGTCGGCTGTGAGTGGGTGCAGGAGGAATTAGTTCTTTAAGTTCCGAAGAGCAGCGACCGTGGTAATAACGGTAGAAAAGACTAAGAGAACCAATCTTACGCCTGTGTTCCATTGATTGTAGATTAGACGTAAGAGTGTCATTGTTTATAAAACGAATTGCTCTTCTTTGAACTGAGTCAATTAAATTAAGAAGGTATTTTGGGGCTCCAAATCCAAAGGTGACTGCCGTATTCAAGGATAGGTCGAATTTGGACTTTATATAGAAGACGAAGTTGTTTATCGTTGAAATACCGACGTGATCTATATAACACACCTAGTTTTTTGGAGTATATAACTCATTATACAGTTCCCGACGGCCTTCCAAGAAGACGCGAGCCCGGGGGCTTGAAGAAAAGACCGCTATAATTTATGCTCTTTTGCAGCATCCGTAGACTATGTCCCAAGCCAGTCCCGCTTCTTCACCGACTGAAGTATGGAAGGCTATCTTATCACCTCTCACCTTGTCATTCCTAACAAAATTAAACCATCATACCTCCAGTTTTCTATGCATGCATCTGCATTCAAAACCCAGTATACGGCTGCATTGGCATTAACAAATTATTTAGAGGCTATTTATTTTAGCCAGATTGAATTATCAGCGGCTTTGAATACAGATAACTTACTGCTGTGTACATAATTCTATACGCAATTTTCTCACACATAAGATCCTGCCCCATGTGCCCAACTAGCTGCACATCCCAAGACCCATTGCTGGGCAACATACGGCTATCGATGTTTTCATGAAGAAGATACGTAATTAGATAAAATGCAATATCTGTGTAGCTAGGCTCACTCAGTGTTCAAGTTTTCCGATAATTAAACATAGTAATTACACGATGTTCCGCTGCCCCTCTTACTGGTTAGCGTCCGACGAAGATTTACAACTTCCTCCGTAGAAGTAAATACGTAATATCTTATATTATTGTGGGTGGGCATTACCTGGCCTAACGACCGCCTATCATGGCAACCCGTTGGCCACAATAAGAAGGTTCCCAGTAGTAATACAAGTAGTACCATTGAACTTGAGATCGCAATTATACACAGTATAATCATTTATGAAACAATGCATCGTTTAAAATACCAGAAAACTTAAAACAATAAAAAAGGCAATGTTAACGTTTAGTAGACCGGAGTGTAGTTTTAAAATTTTGTGAAAAATTTTAAGTACTATAGAGCCTTGCATGTTTGTCTGACTACTAAGCTCATCATACAAAAAGTTGTATTTTTTTTACATTTTTTCGAATGATAATTCTTGGTGGAATTTCATAATATAATATATTAAAAAAAAGATTATTTACAATTTATTTTATACATATTTAAAATTATCCGAAATATGTCGTCCTCCAATAAAAAATGTGAAATAATTTCTAAATATTTTATTTATATTTGAAATTTGTTAATTTATTTTTTCTATAAATGTGCTTATGTTTAATGACCAAGTAAATAAAAATGGAATTTTTTAAAGAAAAGAGAGCAAGACCCCCACAAACATATATGCAAAATTAAATTATTATTGAAAAAATAACATTGATGATTTATCCGAGGCTCCCGAGGTCAGCACCATTTGCTCCTAAGGAGTGTCTCAACCCGAAACAAATAATAACATTAGTTGATCATATAAATAATAAGAAAATTAAACTGAAATTATTTAAAGAATTATTATATAATAATTTAATGTAATTTTTATTTTTAGCATTAACTTTAAGATACGCTTATATTTAAAATATTTCGTACGTTGTTTAACCCTTTTATTACGGCTCGGTGGAATACAAATTATACTGTCAATTATTAAACTAGTATTTGAAGCATAAATGTACTTATCTGGTCTATTTTCATATATCACATTGGTTTCTTGTATCTTTTAGCTATCAGATGATGCATAAAAAACTATTCTAAGAAAGTAGAAAAACAATATAAAAACAGCTACCGATGTCAACGGTAGGGGAATCTTAAACGGCATATATCGGGTACCGATGCGAACAGGTTAAACATACTCGTAGATAGCAATTTGATCCATTTTTAAATACAAGGTCAGAATAATATTTTATCTAAAAGTTTGATTGAAAAGCGAACTTTATATTTTCATTTAAAACTTTCACTACCCAATACAATGTAAAATTTGGATTCAAATTCTAATTTATTGCTACTGTTGGTACTTAGCGGTTATATTAAGTACTGAATATCATGTAAACCTGTTGTGCCCAACGGGAGGGAGGAGATGCCCAGGTGCCGGTAAACTTAGGAACACAATAATTGCTGATCAGTTTGAACAATGTAACATCGTACCTCACAGGTAAAATATCAGGTGGCGCGCTTAACGTCGGATAATAATTAGACATCGGATATCGGCGTGCTCTTCCTTTTCATCAATGCTAAGGAATTTCACGTCTTTGAAATTGATACATTCCACTTATGTAGACATCAATACAAACTGACTGAATTATAATTAGAAATCGATTTTAACCGCGATGATAAAAACAGTATCTCATAAAAGAAATGCAAATACTTTTATTCGATTAACTTAAATACTTAAATATCAATGATAAAAACTTTCAATTCCATACCATATATTGCCGCCACTTCTTTTAACAGCAAGGGACTGTCAGAACTAAGCAACAGTTCAGGAAGGTCCTCCCAAAAAATGGCAGATTCACAGACACAAAACAAGTCTCCCGTTATCATGGATGATGCACTTCATCAGATAATGTCTCATTGTCTGTTGTATGCTAGGATCACATGGACGAATCGTCGCAAGAAGAGAGGACAAACGTTTGAAGAAACTCTCTAAATATACCGTGTCCAGTAAACTCCTTCGATAAGAAAATCTACGGAGTTCTTCTTTTTCCACGTCAATAAACGAATCGATGGATGGAAGGAAAGACATAGTTATTCCCCCGGAAGTTGACTCCTGATATGTAAGCGACACGGGGTTATCAACAGGCGGTGAACTATCCAAATTTTGATCCGTGCCTAGCCTAGTGTTGCATAATTTCAGTGATCCAAAGAGAACTGCGCTAATGATGTGCTATTTCCGCTGGATAAAAAATACATCATTCTATAATACAAAATAACATGAGCAGTGATAAAGCATTCGAAGCGCAGTATATTACGATCTCAGAGTCATCTTGGTAAGAAAGGACTTACCCATTCTTAGTATAAACACCATGAACGTAAAAAACTAATTTGTCCAAATTCCTTCGTGCTCATTGAATATATTCGTACATACGCAAAGCAGCTTAAAATACGCTCAATTTTTTTCGCGACTCCCAAAAAAGCTGCAAAAATTCACGAGCCGTGCTAAGCATTCCTGAGTGCGGGACGCAGGATATTGCGGCCTCGGAGACATCCCGATAGGGCAGGACTCGCCCGTTTGCGACTGGTGGTCGAAGCCGATGACTCAACGCAATGGAACCCAACGGTCCCAGCGGGACATTCGCATTCTTCGCCACGACGACAATTCACAAAAGGATTGTTTTGTATTCATCGAATAAGCTCGCTGCACCGTCTTCTGAATAATATTGAATAATATTGAATAATTTCGCCATTCATGCCTCATTTGTTGCTGGCATATTTGTTTAATAAATATAACAATGTATATGTACTCGTATATAAAAACGATCGAGATTAAAAGTAACAATAATTGAATGGTTTTACTTTTTATTTACTGTGTTATTTGTTTCATAAATATAACATCTTATATCCATATACAACAAGTTGTATACATTTCTATACTAATAATGAGAATATTATTAGCATGTTCATTTTTAAATAATTTAATTTAATTCGCTACGTCATGTTTCCTACCCCAGAGACAGGTATAATTGTATTATATGAACTCGTTTATTTTTTATATTTAATATAAATAAATATACATTACTTGCAAGGACATATAAATACCAAAAACGGAGTTAATGTTTAGTTAATATGATATATATATCTTCGTAATAAAAGAGACATTTTTAATTTAAAATAAGATTAATTACAAAAATAAAAATTTAACCTGGAATAATAAAAAATTGTACCTGAAGAGGCGGATGTCTGGAAATTTGAATCCATTAGGCTTTGTTTAAATAAAAGTAAAGAAAAAATATTTACCAATGTCTCAGCATCACAGCATTACAGTCAACCCTCGTATAAACGTTTTCATAAGATCGGATGATCAGTCCGATGCCCTCAAGGCCTAGACGATTTAGTCTCAAGATACGGCTACAACCCCAAATAACAACACATGATGAGACAGTTATATGAAAAATCGCCACAAACCCTATTGAAAAATATCTGTTACAAATCAACAATGCGTGCATTTTAGGATTGTTGACTGTAGATGTTTCTTCCGTTCTCCTAAGTTAATATTATTACCTGGCAGGTGTTACCCTTGACTAAGGCAGATGTGGCACCTGCCCATACTTTATAGATTTATCGAATTAAAAAAATAGAGTATTGTAAAAAATAAATATGTCGACTAACATTTCGGATTCAAAATCATTATTTTCCATTTCATAGTATTATTCCAAAATATAATATTCGCTCAATAGATTGCTTAGTTATGTGATTTGTATGACTTAGCGTGTTCTGTTGGCACGCTCGCTGTAATATGAAGGGCGTAATAATGTAAAATATATTCATACAATATTTGTATGCGAGCACATCCTTTAATAAGGTTCGTCATATGTTAAATATGGAAATGTTTCGAAATGTTTATAGGAAAGGGAAAGTTTGAAATCTGTTGACAAATTATTATACATGTAATTCAATATTGCATACGCAACAATTCATCGAAAACGTTATTTTTTTGAAAAATGTTTTCAATCCTATTATTACGAGTATAAATAAAATATTCACATTACACGTAGTTTCTTTAACTTTGTCGTCTTCGACAATTCTGCGGAAAACAGTTGACGTGATTTTTAATACAGTTGATATGAAAAATGCAAATATGGTTCTTTTGAGATCCGAAGGTTTTATCACTTTCACATTTAAGTCAAAATAATAATATGTGTTCATTTTTTAATAATCTGTGTGTATGAGTAATGTCAAAAAAAATGAGACCTCAGATCACCATATTAATGATTTTTTCACATCACTCACAAAATGAACATTGAATTTCAGAGCGATTGGATAAAGGAAAAATAATGGTTAATCAATTTTACCATACGAATAGCGTCTTTCGAGAAATGTAATAAATTAAATGATTCCATAAAGCATTAATAAATTAAATGATTCCATAAAGCATTAATAAATTAAATGATTCCATAAAGCATTAATAAATTAAATGATTCCATAGAGCATTAATAAATTAAATGACGTCATTAATACCATGCCATTGCGGTTAGAGAAAGTACATATCGTAGATAAAAAAAACTAGAAATAGTCTCGATTTGCCTTAGTGACAATTAATTAAAAAACAAAAACTTGTCTTATAACAAGAATAAATGATACCATCATTTCTTAGTATGGAAATAATCACGCCAAGACGATTCGAAGCGAACCGGTACTTAGTATTACGGGCGATAATCGTGATTATAAATCGATACCGACTTGTTATCTGCGTCGAATACGCCAGGTGATAAATTCTTACACCTCGGTATTCATTAGACGTGAGTACCCGGTGTAATTAACAGCAGGTAAGTGCTGCGCAATGCCGGACGAACCGATTCAAACGAACGTACATTTCTCGATGGTATTTGGACGAATAACATCGATAGAATGCGCAATCGTGAAGTGTTAGAGTAAATGCGTGATGGTAATAAATACATCGTCTACTTAGAAGAATACTTTATTACATAAAAATATTTTCAATCGTAATTATATAATACCGATAATTTCATTATAAAAAAACTGAATACTAGTACACATGCATGGCAGTAACTTGCGTATACATCCTTTACCGATCATAATTTCATGGCCGTTTTATTCAATATTTATTAATGCCGACTTGAGCACAATGCTTTAACATAGTCGCTCCTAATTTGAAGCGTATGGCCACCTAAAAAACTTTTATAGAGCATGACATTTATACTTAAGTTCCACCGAATACTGTGTACTACAGTCGACGATTTGAAGAAAAACGATATCGATGTATACTATTAATAGTCGATTTAAGTTACTTATAATAAATGGGTTAAATTTAGTTAGTATGCTCTGGAACAACTTACTCGTAATTGTGTTTCCACTATCATAATGTTGTATAATTCTCTAAAAAAGATATTAAGGAACACTTTTGATGTCCATGTTTCTTACACTTCGAATAGTAACCTATTTAGTCTCCAAATTATTTAGAGTAATTTATAAAATTTCATTCTAACCATCCATGTGAATTATACAAAAAGGTTTCATTTATATTTAACGTTACAGTATACGACTATTTCACATAATTACGAGACAATATTCTGAGATCATACAACCCGGTAGAATAGACGTTTTTTGCATGACAAACTAACAATAAAGGTTTACTAAATCACAATTTTAACGAATAGACAAAATATTATAGGAATCGACATTCAAAATTGATAAAAGCAGGTATATATCGCTGGAACAGAAACAGCTGTTGGTGTATGAAACATTGTGAACTCTTTCAATACCTATGGGAGGCGGTAGTGATAGAAAAGTTTGAAGTTTGCCGACTCGCAGCTATTATTCATGTATACATATACTAAACATAAAATTCTTTTTTCAACGCGTCAATCCAAGCACAAAAATAACGGCGAAGCGGGATGCGAACCGCGGACCTTGAAACCAACTATGCCCAGGTATTCATACCGCTCGGCCGGTACGCCGAGCGGTATGGAATCCAATACCTATTGGAATATAGTCAATGTCTATAAAAGTAGATTAGAATATTGTAAAATATGCTAACTCGCAAAATTAATTATTATTCATGTGTTTAAATACTCTAGTTCTACGTTTCTCAAAATGTTTTAAAAAATACATAAAAACATATACTTGATAAAATTATTGTCTTTAAAGCAGGTGAAAATACGCAACATAGCCATGAACACAATACAAGTTTTCGGTAAAAAAAACATCTTAAATAAGGATGATCGAAAAATCACATCGTATAAAACTTATAATAATGGAATAAAAGTATTAAGTGAGACAGTGATATATGGAAATTAAAGATAGTTCTTATTTTTTCCGAATCAAACATAATTGCTCTAGAAGGGGTTGTTAAGGATTTATTTCTCAATGTCTTCAACAGTTTAACCCAAAGTACTCGTATCTATACAAATTCGAAATTAGGTTCATGAAAGTGCACGATGGTATACAGTTTTTGCAAGCTAACACGGATTGTTTGTTCTCTGTAAGAATAATACTAACCTGCCAGAAACTATGCCTTTAGAGAGAGTGAACAGACTGTTCAATCATATGGCCTCGAATGTTGATATATTCCACGCGTGGGAAGCCCAGTTCAGACTCGAATTTGTTTGTAGAAAGAATTTCGTCTGTTTAGCGAGCTTTGGGACTTTCTAGTATATATATTTTGAATTGTTTCATTTTTCATTTTAAATATTACACAAAACGTATTGATTTTGTGTTTTTAGTAGTTTTTTTATTGTATTAAAAACGTAATAACTGAAATTATAATGTTTTTAATAGTAAACCTTAAATTAATTCAACTATCAGTGCGTTTGCTATCTATTATTCGGTAAGGTGGCCTATATATATTCGAGCATAGAAATAATGAAAATATAATAAAAATGTACGATTATTAAGATTTTAATGCATAATTAAAAAAATAGTAATTAAATATATACATACAAATATACCTCAAATTTTGGACGCATCAGTTCATTCAGAAAAATATCGGCAGAGGCGGGATGCGGATCACGAGCCTTGGAACCAACCTTTGCTCTGGTTCATTACCCTAGTCCAGTGCTCCGCAACCGGTGTGCCGCGGCACACTGGTGTGCCGTAAGCCGATACAGGTGTGCCGCGATCATATAAGGCAATATTATAAATAAATAATTTTACAACGGTCCTCAAGCTCCCAGCGCCTATCGCCTATTTATGTACACATACAACGACGTACTTGCTTTATTAAGTTCTAAATGAAATACGAAAAAAGTAAAATTGATCAAATTAATAGCAATTTTTGGATTTTGGTGTGCCGCGGTATTCAAGGTGAGAACTTTGGTGTGCCGAAAATTCCAAAGAAGTACTTTGGTGTGCCGTAGATGAGAAAAGGTTGCGGAGCTCTGCCCTAGTCCACCGACTGTCTCCTGCCTGAACGGATGTGCGAAATAAGTTGTATTTATACCACTGTAACCATCGTCTAACGATAGATGTATCTATAGTATATATTCAGAGTATGTATATATTTTTTTTATAATTCAGTCAACGTTTATTCACAAGCTTTTTAATATTACTTTCCAACAGTCTAATTAAAAAATTAAAAATTGGATAAGATGAACATAAGAATAGTTGAGATATGCCGTCCATGCCAACAACAATGCTCTCGAAGACGATGAAGTGGGTTACGTCTAAACAAACGCGCTCGATCTCGCTTCCAGCGGAAAACTCATTCTCAATGGATCCGAAATAAATTTTCATTTCATTACACCTGGCGGGGAGCGTGCGTAACAGGTAATAAAATAACCGGTCGAACGTAAGCACATCTACGAGTAAGGCGACACGTCACACACTCTCTGACATCGCACAGAGCGCAAATTGCTTTTTTATGCGAACGACGTAAGCCAAGCCGTGAGGAGAAGAACTCTCACGTGACGATATCATTCAAACGTATATTTCTTACGTGTTCGTATATTTTTATACGGCTTTTTATTTTTTATGTAAAAGTGCGGTTGGAATATCGAAATTAAACAAATTGTAATAACTTCTTAGGTTTTCACGGCCAGATTTGATATTGTACATACCTACCGTATTCTTAGAACATACCCGCGATTCTCCGGACCAATGAAACTTGAGTATGTAGTTGCCACAAAGATATCAATTATGCTCGTAAAAAGATAATATGTCACCATCTCACAACTAAATCATCAATCCTGAAGAAGACCCCTGCAATGGAGGTCGAAATATTGGTCAAAAGAAATTCGCCACACACGGCTAAACCCAAAAGCCACAATATAAATAAATTGTAGTTCGAAATGCACTCATCCCATTCGTTAGATATATAGTAGCTCTCATTACTTACTCGTAATACTTGATATCAGCTTGATATAGGCTCTTTTAGGCTGATACCGAAAAGCACCAAAAACATGATCTTTTGTCTCTTATTTTGTTCGATCGCCTGACATGGACATCTAATAATGTTAGTCTTCATTTTATATAAAATTACACGGCGTTTGCATACGCCATTTTATTTGTTATGGCAGTTGCTCCATTTTATATTGGTTCAACTGTCATTTTTAATTTGTTCTTTGCCGTGATTATCTTGACGGCGCTGCATGTCGCAGTGTTCCTGCAGTCGTCAGTTGACTCTCGTCCGGCCGGCGAAATGTCATGTACCGGTCGCACGAGGAAATCAAGTATTAATTAAAAATAAATACAAATTGCGCTTCAAAATCAAGGGGATGACATACTTTTTGAGCAATTACACTGAGATCCATTTCAATATAAAAAAGAAAAATATCTGATACCTTATTAACTTTAATTACTGTTTCTTTAATTATTGTCTAAATTACTGTTTAATCACTTGCTGAAAGACCGCAGCTTTGCTCTCAATGAAGGTTTCCATCACTTCTGAAACTGGAAACTAATGAAGCCTTTATGAGGACGAAACAGCGGTCTTAAGCAAGTTATGAAACATTGCTCAATGTGATCCATGTTAAAATAATGTACAAAATATGAATCAATTTTATATTTTAATACTACAAGAAAAAACGCACAATCGAGAATATTGTCCTCCAAAAATGGTGCACATATAAAATCTTTTAATACTGTCTATTCTTCTCTTTGTACGATATGTACATACAAAATGTGATTGTTTATACGTACAAGAGTTCACTCCAAGCCGATGCACAAAATTTTCAATACAAGCATAAGTTTGTTTGTGCGTAAATTTGCGTAATTTTTCTGCATTGTTGTCACATGCAATGTTGACCTTGGCATAAAAATCAAAGGCGAGCATGACTCTCGAGAGCTAAGTGCTGGTGTAGTCATCGTCATGAACGCGGCGTGCATCAGCGATCGCAGGGAACGATTACAGGGCAATTTCACATGCGACAGTCCAGCAGAGCGGAAATCCACTCCACGACATCCAATTGTCACCACCTAGTTGATGCTTCACAAATGCAATTCTTAGCCAGGTAAAAAAAAATCTCCTTCGGTTATCGAACCCACAACCTTCCATTCGGACTCTTCTATGTTGTTATTTTGGGCTGAGCCGCCTCTTAGATATAAATTCTTCGGGTATCGGAAGCATCAAGCTAATCATCAAATCTTATGAAAACGTTGCATGATGATTGAATGTATCTGTTTTCCTCTTTCATACAATCAGGAGAAGCAGATTCCCAAACTGACCACAAATGCAACACTTGCATTGTCAAAAGTCTACGGGGAATCTACAATTTACTAAAATTATACGTTCCTTCAATATCTGCTTTTTTAAAACTTGTTTGTTCATGTTGATATCAGCTTGATACAGCTCTTTTAGGCTGATGCCGCTGTCTCTTATTTTTCTTCGCTCGCCTGACATGCACACCAATAATGTTACTTTTAATTATTTTTTCGATTCAATTTTATTTATTTCTTTCAGAAACATTACAAATACAAACATATTTAATGCGATCCTGAAATAAGATATAATACAAGATAAAGTATTTACTATTATTAACAATAATTATTAAAAAGTCTCGAAGCTCGCTAAACAGAAGATTCCACGAAAATACTTGGATAAATAAATTTAAAAAAAAAAGATAATAACCTACTTTACTAACGTTAGGGCGAAAAGCCTGATTTTGGAAGAATTTTAATGGGCAAAACCAATGTTTTAGTATTCAATTAGGACATAAATCAATCAATGATGATTTTACATTACTTTTGTGTATCTATTTTTTTTTAAGTAAACAATTAAGGTGCCATAGTCTGACTGCAAAGTTTGCAGGTAAATAAATTTGGCTGGGTTTAAGAAATGACACTGAGTACTTATATGGCATAATGTATTAACTAAAATTAGGATTTTTTCTTGTAGCTTGAAATTAGTGTAATAATTTAGTGTTTATGTTGTTTTCATATTACATTTAAATGGATAAAAATACACCCAAAATAACACACATTTGTGATCGACGACAAGTTTTAAAAAATACGTTTGGAAAGCTCGACGAAATGAATGTTATAACATGTGTTCATTCGACAATTGCGATTTTATGTACACAATTATTTTAATATGACAATGAAAATACAGCATGACCATTAAAAGTTACCATACGGTACTATGATAATAACACGGTAGAATGACATAATATAAAAAAAATACAATGTTTTAGTAACACGGTCGTGTTTTATTACTCTTATTATCAATACAGAGATTGCTTTGCAATTGCGAGTTAAAACAAAAACATTTTATGTATGTTTTACAAGTAATCAGACACATCACTAACGGCCATAAGCCTTTAACATGCGAGTATTATACATTATGTGATTTTTAAGAATAAAATATTGTATGTAGCCTTGAAAATCAGGGAAATATTTTTTTTGTTGAGTTTATCTGGGGTAATGCCAGGGCAGTTTCATAAGTTAGTGAATTTTTCAATTTTGTAACAGTAACTTTAAAACGCAGCACTACTCCCTTCAACTGCCATCTATTAATAGACTACTGTACAAGTTTATGCAAGCTGCGCCATATAATAAGTGTTTCAAAGCTATTGAAGGAAAGATAACCTTGTGAACTTAAATGGAAAATAGTAAATTTCGTATAATCGTCGTACCTATGCATATTAATTCATTTAACATCCTCCTCTCTTTCAAAAAGGTGCTATTCCGTCACGCAAGGGCATGATGAGGAGCAGGTCAGCAAAACAAAGACCTTTTTAGAAGCACGTTGACATATATTTACGATAAGTTTTACAAGCTTCCGACCAGGCGGAATGACATGCCGGCCGTACTGCGACCTATATAACTAGTGCCAACGGCTAATATGGCGGACACATTTGTGTACGACAAACGAACAGAAAATAAGAGACGAAAGATTGTGTATCGAGGTTTTCGGTACCAGCCAGCCAGGACTACATCATGCTGATGTCAAGTGCTAAAACAAACATCATGCATAAATTACCTAAAAACAACATAATAAGTGGGTTCAAGAGCAAGAAAACGATAACTTGATGATTGATTTATTATTCCCTGGAAATCGTCATGATACCCTCCACGTGATCTCAAAAGCAAGTGGGACTTGACGTAACAAAAAAAAAGATTTTTTGAAGTGGTTCGAAAATGTATCAATATTTATTGGACATCTTTAGTACATACAGGTCATGAAATATAATTAAAGTATCCCACTTCAGCCACGTGCTATCCACAAAAAACAAACGCTATCCACGATATCAATGTTAATCGTTTAATGCTCGTACATAGTTTGGTCTATATATTTATATGCAAACCAACAACCTCCAATGTAGTAATGTATATGCAAATTGATGGAATTTCACGCAAATTGGCTGGTATTCCATTCAAAGGGACGCATTACAAAACAGACGGACGGAACGCGTCCGGTATCATACAATATGCAATACAACAGACCAGACCGATCGTCCGCCCACACGGACTTTGAGGATTTTTGCAATCGAACGAGCAATTTTACGGAAGACTGCGTCGGGTGCAGCCGGAAAATTCCATTACACGGTCAATAGAGGAGAATGCAAGTTTCATTCATTACAATACAAATAAAAAAATGTAAAATAAGAATATAATTATTATTAATTTATGAACGCGCGTGTGAATTTGATTTGAAAAAGAATACTAGGAATTTTATACATTTTGATTACGCGGCCCAACCTGACAAAAATAATGTCCAATCTGAGAAAACTCGAACTCTGAAAAAAAGTCAATGGTATCTAAACGTTGTGATAAAATATATTCATCGCATTATAAGAGTTTGTGTTTTGAATGTGATTTTGTCTTGAAAATAAAACAAAATATTCCTAAAATATGTTTTTGTATTATATCAACATTTATAGAGCGCTAGAATATTAATTTAAGGCTCCGCAAGCAACTTGCCAAAACATTTGTTTGGAGCATCTTGATGTACGGCTGTGAGACGTGGTGCTTATCTGAAAGTGTTAAAAAAAGACTAGAGGCCTTTGAGATGTGGTCATACAGAAGAATTCTCGGAGTTTCCTGGAGACCGCGTCACGAACAATGAGGTTCTCAGGATAATCAAGGAAGATAGGCACCTAATAAGAACCATCTCAGAGAGGCGAGCCCGATGGATCGGTCACATCGTGCGCCACGATGGTCTTCTTCACGACATTGTGGAGGGGATCTTCTTCTTCGTGTCAGCGACGTCAAATTATTTTTTCCCAATATCTGGCAACATCGATAGCTCGAGTGTTACCCAGCATTAGGTCCTGGGATGTGCAACTTGTTGGGCATATGGAGCAGCATCTTAGGTGTGAGGCGGTCTGTAGGTCTCCACAGTCGCACAATAGTGTCTCTCCCTGCCGAAGCATTCCCCACCGCTCAAGGTTGTCCTTTGTTCTACCAACTCCGGTTCTTAATCTGTTCAGCGATTTCCAGGTCCGCCAGTCAAGGCTCTTGCCCGTTGGGAGGCCTTCCTTTGGAGTAATGAAATCCTCTGGTGCGATTTGTTGCCAGAGTTGGAGTCTCTCATTTTCAGGGCCGGATGTGAGAGGTTGTGTGGATTTCAGAAAGCTGCATCGAGACTTCAATCTTGGTGTTGGGGGTATCTGATTATACAAGCAGTGGGACGGTTGGTTAATTGCCTTATGCATTTCTTCGGCGCATATGACTTTGCGTCTTATGTTTGGTGGTGCGATACCAGCCAAGGGGTGTAGTTTAGAAATGGGTGTTGGTTTGAGGCAGCCTGTGACGACTCTGCATGCACCATTCAGGGCAGTATCCACTTGATTACAGTGGGCTGATCGACCCCACACTGGTGCCGCATAGTCTCCGGCTGAGAAACAAAGTGCTAAGTGGAGGGGATGTTGAGGGTAGAAACTGTAGAGGCTGCCTTAGACGGGAGTATTTGCAGCAAGTGTTCGAGGACATAAATTGTAGCTCTTATGCTGAGCTGAAGAGGGTTGCGGAAGACCGAGAGGAATGGAGATCGAGATACAAGATTCTGTTGCTGCAAACCAATCCACCGGATTGATACTACGAAGAAGAAGAGCGCTTTTTAATTACCAAGTGGTCATTCCAAAAGCTCTTTTTTGCCTCCCTTCAGGCAAGAAGGTAATCTTGAGTCTACAATGAATATCAAACAATTGCGGCTGAATCATCATAGTAAAACGATCCACAAATTTTCAACACGTTTATTGTAAGAACTTATTGTAAGTAATTCATCACATTTTGGCCACCGCCCAAGACATATATTCTTATTATTAAACAACACTGCAAACATACTCTATATTTCAACATCATGACCGTTCTCTTTTGACTGAATAGAATTATCTATTTGCGCCCTTCCCACGTGCATTTATGAGGTCAGCACCCCTGCAGTGATGGACCTCACGCTTCGTGATTTTACTACCGGCCTCAACTGTTACGAGTGCACAGTTTATGCGTAAACGCATCTCCTCCATGATGCGATCATCGCAGACCCACACAGTCGGCGATGAGGCGGGCGTGCCTCGCAGAGATGAAAGGAAGAAATTAATATGCCAATAACACGTGAGCGCAAACAGAAACGCTCACGCACAATTCTGCAATACCAGTCGTAAAATAAAATAATTACGATAATTGTAGTGTAAACAAACATTGTGAATTTATGCGTCTTGTGAACACTCTTTCACCATCCATGTCCGTCCACTGTCGAACGTAGGCATCTAGCATAAATCTCCGTCCTTTCGGTTCTCCGCCCTTCGCATTCAGGCAACTCAAGCTATTCTTCTGATGTCGTCAGTGCATCTAGCAGGGGTCAGCCATCGTTCGTCCTTGGACGGCACTCAAATACTTTTTTTCCTCATCAACCGCTGTCTCTTCGACAGATATGTCCTGCTCATTTTCACTTGAGTGTGCCTATTCTTTGTGTAGCTTGTGTTATTCTTCGAATATCCTCGTTTCGTATTCTATTTTTTAGAAACACTCAAAGCATGGATCTCTCTACGGCACGTTGGATGACCTTTATTTTATGGGTAAGACCTGCTGTTAGATTCCACGTCTCTGCGCCATATGTTAATACTGGGAGGATAAATTGGAATACTATTTAACAGATGATATTAACACTTTTTGTATTATTAAATCAGTAGATGCTGGGAGGAATGAAGCTTATATGGAATGTGCAAATAAATAAAAATAAAGCAAGAATTCCGCATTCGTAATGTACTTATTCTATGGATCACAGGTTATCTCAGTAGTTTCACACATGTAATTTCATACGGGTGTAATGAAATAGCAATTAAGTACTACTTGTGAAGAGATACAAAGCCAAAAAAGATTACCTCAAAATTGCAAAAACAAAATCCAGATAGTTGTAAATTACACAAATTAGGATTCGAAAATTGATGATTTCATCAACATTCCACTGTCATTAAGAATCTATTCAAAATTCCCGGTAAACAAATTAAATTCAAGTCAAATTCACGTGTAATGAAAGAATTCCATGAAATGCTGTTAAATGCCAAATCAATTACAACAAGACCTATCGAATTGTTTACTCTGTACCTGAATACAGTGCTAACAAATATATTAACCCGTAATCTGCTGAATAAATTGCGGCTATCTATTTTCCTTGGGTTCGATTATTTACTTGGACATACATAAAAAAATACTTATTTAAGTATTTTTTATGTGTTACACTTCAAGGTGATGAGTTGGAAACATTAGTATGGACGTTTGTTTACAAAGCAAAACTCAAACCACTTGAAATTGAGAATGTTTTTACACAATAAATGAAGATAATAACTACAAAACACTAAACAATAATGTAATACAAGCAATTGTCAGCTAAAAATAATTTCCTATAACGTCAACCCAGTTTGAAATATATTGTTTACAAATATATAATAGTTTGTAAAACAAGTAGATTGTGAATATTGGTTCAACTAACTAGTAGGTACGATATCAGACGACGCAATAAACTAAATACTATTGTACATATATAGAAAGCCAGTTTTTAATAACCGTAAATTTAATATAATATATATAAATAGTTTATTGCAGTAAATTACACAGAGCTAAATTACCAATCAAAATATTTTTATTGTAAAAAAAATCAGAGGGATCGATGGTACGTAAACTGAAAAAGTATAACAAAAGTTATACGTGGGTTAAACCATTAAATTATTGTTATAACAATCAAAGGTATCCAAATTGAATAAGATAGCAGCATCAAACAGAATTGATTCAGAGTAACATAGTTTCCTGCAAAATATGGATATTTGCATTAGCGAGTAATAAATATCTTCGACAGCAGAACTGTTGGCAGATGAAGCAAAGCTGCGTTCGCTAATTCAATCACTGGTCGAATAGCCGCAGTATACTTCTCTACAGACGAGAGAAGTTATGTCATTTATACGATAGCGTTGTTCCCGATATTCCCTGATCGAACAATAATACAAACTAGGATAGATAAACAATGAATTTATATGTTTTAGTACCAACACGCAATCATTGAAACGCGTCATAATAAGGTATTTTGATGCATCCATACTTTTTTCCATGTACAGGTATATCTGCTTTTAGATACTAAAGTGTTGCGTAGCTCAAAAAATGTTAAGATGCACTGCATCAATCCACGAACACTGGGTAAGAACTGAACGCTTTGATCACAAAACATATTTTTTACCACATCCGTTCCATATTTGGAACATATGCGCACTACAAATTGCCGTTATTCAGTTCTTTCTTTGTCCATTCGTCGTCCCAAGACATCTCTGCACGCGAAGGTAAGCCTGAAGGACGGTAGCCGTAGTATCCGAAGCATATTTTTGGATGATTTATAAATGTTTTTTTTTATACCGGATGATTAGGTCCAACTAATCGGCTCAACCCGAGAAGCAATTCGCATTTAGCAACAAGCGGTGACCCATACAATTCTCGGTGCGCGCCCTATGTTGCTTAACTTCGGTGATCTAGCATGAACCGCGCTAACGATGTGCTTATTATTTCAGGACGCGAAAAATAAATAATTTCGAAATTTACCCAACTTATTTTATTTACAAAAAATTAAGAGAAACACCATGGTGGCAATAGCAACGCAACTTTAACACGAAAAATATATTATTCTGGTTTTTACGAGATAAGCTTCGGATCTTCCCTTCCGCGCGCTCTTCGCATTCAACCTTATCCCAGATGGTATAATTGAATCGCAATTTACCGGTCATTGGCCGCCATTCAAGGACTCTCCATCACCCTTCCTGTCATCGGCAGACTTGCCTCAACCCTGTCAGTTCAAATTGATCAGATTTTAATGCCGTCTTCACTCTCGACAGACGAAGCAATTCCAGGATATACCTGTATAATTCAACAGAGTTAATAGCAAAGTAAGACGTATATTTTGTGATATTTGTGTACACATACATGAGAATATTTTCAAGCGTTCAAGTAATTTCATCTGTAAATTCCGTAAGCATAGACAGATTACTAAACGCCGCATGCGAGTGATAATCGAACAACGTCATTAGATATTGATTCACGCTGATGTGTGACACAAAAGACAGACTATAAATTAAAAATTTACTGATATTTAACATTAAAACGTGGGAAAATATATCACGCGCCATAGTGATGCTCATTTCTTAGACCTTCAAGAAATATTTACATTATTTTCACAAATGTGGGTGATCACATTTATTATTACTTAGGCGTGGAATCTAACAGCAAGTCTTACACATTGAATAAAAGTCACCCAATTCGAAACAATGACATCCGAAGAAGAATTCAAGTAGTGGAGGCTGCCCAAAGAATAGGCACACTCAAGTGACGATGGGCAGGACATATCTGTCGAAGAGATGACAGCCGATGGGGAAGAATAGTAAGTGGCATCCAAGAACTGTGCAAACAGAGCGACTGCCGACCCCATGCAAGAAAAATAGCGGAATTTACCTGGATGCGGAAGGCGAAGGATCGAGAATGATGAAGACTCATGCGCGCGGCCTACGAGTATGTTTAATGGACGGACACACGCATGATGACGAAGAAGCTAGTTAGAATTATACCAGGTTAGGTCACAAATTGATAATTTTAAATATTCAGAGAGCCGCTAGTAAAATATTTCTCTGCAAAAAAACTGAACATCCAATAAAATTGGTCTACAAAAAAAATCGTACAAAAAAGGTTCCTCCGTCAAGCTTTTTTCGCAACATCCGAGTATGTTCGAGTGCCGCAGTTTGCCCAGAGCTGGTATACTTGAAGCACGTACACCGACTTTTTAATGTGTAGGGAAGGTACACTGGCGGCGGGTATAGCTCAATGGTCAAAGCGTTTGCTTTGCAAGCCAAAGGTCGTGGGTTCGATCCCCGATGGAGATTTAAAAAAAAAACTTTAATTTTCAAATGATTTCTGAGCTATAAAATACCCCGGTTGGTGTGAATTTGATCCCTCACCCGTAAAATGCCTGTCATAGCCTATCAATTAAAATTGGTGGAAGACGAAAGTCATCCCGTTAAGACCACCCATTCATAGTAAATTCCTGTAATAATAAAGATAATGCGTGAATCTCGGGCTGTAGTCTATGACGTCGGCGGATCAACACTACACATGCAGCGCTTAGACATATGCATCATGGACATATGCATAGTAAGCTTCATAGAAATCCACAGATGAGACTTCAGAATTACTATCACCATCTGTCGGTATTCTCCTATATGTGTTTTCATAAAAAAGCACAAACTCAACCTAGTCTGATTTATTGGTTTTGTTGGGAGTTATTTCAATCCACAAAAAGGCATCCGAATGCCCTCGCTGCATGAGTGGATGCACCACTCAGAGATGGTGATCATGCGCAACAGTTGAGTGGTCTCATCGAGCCGCTGGTATCAATGCGGAAGGTGGTCCCAACACCACCCCCTACACTGGCAGCTCTCTTGACAAAGCAACCGGCGGCCGCCGATTTCCAATTTAGCTACTGAATGCGAGTGCCGTCCACAACTGGGCCATTGTAGGCGGCCGCTTGTACCAGAGTGCCACCCGGCAGCGATCGCAAATGCAATTGAATTGATGCGAAACAGGGTCAGTGTGAGGAAGAACGTAAACAGCAAAGACGATTTAAGCAAACCAATTACTTCAGAACATAACATTTGATGAAACGCATGTACAGCATTATTTTAAGTATCTAAATATAACAACGGAATAAAAGTGCATATAATAACGTTGAAACGAGTGCAATGATTTATCATATTTCGTGTTCAAAGTGTGGAATTTTAAATATGACCATAAAAACCAACAAAATAGTATAAATATATACTATGTGTGTTCTAATGATTATTACTATCTCTTCTTCGTAGTATCAATCCGGTGGATTGGTTTGCAGAAACAGAATCTTGCATCTCGATCTCCATTCCTCTCGGTCCTCCGCAACCCTCTTCAGCTCAGCATAAGACCTACAATTCATGTCCTCGAACACTTGCTGCAAATACTCCCGTCTAAGGCGGCCTCTACAGTTTCTACCCTCAACATCCCCTCCACAATGTCGTGAAGAAGACCATCGTGGCGCATGATGTGACCGATCTATCGGGCTCGCCTCTCTGAGATGGTTCTTATTAAGTGCCTATCTTCCTTGATTATCCTGAGAACCTCATTGTTAGTGACGTGGTCTCTCCAGGAATTTCCGAGAATTCTTCTGTATGACCACATCTCAAAGGCCTCTAGTATTTTTTAATCACTTATACTATATGATTATTACTATATATTCACATAACTAGTTAACTTACTTAACGTTCAGTGTTGTTGCCACTATTATTAAAAGTAGTTGCTTTAAAAACATACAAGAGGGAGTTATTTTACACTTATGCCATATGTAATTTGCGTGGGAAGAATAAATGAAGATTTTTCTGTAACTTCAATTTAATTCAAGAACCGAATGCATTGTGATCAATAACTGAATTAGACATGCAGACCGCCTCACACCTAAGATCCTGCTCTATGTGCCTAACAAACTGCACACCTCAAGACCTAATGCTGGGCAATACACGGGCTATCGATGTTGCCAGATACTGGGCAGAAATAATTTGACGTCGCTGACACGAAGAAGAAGATTGTTATTAATTGTACTTTTACATCAAAATTATCATTCGATTAAATAAAAATACACACTTAAATGGTTTGCAGGTAAAAAATAATACCGAAAATATATATTGCCATAACATATGCCACGCAAAAGAGTTATTTTAATAAGTATTTAATTTATTACCTTCTACTATTTGCATAATCAATGTTTCGCAATTAACCGGAATTCTCCTTACCTGTGAACAAACAGAGAGAAAAAACAAATTAATTACAATGTTATTTATATTCCATACAAAAATAATATTGAGAGTTTTTTTTTTGCACGACGTAAAGAAACCAAAAATATGTAAATATACAATTGAAATAAAAACTTGTTATTACAGTAATAATAGACCAAAGGAAGTGGCCAGGTTTACCAAACACAGCTGTGATAATAAACACACAAGTCAGACCTTTTACAAGAAGAACGGAGTTGCTAGAATCCCTGATCAAACCATAACCCAATAATCTACAATCTAAGTAAATCTCCATAATTTAAATAAGCTTTTGACAAAACATAACATCTCTACATGTATTTTTACTAAGATATCAGGAAGCAGGGAAGATTTTCTACATTCCGCGGCCATTTTGAGGGTCCTCTTATCAACGTCATACGCTAGTATAATTAATTTTATAGTTTAACTACAAACGAATACCTCTTTATACCAAGATAAAGTAGTATTTCAACATCTATGGCTATTTCAGTTCCTCTTATGATTTGAAATACGCATATTTACAGAAACCACACATGCCTTAGCAGAGAGGTAACTCGTCGCTCTAAAAATATATCCTTCGACGTAGACGACATAGAAAATCGACCTATTGGCACCAATGATCTTGTAAGAAAATTTGAGTCTTTTATTCTGATATCAACTCAAGAGTTTAATTTAAAAATAAGGTTGTTAAACTTTTATAGACAAATTTGCGTAACTAAATGTTATATTATAAAATATACTCGTATTCAAAATATTTATACCACGTAGAAGATTCATAAACAGTAAAATTAAACAAAACATTTAATTTTTTTATAAATATTTTTTTGTGAACCCTGAATATTCCGGAAAACCAATCAAAAGAGCACAAATCGATATCTAGGGAATCCTACAGAGAGAAAGGCTCGCAAATTCAATTAATTGCGCCATCCCTAATTGCAACGACCTTTCATAGAATCATTTGTGTGTCCAGACAATGGGCAGTACCTGTAGATCCATCAGGTCTAGACTAATTTAATTACTATTGCTCCGCAGAATATTCCGAATCAGCGATGCGTGCATTCACCTTTACTTACTAGTAATGGCAGCACATCTACTTCTATCGTGATATTATTTTATCTGAAATATCCGTATGAATCATATAATAATATATATATAGTAGCAGTAACGTCTACAAGAGAAAGATACCATTATCAAATATATTATTTCAATACAAAAATTTCTAATTTAAATCTAATATAACAATGCAGTTATGAATGCATAATCATAGTGATGAATAGCAGAATGTTTTGTCGCTGAACTAAGTACAGTTTATAAATTTTAGTCGGATTGACTAGTCACTAGGTGCTCCACGAGGATCAGATGTAACTATAGTGATTATAGTACGAATAAGTAAAACTTTGTTTAAAGTACGCGTATATATATATATAGCTTGTAACAAACTATAAAATACATTTTGATAAACAATGATATTAAAATCATCATTAATAAAATATTTGAAATAACTTGTCTTTTAAAATCTTGGATCCGAGTATCTTTCCATGAAGGCATATACTCGAGGAGTTTGTTCCAACATATATAATGCATATATCTTTTAAATATGATCATATTTCGTCTCAATCGTCTGATTCTGAAGACACTAGATAACAACTAGGTACCCGCTTGGTGAAAACCCTCGTCCTGTTTTTGGAGACCCAGATGGGGACCCGTTACTGGACGCACGCAAAAAGCTACTTGTTAGAGAGTGGCTGAAGACCTTCCCGTGATTCTAGGTGCATCAGTTGGATGTCAAATAGACCTCAGTCTAAGGCCGCGAAGTTAGTACACTACAGCGAGTCTCGAATTGCCTTCTTTGGTAACACGTTACTAACCACGACAGACGTGGGAATGGATAAGGAAAACGTCTAGGTACCAGAGTACTCACTAAGACTTTTTAAACGACCCTAAGCTCAAGGTTTATATTATTCTCCTATTCTATCTAGGTCATAGGCTCATGCTGCTGAAACCAATCTGTATCTATAAAACAGCAAAAACAAGGACAAAAAAACAAGAATATTTCGTTCACTTTAACTTTATAGAGTTCAAATTGATATTACAGACGAACAGAAATAACTTAATAAACGTATGAAATAATACTATTACGAAATTGGTATGAAAAAACTTGCATTTTACACAATCAAATAATTTTATCAACCCCTGCCTCTCGTGTACGTGGCATGGCAGCAACTCTCGAGCACAAACGTCCATCAGTCGAAGAGTAATAAAATATATTTATAGGCCATAATATCCATTTAAAATGCCGCAATATCCATTAAAAGTAATAACATGGTTGCAAAGAGAGCAGCGTATGCTGCTAACGATGCATGACAGATTTTACAGCCGCGGCCACTCGCACTTCAGAACTCCTTCAGCCGATTCCCTATGTACCTAACCAAAACAATAAAACCTTTAGACACGTGTAATTATCAAAATATTTTTATTAAGAAACATATTTTTTAAATAAGAGAACGCGTCAGTCACAAATCTCTTGTAATCGACAGTCCTCCATGACAAATAATGCAGGGATTTGAATAAAGAGCTGCCTTTTATTATGTTTTCCTATCACATCAACCTGACAGTAAAGCATTACGTTGTTTAAATCAAGAAATTTGAGAAAATAAAAAAACGCACATTTAAAATAAATATGTTAGTGTTGAATGCTAAGATGGTATGGGCATGTGACACGGAGAGATGAGGACCACACGGTGAAGAGAGCCCTCAACATACCCACGCTGAGAAGAAGACCTGGAAGACCACAGGCAACCTGGACTGCAACTGTAAACAAGGATCTGAAAACTCTGGGTTTGACCGAGAATGCAACGCAGGACAGACAGACATGGCGAATGTTCACAAGGAGAGCCGACCCCAGATGATGGGAAATGGCTTGGCTAAAGAGATGTTGGTATTGAATGCTCTGATCGATATTATCTTTAATCTTTATATGATTTACATCGAGTATTCGTGTGATACTTTGGATAATTTAGGGAGGCATACGATAAGCTTTGTACTAGTCGCATAATACATGACAGTATTGGCACAACCATCTGTGCGGCCTGGCTCTAATCGGCCTGCGATCCTCCTGTACAACAGGCTGCACGTTGAAGTGTGGTGAAAAACCTCAGGTGTTTGAGTCCCAACCGCGACACGGACGCAATGGCGGCCTACCTGTAGTGCGTGTCGCGATGGCAAACCCGCGGATAGAGCAGTGGCATCGCCGCAAATAGTGTTCATAAATAAATTGAAATAATACGTAATGGTAGTGGGATTATGGGATGCCGAGCATACACCAGTTTGGAATGTCACGTTCGCAGAATTCTTATATATAAGCTGCAAACTAAAGAGGGACGGTTCTGAAGAAAAATATGAAATAAAGTTTCATTCACCAATTACTTACCATTAAAGCACTGAGCATTGAAAAGAGATATTAAATATTTATGTATTTTATATTGAAATGGATCTCAAAATGAAGTAAATATTGGTACAAAATAATTCGCAACACACGGC
Organism: Glossosoma conforme; assembly: GCA_022606575.1. Classification (NCBI taxonomy): domain Eukaryota; kingdom Metazoa; phylum Arthropoda; class Insecta; order Trichoptera; family Glossosomatidae; genus Glossosoma; species Glossosoma conforme. Next base: position 195,058 of record JAGTXR010000087.1, on the reverse strand, counting down.
TAAACCCAGAAGGCACAATACCAGAAAGGAAATATTTGAAATCATATTATTAAATAAGCCTTATGGAAATTGTGTTATATACTCGTATAATCAAATACATAACGAAATTAAAAACAAAAAATGTGATGTAATTAATAGATACTTAGTTTCACTGTGTGTCACGTGCTAATACATACTTGTGCGATAAGAAAGTTGATAATAAACTAGGCAAACTGAAATAATCAGGACAAATAATTGAAAAACTCTCATATTAAGAGTATGGCTATACATTTGACCCAATACTATTTTTAAGTGTGTTATCTCGTAACAGGTATAATTTAAGCAACGCCGGACAGTTAATATTGTTATCACTTTCGGGCAATAGATAAGATATGGCCTAGTGGGATAACGCTCGGCTGCCATAGGAGAAGTCCCGAGTTTGCATTCAATCGTGCATGAAAAATCGTAATTTTTTAGAGAGATTTGAAACTTCTATTCATGATGATTCTGATGATCTAAATAAGCCATTCGTCAATTGGCCAAGTCATTCGAATATTAATATTTATGAACGATATGTGAATGCCCAACTAAAGCCTACAACAGCGGTGAAAATCTCGAAAATGTGCAACGCCTAGTTATAATTAAATAGCAAACGTCATATTAACTACATATAAAATGTCGTCATCACCGACTGACGGTATTCTCTTGATTATACAAACACAAAGAACATTTTTTTTAAAGTCGATAACTTTACGAAAAAAAGTAAATAATATAATGGAAATTATTATATATATATAGAAAGGAATTTTTAAATTGAACACAAAAGTTTATTAGTATATAAAAGCTTAATACATTAAAATCACAAATACCCAGTAATTTTAAAATGTCTTTTTTAAATTGTTTTTTTTTTTTTATGTATATATAATGCCTTAATATATTAAAAAACACATGCCCATTAATTTTATAATGTTTTTTTCAATTGTTTAACCCGCATACATATACAACCTGTAAATATGTGTGTACTAATGTAGAAACTAATTACTTGTCCATACCTATATAAGCCACTGCCTGTTTTTATTTTATCATTATTGAATATGGTCTCCAGGGAGGCCGAAACATGTAATCAGTGAAAGTAAATGAGAATCAAAACTAAATATTTTTAATTTATTATTTTTTTAATTAAAATTAATTTTATAATTATGCAGTTTCACTAAGTATTGTCAGGTGATAACCTTAATGTTATATATAACAAACTTTTATGTGTATTTATCAATTATTATTATTACATTTTTTCTCATTCGAGATCATTGGCAAATGATGAATTTCACGAGCAATACGACCGCAGGTATTATTTTTGTCGTTTAATAAGTAACGACCTACATACACTTCATCAAAATATACAAAAATTAATTAATAATTAAATATAAAAACAACAAAAAAATATATAAACTAATTTTCTAATAATAATAAATGAAAATCTGTCATGAGAATTTAAAAAAAAAAATTAAGAGTCGCTACTCTCTCACAAAAAAAAATTTACGCTTATTAATTAATTTTTACACGTAAATTGATTTATAAATCGGGTGTCTTTTTATTATTTTTTACTTGTGTAATTATTTTCCGTCAACAGATGTCGCCGTCGTACATTTCCGAACTCGCACGTCGATGCCTGCACTGTTCGCGGTATATATACAGTCCGCAAACGTTTAGTTGGCGGAGAGTTCATAGCCACTAGGTGAGCCGGCCTGGCGGGGGCCGGTCTAAGCTCCGCCGCCCATAGTAAGTATTCTTACTATGGGCTCAGGCAGAAATGCCTCAAAAACTCGGCAATCGTACAGTCGAATACGTCAAAACTGTTCGGTTCTGTATAATTGCTAAACAAAAATGTACCCATAAATATTCACCTCCAGTGGAAGCAGCTAACTCTCTTTTTGATAATTGTTTTACAAAAGGATTGATGGCGCTCTTTTATGCAGTGTTAAACTATAAGATTAATTAATTTATTATGCCTTTATTTCCTTATAAACATAAAATCGAATTCACTTCCAGTGGATGCTGCTAACTTTTTTAGTCTTACAAAAAATTAATGGTGCTTTTTTAGACAGTGATAAATATAATTATTTATTTATTTATTATGACATTTTTAACATTGTTTAAGACTTTGTAATGGGGGGGTTACTGAACACGGAATATTAAGAGAGCAGACGCAAGTAATGATTCCTAACTGATGTCTGCTATTTACAGAATCAATTTTCCATCCTTACCATTTCCTTATCCATTCCCACGTATTTCGTGGTTAGCAACGTAGTTAGCATACTTACTTCGCAGCCTTAGACTGAGATCTATTTGACATCTAACTGATGCACCTAGAATCACGGGAAGGCCTTCAGCCACTCTCTAACAAGTAGCTTTTTGCGTGCTTCCAGTAACGGGTTCCTATCTGGGTCTCCAAAAACAGGACGGGACAGGGGGGGTTTTCACCAAGCGGGTTCCCTTTGTGTACTGCCATCCCAGGTGATTGTACTTCCAAGGTATACAAACTCTTTTGCATCTTTAAGTAATGATTATAAATGTCATATATTCCGTGACGGGAGCGAGATGCATGCGGGGAAACACGACGTCAACCACCGAGATCGGGAACAATTCAAGCGTTTTTAAGTAAACGCGCGGACTCGACTAAAAAATAAAATTCACAAAGAAATTATCTTGGAGAGCATCTTTCCGCACGTTGCTCCCGCTCCGTGCAGAACAATGGAGGCGACGGCGGAAGACCAGCGATGGAAAACCAGAATCCAGCCATCTAGCATCATCCTTGATATTCTTCGCTAAGTCAGATCATCGTCACGATTAATACTCAGTGCTGACAACTATTAACGAAACTCAGTATTAGGATGCGATGGCTTTTGGTAATATGCAAGTTATTTTTTTATGTTAACACATACAGGAGAATACCGACAGATGGTGATAGTCATTCTGAAATACCATCTGTGGATTCTTTTACGCTTACCATTCCACATATGGCTAAGCGCTACATGTAGAGTGTTGATTCGCCAACGTCATAGAATACAGCCCCATTCACGCATCATAGGTGGTGTTCACGGGACGACTTTCGTATATCACTTATATTGATAAATAGGCTATGACTGGCATTTAACGGGTGAGGGATCAAATTCACACCAATCGGGGGTATTTTAAAGGTTAGAAATCGTTTTTTTTTAATCTCCGTCGGGGATCGAACCCACGACCTTCGATTTGTTAAGCAAACGTTTTAATAATAAAATTAAATAGGGTAAATGTTATTAACCGTTCGGCAAGATGCTGCGTCCTGATCGAAAGTAACCATGTCATTTCATTTCATTTTATTTGAACAGTCAACCCTTCTATAACATTTTCATAATATCGGATCCTCACAGCACCTGGACTATTTAGTCCTAAGAGGTGTTTCATCCCCCCAAAACAACATGAAAAATCGTCACAAATACTATTAAAAAATCAGTTTAAAATAAAAAAGCATGCGTTGTAGGAAGTTTAAGTGACATTGAAAGATAACCGGTGATTCGATTTTGTGAAGATTGACGAAATAGTGGAGCGGTCACGGCAGCCCTCTATCTTACAATCGGTGAAGAGACAAAGTTGGACCTGTCTGGGACGTGTTTTCCAGATGCGGCAGGAATGTATAAACTTTTAGTATATAGCTACTGTGTTTTATTCAAACACACGGGCAAAAATGTTGGTGACTTCTTCTAAAACAATGCTCTATTGCTTGGACGTACGTACTGAGAATTTTTATGCTTCAAAAATAAAATGAAAAATGTTTTCAGCGTAGACAAAAAAAATAAGATGAATGGAAACGTAATGTGAATTGAGCCTGAAAAAATAATTATATGTAATATTTTAGCGTGACTTCAAACTAATTAGATACAAATTTATTTCATTAATTGTATATTTTCAATGTACCTGTATACTACAAAATTCACATTGAAAATAGAGCAAATATGCCTGTTCAGTGGACAAATTTTCCTGATACTTTAATAGGGCAGCCATCTTTTGATTAAAGCTTTAAGTTACTTTCAGAATCAAATATATTAATTTCAAAGAAAAGGCAGTGAATCACTCTATGATAAACATTGGTCTCCTGATCTCTTAATCTATGGAACACAGATGTTTCGTCAGTTTACCAAGCCCATTTTATTGATACTATTACTTGGCTTCCGAATTTAGTTACTTACATACATAAATTGAGACGTTTTACAAATATCCCTACATAATAAGTATATGTTGACGTAAGACAAAACAGTTTCTACAGCTCCTTAACACTATATGTACAGTTTAGAAAGCACTCCTAACAAATGTTTATCTTAACAAGCATAAATAAACACCTGCAATCAATCACCTCTGACTGACTATATAAGCCTTATATACATTCTATCTCCTGATGCTCGTCGGTGAAATTTTATAAAATAAGATACATCAAGTGATGCAGAATTAATCTATGTTTAAATAAGCACCCAGTGCTCACAAGTAATCGAGAGTTTATTCAAATTAATCAAGATGGCTATTTTTTAAGACATGCGAGTGTACGAGCATTCGACATCGTTCCCCACACGATATGTTATTACTTGATAATTATAAAACAATGTAATTGAGTGCTTATGTATATTTAAATCAAACAGACATCATTGCAATGAAAGAGGCGAACAAAAAACATCACGCTTGGTATAACCGCAGCAGGGGCAACCGATATAATACGAGTATACTCTCGAATATACTTATTATATGTAGTCAATATTTTTCAACATTGAAATAATTATCATTTGTAGTTATATTTAAATTAAATTTAAGTCCCGTGAATCTTTTGGTGTCAGTATTAAGAGTGAATGCCGTACGGGAACCAACCTCCTAAATAATCTTCGTTGACCAAACACACCCCTCAGTACGAGTACATAAGGAAAGTATTGTTATCATTCTTTTTACATAGTATATTGTTCAGAGCGTTTGCTTTGCAAGCCAAAGGTCATGGATTCGATCCCCGATGGAGATTTAAAAAATGGATTTTTAATCGATTTCTGAGCCCTAAAACACCCCCGATTGGTGTGAATTTGATCACTCTAAAATGCCAGTTAATTAAAATTGGTGGTAGACGAAAGTCGTCCCGTGAAGACCACCCATTCATAGTAAATTCCTGTAATAATGAGAACGATCCGTGAATGTCGGGTTGTAATGTATGATGTTGGCGGATCAACACTCCACATGCAACGCTTAGCCATATGTACCATGGTTAGCGAAATATAATTCCACAGACTTAAGAATTACTAAAATATATATTTAGAAACGCTATAAAATTATGTCAGACTCAATGATCTTCACCCCGTTCATTTGTAAATCTATATAGTTATCGACAACTTTCCAGGATGGCTAGGCTTCAAGAAAAGGCACCTGTATTAATTGTTCTCATGAGACACCTGAATATCACACAGGAAGGTATCCACCGTCGTCTTTGAACCAACTATACGATGCAAAGGTATTACCACCGTGTTCGCACCGTATCATCGTCTCGTTCTCAAAATCCACTATACAGCTGGTTTAGCATTTCATTAGTGTATTCGAAACAGTACAAAATAACATTGCTGGCCAACTGTACATTTTTATTTATAAGACTAAAAAAGTGTTTAAAGAATACGAAACTGTGATCCATTTTTTATATATTTATTCAACGTCATCAATATTTTAAGTAAATTAATATCACTAGCAAAACTAACCAAATCTTGTGTTTATTAAGAAGCTAATATACTCTTCATAAAAGCACTATGATGAACTGTGATTTAGCATAGTTATGCTCCTTCCTGTTGCTTTTAGCTCCATGCTGGTTAAGTAATTCAAATTTATAAAAATAAATACAATATTAAACTTGTGATGTTATTACAGTGTCCCTCTTATATAGACAACACGGCACGGCGCAGCGAGGCGTGCGAAAAGTGAAGTCAAAAGTAAAGTTTAATTACGCAAAAAATATATAACATCACTCGGCTTACGGGCGTTGCATCACGGCGGATTTCATAACGGTTCGGAAGACGTAACGGAGAAGTGCTATGGAATGCTCTCTCGCTCCCGGCAGCCGTTGGCGGGCGGAACGGTCCAACAGCTGGCCGACAAAACAACAAAATAGCCTTCAATTTCACCAGATCTTCTTCGTAGTATCAATCCGGTGAATTGGTTTGCAGCAACAGAATCTTGCATCTCGATCTCCATTCCTCTCGGTCCTCCGCAACCCTCTTCAGCTCAGCATAAGAGCTACAACTCATGTCCTCGAACACTTGCTGCAAATACTCCCGTCTAGGGCGCCCTCGACAGTTTCCACCCTCAACCATCCCCTCCACAATGTCGTGAAGAAGACCATCGTGGCGCATGATGTGACCGATCCATCGGCCTCACCTCTCTGAGATGGTTCTTATTAGGTGCCTATCTTCCTTGATTATCCTGAGAACCTCATTGTTCGTGACGCGGTCTCTACAGGAAATTCCGAGAATTCTTCCGTATGACCACATCTCAAAGGCCTCTAGTCTCTTTTATCACTTTCAGATAAGCACCATGTCTCACAGCCGAACATCAAGATGTTCCAAACAAATGTTTTGGCAAGTTGCTTGCGGAGCCTTAAAATAATATTCTTTGACTCAAGAATTTTTGCTTTTTTATTGAAGGCTAGCCTTGCTTGATGTATGCGACTGTCGACTTCACTTTTCGTTCTGCCATCCCAGGTGATCGGACTTCCAAAGTGTACAAACTCTTTCGCATCTTTTAGGGGTACTCCTAGCATTGATATATTCATTTTCTGCTGCTCATTGCGGCTTACTCTCATGACTGTTTTTGTGCTGTTACCAGATACAGTCGATTTATTATAACGTTTTTATAAAAAGTGGATTAGCCCGATGCTCCTGAGGCCTGAAGCATTAAGTCCTAATACGCGGTTCAATGCAAAACAACATAGAAGGGATCTTTATATGAAAAATCTCCGTAACAAATCAAAAGCCTTAAAGAAAAGTTGCAGACACGAAAAATAAACTGCCTAGCTTCTGAATTTCTACTATTATAACGTCAAATACTGAATTGAAACTATTCAGACAGTGGAATAGTCTGATTGTCTAAAATATTCATTTTAAAGATAAAGATCTTGATTTTGAGGGTCAAACAGAACATTTCGAAGAAATGTAAGAAAATGTTAATATCGTCGAATGTATATATATTTGAATTTGAGGCTCACATCACTAGTCATGGAAAAAAGGTTATTTGCCATTTTCTCGTAGATATCAATTGCATTCTAAACAAAGTATTTTTGGACTTTGCAAGGAGGTTCGCCACTCCTAAGCTGGAGAATATGGCTACCACAAATTATCGCAATGAAGTATGTCATTTGCCATGATCAATACAAACTCGTGATACTGACAGGTTTATTTACTGCTAAGGGACGACCAAACCAAAAAAAACTTTGGCAATCTTCAACACAAGTAATATAACTGAAGATGTTTGACAGTGACACAAAACACGAAACGTACGTGACCTGTCAAAATCAGTGTTGCCAAAAATAAAATAGTTTAAAAATCACCCTTTATATACTATACATAATGATTCAACAAGAACTATTACCCCAAAGACAATATAAGCCACATAATTACCTCTCGACCATATTGTTTATTGAAAAATCGTCGTCTACTGTACAATAAGACGCAATTTGAAGCAAAAAAATACTATTTTGTTGTAGGCACAATTCGCGGACTGATAAATATAGCAAAATTATGGAAGCTGTGTTTATCAATCACGTAATAGAATATCCTAATGAAACCTCGGTTTTGTATATTTACCCGTTCCATTACACAAATAGAAAACAAAAATGGCTGAAAGTTCCGCGATCGCGGGGCTTCTACAAATCAAATATTTGCAACTAACCGAAATTGTATTATGAATTTCCGCGAATACAATTAATCATTTCGAACTGGGAACTTTTATGTACACAACAACAAAACCGAAACAAAAGAGCGGCGTTTTATAATATCATCCGACGCTGAGAGTTTCATAACCGGGAGAATAAGTATGTATTCAGTTTAAAAGGAATTTTTAATCAATTAGCAGAAGAAAACGTAACAACGGAGCGTTATTTATGTAAGTTTAAAGGAACAAGAAAAAATTAGGTTTGATAAATATTTGAATGCAATAGATTTCTAAGGGGACTATACTATATACACTAGGGTGATCCGTAAAATAAGTTTCCCATGGAGCTACAGTCCCACGATTCTGTAGTGTACCTTGGTTCGCCCACTTCAAATCCCTTTCCTAGCGAGCTGCCTGCGGAGCTCAGTCTTGGCTTGGCAGCCGTACGTGATGGATATCCCCCTCGCTTCGCCCGCAAGGTGTGAGCCGCGTTCTGTGATCCGATGATAGCGCCATGGAAAACTTATTTTACGGATCACCCTAGTACAAAGTAAGACCAGACTTAGTAATTAGAAATTAGCGCGGTTCCACTGTATAAGACTATTTGTACGCAAACACAGTGCGCAAAAATACAGGAAAATTTGAATTCAAATTTCGCGGGCTAAGCGATTAAATTTAATATTTTTATTTTTATGTTGGCACTACTGTCACTGACATGTGGAAAATTACACGTCAAAATATTCATTGAGATACCCGTCCATTTGTAATGAGCCAAAAGTGTTTTTTCGTTATATATTATGAATAATATGTGATTAAACATAAATATATATATTTTTTTTGCCTAATGGATTGATTTCAGGAAAACGCTATAAATGGGAAAAATTGTGGTGTTTGTTGTATGTTGGAAATATTTCAAGAAATTGTTAATCAGCTTCTTGAATGAAGAAAGAAGACGGATATTCAAAAAAGCATTCCAAAACATACGCGAGATTGTAAGAAAAGGTGGGCAAAAATGTCCGTCATCAAAGTCTTTATAAATTACATATGAGTATATGCTACAACTTAGTCATACATTTATGTATACTTGGCTCGTTTTATTGTTTGTTTAATAACTTGTTTTATGGTTTACCTTATTCCAGAACCTTATCAAGCAGTTAAAGGTGCAGTCAAAAGCGTAACAACTGCAAACATTAAACCGTAAAATACACCGATAAGCCTCATTGGAAGGTAAAAGTCATTAAGTTAACGCGAAATTATAATCAGTTTTTATTTACACATATATGATGCTTCAACAGTGATTGTCAGTTTATAGATTAATTATACATGTGTCGTGAAAATCAGGATAATCATATAACTAAAAGTGACCAAAATAAATACTCGAATATTCCATTTTTTTAACTGTGTGAATGTCATAAAGAAAACTGAGTATTTTCAGAACAAGACAAATTGTATTCAATTGATCAAATTATCAATGTTTTAAAACCAGGTATAAAATATAATAATTCAGTAATTTATAATGTGTATTTATTAAATGAATTTAAGTATATTTTTACATGTTTATACACACTGGTAACAGATATCAGAGTTTGTTGATTAAATAAATAAGATTGAAATACCGGTTGGTATTTTAGCATAATTCGAAAACAAGTGATAATACCTTACTGAAATGGTATCTAATTACATTAGTTACAAAAGTACCTTTACGGTTTAACATGGGAAGAAAGCATGTACTTATGGTAGAAAATATGTCAAATGAGATATAAGTGAAAATATTACATTACATACTTGACATTTCGTGTGTGATTATTATAGAAACAAGGAAATAACAACAATGATATATAAGATCTTTCCTATATACGAGTACATATATATCTTCCCGAAACTGAGCTTTCAGCCACCACAACACTAGAGATATTTGTCATATACTAGTAAGCCAGGTTGTCTCTAAAACAACAAAACGACCAAAATAAGCTTCAATAATTGCGATATTTGGAAATATCTACATTCTATCCTCTTTTTTCTCGTATTTGTGGACTTTAACATACTTCAAAGACTTTCAAAAACAACTTTTCTATCAAGATTGATAAGGGAAAAAACGCGCTTTAGTAAAATAATTAAATCACGCTATTCAAGCAAAGAACTTTACAATTTACCCCACGGAGTATTTCCCGCCGATTGGAACCACAGATTCAAATCAATAAATATTCTTTACCAGATAACATTTTTGAACCGAAGTACGGATAAAATTCATGCCTTTTGTCTTCAATAATAAATATTTCTATGTGTTTTACGTCCCCCGGGACAACAAATATTGTACGTGTCCCTTTGTTTTGGAAGTAAACCACTGAAAGCACTACGCTCGCGATGACATGAGATTTCTAGCAGCTTTCTACGCCACGTCGGAAGTAATTTAAATGCAAATATTTTACATCAGTTGCACGTCATACTGACACTTCTATGATGAATATCAACAAAAAGTAATATCCACGATTTTGAAATATGCGCGAATATACGCAGTGTATTCAGTTTATCATATTACTTTCTTGTTGTAATATATTCTTCCTAACTTGCTACAAATTAATAAAATGTACAAAAAAATATTTTTTTATTATTACCTACCCATGCTGCCAAATATGTAGAATTAATGAATTTGTCCAGCGGCAATGGCGTATCGTTAGCGCGGTTCTCGTTAATAACCGCAACATTGGAAGCGGACCAAAACATGGATGGGTCACAGCCTGTTTCTAACCGCGTGACGCTGGTCAGACTGAGCTGATTCTTAGGACCAAGAGTTGCAGTCCTCGGGAGCTTCGGGCTAATCATCCGATTTCTTAAAAAAATCCGATTAATAAATCACCCAAGAATGCATCGAAAACTATAACTGTTCTTCAAGTCATCGGACTTCTGCCTTGAAAGTCGTGGGTAATCATTTATTTATTTATTTTATTTATTTATATACAGAATCGAAATTCCAATTTTTTTACAAATATTTAGAAACATGTATGTTTCCAGGTGGACGTTCGGGAGCAGAGATGTCTTAGGACGAGCCATGGTCAGTTGCAATTAACAGAACTGAGTGGAACGAATGAAATGCAACAGATATAAGAAAATATATGTTTTTTTTTTAATATTTTCTCACAACTGTATAAAAATGAAAATGTCTAAAGCGGATACTGCGGATTACAAAAACGTCAATGCCTAAATATAAATGGACTGCAGATAATCGAAAACGAAATAATGGCGTCATTCACAGCTAGGTGTGTCTTCCAGGCGTTAGGGTGGCGTGCCGTGGATTTCAAGTCGGTCGGCCTCTATTCGGCACGATCGGCATGCGGATCGCCATTGTCTCGGTGGACGCCGGAGGACCCCCGCCAAGTGATGCATCATCAATAATTCATGCCTCGCGTTTTGGATAAGGCGAGAATAATTCCCCCAAAGCACTTGGATCTAGAATGGATTCAGAGCGAACGAAACTTGACATTTCCAGGTAAAGTTAAAAGGTGATGTTTTTTGGGTACACGGAAACAGTGTACTTAAAATTAATAATGTACCCACCACAAAGTAGCATCCTACGCCGTGAACAACGCTGATAATGACTGTATGCTCCTGTATGAAATGGTTGTTGCAGGAGAACATAAAAGGAAGCTCCCTTTTGATAAAGCCCCTTAGATCTTAACATCCTAAAATACAGTATATAAGTACATAACGTATACAGCAGAAAAAAAAAAATAAAGCACGGATAAGTCTCATAGCCAAGTTCTTAGATGTCGTTTATGTGGTGGCATGTGCTTCGTCTTTGAAGCGGATATTTTTTTTTTGTGAAAATTAATGAAAGAGGACTTTCATTTTACACTTTGATTGTAATGCTTATGTTAGTTTAACTAGTAAATAAGTGTAAAAACTACAACATACTACATTATATTACAATATATACAGGTATACGTGTATTATAAAGTAAAACACCAGTTAGATTCCGCACACTGAAATCAAGCAACGTTGGACGGGGATCTTGAATGGACGATCCCCTGGGAACCCAATACCTTCAGCAAGGTTAAGCCGCCATCATCATCAGCCTGTGTCCATCAGTTATATCAGCTAATAAGTAGGACAATATGCAAAAAAAACTTTGATTATGTAGTTCTTAATATACATAAAAAGACCTTCAAGAACCCATTATTTTTCATCATTCTTTTCCCTCGAAAAAATAACAAAAAAACAGCCTCCTAAAGTGGTTGCCCCCCTTAAGGCGAAATAGTCTAGGCCTCGGCATGAAAATGATAATTATCCTTAAATTTTTCGACAATAAACGCCCAAATCTCCCGTACTGCTGTTCTATTTACATAAATCTATTTTATCATGCCTACTGAATGATCAGCACTTATATGTACATGAAATATATTCGGAAAAGCTCCTACAGATATGTCTTTAAAAAAAGCAGAATAATGGCAACCGAGTGCTTAGAATATATAAATCTTCAAAGTTTAAAATATCGAACTCTAATAATAAAAAATACATTACTTTTAGAAAATTGTGTGAAACTTTAATATCGTCCAACAAAACAGGTATAAGGAGGCATTGTATAATTAAATGCGATGCAGAAGTGAATATACTAGTACCCTTTAATTGTTGTGTATCGTTTTTTACATAAGTGATAATTCTCAGGTGTATTATCTTCGGTAGATAATACCCGTGTACTCGCCAAGTACTCATCACACACGGGCACTTTTTTAATATCCGATGGGAATCTCAGAGACAGTATATGTACTGTAAAGCGGCATTGTCTCTTCCCCATTGTGAGTAAAAACTATTGAGCATTGCAGACGGTCCATTCATTAGTTGGAGGGGCAAAAACGCAAGACTTCAGAAGCTTCTTCTTTACTTTACATCAGTTTGTCTCTCTCTCTTCTCGAAAAAAACACTTTTAGTCTAGACTCGAAAATCTACGAGACCAGATCTACTCAAAATGTGGGTTACAAGTATGTTTGTTTTTTGTATTGCCATGTAGAAGAACACCACGTCGGCTAGACACTGCCAGCGAGTATAGCTCAATGGTCAAAACGTTAACGTTACAAGCCAAAGGTCGTGGGTTCGATCCCCAACGGATATTAAAAAAAAAACGATTTCTCAGCTCTAAAATACCCCCGGTTGGTGTGAATTTGATCCGTCACCCGTAAAATTCCAATCATAGCCTATTAATTGAAATTGGTGGTAGACGAAAGTCGTCCCGTAAAGACCATCCATTCATAGTAAATTCCTGCAGCGCTTAACCATATGTAACATGGTAAATGTCATAGAATACACAGATGACGCTTCAGCATCACTATCACCATCTGTCAGTATTCTCCTGTATGTGTCTACATAAAAAAAATGTTCGGAGGATATGTACTAGTTATGTGTGTGTACAAATATAAGAAATATATTCTATACGTATAAATATATTCGTACAATATAGTATAAGAATAAGAAAGAAATAGTTTTCACTGTGATTCCACAAGATACTACCTTTCATGGAAGAGTTTAAAGTTCATTGATACTTGCGTACTAATTATATAAATCAGCCACGATAACTAGCATATAATACAATAATTTCCTGTTTGAGAAGCTGTGGTATGGTCCTTGGACGCACGACCTTTGGGCATTAACCTAACCAAATAATTAGGGGCCGACGTAGTTTTGGCATTGCACGATGCTCATTTATTTTATAATAGCGAGAATTGATTTTCATAAAAACAAACAAATATTCGCTTTTTAAACTATAAATATATAAAAAAAATACTATTCATTTTTCAAATACCCTTTTTGAATTCCTTGTGTATTGAGGCAAAAATGATATTTCACTATTACTGTTATCCTCTTTAGTGGTGCTTTCTTGAAAAAATAATACGGCGGTTGATGTACAATTCATACACAGTCTAAGAGCGGTCTTACACAGACTATTTTTTCGGGCTTCACACTTAAAACGCTAGGCGGCAAAAAATTTTGAGAAAATAATCATCTTTTGTAAATCTCTAACATCGACGATATTCATCGTCATTATCATCATCATCCGCCTGTGTCCGTCCACTATTGAACGTAGGCGTTAGTGTTGTAGTGATGTTAGTTAATAGTACTGCAACTAAGCGCTGCATGTGGCGTGTTGATCCGCCAACGTCATAGACTACAGCCCGACATTCACGCATCGTCCTTATTATTACAGGAGTTCTCTATGAATGGGTGGTCTTCACGGACCGACTTTCATCTACCACAAATTTTGATTATTACGCTATGACTGGCATTTTACGGGTGACGAATCAAATTCACACAAACCGGAGTATTCTATAAGCTGAGAAATCGAATAAAAAATTATTGTTTTTAATCTTCTTGGGGAATCGAACCCACGATCTTCGGTTTAGAAATCAAACGCTTTAACCACTGACCTATTACCGCCGGTACACGTATTTAAAGGATAATTAAAACAAGTTGCATAAAAAAATTCAGCCTCATAATTAAGGGCCTAAAACGTTTTATAATCAACAAAAGCGATGGTATGGCAGTAATATACCTGTACATATGTAGAAATATAATAACACGTTTAGTTTTGGGATTTTTAAAAATGCATTCAATATTTACACAAACTTTTCATTCGAAATTAATCCTCAAAGCTATTATTTATTAATTTCAACACTTTGCATTAGCTATCTATTTTATACGAACAGTATTAACGTATGAGAGACGTTACAATGTCTATCTTTTTTACGTAGCATCGCAAGAAGCTCGCGCCTGTGTAATATTTTATAATGCACTGCCGTGAAGTGAACCTATGCAAATTAGCCTGTGCAATCTCGGCAGATCGCGGTGCTTAACAGCATTCCCACAAACCCTATTACTTACTAGTACTTGGAGCCGGGACAGGAATAGCCTGCATCCGGCCCTTATCACGCCACCGAGGTCGCACACGCGAGGACAGAATACCCCGGCAGACTATGGATCCAAAGACCAGACGCCGTAAACTTGATGCAAGACATTTGCATCGAAACTGCACGATACACTTTGACATAAAAACTACAAACTGTCTCGTATTGAATAACTTCTTATTATTCTTATATATAGGTAAAAGAGTAAGCGAACGTGAGGAATCGTGCAGACTAGGCCACCCCCAATGGCGTCAGCACTAGCAGAGCATCTGGCTGACACGGAACATAACTTTTCATTCGAACCCGAAATCGTGGCTCGAACGCAAGGAAAACATGCACACCTAGTAAGGGAAGACATTGAAATCAAAAGACATCCCATCAACAGGGATGACGGCTTGATTCTCAAAACAGCATGGCTTCCACCTCTAGCACATACTCTACAACCTGTACAAACAAGCAAGGACGACCACAGTCGGACATGACGTTCTATGGAGGTACAATTCTTATAACACACCTACCGTATTCTTAGAACATACCCTCGATTCTCCTGAATGAAACTTGAGTATGTAGTTGCCATGGAGATATAAATCAATAACTCTTGTAAAAAGATAATCTGAATAAACCAACTCACAACTAAACAAATCATCAATCCTGAAGAAGACCCGTGCAATGGCGGTCGAAATATTGGTTAAAGGAAGTTCGCCACACACGGCTAAACCCAAAAGCCACAATATCTGTCTCGTATTGGTTTGTCGAGTT
This sequence comes from Glossosoma conforme, assembly GCA_022606575.1. NCBI lineage: Eukaryota > Metazoa > Arthropoda > Insecta > Trichoptera > Glossosomatidae > Glossosoma > Glossosoma conforme. The sequence goes on along the minus strand of JAGTXR010000087.1, from coordinate 179,504 downwards.
CAGAATTCATTTTGAACATCTATAATTAAATTTTATATCAGTTGGATATAGCCCTTGCAGGCTGGTGAAAAAAAACCTCGATACACGATCTTTCGTCTCTTATTTTGGTTCGCTCATCGGATACGCATATATTTTCAAATGTTAGTAATATAAGACATGGCACTTGCGACGCTATTTTGATTAATTCATTTTGAACATCTATTATTAAAGTTGATATGAGTTGGATATAGCCCTTGCAGGCTGGCGAAAAAAAACCTCGATATACGATCTTTCGTCTCGTATTTTGGTTCGCTCGTCGGATACGCATATATATCAAAATGTTAGTAACATAAGACATGGCACTTGCGACGCTATTTTAATTAATTTAACAAGTCCTGCCATGTGAAGCGCCCATAGTTCGCAAAGCGGCCACTATGCGTGTTCGGCGCAGTGACTCCATACTTACGGACAGCGCTGCCCGGAGGTCGTGGAATGAGCAGTGTTCTGTCCCGGGCAGCGACTACCGAATTTCGTCAGTCGTCTTGTGATTAAAATAAACACCAATGCGCTTCTCGACAAGATTTGGAGACCTGCTTCTCATCCCTCCACCACGCGTCCCGATGACTATCCCGGCGACATAGTCGCCTTTGATAAACGGGACGACGCTAGCCCGAAAGCTTAAAGAAAACGCAATTGTAATTTATTATTATATTTCAGGCATCCGAAGTATAATATATGTCCAAACCAGTTTCACCCTCGCCTCTTGAGGCCTAATTGTCATCGAAGGAGTCTCCAAGCTGATGACTTCTCAACATACTCTCTATAAAGCTAAAGAAACGTTATCCAACATTTCTTCAATAATATATTATATCCTTTACAAATACAACTTATAAAATTAATCGAGGTCTTCAAAATAAGCCTTTGTCTCAACAGTAATTTCGTCATTTGAAACAAATCCTTTCAGGTTAAGAAATAAAGAATAAAGCTTGGAAGTAATAAAAGGGGCTAAAGCCGGGTTATATATCGCATGAAGGAGCAATTCGTAGCGCAATTCATGAAATTTCAAACGATATTAAATCCTTTTTCTATAATCGCCAATTTTCATGCGAATTTTCTATCAATGGCTGTCAAAAACACAAACTCAATGATGCAGAAGGTCCAATAATTTACACTAGTATATCAACAGATGATTCTATTCACGTTATAACGTAGGAAATTCAAAAAGTTACCGATTTTATTCACCTTCGAAGGGTCTTGCTAACTAGATGCACTCGATTACGCATTTTTTTATCGATACGAATACTTGTTACATTTTTTCAAACATTATTTCTTAGTGGAATTTCATAACTTAAATCATGTATGTATATGAAAGAGCATATCTTACAATATAATTAATTCTGCGATTTCAAAAACGTTTTATCCAAAGTTCTGAATATATTCTTAGAATCGTAATCAAATAATATCGTTTTCTTGCTAAAAAACCACAAAAATGCTTTCAAAAAACAAGCTCATATTTCATCATCCATTTCAGAAAACGCTTAGGACTTTAATTACATTACAATGTAATTACAGGAAAATTGCACGTTATTATTGAAATTATTATATTTAAGTGAACATTGGTATTAATAAACATTTCAAACATTAAATAATTAAAAAGACAATATGTAATCAGATATTTTTTATTAATAATGAAAGTGTATCAATAATATTTTTAGCAAACTACACATTGAATTTGGGTTATGAACGTTTTATTAGTAATTGCATATATGTTAAATAACTTTTTTTTTTTTTATGTAAACACATACAGGAGAATACCGGCAGATGGTGATAGTGATTTTTTTTTGAAGTCTCATCTGTGGAATTCTATGACGCTTACCATGGTGTATATGGCTAAACGCTGCATGTGGAGTGTTGATCCGCCAACGTCATAGACTACAGCCCGAGATTCACGCATCATCCTTTATTATTACAGGAATCTACTATGAATGGGTGGTCTTCACGGGACGACTTTCGTCTACCACCAATTTTTAATTAATAGGCTATGACTGACATTTTACGGGTGATGGATCAAATTCACACCAACCGGGGTATTTTAGAGCTCAGAAATCGATTAAAAATCCACTTTTTTTTTTTTAATCTCCGTCAGGGATCGAACCCACGACCTTTGGCTTGCAAAGCAAACGCTTTACCATTGAGCTATGACCGCCGGCATACGGGCGGCTTCTTAGGTTTTCACGGCCAGATTTGATATTGTGGCTTTTGGGTTTAGCCCGTGTGTGGCGAATTTCTTTTGACCAATATTTCGACCGTGATTGCAGGGGTCTTCTTCAGGATTGATGATTTACTTGTGAGTTGGCGTCAGATTATCTTTTATTTATTTAAGAGCGTTATTGATCTGTCTTACAGGTAGCGTTTAGAAATTATTATTTTCAACGGTTTTATTTAGTTATTTAATAACGATCTCTCAATATCATTCAGTTTTGTAGCGATTCTAAATTGTTTAGTATTTTCTTTATTTTTAGCTATAAAATATATTTTTAAAAAATAAAAAATGTATCATTTTAACACACTACCGTCCGGACTGATTTAGTAATAAATAAAAAACATTAAAAATATACAGCGACATAATAATTACGAATACACAATAATAAAATAATTATTTATAATTGTCGTATGCATTATAAATCGTTGGTAGTTAGTAAAGGTTATGCGCGATACGTTATTATGAAACGATGCGAGGTAAATGGATTTAAAAAACAGGTTTTCAAAGTACCGAGTATCAAAGATAAACATAAAACATGACGTGATATAAACACCGGCATCCAAGAGATACGAAAAATAATGTTAAATCAGCAGAAGAAATTATTGTATTCCATTATCGTTAAAATTCGCGAGGTTGTCTACTTCCAATGGCTGTCAAACGCTTGGAAAACTAATTGGCGCAGCTCGCCGAAACTTGTACAGTACTTTAATAGATGGAATTTAACGGGAGCAGTGCTGCAAATAAAGTTACTGCGAAGAAAATTAAAAAAACTTGACTTATCCTACTACTCTTGTTTATATATATTAATTTATATATAGAGTATTTCTCTCTCCCTCCGCCAACGTCACAGACATTCACGCATCATTATTATTACAGGAATTTATTATAAATGTCTGGTCTGCACGGGACGACTTTCGTCTACCACTAATTTTGATTAATAGGCTATGATTGGCATTTTACGGATGTGGGATCAAATAAAACCAACCGGGGGTATTTTAGAGCTCGGAGAAATATTTTTTTATTCCCGTCGGGGATCGAACCCACGACCTTCGGTTTGCCAAGCAAACGCTTTAACCACTGAGCCATACCCGCCGGCGATATTTACGAGTATTTCTCTCTCTCTCTCTTTACCATATCTACTACTAAGATGGACCATATAAGACACAACACTTAAGATCATTTTCAGGCGATATGAAATATTGCTTTATCGCCGGCGGTCATAGCTCAATGGTCAAAGCTTTTGGCTTTGTAAGCCAAAGGTCGTGGGTTCGATCCACGACGGAGATTAAAAAAAAATATTTAACCGATTTGAGCTTTAAAATACCCCGGTTGGTGTGAATTTGATCCATCACCCGTAAAATGCCAGTCATAGCCTATTAATTAAAATTGGTTGTAGACGAAAGTCGTCCCGTGAAGACCACCCATTCATAGTAAATTCCTGTAATAATAAAGGATGATGCGTGAATCTCGGCCTGTAGTCTATGACGTTGGCGGATCAACACTCCACATGCAGCGTTTAGCCATATACACCATGGTAAGCGTCATAGAATTCCACAGATAAGACTTCAGAATTACTATCACCATTTGTCGGTATTCTCATGTATGTGTTTACATAAAAAAAAACGTGGGAGCAGAGTATGACAAAGAAGCTGATTAGCGCGACGACACAAAAAATTGCCGTGGCACTGGGCGTCTTCTAGGGAACATGGCGGTCGAGGTCCGCACAGATCTGCCGTTAAAAAGGTCACCGAACCGGCTTACGATCGCATTAAATAATCCGATGAATATTAAGCAACTGGCGGGGGACACTCTCCGCGGATTATGCTAATCCGATCAACACAACAAGCCCAGATGCGATGTGTAAGTACAAGCGAGCGGTCGCCTTGACAACTAAACTTACTTTGGGAGTAAATAACTGCGGTCGCACGCACTTCAAAGTGAAGAACAATGTTAACATAGGCACACGTTACAATATCTAAACTTTAATCGAAATGATGAAAGCTATGTTAAATTGTTTTTGGTGGATTTTTAGAATATATTTCAATACTCTAATATTAATGAGTCGCTGCAGATATATACCAATATACAACATTGATACGTACTGACATCAGAATGATATAACCCTTGCTGACTGGTACTAAAAACCTCGATATACAATCTTTCGTCTCTATTTCTGTTTGCTTGTCAAACAGGGATGTGTCCGTCATATTGGCATTAGTTATTTACACCGCGAGAGCCCATACCGAGACCGGAGATCAGTTGCCTACCGCCCTTCGGCGAGAGATATTGTACTGTGGCTCGGCCTACTGCTGCGCCTACGTCCAGGCCACAAGCTTGTAAAGTTTTATCGTAAATATATGTTAATGTGCTTCTGAAAAAGTCTTTGTTTTACTGACCTGCTCCTCATCATGCCCTCACGCGACGAAATAACACCTTGATGAGAGAGAGGAGGATGTTAGTACATACAAATTCACAGTAATTTGATGAAATTCACAGTGGTTCATTTAAAAGGTTTCTTGTTGTTGTTTTGTTTTGTATTTTATTTTGTGTAATTTTACGCTTTTGCCGATCGTCTAATAATTAAAACCACACATTTCCATGTTTAATCACTAATACATTTTTTTTAATACGTATATATTTTATTTTATTTGAGCTCATACAGGAGTGATTTTACAGAAGAACATAAATCAACACTGCCTTTTATCCACACTTTCAGATTCTCGCGTATTGTGAATGGACCATCGTAATGAATATGTTATGTTAAGCTACGTAAACCTATCTTCAATTGGAGCGTAGACAGCTGGTATCCATTTTTTACATAAGCACAGGTGAATACCGCCAGATAGCGATGGAAAAATCTAAATGACGATTTTATTACTAATTGCTAATTTTGATTATGTCCGATTCTACAGGTATGCAATCACGCATCCATCATCTTTTAAGGGCGTCACTATGAAATGATAGTGTTCAAATCGTATAAAAGAAATTAATGTCATTCCATACTCCAGTTTTAGAACCAACATGCTAAGAGAGGTATCTGCTTAGAGCAAGACTTTTTTTGCATGATACGTTCAACGATGTACGAGATTTTTTTCATTTTCGTTTATGAGGTTGTCTGCTTTAAATGGCTGTCGAACACTAACTAAATGGCGCAGCTTGTCCAAACATGTACAGTAGTCTACTATTTTTTGTTTACGGGAGCAGTGCTGCATTTAATGTTACTGCGATGAAAATAAGTCAATCATTAATCATATTTTCCTCGTAATTAATTCAACTGCTGATTAAAACAATGCTTCGATGTTTGATATGTTTTTGCACGCTGCGGTGCTATCTATGTCTGTTGATTTATGGTCTCCCGCTCGTGCTGCGACGTTGCCGCAATAGCAGCCATCGCGGTTTATTGGATGAGGAAGGATACCAGTTCCGATGCTGCTGCCATGCTAGAGATGCCATGTAGAAGACCAGTTTTCTAGACTTCTTCGCGCTTCCAATAAGAGCCACAGGCAACCGACCGGTATGCGCAGCGCCATGCCAGACGGTACGGGACAAGAACATTGCACCGATACCGACCTCGCTCAAATGTAACTCCCGTTTTTGAACATAATGTTTAAAAGAATGCTAACCGGTAAGCGTCGAAAATTAAGCACAGCATCAGATAGTAAGCAAAATTGTCAGCCAGTGAGCTGCATGCAAGAACTACACATCCAATCAACTTTATCCAAGTTTTCCTTCAGCATCCTCTGGCTATAAAATCCGGGTATAATGGGATACAATGAGTTAAGAACCAGAAGGGATGCATTTCTTCCGGCTATATGCTCCAAAATATGAAGCGTCCATTCATTCTTTATGAATGCCTTAAATAAATTTTGATCAAAAATCTGGCGTACCCGAAAGGTCAATATTAAATATTGTAGTTTATAACATTTTAGTGTTCTCCTAAATGCGTTTGCATACAAAAAAGAAACCAATATTAGAGAAAATATTACGATATGCCTGATATATAATTAATTATTACTGTTTAATCATCTTGGACCTACGTTACCATACTACGCTAATAGAGGTTTTTTTTTAAACAACCTATCTATAATCCATTAGATTAAATTTTTCTACTGTTTACGATGAAAAAATGATTATCAAATATATATCTATCAACAATAAAATACTTAAGAATCACGACTTAAAAGTGATGGAATATGTTTTTTTTAACTGCCACGTGAATCTATAAATTATTTATCCCGTGAAGCTGTTCGCAGTATTTCGTACCCAGGGTTTAAATTTCTGGCATTTAAGATATTCTTAGAAGGATCAACACGCTAATAAACAGCATTTATTCAGGTGTAGAATAATCCACAGGTACTTGTACGAGACGTATTTGTGACGGTATCCTTTTCACATACATTTTATAAATTGAAATGTACAAGTATGTACGCAAGAGTATCATGTTATTTGATGTCCTTACCGTTTGAATTAAAATGAATTGGCTTTCAAATGAATTATCCTTACCTGTGAACAAAGAGAGAGAAAAATAATTAATTTAACATTATTATAAATACGAATAAAGTGATAAAAATATTTATAAATTAATGAAGCAAAAAATAAACAAATTCGTAAGTGATGAAAAGTAAATAAAGTTCTACCTTATGTTGAAGTAAGAGTAATCAGCAAAGGAAAGCATGCAATGGAAGTCAGTGAGGGTCGTAGGTGAAGGAAATCCTGAAAGTAATGGCTCTTCGATTGTGAAGTTTTTCATTATGAACGTTCATTATTGGGAACAAAATCACACACCTGCTACCTTCAGGAAGGCAATCTCCTGCTTACACCGCAAAGGAATCCAATCGCTAAGCACAAAACATGAAAAATTGATGTGCGAAAATTTAAAAAAAACTTCATATCCTGCTTCGCGCTTTAGAAACTAGATCATTGATTTGTTATTTATTATTTAAGTCCTCTCAGAAAATGGAGCACCAAGCATTTTTCTATCTATTTGATGACTATATCCCCTGCTAAATAGTAACTCTAAAACTAACATTACCAAACTACAGGTCATCCAAAATAAAGCCATTAAAATCATTTTCAACACACTTTTAAGAACTAACCTCAAGCACCTCCATACCCAAAAGATAATCCCCACTATCCACCAACATTTTCAAAGACAAACACTGAAATTTTACTATAACACTAAAACACACACTAATCCCCTGATCAGAAGGTTAGGGGAATCAATGTCTTTGCGCAGTTCTCACCATCAACAGCTCTCAACGGCTGAAATTATTATGTTAATTTTTATTTTACCTTTTCAATGTTTCTTTAATTTTCTGTGTTTTTTAAATTGTGTAGTGTTAAGTATTTTAACTAGGTTTAAGTTATTGCCCATGTAAAAAATATTATCTTTTTCAAGGATTCAACAAAATATATGTGTTTAAGGGAATTATATATATATAATAGTAATATTAACCAATAAAATAATGTAGCTTAAGTAAAAGATAACTGTCTGGAAACTTAATATTTATACTCAATTTATAATTTTATGTAATTGTATCTCAAGTTAAATCAAGATTAAAAAAAAAAACTAAATAGTAAACAATCTGGAAATTCCAACACTTATTATTCTATCTACGTGGTATCTCTATCAGCACATTTGCCCCATCACACAATGTATATAATTTTTAGTACCATGAAAGTAGGAGTATATGTCTAATTTTGAATATGTTTATCGACTTGAAACATAAACTTAAATTCCTTTTTATCAATTTTAAGCCCAACTAATAGATTTATAGTTAGCCTGAAATATACGAATATTTTAAAACATTATAAGAAATTAAAATTAATTTATTATAAGTAAAAATACTTGCATTGTGTTTAGTACCCTTCGAGTCGAGAACTCTTGCAATATTCAGGAGACAGCCTAAGGTTGAAAATGTAAAAGGGAATGATTTACGAAGGGTTCCTTCCACAGTTGTAAAGACGTTGTTTAGATACATCTATTGTTACCTTGTTAATAAACAAATTTTCTTACTCCAAATACCTGAATTTGAAAGCGATGTAATTGTTATTTTATCCAAAAATTGAATATTAAATACCCTTAGAAACGGGTACACTATAATCACAGATAATACCACTAGCTAACTTTGGAATTCACCCTTAAGCATACGTTTCCTCTCTCATACAATATATCTTCAAGAAAAACGTTAATTTTAAACAAGAGATAAAGTTTCAATCTTTACACGTACAAAGCCACTTCTTTCTAAACCAATTGAATTTAAATGTCATAGACAGCTGGAGGACAAAAATATACAGTCGGTACTATCTCATGTATGTTTGCATAAATAACACACAATACACAAATAGAAGACAAGCGTTCAATATGCATATGGTAACTAATAGGTTAGGTTGGATTTAATAAAGTAACTTATATATTATAATAAAATATGTAAAAAAAACCTATGCTAAACGTATTGAATAGAAAGAAAGACGTTCGATGGAGAAAGTAAAATTAAAAATTAGGGCGTATTGTATAGACAAAAAAAAAATTAACGCAGAAATATGGTCAACACAACCCCAAGAACATTTGATACAATAATTCATAGTTTCAAAGGTGCATGTGCGGAAGACGTAAAATTATTTTTAAGCTGAAATATTAACCCTTTCACATCGGTTGTCGGCATATGCCGTCATAAGATTCCCCGACCGTTGACATCGTTTGACGTGATACATATATAGTTTTGCTACTTTCTTAGAATTGATTTTTATGGATCATTTGATAGCTTAAGGATACAAGAACCAATGTGATATATGAAAATAGACCAGATATGTACATTTATGCTTCAAATTATAGTTTTATAATTGACAGTATAATTTGTATTCCAACCGAGCCGTAATGAAAGGGTTAAGAAGTTTTTAAATCAGTACTGCTAATTCTCTTGCTGCAAAACACGTTTATCAACCGTGCAGGAATTTCGGACGAAGAACAGAAACGGTTATTGTAATTTAAAAATAAACAATTGAATTAGATCGCTTTTTGCAACAACTGCGAAATAATTGACGAAATTTTCACGGAACCGAATTACCGGAATTTTTTGTCCTCGTACAATCAATTATTATTACCCACAACAAACTTTCTCGATCACGACGACACCTTATGCAGTTATTATTTGTGAATACTTTTGCTTAAAACACGAGGCGGAAATTTCAACGATCGTTTCTTCATACAAACAAGTCGAGTCTAGAGAGTCTGAGCGATGTAAATTATTTACTGATAAGGTAGGGAAGAATGTCAGGTAAGTGAGATATGCTTTGGGCGAGGCAAAGAAATGAAATAAATGTATATATATGCAGGTGTTATGTTATCCATAGTGAACTGATTTCTTTTCTGATAATAAATAACGTAATACGAGAGAGAAAAAATGATATTTCAAATAATTTTATTGTATTTATAAAATGTTATTCACATATTGAAATATAGAATTAAAAAAACTTTAGTATTTTTTCTGCGAAACCTACATAAGACGACAGTATGAAAATGAAGACGTGTAAAATATGAATATTTGAAAAAAGGGGTGGCGGTTGTGTCTACGTGATCTACTACCTCTAGATCATAGGTTCCCAAACTTATTTCACTCGTGGACCCCTTGACACGATTTTCGGTTATCCGTGGACCCCTGATCATCATCATCATCATCATCAGCCTGTGTCAGTCCACTGTTGAACGTAGGCCTCCCGCATGAGTTAGGCCTCCTCCTGTCACTTTATAACTTAAAAAAAAAAAAACAGTAATTAACCTTTAGCACTCCTTTGTCGGGCGTCAGCCGACTTATCTACTTGTACATTACAACTCATTTGTTGGGTGATAGCCGACAAAATACGATATGCGTTTGTTCCAGAAAACCAGATCTACATCTTGGGCAGTGCTTAAAGAAATATCATACTTCATAAAAATATAATTAAGTAGTAATGACTCTTTTTTAATGTTTATTATTTGAAATACATATTTTTTTGTCGTTATTTTAATGAGAGTTGGTTTTCAAACAATATTTATAATAAAAAGGAGTGCAAAAGGGTTAAGTATATTGTGAAAAAAGTTACAAAAATAACACATTTTACGTTTTATAATAATTTATTTATTCACAAAGCTTTTCCAATATAACAATCAAAATGATAATACTATATAGATTTTGGCGACAGGCACATTTTTATTGTTTCCTGTCCTAAATAGAATTTCAGAAAAAGGGCAACTTTATTTATTTATTGTTTTACAATAGCCAAGCTTTCTCGTAAAAACATACGTGATAATCGTGTGAACATAGTGCAGTGTGGTAATTAGAGATACTCATAATACTTTATTGCATTTTTATGAGGGTGTTAGTTAAAAAGAGAGATGTACCCTATTGTATTAGTTCTCCTCTAAGGCTCCAGAAGAAATCGCACTTCAAGTTCGTGTCAGAACATTAAAGCTGCGGATTATAATTTAATAGTATTTGAAAAAAAATGCGCTTTACTTATATTTAATTGTTCAATAACATTTAACTTTTCTCTGGAAGCGAAAACTATAAAGCAATAATAATTAAGTAATTTGTGTTCTTCGGTGTCGGCGAGTAAGGAGATCCTGGCCAGATAACAAAATTAGAAGGAACCGGCGGTGAGATGCGATTCGCTTTGTAGACCTCCATTTAAATAAGGGTTGGACTCAACCCGTATTTTAATATTTTTGTCTCAGGCTAAGAAATTAATTCTATGCACTTTAAAATATTTACATCACACATATCTCATTTATATATTGCTATTTATTGTAACTTCCAAATTAATAATGATGTGTCAAAATTTTCAATAATTTTATATTGAACCCTCCGTGGACCCCCTAACGATGTTCAGGGACCCCCAAATCAATTTTAATTTTCCATGGACCCCCTGGATGATCCCATGGACCCCTGGGGGTCCATATGGACCACTTTGGGAACCACTGCTCTAGATGTACTGAAAAAGGGAGAACAGTGCGAGGAAGGAGGGGGGGGGGAAAGTTTGAAACTAGGCAACTTTTTGGTATTCGGCATATTCAATTAATCGTCTGAATACCCAAAAAAGACCTTATTTTGCTGAATTACATTTTAATTCAGTTTTAAAATCTACAGTTTTGTAAAATAAAAATATGTGTAAATAAAATATGCAATGATTATTTTGAATTTTACTGGTCATTCATTATGTTGACGGTTCATCTCTTATGTATACTGCTTAGTTACTCGGTATTAAAAAAATAATGTCAAATCGGTCCAACATTATTCGGTTAATATTCGACTCGGCTAATCTCGTTACTATTCGTTGCAACACTACTTAAAACTCGTACGCGAGATGGACACAATATCATTGAAGACGATTTATGATTTTCGGGATGTTTCGAATTGTACTCACAGATAGTCGGAAATCGTAGTCAAATAGTCTTAGGAAGATTTATAAATTGGCTAATACTCCTGTGACTTACAATCAATAGGGTAAAGTCCTCTCCTAGACGTCAATGACACCCATGTGCAAAGACATTCATTGACTTAAGGTAACTAACTGAACACCCGTTTAGACGTTTCTTAATATTTGAGGTGAGTCAAGGGCTGAGGCTTCCTTACTTTAAGCATTCTGAAAGTAGCTATTATATGCTGGATAACTTTAGAAATGACTCTGCATACGGGACTTAAGTTGGTTACCTTAATTTGAGTTATGTAGAGTCTACGTAAGCATCTCTCCTAGATAATGCTGCCCAACAGCTTAATGGTATGACTAACTTGAGCAAGCCAATGGTTAAGCTCTTCTAGTCGTCATGCTGTACAGAATGTACATCCGAAACAGAGTTATTCTCGTCAGCGATAACAGTTAAGTCCGAAACGAATCAATTATCGTCGCACATTCGGGCGGTGAATTTCCGAAATAAATACCCAACGGCGTATAATCTGGCAGCCGATGCGGATCTCGCGCGATCCAGCGGATTAAAGAATCAAAACCAACATGCATAATAATTGGCTATTAAAACACAAAGCTGTAACATGGAAAGAGCACACGTCGGAGCGAATTTAGATGCTATACCTGGAGAAAACATCGGGGCATGAGTGAATTATGAAGCGATTAGCGAACAGCCTGTTAGACGTGATAATAAGGCGAAGTTAGCGAACCAAAGGTAACTAATATAATTATTACGGGGCGCTTGAAAGTTTTGAGTGAACTATGGATAAAAAAAGGTTCAAAGGAAACCGAAAAAATAGCTTAGATTCTAGGAAATTTGCGACGCATTAACCAACACTTTTTGAAACACATGTTAGTGAAAAATAATAATGGCCAACAGGACAGGAGTTTCGTCTCATATCCGTAAAATAGCAGAGGACATTCTTCTTGACGGTCATTTGGGTTGTTATCAGTGAAAAACTCCACTCTGAACGGTTGTGGGCACAAAAAATATTTAAAAATCTATCACAAGTTAAACTGAAATCGAGATGGAAGATAAATTACCACACCAAATATAGGAGCAAACTTAGTAAATGCGCATTGTTTTTTCGATGTTTCATAGAATAATTACTTTCTTAACATAGCTCAAAGAAAACGTATACAGGTATGATTTATCACTCTTAAACAACTGAACTGAGATGTTATATTTTAAAATATACCAGATGATACGATCTTCTAAAATGTGTAGTAACATTACAAAACGTCTTGAAGTAACTAGGTAATGATATGCATTTCTGAAGAAAGAAAATATTATAGAAATATAACGTTTATAACACATTTCCAACGTAACTTAAAATGATTTGCATAAAATAATCAAAAAATGATTCTCCAGACCTGAATTATAATCGAAACAAGCCAACATATATTTTCACTGAGCATTTATGTATGCCTAATGAAGTGCTTTACATGCAACAAGTCGACGAATGGATGCATTACGAAAACAAAATAATCTTGTGAACTCACAAAAGTATCCAAACTCGTTCTTTAACAATGCCTTGCCGTGACTCTTGAGTCTTAGAACGAGACAGATTGATTATGGGCTAGATTATATTGATTAATAACAATGTTAAATACTTATTGATCCCACACAAAATTATTTCGGGTCCATGTCGTGGTGAGCAATTAAACACAACTAATTCGTATCAAATCCATAACCCATGGCAAAGTAGTAAAGAAAAACTACAGTAGTTTCAAAGACTTATTAAAAACGGGATCGCGAGCTCGTCTACATTTGTAGATATTTCATCTAATTCATATTTTCTCATACCGTATATACATCCCCCTTAGTTAAAACTCATCAAATTACAAACGAACTCTGAATTGCGAAATTACGAATAAATAAAATATAAATAATGATCAAATCAAGTGCTACATACAGCAAGTACCTGTTTGGATTACATAGATTAAGTTTACTAAATTGATTTGCTCAGTTCGTCAGAAAAAGTAGTGTGTAAGCGCATTTGTTGTAAGCCTGGAAAAAAATGACAACAAATGGTTTTGGTCATTTATTGAACACTTAAAAATTTAACCTCCTCTAAGGGTGCACTTAGACTAAACGAGCATTCGGGGATTTGACCGATTAAAGGGGAATTGTTGATCATTCCACCGCTCAAAAAAATGTTGTATCAAATAAAATATCCGATGTTGTGTTTTGACAATGGAATCATCGTCTCGGCGGCGTTTAGTCACGAACCGGATCGCACAACACGTCTAGCTGGTTCAAGCCAACCGTTTAGCCCCAGACACTCGAATACTCTCTGAATGTCAAAATCACACGGTCGGTCACACGGGCTGCAGACACGACGAGGTGGGAGCGAGACCCCCACGCAAGTGAGCGTGGAGCACAACCGGTTGAAACTGGTGATCTCTATGATGATTTCGTTAATTTTTTTCATTAATAGGGAGGTTTTCCCACGGCAATTACGATATAGCCAAGACAACACGACACAAACATTCCAACTACACTTATTATCACTATTATCTATTAAAGATATTATTTCGTAGGTTTTCAAGCCAAGATTTGGAATTGTAGCTTTTGGGTTCAGCGTGTGGCGACATTCTCCTTCTCTTCGATATTTCGACCATGATTTCATTATTTTATACAATCGCATGCATAAGAACACAAGCGATCGAGACCAGTGTACTATTATGACGTTCAGACTGGGCGACTGAACGCTACATGCGGGAAATGTGTGTTATGTTTGTGTGTTGTTCGGGGAGATTGCATGTGTATATTTATATGTTTCTTGAAGAGATCCAGATTGTATCAAGAAGGAAACACAGACGCTAGAAGATATAACAGAGCTTACCGGTGTCATTTAGGAAATGACTTTGGGAACTGCCATTCTTGGTCGACACACATTCAGCAGATGTAACACGAGTTTTATGGGTTTTGAGTGACAGGAGAAATTCATTATTTCAGTTCAGAAAAAAGACTAGCTTAGAAAATGGCCATTCGACGTCGGCCGAAACATGTCGTCTACAAATATATTGTGGGATGAATTCTAAAAAATAATATTTTATTTATATCTGATATTTAGTAATAAAACGGTAGAAAAGACTTTTTGCAGGTTAGATAAAAGTATGTCATTATTTATCAGAGGAATTGCTCTACTTTGAACCGAGTCAATTGAATCTAGAAGGTATTTGGGTCTCCAACCCAAAGGTGATTTATCATCTTCAGTGAACATTCATCAACCCTGACGATAAAATCTGCAACGGCGGTCGAAATATCGGAGAGAACGAGAAACTAACACTACACACGGTACAAACATTAAATTATTACGAAACATATGTTTATAAAGTAACAATTTGATTAAATCTGTTTACAACTCAGTGCAAGTAATCTCAACG
Organism: Glossosoma conforme; assembly: GCA_022606575.1. NCBI lineage: Eukaryota > Metazoa > Arthropoda > Insecta > Trichoptera > Glossosomatidae > Glossosoma > Glossosoma conforme. Next base: position 164,428 of record JAGTXR010000087.1, on the reverse strand, counting down.
CCTTTTTAAGGCAATCTTCACACGAATGCTCAGTCAATGTGTAAGGCGCCGGATTGCAACACAACGTTGGAATTTGTATCTTGCGGAAACACAAACAACAACAAAAACACTTTATTTAACCCTCGCTTTACTATGCTAAAAACTTCCGCGCGTTCCGATGGTGTCAACTCATTACACATTCTGATTTAAAGTGAATAAAATGAGTAGAAATTCGAAAAAATTAAAATATTCAAAGATATCGCTTAATTTTACAATAGTTGATGTCAATCATCATATCATCATCATCAGCCTGTGTCCGTCCACTGTTGAACGTAGGCCTCCCTCCTGATGTCAATAAGCAGCAATAATTGACATTTAATAGCTAAAAACATGAAAAACATCAGACGAAGACCTCAAACGGCCAGACGCACCTTCTCGCGTGAACTTCCGAGAGATACTAACATTACTTAGCCTGTCGATATATCGATGTGCCGACGCCCATAGATATCATTTCGAATTAGGCGACCAACTGAGGTTTCCCGTCTCGCTCACTCATATTAGTACGTCAGCGAGAGTGAGGAGTATAGATGCCGCCTCATGTGGGTATTTTTAAATTTTATTTTCGCACACGATTCCGGCAGGTGCAATGATTCATGACAGTTGACGCGTCTTGATTGTAGTAATGAATTTATTCCGGATTTTAGAAAAATATTTCCTGCTCCCGATGAGTGCCTATTATTATAAATATATTTTTTTTCAATACGTAAATGTATTAAGGAGGAATACCTAAAATCTGAACCCTGTGTGTATTATATTTACAGAGATATTTAAGTTATTACAAGCAATGTGTAGTCGATAGACATCACCGGGGAGGAGAGGTTAATAAAAGCAGAATACACCGACGATGGCATCGGCTTCGGCTCTTGTGACCTATTACGAGGTGGCTCAACCGACAAAAGCGCCTGAAGCCTCGAGGGTCTTATCGATCTAGCCCCACGTAAAGCGCATCATTTTATTCGCCGACCGTTCACAGAGAAAGCCAGCGGATTATCCGAAGAATATTGCATTAGAATGCATTGCTATCAATCCTTATCGTTTTATTATTTTTATGTATTTCTAAAAAACATATGTATGAACCTTACAAGTAAACCCCGTCGATATATTGTGACAACAGCATGATGGCTGGTACCGAAAACCGTGATATACGATCATTCGACTCTTATTTCTGGTCGCTTGTCGTGCATTTATGTGACGTCGTGTAGTCGTTTTGGACGGGTCCGCTAAAGGGTGTGTTAGTTGGAGACACCGCCGCTCGTGGCGCGGGCGAGAGCCCATCCAGAGTCATAAGAAGTTGAGAAAGTTGTCCATAAAACAATGCAATAAATATGATATTTATGTAATAATAATTTATAACGTTAGTCAACGATGTCGTTATGTATTACGAAAAAAATCGTGGTTTTGAGAGAAAAACAATCGGAATACAAAATTTTAACGACATAAAATAACTGGCAGAAGTGAGTTGAGTTGATTTGCAATTTCCATGATATATGCAATTTCCAATAATTTCAATTTTATTTCAAAATAGCATAGATATATTTTTACAATGCATTCATTCAATAATAAATACGTACCCTATGAGTAATGCGTAGTCTATGTAATTATCTATTTTTACTGTACCGAGAATGAAAATAAACGAAGACCCGATTATGTCCGCCTTAGTCATCCAACATATGTAACGATCCTCGGTAATGATAATGTCTGTAGAAAAACGAATCACGTAAGCAAATCGATCGTCAATGGCATTGCTTTCTAACTGACACTCGCTCGCACGCTAAAGGAATTTCATTGTCGGATTACCCAATGGTCGGGAGTCTAAATATTTCAAGGTGAGACGGTCCAAAGGTGTGGTGACTAATAATCTTAAAAATGCGCTTTTGTCTCTCTTTGTGTCGACTGCGAGACTGCCGAATAAGAGCAGGCCGATATCCTTACAATAATATGACAAATGTTCTATAATATTCCACGCAGTGCCGGTTTTAGGGGGTGGCGAAGTGGGTCGGTGCCCAAGGGAGTCGAATAAGCTAAGGGCGCCGAGGACAACCAGTCTTTCTTAGATAATTTTAAATATTGATAATATGGGGCGCTAAAAAAAATTGCCGGTACTGATTCCACACTTCGTACAAATCTGACGTATAATTGGATTTGTCACAAGAAAGTCCCATCTGGAATTGTGTTATTTAGGTGTGGCGAATTTCTTCTAAACGATATTTCCGAACCGTTTAGCTGACAGCTTAACTATCTTAAGAAATCAATCATAATTCTTTGTTAATTTTAATTTAGAATAACAAATTAAATATATCAACTATTGATTTCACTTAATGTACCGTATAAACTGCATAATTATATATTTTTATTAATTTTAATGTAAAAATTACCAAATTAAAAATATTTTAGCTTTGATTTCACATTTATTTCTAAGTGATTACATGTTTCGGACTCCCTGGAGTTTGAAGATGGACTAGTTTGTTAATTTTTAAATTAAAATTAATAAAAAATGTATAATTATGATGTAGTATTGTCAGTTGATAACCTTATCGTTATTAAGAAATCCACTGATTACAAAATCTTCAATCCTGAGGATAAACTCTGCAATGGCAGTCAAGTTATTGATTGTCTAATATATTTTTCAATTCGCGTTTTCGATTTCAAGTTCATGTATCGATTGATGAGATTTTAAGTTTATGTTAATCAGATTATTAATGATACTTCACAGTGAAAAATATTGCCTGCCTGAGGTATTAACCCTTTATAGGACAGTGGAAAATATAAATGCCACCACAAATAAATATATTTGCCGCCGTGAATGTACACGCAGTTGTTTTCTTAAACGTTAGGTGGCATTATAATTGACCACCCCATGGAGCCTTACGTTATGCCCTATAAAGGGTTAAATAAGTTATACCGCTAGTTACAATTCTACGTAATATGTCAACTATGTAAGCACATTTGTTGCGGGTATCAATGCCAAAATATTATAACAATCACTAGGAATAAATAGCAAAATATACCGTATCCATGTTGAGTGTCCAGCAGGCGTCTATAGCCAGTAAATAAGCGGATCAAAACTAGATAATGAGCTTTAAATAGAAACGGTATGACTGTCCGACAGGCTGTTGACAGTCGGACACTGTCATCGCGATCAGCTGGCACATTCTTCCCACCCGTTGTTGCGGGGATTCCCGGAATGCAACGTCGCTCCTGGCGATTCCCCGAACGCGAATAAAACCGGGAATGCTGACGTGACGCCATTTGCGAAAATTATCGCCCGCCAAGAGTATCGCCGTTTTTTGTTTCAAAGTCGCGCGACAGCGTTCACAAAGGTAGCGAGTGCAAAGTACGTACGGCAAGTAGCAAATGCACTTCTCTTTATTCGGCTCCGTAAATATCGCCGTGAAAATGTCAGCTGGCGTGTTCGCATTATTAATATTATTAATTGATGCACAAACTGAAAATTTTCTCAACAGGTATAAACGAAAACGGCATTGACAATATAATTTTAAAGAGACGAATCCGCTAGACAAAAACTTTTTTTTAGCCATATCCGCTCCGTTTTCGGAGCATATGGACACCGCAAATTTCCGTTTTCATAGTTCTGTAACCTCACAGATTGTTTATGACTTGTCCCAGAACACCTGTTTAGCCGGGGGTCCACATGGAAACATAGATGGTCCCCGGGAGCCTCCAGGGCAAGAGTCCTCAAACTTGTATAGACTGCGGCTGCAGTACCAGAGAAATATTTGGGTGTTCAATGATCAAGGTTTTTTAAGAGATCGGATGATCAGCCCGACGCTGCCGAGGCCTGGAATTTTTTTATTTCGTCCTTAAGGGGTGGCTTGACTCTACCGGGGGCATGTAAAGAGTTTGTATTTAATTAAATCGACTTCGAAAATCTACAATCAAACAAATTGGTCGGGATGTGAACCGGCGGGGTGTAGTTAGCCGGGCGGCATAGTCCAGTGGTTAAAGCAAAAAAATTGTATAGTTTAAATTAATAATATTAATTGTTACTAATCACTAAGGATCGAGTTTGCTAGTCGTCTTTGTTTTTGTAATTAATAAAATGTATACAATATAACAAGTTATATATAAATCATAGAAAATAAAGCATCACTTATGATACTTGTGGATAATACATACCACGTAATGAATAATACTTGTGTTTTGACTTAATTGAGTGTACTTCTTTTAAGACAAAATATTCACTTCTGGTATCGCGGAGGTATTGTAATCACTGGCGCCGTTTGGAATGAATACATGTCTATTTTCCGACGCTAATTAGATCCAAGTGTCAGTTGCCGCCAATCACTAATGAATGGACCGAGATGACCATATCGGTAATGGCGGTCACAGATCGGCGAGCCACAGAAGCGAGAAGAAAAATTAAACTTTACTACGAGGAATGTATAAAGAGACAACAGCTGATTTTCGCAGTAATGAAATACAGCAATAAAATGCATGTTTTATTAAGGCTCTTAGTACACCGCACCGCAATAGAACCACCAAAGAATCAATGGCATAAAAAATGTAGAAGTCATAACGAAAGCACAGATTTAATTGATCAAATTAAAAACTTATATTTTTTATGTAAACATACAGGAGATTACCGACAAAAGTGATAGTGATTCTGAAGTTTCATCTGTGGATTCTATGATATTTATCACTATACATATAGATAAGCGCTGCATGTGGAGTGTTGATCCGCCAACGTCATAGACTACAGCCCGACCTTCACGCAGCATCCATATAATTACAGAAGTTTACTATTAATTGGTGGTCTTCACGGGACAACTTTCGTCTACCACCAATTTTGATTAATAGGCTATGACTGGCATTTTACGGGTGAGGGATCAAATTCACACCAACAGGGGTATTTTAAAGCACAGAAAACGATTAAAAATACATATTTTTTAATCTCCGTCGGGGACCGACCCACGACCTTCGGCTTGCCAAACTAACGCTTTAACTACTGAGCTATACCCGCCGGCAAATTGAAGAAATTCGTAAAGAAACATTTAATCTATGACTATGAAAATATGAACGTTATAATGTAGTAAAGCATTGTTTTTTGTTTTTAAAAAATCATGTACGCCAGGCTTATGGTGTTGAGGTGAAGATGTAATTCATGTATTAACTTCGGGTCAAGGATATCGTTTGTATCTCCCGGGGAACCATGTCAAGGATATGATTTTAATTTTAAAAAATACTCGTATATATATTACTACCTCCTCGCATGCCAAATCTCCTGGGAGGAAAACAAAAGAAAAGCTATACAGGATTCGCATAAGAGATTTTCCGCTGAAAAGAATCTGATTTTACTCGCAACCCTCTTTTCTTCAGGGACGCGAGCAAACGTGGGTTGTTGCCCTTCTGCCATTTTCCGCGGGCGTTTAGACCCTAAATTACCGATACAAAAGGGTATGTTGTCGGACATTGGCATAGGTAAAAAGCGATTACTACGACGACGATCAAAGTCTTTTCCGGAGTATATATTATGTAAACATCATTTTGTATCTCCCGGTCGCTTTGAAATAATTTATAATGGATAAAAGAAAACTGAACACAACCTTGTTAAATATTTTATACGGCTAAAAGAAATTTTTATTTGTTACCTACAGTAACAGCCCCAGGTACTAAGGACTTATGTATGTACATAAAATTATAATTTTAAAATGAATTTTAATTTAAAAAAAAAATTAAATTATTTATATTTGATTCACAATTTATTATATAAATATGTGTGTAGGAACTGATTAATTGTCCATACCTATATAATCCACTGCCTGTTTTTATTTTTTCATTATTGAAGATGTTCTTCAGGAAGGCCGAAACATGTATTTAATAAATTGTGAATCAAACCTAAATATTTTTAATTTTTTTTTTAAATTTAAATTAATTTTAAAATTATAACTATGCAGTTTCACCAAGTATTGTCAGTTGATAACCTTAATGGTACATATAATTGCTATTTGGATTACGTGTGAATACTTATTTTATAAAATAGGTCCAAAGATTAAAGATATTTTATTTTTTTTCACATTTTCAATCAAAAAATTACAATAAAAAGAGAGGAAAATCGTTTGAAATGCAATAATTTAGGATTCTTTAGTAAATGTATTTTTATTATATATTCATTCACATATTTTTACGGTTTATATATTTTTATTAAGATATTTTATAAGCATTATAATATACGCTAATGTCTTTCAGAGGTCAGGAACAATTATAAAGAAAAAATATATTTAAAAATCTTTGAATATGAAGTACGATTCAAAGATTTTACACTAACAACGCTAGATGAAAGTAATTGTGTCTTCTGGTACAATTATAATAGATATAAATAGTATTTCTTAGGAGCAAGTCTTTCTTGATAAAGTAAGACGGGAAATAAAAATAAAAAACTTAAAATAAAGGAGAGCTTTTCCAAGATTGATGAAGACTAATCTTCACGTTACAGATTCCGAGAGTCGCATTTCTTGTTCCAGAAAGTGCAAAGTGTAAAAAGTTAAGTGTAAGAATGGGACATTCCACAAGCAATATACGAGTATGTTCTAACAACTTGCTCTCTAAGTTTGGTATAGAATTGCGTGGTGGCAGGATGCAGGAGCAGATTAACAACACAAAGAACTTGTTTTTGAAGCACAATTCGCATTTATTTTTAGTAAAGACTTGAGTTTTCGTCCGACCGGTATCGCGTTCCGCGGCCGGACGAAAGTTAACTGACAACTGCCGGAACACTGTGACATCCAGCACCGCCAAGACAATCACGGCAAAAAATCAAATTAAAGATGACAGTTGCACCAACATGAAATGATGTCATAGAAAATAAAATAGCGTATTCAAACGCCGTGTTATTTTATATTATTAGAAACCAACATTACTAGATGTGCATGTCAGGCGAGCGAATAAAAATAAAAAATATCGTTTTTCGAGGCTTTTCGGCATCAGCCTAAAAGAGCTATATCAAACTGATATCAGTACTTACTAAACGACTAAACCTTACAATTGAATAACATACACTAGAAAATAGATAACATGCCGGATAACGTTTGAATATGAACTACAAAATTTAAATTCTAAAGGGTGTCTTTCAACTTTCTCGTATGTCCAAATTTCATAACTACTTAATCATAGCGAATCGCTTCTTAATTCTGTGCAAACTTTTGATATGAAATTGTTTAGTCTTGAAAATGCAAAAATTTCAGCGATTCGGGTGGAAGGCGGTAAAATCTGCAAACATCTGCTGTGTGAAACGTTGGTAATGTCGTAAACAAAGGAAACGAATTCTGCTCGCAATGTCTAGCACTCAGTGTACGTCAAGAGGTAAATACAATAAATAGTAGACAATATAGTCACTGCATACTTGATGTACTGTATATATTAGCAAGAAGCATTTTTTTTTTATATATTAAAGCCTGACCCTGGAAGTATACGACACACCATGAACTGATGAAAAATGACCTAAGAGAAGAATTATTTTTTGGTCACCATAAAATGATTCAATATATTTTCTTACTGTGATGTAAAGTGTAGACAAACTCGTTGTGTGACGTAAGCCACGATATTACAAATAAAGAATAATTTCCTATGTACATACTCGCACCCTAGTAGGATAAAATTGTCAACACTGTTTTATATAAATTGTCAGGAAATTTTTTTTTTCTCATCATTAAAGAAATGTAGAAAAATTACGTGTTTTATTTATCCTGCCGATAACACATTATAAGATCTCGAAAAGAAGTATCTCGAAAAATGTGATTGATTAAAGCAAACGATATCGAGGATATCTAAGTAATTCAATAAAAAGGACCATCAAAACCAAAGAAGCAGTGTTCAAAACGTTATTTTAAACATAACTGTGTTGTATTAAACATCCAGAAGTCTTTAAAGTAATTGTTATAATCAAACTCTCAGTCAGGTACGACACAGGGCATTTTTGCCACTCTATGTAAATTGAGGGCATCAAGGACCAAAACAACAAGTATCAACTCAACTCCGGTCTTTGGATTTATCCTCAGTGCCATAAACTTGGTATTCCGGCATCACCAGTTAGCTGATGCTGTTAATTTCGGGAGCGCGACTTCGGTTCCGGAACAAGCAGTATGTATCCATATAAGTTTGCGCAGACCTTCACCATCATCATCAACAATCTTATAACTGGAGCATATGGTCGTCATGAGACTTCCACGCAATACAGAATCAGTTTCAATTTCGCTACATTATATCAGTCCAACAGCCATTTTTGCAAAATTATTTATTTTTATCTTAAGAGCATTTTTTAAAACTGTTAATTTATGTGTATTTGTAAATAAGTATTTGTAATTATAATATAAAAGCAATATGAAAAATAATTATTTAAGAATTTTATTGCAAATCCAACTTTTTTGTATTTTATTTGTATAGTCATCCCACAAAATCATCAATAATAACTGACATCAGCATGATGTTGACCTTTCTGTCTGGTACCGAAAACCTCGATGTACAATCTTTCGTCTCTTATGTCTGTTCGCTTGTCATACATTTATGTGTCTGCCATTTGAGACTGGTTATATAGACCGCCGCTAGTAGCGCTGGGCGAGAGCCATCACGAGCGCGGCATTCGACTACCCTCCGTCGGCAAGAACGTATTGTTAAGTCCCGATCGGTCGCGGCGAAAATAACGCCATATTACGATCGATCGGGAAACCAAGTTTTAACGTAAATATATGTCAATGTGCTTCTGAAAAAGTCTTTGTTTTGTTGACCTGCTCCTCATCATGCCCTCACGCGACTGAATAACAACATTTTGAGAGAGAGGAGGATGTTATAACATAATCTAATTTTACAAAACACGTCGCCTTGGTCTGTCATTACGTGTATTGTGTTCCAATTACCATCGCACGCACCCTACACGAATTTCGCGCATTTCCCCCTCAACTTTGAATATTCACTGCGGCCCCCGCCCAATAAAATATTTCAATCTCGTAGTTCTCTTCGCGTGGGATCCGGCAGCAAATTGTTTCTTGCAACTCTGCCGCACCTGAATTCAACCATTGCGATAACCTCATAACATCCTCCTCTCTCTCAAAAAGGTTGTTATTCCGTCGCGTGAAGGCAGGATTAGGAGCAGATTGATAACACAGACTTTTTCAGAAGCACATTGACATATATTTACGATAAAAAGATTGACTCTCATTTTTATCTCATGGTCTTCATACCCGATGAAGCCGAGAGACTTTCCTCTAATGACTGATACAACGTATAGCTGACCTATTTTTTTCTTTATCCGATCTTTAGCTGGAACATATGGTCGCCACATAGAGTTGCCATTATCCGTGGCCCGTCCTAGCAACAGCAGGCGGCTCAACCCAACCAATAACAACCTCAATACTCCCATACGATCACCAATCCAAGTATTTTTCACGTCTATGGTTGCTTAACTTTAGTGATCGGATAAAAAAATATCCTTCCATCATACTTTTTGCCGGCGGGTATAGCTCAATGGTGAAAGCGTTTGCTTTGCAAGCCAAAAGTCGTGGGTTCGATCCCCGACAGAGATTTACAAAATGGATTTTTAATCAACTTCTGAGCTCTAAAATACCCTCGGTTGGTGTGAATTTGATCCCTCACCCGTAGAATGCCAGTCATAGCCTATTATTTAAAATTGGTGGTAGACGACCACCCATTCATAGTAAATTCCTGTAATAATAAGGATGATGAGTGAATCTCGGGCTTTAGTCTACGACGTTGGCGGATCAACACTCCGCATGCAGCGCTTAGGCATATGCACCATGGTAAGTGTCATAGAATTCCACGGATGAGACATCAGAATTAATATCACCATCTGTCGGTATTCTCCTGTATGTTTACATAAAAAAAAACTGTAAATAATCTACGACATGACAAATATCCTCTGATGGCGTTCTTCTGCATAAATTTATTTGCATAAAATATATCGCTCTTTCCGCATAGATTCTAGAACTATCTCAGTCTCCTTAGAAAATGTGGGTAGATTTTCACGGCCGGTTGTATAATTCATAACTTTTGGGTGAGGCAGAGTGCGGTCTACGCGACAGGCACGCAAGATATGTGTCTCATCGTCTTATACCAAAAGCCTAGCAAAGCGCAAAAAATCCAACCGAAATTCGGCATGTACGAGTAGTAGTAACGACGAGCCTTTGGATCGTTGAACCATCGGCCCACGCGCGAACGACGGACGGTAAGCCCGATTAGGTGCTCACCTGAACGTCTGAGCAAGCGAACAACAATTTTGTACAGGGCTGTGGAGAGCCTCTACAAACCAGGTTTTAAAAATATATAACGTATTTACATTTTTTCATTACGCCTAAAAATACTAGAAAATACTCGATTTACCGAAACCAGAAGAAATGTATGTAAATTGTATAGATATCTGCTTTAACATTTTGTTATATAGAAACACTAGAAGACATTTCGTCCTTCAGTAGACAATATGCCTCTCAAGCGTGCCTCTCGTGAGCCACGTATGTGTAGAGGTTTATTTTATGTAAACACAAACAGAAGATATACCGACAGATGGTCATAGTGATGCTGAAGTCTCATCTGTGGATTCAAAGACGCTTACCATGTTACATATGGTTAATCGCTGCATGTGAAGTGTCAATCCTCCAACGCCATAGACTACAACCCGACATTCACGCATCAAACAATTATTACAGCAATTCACTATGAATGGGTGGTTTTCACGGGATGACTTTCACCTACCACCAATTTATTGTTACAATAAAACATACAATTACGAGTGAGAGATCAAATTCACACTAACCGGGGGGGTATTTTAGAGCTCAGAAATCAATTAAATTTTATATTTATATTTTTTATTTTTCCATCGTGGATCGAACCCACGACCTTAGGCTTGGCAAGCAAAAGTTTAACCGCTGAGCTATACTCGCCGGCAAGGTTGTGTGTATATCGGAGTTGAAGAAATGTGCAGTGATTTTACTAGTCAGCTTCTTTAACCCTTTCATTACGGCTCGGTTTGAATACAAATTACACTGTCAATTAGAAGCATAAATCACATTGGATCTTGTATCCTTTAGCTATCAGATGATGCATAAAAAACTATTCTAAGCAAGTAGCAAAACGATATATCACGTCAAACGATGTCAACGGTCGGGGAATCTTATGACGGCATATGCAGACAACCGATGCGAAAGGGTTAAGAGATTCGGGTTTTTATGAAGGTAGGAAACAAGAATGCAGACAGTGCATAACGAAGCCTACTAGCGTATTAAAAAAAATCGATATAAATATATTTACCATATAACGATGATTAGAAAAGGTTTCGCAGATCAGGCAATGTATAATAACCGCATGCGAAAGTGTGTAAAATCAGTGAGCGTAGTGATTTGATACTGTGAATGTTGCGAGGATGCAATGGTTTGGCGGCAATCTAGCCAACTAACGTTTTGCAACATTCGTCAAGAGTCGAAGGACTTTTTCGTGAACATGAACTACAAACATCTTACGTTATAGTTATGTTCCTGGGCTCTTATCGTCATGGAACGACAATAAAACACAGAATAAATTCAGCGGAGCAAACCAGAAATCAGTCAAAGATTTTTTATCCTGAAATTCGTGACTAGTGGTCAGCACACAGTTCATATAGAGACTGTACGTTTCCTTACAAAAACGATGGGTTGGTCTACCGTAGATGAGCAGCTATATTATTCTTTCCTATTATCGCCATACAAAAGAGACAATACAAATTTTATGTAGAGTTGGTAAATTTCGTTTTGTAATCAAATTCACAGCCCTGAAGTTTTCTTCAATATTTTTGCGTCTCTTTGAAGCGAATTTTATTTTTATATACACACGTATCCCCCATATGAAAACATGCAATCATTCGCGTTAAGAATTTTCTTTATTTAAATTTGAAAGAGCAAGCCTAATATGATATGAAATAAAAGCATATCTTGACAATCATTTTTATTGTGGTAAAAAAATACTATCAAAGATATAAGGTACACATAATGTCAGATATAAAATAAAAGATTCTTTAGAATTTATTCCACATATTTTTATTTTTTTTGACGACATGTTTCAGCCAGGTCGGATGGCCATTTTCAAGTCAATTAGAAAAGTTTTTGTTGGCTCTATATAAAGCAAAGGAGTGAGCGAAAAGGTGCATATGAATTGTGTGATGGGTATATGTGGTTTTAGGAAGTCATTAATGTATAAGGGAATTCATTGATGTCACAAAAATAATATTTATATCTGATATTATGGAATTCCACCAAGAAATATCGATCGAAAAAATCGAAATAATTAAGTACACATAATGGATGAAAAAAGTATTGAGGTATTAGGAGAAAAATGCAGACAAAAAATGTTTTAAGTTACCTAGTAAATTTTGCGAAGAAATTGAAATAAACGTTATCAATCTAATTGAAAACATTTAATTACATTAAATCAGAGAGAGGGAGGAGTAGGGGTCAATATCCGGGGTTCGGTCCAAAAATAGGGCCAAATTTGGGAGCCCGAGGGTATAGAGGAAATATTGTTTTTGAAGGGTCCATTGACGTGAAAATCAACACACTTACCATCATCCAATCTATCTCAAATTTAGTACATCGACTTGATTACATGCATTAATTAACAGGCATTTTTTTAGATATATCGACTGCCATTACCTTGGTTATTATTAAAGTATGATGCGTTTAATGATATAAAATAACTTCAAGACCTCGTAAATAAAGGATTTATAATGAAAACTATGTGTTTATGGAATGGTTTGTTTGTATTTACATAGTTCATGAAAGACAATAGGGTGGTTATGTCAACTATCGATCTAAAACGTATAACATACATACAGAGCGACGGTTCTCAAACTGGAGTCCACAACTCGCACTTTCTGGGAGACCGAACCGCAAGAAAGAACGGCATCGAGGTGTTTATTTACTATATAGTATACTTTTTGATTTACCAAAATCCGTAAAAGAAAAAAAACTCATATAGTCATACAATAGTACAGATAACCCTGATCACGTGTGAAAAAATACAGGTACATACTCTAAACAAAAATAATATAATATGTACGTAACAAAAATACGAAGTTTTAGTCGAGGGAATGTTGCAAATTGCGAGTATTTTTATATAATTCTTATAGAATTCAAACAATATTTTATTTCAGAGCGGATTTAAAAAAAATCAATCCGTCCCGTTTATCAACAATTTTGGTGACAACAAAATAAAAAAAATGTTTTAAAAAAAACGTTATTCATAGAAGAATAAGTACTCGAATATATATATGTAGTGCGGCAGAGTAGATATGTAATACCTTGGTACAAAGTATATACAATTATAATGGTTTTTTATGGAAGGGGGTCTGTCATCCATTTAAAAAATAATAATAAAGAGCAAACATTCCAAAAAGTTTGATAGCATCTGGTGTAGACCGACACGTTCCTGCTCGGATATTTCCAGCCTAGAAACACTCTTCTAAGCGAAAATTAATACGATGCCGAGGCTAAACCTCATACAATTTCTTACAAGAAAAAAAATAAACGATGCGGTTGTGTCCGGACGTGAACGCTTCACTTCTGTTATTGTATAGGCCTGTAAGGTACATTTCTTGTCCTATGTGTTGTGTGTTGGCCATACAATGAGCATTAAAAATACGAATTTTTGCTTCGTGTTATTGAAAAAATTAGAGATACTAGACCTGTTTATATGCGTGCTTACACATAATAAGTATTTAACACTCTTTGCCGTGAAATACATTCCATATTAGTCGATTTTGAAGTTTACTAAAGGATAATTTAGAGACAGAGTGCCCATGTTAGTAGCAGAGGTCTAACCAGTATAATTATGTTTCAAGGATTTACTATTATGTATTAGGTCAATTTTCGAATATCGCCTTGTACTTTATTTTTAAACAAATTGATGATTTAAGGATCATAAACGTAAAACACGTAGCAATTTTTTTTACTGTAGTTTTAAGTGGATTGTGAACACCTACGCACCGAAGATTCCCATCAGGTGAATCGACTTCGTTGTGTTCTCATCTGGACTATAAAGCCATGCCACATACAAAGCATATTGCATCATTTATGCGCACCATCATCAGAAATGTATAACAAAGATTTTTAAATACCATTCGAGGAATAAATCTAATTCTTTTGGTAATTTAGCCTCGCCACATATATGTACGAGCAGAGGTATTTTTAAAACCATCTGAGAATGGATTCTATGTTTAGTTCCGATTAACGAATGGCGTCATGTGGGCGAGTGCGGGGCATTTAAATTGCGAGCCTTGCTTTTCTTCTGCATTCGCTGCATAATCCAATACAGATTCTAATATTAGATGGATCGCTTTAGAGCGAATATTTTTTAATAACCGTGCTCACCTGGGGAATCAACATCGAAGGCAATGGAATAGCCGACAAAAATAGATGCCGACTCAATTGAAAACCATTATTATGCATAAAAAGAAGTTATAAGAAAGCGGTTTGAGATGATACGATATATCGTTATGCATAGAAAAGACAAGCGGTATTAAAAAATTAAACCATAAAGAAACAATACAACAGGTAACGTCGGAGACAACAAAAACTCTTTTGGCCGTCTATTTTTATAACCATGTATCCAGTACAGTTAACGATACGCTAAGTGGTATGACTGAACTAGCTAAATAATATTAAGCATAAGTAATCATAATTACCCAAATAATAATCATACTCAAGTGGCAATGGGCAGGACGTATCTGTCGAAGAGACGGCAATCGATGGGAAAGAAAAGTTTAAGAGTGGCGACCAATGAGAGGCAAATGAAGCGTTTGTCGACCCCCTAAAAGATAGACTGATGATATCAGAAGAATAGCATAAGTAACTTGGATTCGGAGGGCGGAGAATCGAGATGGAGACTCATGCGGAAGGTCTACGTTCAACAGTTGACAGACACATGTTGGTGATTATAATCGTAAATTGAAACGACAAATTAATCAACTAGCCTCCTTAAAAGGATTGATAACGTAAGTTATACATAGCATATATCATTTGACATCTTTGCCCCAGCAGTAGCCATTTGCTCTGACCGAAGAAGGACATAAACTACGGCTGTTATTTTATTGGTCATCCTAGAAGACCTATCTTTAAAAAACAAACTGCTATTTGTGGTAACCACATTGTTGCAGATATTACAGAGAGATCGTAACTAGTAAGCGATATGGTGGAATTCTTTGAGTCGTTGCTTACCATTTCGCGATACGTCCAGTTCCACCAGGTTGGCGAAGTTCTGTATATCGGAGGGCAGGCGGTGGATCTCATTGTCGCTGAGGCCCAACTTCCTTAGCCGGTGCAGCCGGAAAAAATTCTGAAACAAAAAACAACATTTCAACAATTGAAATAGAAAACATATAATTTAAAAAAACATTTATATTTATATCCTGCATAATCAATAATACTCAAGACTGTAAATCAATATTTAGAATGATCATACCACCACATACTAATCCCCGCAATAATGTATTGCTGATAGTGTTTTACTAGGCATAACCAAAAATAATCACTATGAAGCCTGCACGAAGATGCGACATTACAAAAAAAAAAGTAGCAACGAAGTTCTCATTTCTCTTTTAGACTATGGGCTTTCTGAAGGACCAAGACGCTCAGCAGTGAGCTGAACAAAAGAGAAGATAAAATGACATATTTAAAAAAGTACACTATTGGAATATCGATTCGCTTATGTCATATAAATTGCCAGTACGTATTTTCATAGGATAACAAGGTAAAATTTAAAATTTATGACTTGTTTTGAGCTGTGTGCGAATACATAGTGTCTTGCTCATATATTTCATTAGGTTCTAATATTTCGAGGCTACAACTAAGAAATAATAATTATAGCAAAAGACGACTTATAAAATCTTTAATAGAGAGTTTAGTCTTATATAAGGGGTGCTTTTTTAAAAGCAATTATTTTCTGAATTCCACAGTATTGTTATTAATTTCCTTATAATTTAACTGAAACAGAGAAACTGTAGAGGGCGCCCTAGGCGGCAGTATTTGGAGTAAATGTTCGTGGACATGAGTTGCTCTTATGCTGAGCTAAAGAGGTTTGTAGAAGATAGAGAAGAGTATATATCCAGATGCAAGATTTTGTTGCTGCAAACCAATCCACCGGATGGATACTATGAAGAATAATCATTTAACTGAGATGAATCCTGACTTTCTGCATGCCAAAGGGATAATTATAATGTTACTTTTCATTTAGTGTATGCTATACACTTGAATGCTTCTCATCGATGCGAAACATGTCTTACAATATGGAATTCAATGAAGAGAAGATTACGTGAGGAGGATTCAAGAAATTACAAATGTTTCATGATGTATACCATGAAGAGACTTGAATTTTATGAAGAAGAAAACACGAATACTAGAGCGGATTTCTTACAGTTTTACAGCTTTCACTATTCTCCATGTGATGGATGATGTATACCATCTCAACCATCAATTTGGAGCATAGCTCACCAGCCTGAAGTCTATCAACCAACGAATTGCAATACTGTTCTATCTCCTTATCCAAATATCATATGCGCTTACTTACATTAGTTAGTTACAACATGGTTTCGTCAGCTTATTATACACACCCCACTTATTCGTCTTCAAATGTTTGTTGAATTCTCCTCAGAAATGTTCGTTTTGAAGAGTGTGATAACTGCCTCTGGAATGTAAACACGTATATTTGCGGTTTGTTTTTACCTCATTACCTGTGTTTACATTCCGAGACCACATTGCTGCCGTGTTTATGCGACCATCGGTCAAACCTTCGCCAATCAGAAAATTTTCCAGCGTAAATTTTCCGGCAGTATATTTTTCCAGCCCAAGAAAATACATAAATAATTAAAGAAAAAAATTGCCACACATGCTCAACCCAAAAGATTCGTATACCAAATTTGACTTACTGTTATTAAGACAGTCAAATAATAACATACATCACATTGAGTAACTGCCTCATTTGAGTTTTTTTTTCTAGACCCTTCCATATTTTTACTTACTATATGTATATTTTATTATACCTGCCCACGTACCATCACAACGCCACCTATTTTTTTTTCTTCTACTGCCCCTTTGAGAGTATATAACACCTACAAGGGACGTTATTGCTTACGTTGAGAGCCTGGGGATTTAGGAATTATATTTGCATTTTCATGCAAATATAATAATATAATGTTTATAATATAATGTTTCGAACACTCAATATTTGTGCATTTCCTCAGCCATGGTACTAACATATTCTATTTTTGAAATAGATCTCAAAATATATGCTATAAACGTAAATTTCAATATTTATATATTGTTATAAAATAGATTTATGTAATTACGAATATTTTAATACTTGAACCATGGTTTCACGCACAATGCATGATTTTGCGATGTTTTTACCATTTTGACAGTGTTATTACAATTATAGTCTTTAACTACATTGACCAATACTTCTCCATAACTGACGAATTAGTCCTGTTCTCGAAATACGTCAAGCCATCTTTGGATAGATAATATAGATAGAATTGGATAGATAGATAGATAGAAATAGACCTATGTAAAATACCTTTTGAACTTGGTCGACTTAGTTCAAATGTTTGATCCACTACTACTTTTCAACCATTGTGACAGCTGCTCCTTTAAAGACAAGTAATGATTACCAAGTGCAGCGCCCCACTCTTCAATCGACAATAATTGTTGAACACCCATGTACGACGACCAAGAACAAGTAATTTACAAATTTCTTTTAAAAAAGCCTCTTGTAAGCTTTGATGCGCATATGTAACGTTTCTTCTTTCATACAATCTAGATATTTTCAAAAAACAGATCAACATACACTTCCAATCTCCCCGTCGCTTACACAATATCACACATCCTTTCCACACGCAGCGTCCACCCGTTATGGTTATGAATGTTTGCGTTTACTTAAAAAAGTACCATGTATGCATTATTTGAGAGTATCATTTGATTGAGGAAGCATTCATTGCGAAACCGTGGTCTTATGGTAAAAACCATTGAACGTAATCCGAAACATGGTAAAAAATGTTTGCTTTTAATTAATTAAAAATTACTTAAGGTATTAAATGCGTACATGAAAAACAAAGCCCACGAAAACAGTAAAAATAAGCTCCGGTTCTCATAACCCGCGATAACTATCGACTAAACGTAATATATTCGGCGGGATTTTTAGATGCGGCGTTGATATGGAACTAGATAATTATTAAATATAATAGTTTTTTATAAAGTCAATGATGGTTGCCTGTAGCATTGCATTTAGTAAGTTATAGTAAAATATGAATAATGCTCCCAATGAAGCAAATATATAGCAGTTGACATGTGTCAATTTGTTTACTGGACAGTAAGGATGTGAAGTTGTCTAGGGACTAAGGAAGGGATTCAATATCTAACAAAAACATATTTCATGCCGTTCGTTGTTCTTGTTTGCACTATGCAAAAAGAGAAGTTGTCAAAACAAGAAGAATGCCGTACATCAAGATGCAAAGCTAGATCAGATAGATGTACACACGCCCACATTTGACATGTTCCGGTGACAACAAAGTGTTGTATGAAAGCAGAAGTTGTGGCGTTACCTTGGGCAGGTCCCTGATGTGGTTGGCGTCCAGCAACAGTTCCTCAAGGCTACGGGAGTAGCGTAATATGTCTTCTGGGACATTGGGTAGGGAACAGTGTCGTTTATCAACATACTCCACTTGCCTATTGCAGCCCTTGAACAGGGGGATGCACCGAAACATCGCGACCACTATAACTAAATGCTACACTGCTTTGGACACTATCATGTTATCATTTCACTGCGGGGAGCACATATCGCGGCGGATCGCACCGTTTGAGGCGTGTATTTTATGAAACGCCGCGCACTGAGACACACGCGAGCCACTCGGCTGGCGCTCATTAACTCGACTGAGCGCTCGCTGCCGGTGACGTCACGAACAAAACATTCACACGATTTTCTGCTACCTAGCAACATTCTACCCAAAGGTAAACGACAAATGATTTTGCACCACTAATTTATTATGAACTTTATATAAAAGAAGAATTTTAAAAAATGCAAACGAATATTTTTACGTTATCATTTATTTCAATTTATATTTTTAATGCTTTTTTGCTTATTTTAATACAACACGGAAGGTATGACAATATGTTGAAATATTTATACATACTGTTATTTCACATAAAATAGACTTTCACCTATCTATCATAATTTCAAAAAAAACATTCAAATTTTATTATACCCAAGTATGTTTTAACTTTAATTTAAATATCATTACAAATATAAATATAACAGTTTTAGTTTATTTTAAGTCCAATATTATACATCACTTTGTAACGCGTAAATAAATTTTTACATTTAATACACACCTGAAATTTAATGATTAAAAATTTCAAAGTTAAAATACTGCAATTTTTAAATATTAAACTCGGACTTATAAAATTGGATTATTTTTGTGTTTACATTATACAGAACTTTTGAACTTTAAGTTCTGTTTTGCCATTGATCATAGTAAAATATTCTTACAATGATTTCTTTTTGTAATATTATTTATAAGTAATTAATGATAGGTATTTCATTATGTTACCGATATGTTGTGAAGATATGAAAAATGTTGCCAGCTTATCACTTCTCATGTTCAATAACATAAAGGCATATTGTGATTTTATTGCAGTACTCAATACGACTTTATGTTATTCAGTTACCTATTTATCTCTCGAAGTGACAGTACATGTCATAATCTTTTTTATCTTTCAAATATTTTTATCTTATTAGAGCGGGATTGGTATTTAATTCAAATTACTAATTTACCTCACAAGATGTCGACTGAAAATAAATCTTGTATTGGATTCATCAGTGGCGGTAATATGGCCACAGCTATCGGCGAAGGAATCATTAAAATGAGTATGTCAAAATATCTATTGATTTATGTCAAATGTTTTATAATGTTCGATTATTTTTTTATTTGTTGATTTATACATCAAACACTTAGAAAGTACCAAGAAAGTATAATATTAGTTTTAATAGCTTCTTACTTAATTTATTTTTAATTCAAAATTATTTTTCTGATTTAAATATCGTATAAAATATTGTTCTGCAATTTTCCCGTCCTATTTAAAAAACTGCCATCTATTTATGTTGTAAAAATCCTGACCGAACTAACATTTATTGCTTCACAGTATGTAATTTAGTTGATATCTGGGAAGGGTACACTTAATAAACTAATAAACAAAAGTGGTTCACTGTTTGCTGTTCGAATCCTAAGCCTACCATATTTTATTTCTGATTTCTTTATAATAAAAATAAACTTCTGATTAGATGGTATTCTTTGTAGATTTTGACTCCTAAGGCAATCATATTATATTATGGAAAACCATAATACTTTTTTAAATAACCACTTCCCCGATGAATTATTTTTGCATAAATCTTCCACAAAACATTATTTTTCAAAAAATCTACAATGAACAGGATTGGATGAGTCTATTACTAAAAGTTTCAGTTATATACAACAAAATTAAAGGAATAATAATTTAAAACAAAAATAAAACTGATAACTATGGCAATTCAAAATTGTGGTTATTACAAATTATGTTAAGGATATGTAATTTTATTGCATCTTTACATTTTACTTGTCAAATTCTAATGATTATTTTGATTTCAGAAATATGCGATCCTTCAGTTGTATGGGTGTCCGGGCCTCATTTGGAGAATTTGTCGCATTGGGCAGAACTTGGAGCGAATATCACTACAAATAATGAAATCGTAGTGGATATATGTGACGTGATTTTTATCTGCGTTAAGCCCCATCTACTGGGTGAGGCGCTGAATGATATGAAACATAAGCCGGGAGCTCAAAAGCTGTTTGTATCTGTATTAGCCGGCGTAAATCTTAAAGTCATTGAGTCGGTAATTATATTTTTAATTAGTGTTACATCTGTGCAAAATTTTGGGCCTAAATTAGGTGTATTTTGTACAACATTAAACTCATTCTTATTTAAATATGGAAAAGATGTGATATGTTTGTTTGACATCTGGACATAACATAATTAGATGTTCTTATGAAAAATTGAATGAAGAATGAAACAAAAATGCTGTTTGAGCATTCTAAAGCCAATCGGTGGGCTTAAGAAAGGAATTTTGAATATTACTCATTCTTGGCCAACAAACACTTGCTTATCAGTTGTGGTGCAGTTTTATTAAAATCCATGAATTATATATTACATTTTGATTTAACATTATTTCAGCACTGCAAATTTGTAGAACATCCTCGTGTAATCAGGGTGATGCCTAACACACCTCTGCTGGTCGGAAAGGGTGCTAGTGTATACACCTTGGGTCATGCTGCCACAGAAGATGATGCCACGTTTATTGAGAAGATCCTGGGAAGCTGTGGAATCGTTAAAAGAGTTCCAGAGGAAATGATCCATGCTGCTGGTGCCCTGTCAGGAAGTGGACCAGCTTTTGTAAGTAAAAAATCGATATTAAATAATCAGAAAATGGATTGACTCGTTATCTATCGGTCATTAGAACTCTTCCAATAGGGCTATAGGTCATTTTGTGACTAATTTGTAAAGACGTTGCGCTTCTTAGGTTGTTTTTCAATGTTTTTAAATGGAAGATAAACAAGTGAAATTGAAAATAATATGCAAATTGATATTTTGTCATTTGTAATTTGTTTTCTTAAGTTGATCTAATTAGTACGACGATCCCGAGGCTTAGAATATTTGGTTTAACCATATATAAATTTATAACTTAAATTTGTTTATTAATATATCTCTTGTAAGCCCTTGCCCATAAAAAGGTGTGTGATCGTCAACCAGGAGTATTGTTGTTTTGATATATTTTATAATATTAATATAAAATTAAACTTTTAAGCCTCAACTATCTTCCATACTCCTCTTCTACACTTTTTTTTTTACAAGTTTTAATAATATGATGTTATGCTTTCTGTTTAATAAAATGAATTGTAATTCCTGAATGTCACATTTTCTAGGTTTATCTGATGATTGAAGCTATGTCCGATGGCGGGGTTAAGCAGGGTCTTCCCCGGGCCATGGCCACTCGCTTCGCAGCGCAGACCGTCCTGGGGGCTGCGCAGATGGTGCTGGACACCGGTCGCCATCCGGGGCAGCTCAAGGACGAGGTCTGCTCACCTGGGGGATCCACTATCTGCGGCATTCACGAGCTTGAGAAGGGAGGGGTTAGGTAAGACCACCCAATATTAGGGGCGTCATCAGCCGATAGGGACATTTCATCAGTTTACTACAAAAAATATTTTTATTAATTTCATTCTTTGATAGTAATTTACTTTTTTTTATTTCCCCAATTTAATATACGAGCAACTTATTATTTGTTACAGTTATCAGTCTCGAATAAGAATTTAAAACACCATATTTACTATTCTATATTTTGAATACAATTCCCTTTTTAGAAACTTACGTTTTTTTTTAGTCGACTTGCTCATTGTTTGTTTGATTTTTATTTGTACAGTCAATTCATTTGGTAGTTTTATCTATTTATGAAGTAATAGCTGTGTTTTTATATGAGATTGCAATAGATCTACAGAGATGGTAAATAAATGCGAGGGTTACTACGGAAGAAAAACGCAGCAATATCAATTCCTTTAGCCTCTTTTTAAACAAATTATCTTATTAAAAATCTTTAAAGTTTATTTACATTCCAAAAGTTTTGTATCATCATTCTCGTCCCAATCTTAGTCGGGTCAATCAGATCAGAGAAATGAGGCTTAAATACACAAAGCTTTTTTTTTCCATCTGTCAACACATTTTATATGACTTGTTCTCATTTAAATCATTCAGCATTTTCTTATATGCATGTACTTACAGCAAATATAATAAGAAATATTTGTTCACAGAGCATCTTACATGAAAGCAGTGGAAGCCGCAGTTGCTCGAACCAAACATATGGAAATTGAAAGCAATATGAGAAATAACTGAAATGGGTTAGTATCGTTTCCATCCCCCAACATTTAAGGTATGATTGTTTGTCTTTATGAAGAATGACAATGATGAGGAAGAAGAAGCAGCAACCTTACATCTTATCATTGGTGAAGAGACAAAGATATATTTGGCTGTATCATATTCTTCTGATGCCGTAAGAGAGCTTAAATTACAGCTGCCTTTTCTTCAAGCTTCAAGGCTCTTTTCATGGCTTGGAAAAGCTATAGGAAGTATAAATATGATGCATTTAGTAAAACCTTGGGATGCAGAGCTATTTGGAATGATTCATTATGAGATTTGTTAAAATATTGTTGCGACAATTTATGTCGACCATATGAAATTGATGATAACAATTTACTGGTACAAGTTACAACATTGAAAAATAAAAAAAATTACAGGCTTTATATGAACCATGTCATATTTATAATTCCAGAATTAATTTAAAACTTAAAAAAACGACATAATAATGTCTTAAATTTGATGGCCATCTTATAACAATCTTGTCGAATATAACTACACGTTATATATACTTGTATATTTGTTGTTCCAATTGTTGTCCTACTTAATGATAAATCAATGCAGTAGTTACACTTATAACTGAATGTCAATAAACATTATTTCGGTCCACAAATAATTTATTTTCAGTGAAGCCGTGACATTTGCTGATAGTCACGGTATGCCACTTTTGCCTAGTGATATTATACTTATGTTAAGTAATCTTTTTCGGTTTTTTTGAACTATAAATAAAATACTTATAATGAATGTGTTCCGTGACATATATATATATATATATATATATATATATACGGATATATGGCGGACCTCGACTTTCGTACATTCGACTTTCGTACAATTCGCTATTTCGTACATTTTTAAAAAATAATATTATTTTTTTTGGCGAAAATTCAAAAATGTTTTGTTTTCGTGCAGTTGTTTCCCTGTGTAATGAATATGAACGAGGTCCGTACTGTAAAAAATGTTACACTCTGTTCGCACATATGCATTAAGATACGAGCGCCAGCGAGTCCGAACGTACATTTGTATATAATAATTTGTACACACTCCCGTCTGACCTCGATACGTTTAGTCTTGCGTATCGATGTTAGACCAGCGCACGTACGGGTACATTGTTATGCGAGTTTTGTTTTAAATATTTCCTACCCATTTTAACACGAGTGAGAAACGAAGAAACTGCGAAGTAGATATTGCAAAAAAAAATCAAGAACCCATAAACTTCATACAATAGAAACGAAGGATATAATAAAACGGTCTGAAAATGGAGAGACTTATGCTTCAATTGGCCGTTTGTATGATATAAGAAGGTCTACGATATGTTTCATATTAAAGAACAATGATAAAATTAAAGAATATTTAAAATAAAATGTAAATATAACATCAAAAATTATTTCCAAAAGGCACGACATAGTAATGGATGAAATGGAGAAATCTTTGTGTTATTGGATAAGTAATCAAAATTAAGAAAACATCCCTATGAGTACTTCAATGATTCAAGCTAAGGCACTTGGTTTGCATAAAGATTGGAAGGCTAGACTAAACGAAGATTCTAACACGGTGTTTCATGCAAGTAACGGCTGGTTTTCAAAATTTAAAACAAGCTATTCTTTACACAATATGAAATTCACTGGAGAATCAGCTGATGCGAATGAAGATGCTGCAAAAGACTTTATTTCGTCATTGTCCAAAGTTATTGAAGATGGAGAATATACCTCTAGTCAAATATTCAATGCAGATGAGACTGGTTTATTTCGGAAGAAGATGACTAATCGTACATTCTTATCAAAGGACGAATCAGTTGCCCCTGGTCATAAACCGCAGTAAAAACCGATTGACATTGCTTCTTAGTAGAAATTTAGCTGGTGATTTAAAATTGAAGCCAATGTTAGTTTATCAAGCAGAAAATCCTAGAGCATTGAAAGGGAAAGATAAAAAATTGCTTCCAGTCATTTGGAAATCCAATAAAAAAGCCTGGGTTACTGCTTTAATATTTAAAGATTGGTTCACTCCACATTTCGCACCGGCAGTAAAACATAATTGTGAAGTAAATAATTTACTATTTAAAGCATTATTAATCTTAGATAATGCTCCAGGACACCCAAAATCTCTACAAAATTTATACCCAGAAATCCATGTTGTGTTTCTTCCCCCAATACTACATGTCTCATACAACCTATGGACCAAACGGTGATAGCTACGTTTAAACGATATTATATGCGGTCGATAATGAATCAGGCCATCAAGGCAACTGACATGGAAGGTGGGCCTATATTAAAACATTTCTGGAAGAATTATAACACATGGAACGCAATAAACAATATTGGAGACGCATGGGCTGAAATAAAAGAGTCAACAATGAAAGGTTCATGGAAGCAACTATGCCCACAAATGATAAGTGATTTCATAAATTTAGATGAAACTCCGGAAACCATCACACTTGAAATAGTTCACCTAATGAACGAACTAAACCTAGATGTTAACAGTGAAGAGATGTTAATGAGATGATTGAATCTCAAGAGAACGAAAATAGTATACAAATTGAAAGTGAGGAAGAAGAACCAGAAAAAATCATCAAGACCTTAACAATAAAAAACATGAACAAAGCTTTTATAAGCATCTCAAGACATTTTTGAATATTATGGAAAAATGTGATCCCAATGGAGAACGCATATCTCAAGTGCGTAGGGCGATCCATAATAGTACTGCATGTTACAGAACTCTATGAAGAAAAGAAAAAAAGTAGTAAAATACAATTAACCCCTTAAGTTTATTAAGATAATATATTTTTTATTTAATATGTACTTAGTTTGTAATTTTTGATAAATAAACATTTTAAAGAACAATTTTTGGAGTTTTTTTTTTTGTACATCCCTCTACTTACTAGCGCCCAAGAACTGGCAAACGAAGCATTGGCCGAACCCCTACAAGATGGACTGACGATATGAGAATAATAGCGGGAGTGACCTGGATGCGGAAGGCGGAGGATCGAAGAGGATGGAGACTAATGCGGGAGGCCTACGTTCAACAGTGAACGGACACAGGCTGATGATGATGATGATGATGATTATCCCTCTACTTTCGGACATTTAACTTTCGTACACATTTTCAGGAACCAATCATGTACGAAAGTCGAGGTCCGCCTGTAATATACATATAATGAATGTGTTCCGTGACATATATATATAGTTTTATTTAAAGCACTTAATTAGCTGTTACTATATATGTATGATGTGAATGATATTATTGAAATAAAATATTTATTTTGTTAACATTTCTTTATTCATTTTAAAATTTAGAATCGTAACATAAATACGTTAATAAATATATTATAGTTTATTATAATACCTATATATATACTCATATATATATATATATAAAAACTGATGTTATTAACCTGATTTATTAGCCCAATGATTCCTAATTTTCTGGAGTCATTAAGTATGTGTGATTTGAATTAATCATGAAACAATTTAAATATTGAAATAAAGTAATTAACGAGCTACAGATATAAAATGTATGCAATTTGTGCTAGACGGAGAACCTGGAACATCCTCGTGGAGAATGATGGATAGGTTTCCTTATATTAAAATTAATTGAGGATTGCAATATCTAGAACCAAAACTATTAAACCATCGATTTTTGTAATTTTCTTTCCAGAATTGATTTTAATACAAAGAAACCTACACAACTTTTAAGCTGACGGTTTTTTAAGATGTTGTAACAAATGTAACAAACACCACTCAAAGAAAATATTTAAATACTCTGTGCATACTTGTAAGTGCTGAGAGAATTGATAATAATTGCAGTGTTATTTTGAAACAGTATATAAATAACACCTGTAAATAGGTAGCTGAGTGTAGGAGTATTTAATTAAATACCACTATGTATTTACAATACATATTTCACAACCATATATTATGAAGTGCACACTATTCTCCATTTTTGTTTCTCGATTTCTTTAATTGTTCAGGAGTTGGCAGCAACAGGCACACTCCGGAACAAGCTGAAAAAATAAAAGTATTCAATTGTTATTGTTTTTAAAATTAAAGTGTATTATAAACACAATATGCCAGTAAAATTTCAATGATCTTCAGGGTCAATTATTGATAATACATACCTATTAAAAGGCTGCCAAAAAGGAAGAAGCTGCTAGGACAGCAGACTTCAATTAGGTAACCAATCAAAGTACTTCCAATTATTGATCCAACTCTTCCAAACAAGAGTGATAGGCACACCGCCATTGCTCTAAAATTACACAATTACATAATCATTTACACAAGTAGTGATTTTGTTTACAAAAACCGGGATTCATGTGTAGATTGATGTTTTTGAGATAATCAAGATCTACTTGACTGAATTGTATCTCACCGTTCCATATTAAAATTAATCTCAAATTAAAAGAAGAGCAATTTGTTTGATAAATAATGACACTCTTACGTCTAACCCGTAATTTATGGAACACAGGTGTACGACTGGTTCACTTAGTCTTTTCTATCGTTATTACCATGGTCGTTGTTCTTCACAACTTAAAGTACTAATTCCTCCTGCGCCCATCCACAACCAACAAAATTGTCTTACATTCTGGTTGATGTGTGTCGACCAAGAACTGGCAGTTTGCAAAAATTCCTTCCTCAATTCTACCGGTAAGCTCTGCAATGCTCTTTCAGCATTTATGTTTCCTCCTTCCTACAATCTGGATCTCTTTTTCAAGTCAAGAAACAGATAAATGTACACTTGCAATCTCCCCAACCCATATACAAACAAACATAACACACGTTCCCGCATGCAGCGTTCAGCCACTCTGGCTGAACGTCATTCGTTTGATGTTTCTTTGATTTTGTATGTTTTTTTTTCAAATTTTTTTGTTTTTGTTTTGATATGATTTACCATATCAATTCGTTAATTTTTAGTGTTTCCTCCTTCATACTCTTACAATGTAGATCTCTTCTAGAAACAGATAAATATACACTTGCAATCTCCCAACCCACAAACAAACACAACACACGTTTCAATCGTGCAGTGTTCAGCCACCCTAGCTGAAAGCCATAGAGTCACTAGTCTCGACCGGTTATGCTCTCCTGAATGAGATTGCATAAAAAAAATCTACTAAGTGTTTACCTGAGATTTGTTGGGTATAGTTCTACGACTGTTGCGTTCATCATGCCGATACAAGCTCCACACATTTGAAAGCCGGCAAAGAAGACCAAAGCCAGATTGACATTGGTGATCCAGTGGATGATAAGTCCACAAGCTCCGGAGAAGAAGGTCAGACCGATAAGGATATTTCTCTTGCCTATCAGATTGACCAAAAATCCAACCACCACAATTATTGGACAGAATATTCCGGCCATTATCAAGGCTTTTTGAAACGTACTTTCGTTCACAGTATCATCACATTCAACGTCTGATACCTGCAAAACATGAGATACATATTTATAATATAAAACATCACAAATGATAATGCGCTACGGTCAATTTCTATGCCTTAGCCTTTTTAAATAAGAAATGGGTGTTGTTTACTGGCCAACTTTTGTCTACCATCAATTTTATGGGTGGGAAATTAGTCTCTTATTATCTGCGATTATTATACATATTTGTAATATTTACAGGTTAATGGATCAATCATTTTGAATAATCGTTTTTATTTTGTGGGAATAAACTTGTGACTTCTTGCATGAGATGCGAGCACCTCAATTTGAAGTCATTAATTACATTTCAATATGTTTTAGGAAGCTAACCTCAATATGATTTACAAATGTTAATTACCAAAATAATAATGGCTAATTTAATCTAAAAAAATTGTGTAGAGTTTTTAAATGACTACTATAAATAAAGAATAATAGGTCCTACTGTATAGTTGTACAATAGAGTAGTCGCTTCAACAGCTTTGGTTGTGAGTATTTCACAAACTGTTCTCCCGTGGACGGCTTCTTGATCTTGCTGGTTACTTATTCGGTTTATAATTTCAGGAAACCAGATATAAAACCCATTTACACTGAAAACAAATAAAATATTTTAAAAATAACTTAACAAAAAACAACAAAATGTTAAGGAACTCTAAAATGATTCTCAAAATATGTTTTAGCATTTTGTTCCTTCCAAAAAAATGCCATTAGCAAAAGAAACCTACAATAGTGGGTATAAAATCATGACTTAAGAGCATGTGGCACTTATAATAGATTTTATAGGTTTTTGCCTCTAGCTTTATAGTTTTTTATATCATTTTTTGCATACATATTTTAAAATATATGTTTTTTGCCTTGTGACTCCTTGAAATGTTAGAGATTTAAAAAAAAAGCTTTAAAAATGATTTTCAACCACTGATTTAGGTAAAACAAAAGAGAAGCTTCAATATGAGTTAATTGTAAGGAATATAGTTGCATTGGATAATTTTTGAAAATTGAATTATCATTACATACATGTTTATGACCTCTTTAAGATAATTCAATAGTTCAGTTTAAGAAGTAGGTTCTAAATAACAAATTACACGCCACCTACATTTTTTTTAAAGCCCTTACCACTAATTTTAGCACTCCTCTCTATTATGGTTCTCAGTAGAATATGCTATATAGCCTCAAAACATTTACCAAGCAAAGACTCCAAGTTGCACAAAGCAAGCGATGAAAGTGTAAAACAGCAAAGGCTTCTGGAACAGAGGGATGGTTTGATCTCTGATGGAACATAGGACAGATAGAACGGTTGGGTTGCAGTCCTGAATCAAGGGGTTCTTTGTATACTCCAGAGAGATTTCCTGAAAATAAAAAATAACAATTAAGAGCATGGGAAATAAAAGTAGTGTAAATATTCTTATAAATCTTATTTTCAGAAATTAAAAGGTGTGTTTTTTTGTAATTGTAAAGGATAATTGAGTGGCGTCTCTATTAAAAAAGCGTAGTGAACTCCTTTGATTAAGTAAACGTTGGAAAACTGATGAACAAAACTGAAAAAAAAACTAAGAAATTTGAAAAAAAACAAATTTTGTTCCAAATTTGAATCTTAATATTACATTTAGTATTTTCTCAGGATTTTTCGTTCTCGTTGAATAAGAAGTTTGATATCAACGTTACACATATGATTTTTGGTATTGATACAAGTTTACGTATCTATAGTCCATCCAATATATGAAGAACCCTATGACACATTTATTGCCCCTTGTAAAAGGGATGGGGCAAAAATATTTATTTCGATTTGGTCGATTTTTTTTCTCTTCTTCTTCGACAAAAAATCGAATTTGAATTCGAAGTGAATCGTATATAAACATCTCTATTTCCGCATGGCGGCTTCATGGCGGATCAGTACAAATGTTTGACTTTCAGTAGCGTGTTGTTCTTCGATCGATTCGTGTTTTTTGTTGTTGTAATTATTATATTTATTGTTAGTATTGTTAAAGTTGTTTCATTGAATCATATTTTTGTGTTTTTACAATGCCGAAGAGACAGAAAAGAACTATTCTCAGCAGTGAATCACGTGAATTTGTCGTACGCTTGCGTGATTATTTTCATCAAGAAAAACAAAATGGTGGACCATTGCTGTCTGTTGAAAACATTCGAGATCGGGTCGCGGATTCCCTAGGAATCAGTAAATCTACAGTATCTCGGATCACAGAGGAGAAATACGGTGAATCTTCATTAGAAGAGAAAAAAATATTAACACCAAATAAGAAACGACAGAAGAAATGCTCAATAACAAAACCCGATAGCTTTGATTTGGCAGCAATTCGGAATCACGTGTATGCAAACTATGACCGCAACGAAATACCAACACTTCTTAAACTGGTAGGTTCTCTAAAGTCAGTCGGATTATTTCAAGGCAGTGCGACGTCTCTTAGTAAGGTATTGAAAAACATTGGCTTCAAATGTGAAAAAAGAAAGTTTATAATGGAGCCCACGGATATTTCCCTGAAAAGATGCGATTTTTTGAGGCAAATGAAGAGCATTAGGAATTGGGAGAAAGTCGTTTTTCTCGACGAAACTTGGCTCAATGCTAATCATACTGTTGGTAAAATATGGACCGACGACACGGCTAAATCCAGGACGAAAACTCCTGAAGGAAAAGGCCAGCGCCTCATTATTTGTCATGCCGGAACGTCAAAAGGTTTTGTGCCCAATTGTCTTCTGGCGTTTAAGTCAGTTAAAACGACAGAATATCACGAAGAGATGAATTTTGACAATTTAAGTGAACAGAACCTGATTATAAATGTGTGTGAAAGTTGTAGTTCTGATTCCGATAGTGACGAAGACAATTTAGAATGTACTGCTTTATCGGATTCCGACTAAAATATGTGTTTTTAAGATTATGTGCTAATATTTATCTCTACACTTGCTTTTCTTCATAATTTTCATATCACTAATATTATTATTTATAGTTTGTTTTACATGTCTCTTAAAACGTGTAATATTCACTTATAATTGATAATAATTCTAATATTTAATTTAAGTAGGTATTTACAAAAACGATCGAAAATACGATTATTTATACCCCAACACTGGTTTTCGCAGTAATGTGACATGGCCTTCTACGTGCGTCAGATATTAGAGTATTATAGTTACAAATTGCCGTATTTTTTCTAATTTGTAACAATATGCAGATATTTTTTATTATTTTGTTTTTATTGTGATATATTTACCTAAATAACTTATTATATATAAGAAGAGAGGCTTTTGTTTATGTTGATAAAATTAGTATAGGTAGCGAACGTTTTTACAACGTTATATCGGACGATATTTAGCACAGGGCAATAAATGTGTCATAGGGTTCTTCCTATATTGGATAGACTATACATCAGGATTAGATAAAAACTTATAACTATTTGAGTTTATTTACACCAATGTCACATAACACATTTAGTATTATATGACATAAACAGTCCAGCCTGTCAAACAATATATATTTGTTATGAACGGGTGTATATTAGATATATTATAGTATAAATATGAAAGATTGAGTGGAGCAAAAGTATTAACTCACATTGTCCATAGCAACGCCTTTGTTGCAATAGTATATGGATCTAATGACCGCCATCGCCTCTCCTGTTTTGCCCACAGACAGCAGAAACTTTGGACTTTCGGGTGCTTTCATCATGACGAAGGTGCAGACTAGATAAGGCAGCGCACAGAACACCACCAGCAGCCGCCAGGGACGATACACGACGTTCAGAAACTCCAACGGCAGATGGAAGTCCATGGGAAAGATCAACCATGCGACACCTGTAGATTAGTCCATAATTGAGAATATGTAATGAAATACCCACTTAGGATTTTTTATTTATTTAACCCTTTCGTTACGGCTCGGTGGAATAAAAATTATACTATCAATACGGTGTGAATTTTTCAAACGTTTTTTTTGCTTAAAACTAGTATTTGAAGCATAAATGTACTTATCTTAGTTTGTATTTTTAGTTGAGCATGCATAATGGTAATTAAACTGACCTGGTAAAATGACTGTGACGAAACCTACTGATTCTTGTAAAGGGTTAATAAAGGGAATGACTGCACTTCCAATTTCCTACCATCTTATCTCTGTACGAGGGTTAAACACATACAGAAGAATACCTACCGATGGTGATTGAACACCATGACGGTCCTGAAATACTGAAAACATTATGAATTTCATTTTCTCTATGAAAATATGTGACAGGCTGTATTGAAGCTCCGATTGTTACCATCTTATCTCTGTAACGAGGGCTGTTGAACTCTCCTAAGTAAGCATATTGAACACCTGACGGTCCTGAAATACTGAAAACATTATGAATTTCATTTTCTCTATGAAAATATGTGACAGGCTGTATTGAGAATGCACCCGCAGTTAGGTAAGTAAAACATCTTGCTCACGGTGAAGATGGTGTAAAATATGTGACAGGCTGTATTGAGAATGCACCCGCAGTTAGGTAAGTAAAACATCTTGCTCACGGTGAAGATGGTGTAAAATATTTGCAGTATAGTATGGAAGTTACGCAAATACGTTTATCTCAATCTCTTGCGCTGGTTTTCGTAATAGAGACAAACATTTTGGTCATTATCAAAGGGAGTGAACACAAGCATTTGATCTCTGTTTCACTGCTCAAATTCCTTCAAGGAGTTTCTTGGACAAATGCTTAGAGAATATTATGCAAATCAAGACTTGTACAGCAAAGATCAAAAGACAAATCAAAGGAAAAATGTCGTACGACGTATATTTGAGAAGATGGTTATCGTTTCTAAAGTTAATGCTTAGATATTTAGAAAAATTACATTGAAAACAAGTTTAAAAAAGCTGGAGATAAGAGAGAGAGAACACAATCTGATGATGCATATAGTTTGTCCAACGTTGGAAGAACCCTGTGACCCATTTATTGCCCTGTGTAAAAGGGATGGGGCAAAAATATTCATTTCGATTAGGTCGATTTTTTTCTCTTCTTCTTCGAAAAAAATCGAATTTGAATTCGAAATGAATTGTATATAAACATCTCTTTTTTTAGATAATTGAATTTAAATTGAATCGAATATTATACTTGGGATGTTTTAGCTTGATCCGTATGGCACTTTTATTGCTCTGTGTAAAAGAGATGGGGGTGCATTTTTTATTCAATTATATCGATTTTTCTTCTCTTCTTCTTCGAAAATAATTATATTTTAGTATCATTTTTTTCCGCAAGGCGGCGTGTGATCATTAAAAATTTCCAACTGTTGGTAGCGCGTAGTGTTATGATCGATACGTGTTTTTTTTGTAATTATTATATTTATTGTTAGTATTGTTAAAGCTATTTCTTTGAATTGTATTTTTGTGTTTTAATAATGCCGAAGAGTCAGAAAAGAACTGTTCTCAGCAGTGAATCACGTAAATTTGTCGTACGTTTGCGTGATTATTTTCATCGAGAAAATCAAAATGGTGGACCATTGGTGCCTCTTGAAAACGTTCGAGATCGGGTCGCGGATGCCCTAGGAATCGGTAAAGCTATAGTATCTCGGATCACAGAGGAGAAATACGGCGAATCGTCATCCGAAGAGAAAAAAATATCAACACCAAATAAGAAACGACAGAGGAAATGCTCAATTACAAAACCCGATAGCCTTGATTTGGCGGCAATTCGGAATCACGTGTATGCATACTATGACCGCAACGAAATACCAACACTTCTTAAACCGGTAGTTTATCTAAAGTCAATCGGATTATTTCAAGGCAGTGCGACGTCTCTTAGTAAGGTATTGGGAAACATTGGCTTCAAACATAAAAATGTGAAAAAAGTTTATAGTGGAGCGCACGAATATTTCCCTGAAAAGATGCGATTTTTTGAGACAAATCAAGAGCATAAGGAATTGGGAGAAAGTCGTTTTTCAGATTTAATTTTAATTAGTTTATCAGATTACCGCCATACCAGTGCCGGTATAATGCTATTGAAATGATATGGGCTCAAATAAAATGTATCTTCATAATTTACATATTACTAATATTATAATTTTCATTCTGTTTTACATGTGTCTTAAAACCTGTTATTATTCACTTATAACTGATATTAATTATAATATTTCATTTTAGTAAGTATATACAAAAACAATCGAAAATACAATTATCTATACCCCAACACTAGTTTTTGCAGCAATGTGAGATGGCCTTCTACATGCGTCAGATATTATATTTTTTCTTTTACAAATTGCCGTATTTTTGCTAATTTGTAACAGTATGTATTTATTTCTTTTTATTTTGTTTTTATTGTGATATATTTACCTAAATAAATTATTATATGAATGAAGAGAAGCTTTTGTTAATGTTGTTAAAATTAATATATTGTAGGTAGTGAACGTTTTTACAACGTTATATCGGACGATATTCAGCACAGGGCGATAAACGTGTCACAGGGTTCTTCCTACGTTGGACAAACTGTAATATAATATAGTTAGGTTTGGTTATTTAAGACGATAGTAAGTGTAAAAAACAAGCAATTTATTATTGTAATTCAGACAATAAAAGCCCAAAATCAGGTATTAGTAAAATGTACTGTAATTAGAAATTTGGCAGAGCTGTTGAGGGGAGTGCTCTATACAAATAGGTTGCAGAAAGAGATGAGCGTGGAGTTGAAATAGGTATTTTTTCATTAAAAATCACAAAAACTATCTGTTCTAACAAAAAAAACTTAATTTACTTAAAATCACAAATTCTTAAAAATGCGTTAATATTTTATTGTTTGTCTTACAATATGGCTGCTATCAGTCTGATAAGTGCGTATGATGGTAGGCCTGGACAAAAACTGGACACTATAGAGAGGATGGAGCCGACTGCCATGGACGTCATGATCACTGGGCGTCTGCCCTGGGTGTCTGCTAACCAACCCCACATGTGAGCGCTGAGGATGATTCCTGTCAAAAAAGACAAATTAATCAATATGGTATACCATCTACAAATTTTCTTACATGACCTAACTTAATCAACTCCACATATGGGACCGACTGAATGTGACTGCGGCGTGGAGCAGACCCTGTCACACCTTCTGGAGTGTGCGATGTGCCCGAATAGCTGCACCCAGGAAGACCTGATGATGGCCAGAAGTAACGCCATCGACGTCGCCCACTTCTGGGCAGACAGGATCTGACCCTGTTGTTTCCGACACGATTATATATATATATGGGCGCCAGAGGATGATTACTGTTTATCAATCAATTTGCTGCATCATCTACCATTTTCTAACCTAAGCTAAGTTAACCTAACCTAACCAACTCCACATGTTAGACGATAAGGATGATTCATGTAATTTGGGGAAGACAATTTGTCGATCAATTTGCTATATCATCTACTATTTGCTAACCTAACCTAACAAACCCCACATATGGGCGGTAAGGATGATTCATGTTGTTAGAGAACACAATATATCAATCCATTTGCTATATCACTGTCGACACATTTAGATTATTTTTTATGTAAACACTTACAGGAGAATACCGACAGATGGTGATATTACTTATGAAGTTTCATTTGTGGAATTCTACCATGGTGTATATGGCTAAACGCTGCATGTGGAGTGATGATCCGCCAACGTCATAGACTACAGCCCGAGATTCTCGCATCATCCTTCATTATTACAGGAATTTACTATGAATGGGTGGTCTTTGCGGGACGACTTTCGTCTACCACCATTTTAAATTAATAGGCTACGACTGACATTTTACGGGTGATGGATCAAATTCACACCAATCGGGGGTTTTTTAGAGCTCAGATATCGAATAAAAAATCTCTTTGATTAATCTCCATCGGAGATCGAACCCACGACCTTTGGCTTGCAAAGCTTTGACCATTGAGCTATGACCGCCGGCTTGAATGGTAAGACTCAGATGCTTTTAGATATTATGGTTTATTTTTTCTCGGAGCACCTGGGCGTATAATTCTATAAATTCAAAATTATTGGCTGAATTAAAATTAATGTAAAATTAAATAACACTCGTCAAGGTTATAGGTATAGTAAAACCTCGATATAACGGAATAATGGGGGGGGAGGTGTTGTCGTAAAAGCCGAAAGTTCGTTTTATAAAAATAGGCTTAAAATAAATCAAGTCTTTGGATACTTATCGTGATGTGACTGTTGGTTATCGTCGCGTTTGCTTTTGGTAATTATGTCTCAAATTCTAGTGCTGGACGTATGACGTGTAGCATGGCCGCTAAAAGTTGTTTACATGCGGCGACATTTGAATTTAATTGTATTATTTTAAAAGGACTGGATTTTTTGTCCGTTATGTCCGAATTACGTTAAATAGAGGTCCGTTATATCGAGGTTATACTGTATCATGTTTGAAGTACTAAGCGTGTCTAGAATTTAAGCCAGCACATTCTCGCTGATAATCGAGTGCCTTAGCCTCTCGGTACACACTCGATTGTCTTACCAATGAACGGAATGGCCGCTAACCATCCTTTCTGTCCCAAGGTCAGTTGAAGGTCGCATTGGGCCGCGGGGATGATGAAGCCCAGCCCCAGCGTCTCGAAGATCATCCCGATAAGGATCACACCAGACATCACCAAGATTCCAATGTGAAACTTGCCGAAACCTGGAAAAATACATCAATTATGTGCAATCATCTTAAAATGTGAGGAGGTTGGCTTAAAACGCTTGCCATACGGCTTTGCAAGTTAATGGTCGGTTTACACTGTGCCTTGGAGAAGCTGAGAGAGCTCTTTTGGTAACTTTCTCAGGCCTCTACCATCAGTTCATTACATCACATCGGCAAAGGGATTAGTGTCCGAAATATTGATGTGACATGACTATGTAGAGCCTCACCACGCATAGGTGGGAGTGGAGTTGGTTGTAAGAGGCTATAAACTACAGTTTTAATAGCAGTCGGTGCGCATCACTACCCAAGAGCCCCGGATGCGGAAGGCAGATGATCGAAGAGGATGGATACTCATGTGGGAGGTCTAAGTTCACCAGTGGACGGAGTTGATGATGACCTTAACCCTTTCAACGCGGCAAGCGAAATTAAAAAGTTGATTTGAAAAATGCAAATTTACCGAGAAAAATAAAGTATTCTATAAAATTATTTTTACTTCTATTTTGAGAATATCATGATTAAATACACCAAAAAATAGTCGTCAGGTTATATTTTGGGGGCAGGGGGGCTCAAAAAATGAAATTTATTTATTATTATTATTATTATTAGTCATTATTTATGATTTTGAATGGAGGGAATGTCATAATACCTAACCCTTGCTATGTTTACGACATAACAGGGCTGTCAAAAAAAAATGAAGAAGGGTGAAGAGGCAAAAAAGTTTTAAAAAAAATTAAAAAAACTATAATTATATTTATTACTAACAAAATTGTATTAATTTACTAAAAAACACTATAACAAACTTTTATACTTATGTATGAAAATCTTTTATGGAAACATTATAAAAATAACAGAAAAAACTGAAAAATATAACATGGAGTATATGTCATATATTATAGTCATGAAATAATGCTTATATGGGAGGTGTCGATCCATTCCATCAAATGTGAATTCTGAATGTTCAGCGTCAACACATGTATAACACAACATATTATAAAAAATAATATTGCCCTCTATAATGATTAAAAGAGAGGCATGTTTGGCCTCTCTTTCCCCCACCCCTGCGTAATAATTGCGTAACCAAAAAAGGTCTGTATATTACAGACGATGTCGTAAATACAAGGCGACAAAAATCAACTACCGCGTCCAAAGGGAACGTTTTTTACAAGCCATGGACTATAGTCGATTTAAGCGTCGAAAAGGAATAAAAATTCGGGTGACTATAGTCGCTTTCCGCGTCCAAAGGGTTAAAATAGTATTTTTGCTCAAAAAAATGATCATTATAGAGCATTCTAAGAGAAGAAATTACCACACATTGCTAAAAAATTATATATACGAAAATATTCATAAAAAAAATCTCCGACGTCTCATTTTTATATTTACGGTAACTATGCATTCCATTCAATCACTTCCGAACATTACCCAACCCTTTTTCTTCTAGGGATGCTTTCTTTCCATTCGTTAGACTCCCTGAGGAAAATTGCTGCTCTCAAACATTAATTCCTTCTTCTTCGCGGTGCAATTCACAACCCTGGGATTCTTGAATGTTTTAACTTCAACGTTCCAGATAAATACACCCGTGCTCGTAGCCATCCATTGTTTTTGATCCCAGTTGATACTTGTGAAGCTTCTAGCACTCAATTTAGTACAACGGCAATGGCGCTCCTAAATGGCCTACCAGCACACCTCGATCCTTTTCTTACATCCTTTTCCTCTTTTGTCGATGGTATTGTTCTCCTAGATCTCTGTGATCTTTGACACGTGTCATCTTCTTCTTCTTGTATGAATTGTTGGATATTTATATTAATTATATAATATATTTGTATTAATTGTTGTCTATTTGGTATTATTTGATTTTTTTGTTTTGTTTTTTAATAAAAAATAAAAACGGATATTTGCAGCTTGCGTTTCCGCAACATAAATATTGCTCGTGTGTAACACACGTCTATGTATAAATATTTAGTTTTAGAAAAACAATGTACTATATTATCATCCATACATTATATACTGTCAATCAGAGTTGAAGTATTGTATAAAAATAATACTTTATTTGACTTGAAATGATAATAAAAAGGCTCTGGCTGTTACTCAAGTTTGTACACCAGTGGCTCCTAAACAGTGCATTCCGTGAATTTTTTGTCTGCGCTGCATTACTTTCTTTAACCAAAAATAAATTCGATTCACGATGATAGTTGTAATCCACGAGCCTTATCTTATAAATCACAAATACTACGTTGCTCTTAAAAGGTTAAGAATAACTGCTTTGGACGCATAACAATGGTTATCGTTGCGTAACAAAATTGCGTTGAGTCGCCCCTTGTGACAAAAATCTGATTAACAAATCACCCAAAAATATGCCTCGGATACTATAGCTACCCCCTCTTTACCCCTGAACCCCCTAGCTGTGAACGCAAAAATAGCGTAGTGTCTTGAAAATATAGGTCTAGCTGTCAAGT
Organism: Glossosoma conforme; assembly: GCA_022606575.1. Lineage (NCBI taxonomy): Eukaryota > Metazoa > Arthropoda > Insecta > Trichoptera > Glossosomatidae > Glossosoma > Glossosoma conforme. The sequence goes on along the minus strand of JAGTXR010000087.1, from coordinate 124,945 downwards.
TTATTTGGCTTCGTGCACACAACGGCACACTGGGTAACGAAAAAGCGGACGAACTTGCCAATACGGGGGGGAAACTAAGCACAATGCCACATTACGACTGTTTTTCTCTATGCTACGCCTTAAGCAAGTTAATGCATGATTCGCTAACTGCCTGGAACACAGCATATCAAGAATCAACTTCGTGAGGAATATCCAAGTCTTTCTTTCCATCCGTCGAACACTTATTGACGTGGAAAAAGACGAACTCTGTGGACTTTCATTTCACTCAAGCGTTAACCGGACACGGAATTTTCAGAGAATTCCTAAAAAGATTTTGCCTCCCTTCTTGCGACGCATGTCCATGTGATCCAGGCATGCAACAGACGGCGAGACACTCTCTCGTGGTGTGCATCATCCATTAGAACAGGAGACGCATTCTGTGTTGTCGACTGAGAGTCTCTACCATTTCTTGGGAGGATTTCCCTGAATTGCTACTTAGTTCTGACGGTCCCTTGCTGTTAAACTTCATCAGGGAAATCGTCGGGGCTACACGAGCGGTTAACGAGGCTGACATGGAATATGCTCCTACGTAAAAAAAACCCTCTTTAAGCCCACATACTTCTGGAGGTTGTCGTAAGCCATTTATGTTCCCAAGTAGACTTTTAGGTGCATATATGTCCTAGAAAGAGGAATGGACAGAAGCAGCTAAAAGAATTAAGTTGCGGAAATTCGCGGTGAAAATATGTTGTAGATATGGACCGGATATAGGAAGATGACTTAAATATAATGTCAAATTTGAAATTTGTATTGACATTCCACTCTATTTTCGGGACGCGTAGTGAATGGGTGGGGAGTAGGTCACGAAACAAAATAACTTTTTGAGAAGCACTTTGCTTTTATTTTTTAATTAAATATTGACAAGATTCGGTAATCACAAACAACGAATGATCTATCTCAGACGGGACCCAGGAAGAAAGTCACATGGACCCCGCCGTGACACTCACGGCGCCCACAGACTACATGTTGGCCATTTGACGAACTATCTGCTGTCACATAACATATAGCTGCTTCGTGATAGGTCAAAAGAAACAAGATAACGCCTGCAAGCGCTATCTCTTATGACTCCTTAAATCTAGACTTAGCCTAACATTTTTTTTTATGTAAACACATACAGGAGAATACCAACAGATGGTGATAGTAATTCTGAAATCTCATCTGTGGAATTCTATGACGCTTACCATGGTGTGTATGGCTAAACGCTGCATGTGGAGTGGTGATCCGCCAACGTCATAGACTACAGCCCGAGATTCACGCATCATCCTTTATTATTACAGGAATTTACTATGAATAGGTGGTCTTCACGGGACGACTTTCGTCTACAACCAATTTTAATTAATAGGCTATGACTGGCATTTTACGGGTGATGGATCAAATTCACACCAACCGGGGGTATTTTAGAGCTCATAAATCGATTAAAATTTCTTTTTATTTTAATCTCCGTCGGGGATCGAACCCACGACCTTTGGCTTGCAAAGCAAACGCTTTGACCATTAAGCTATGACCGCCAGCTGATATATATGCGTGTCAGACGAGTTAACAATAATAAGAGACGAAATATCGTATAACGAGGCTTTTCGGCACCAGTCTACAAGGTCTACTGCTGATATCAAGTGTATTTATTATCATTCTAAAAAAGTATGTCTTGTAAGTGACGTGTGCAGTTAAAGTGTACACGTGGTAAAATACGATTATATCTAACCACATAGTTTTCATACTCGTATTAAAACGAGGAAAAACTAAAACTGCATATTCGACCAAAACCAAAGTGAAATTCAACTTCTAAGGCACACAGCATAAAATTATGTGTTGTATCTTGTGCTTAAATTATTGTGAAAATTATAATCTGGAATGTATGACGCTCTTTCAAAATTACTGAAACATATATTTTTAATATTAATAATTGGCATACTCGTCGTGTTTTTAAAACATATCACAATGATATACAGTCGATTCAGCTTAATTGGGACACATCGGGACTTGGGCATTTTGTACCAATTAAGCGGCTGTCCCGAATAAGCGAATTTCACATTTTTTAAATTTATTTATTTGGTTTTGGCAACTAAGGCTATTAACCAGTAATACACCATTCCAGTAATTTGCCGGGGGTCATAGCTCAATGGTAAAGCGTTTGCTTTGCAAGCCAAAGGTCGTGGGTTCGATCCCCGACGGAGATTAAAAAAAAAGATTTTTAATCGATTTCTGAGCTCAAAAATACCCCGGTTGGTGTGAATTTGATCCATCACCCGTAAAATGTCAGTCATAGCCTATCAATTAAAATTGGTGGTAGACGAAAGTCGTCCCGTGAAGACCACCCATTCATAGTGGATTCCTGTAATAATAAAGGATGATGCGTGAATTTTGGGCTGTAGTCTATGACGTTGGCGGATCAACACTCCACATGCAGCGCTTAACCATTTACACCATGGTAAGCGTCATAGAATTCCACAGATGAGACTTCAAAAAAAAAAAATAATAATACTATCACCATCTGTCGGTATTCTCCTGTATGTGTTTTTATAAAAAAAAAACACACATAAATATTTGTTTTTGTAACATTTCACTACAAAATCAGCACAGATATTCAGTGCGGATGTAAGGCTCTTCATTTCTTTCCTGCATAAACTAACGCTGTAACACGGTCATATGTTTATTTGCCTCCTGGTTAGTCACAGGACCAGGTAACTCATCATCATCATCGTCATCTTCGTCTAATATTTCATATTTTGATTTAATACCTTCTACAATTGAATTCTCACAGTCTTCATTATCATCGTTACATGGTAATTATCATAGTTAATAATAGGTACTTGCAACATATCCTGATTTTCTTCCTTGCTTAAAAATTCGGAAATATCTTAGGGTTTAAAGCCGCAATTAGTAAAACAGTTCTGTATTGTGGTGGTTTTTATATGAAAGGTGGCTCGCCAACTGCCAGCGACAAACTGTATTGCTTGCAAAAGGGAACTAAACTGTTGTGGAACTTGTTAATAAATTTTTATCATATTTTTTCTTGAGAATATGTGTAACATAATATGTGCCGTGATCTTAAATTTACTGTCCCAATTAAGCGGACCGTTGTCCCAATTAAACATATTAATTTACTATTGGTTTCTTGGTTTGGTTTCTGTTCTTTGATATTTGTCCCAAATAAGCGGCTGTCCCAATTAAGCGGTGTCCCAATTAAGCGGAATCGACTAGATTGAATGTTGCAGTTTGATACTGCTTCCCATTGATCATTTATGATACGAGTTTAATTGTTGGTAACGTTGGTGATCTCGTGTCAGACGTATTAAGCAAAGCAATTGATACCCGGAATAGAGTGGGACAATTCATTTCAATTTAGTCATCTTGACATTTCAGTTGAACCTTAGTTTCCTCATATTATTTATATTGATAGACATGTATATTTAATGTCAACCTTGTGCATTTAAATGCCATCATCTCCTCCTTCTTCTTCTGCTTCCTTCTTATTTAACCTGGGCTTTTATCATCAATATATTTAATATGATAGCGTGTAAGCACTAGACACAATTATACAAACACAGTATTCAATAATAAACTATTTTAGAACTAAATAACTTCTTAGGTTTTCAAGGCCAGATTTTATATTGTGACATTTGGGTTTAGCCGTGTGTGGCAAACTTCCTTCAACCAATATTTCGACCGCCATTGCAGGGGTCTTCTTAAGGATTGATGATTTATTTAGTTTTGGGTTGGTTTATTCAGATTATATTTTTTATACGAGCGTTATTGATTTATATCTCCATGGCAACTATATACTCAAGTATCATTCCGGAGAATCGTGGGTATGTTCTAAGAATACGGTAGGTAACGCTCGTATAAAAAAGAAGAAATTTGAATAAACCAACTCAAAACTAAATAAATCATCAATTATGAAGAAGACCCCTGCAACGGCGGTCGAAATATTGGTTGAAGGAAGTTCGCCACACACGGCTAAACCCAAAAGCCACAATATTTTAGAACTCTTTAAAACTACTCTCGAAACCATGTTAGGGACAATAAGGCAGTAATATTAATGTGGTGTGTACTAGAATATTACATTACAGATGGAATACTTTAGAGTGCCGAATTCTTACATAGAATCGAAGGTTCTTACACGTTCTTCTAGTAAATGGTATACAATTCAATTTGAATAGCTACATACGACGAGCATACGATGATTCCTACGCTTGGAAAGATATTTCGTAACTTAATTGATAAGTAAACAAACAGTGTATAACCTACTTGTACATGTATAAATATAGCGAATATTCGAGCCCTTGTTTTAACAAGTGGAAAGTGTTACAATGTTTCTCTTAGGATGTATACACTGATTAATTATCTAAAAATGATGGAACATAGGGTGCTAACTATAATAATTATCATTTTGATCGCATGATTGTTAATTTCAATAGTGTGTATCAATACTAATCTTAATTTTTTTTTTATTCAGTTTAATTCTTTATTTCCTATAATAACATTACAAAATAATTTACATTTTAATTCATTATTGAAGTATTTACATATAAGTGAGGCGTTGTAAATGTACTGACACATTTAGTGTCAATTACATCACACTCATAACTAGTGTCGGGATTCGCAAATAGTTGGACAACAAAAACCATGTTATAAGTATATCATGTTTGACACACAAATAACACGGCATTATTGTTACAAAATCAAATGTCCAACATTTCGTAGCAGTCAACACCACCACTGAATGCGAAGCAATATTACACTAAATATGTCAATATCTTCACTCAAGTTGGTTTCAACCACTGTTCACTGCGATTCTTCCGTCTTACACGTATCCAGGGTTGAACGATGGTCCTTAATACATTCCAATGGAGAAAAATTACCCGTAGTTTAGTTAGAAACCGTTGAATTTTTGGAATGTTTTGTCTGATGAGTTTTAAAATTTTCTGATCGTTTTTGTATGACATATATTTATTTAAACTGTTTTATTAGTTTTTTTATGAATCTGGTTTTGCATTTTCATTGTATTTAGTTTCACTGACGTGATATAACCTGAAAGTGACACAACCTGTTTGTGAATCAGAGGTGAATGACTGAGAAAGAGAGCTTTCATGGAAAAATTGGCTAATTTCTATGAACAAAAAATATTCCAACGTGATCAACGCCAAAACGATGTCGAATGAAATTTGATTGTTTCAGATATGCCCAAAATTAAATCCATTTAAAAAAAAATTTAAACGCATGCAGGAGAGCACACCTGGTCAAGACCAGTGCACTCTATGGCGCTACGCCAGGGAGGCTGGACGCTGCATGTGGGAAACGTGTATTGTGTTCGTGTTTGTGTGTGGGTTGGGGAGATTGCAAGTGCATATTTATCTGTTTCTTGAAGAGATCCAGATTGTAGGAAGGAGGAAACACAGACGCTGGAAGAGCATTCCATAGCTTACCGGTGGCATTAAGGAAGGAGCTTTGGAAGCTGCCAGTTCTTGGTCGACATATATTAGCCGTGTATGGATGTTCGGCAAGTGTAAGATGAGTTTGTCGGTGGGTGCAGTTCCTAAGAGCAGCGACCGTGGTAATAACGGTAGAAAAGACTAAGAGAACCAATCATACGCCTGTGTTCCATTAATTGCAGGTTAGACGTAAGAGTGTCATTGTTTATCAAACGAATAGATCTTCTTTGAACTGAGTCAATTAAGTTTAGAAGGTATTTTGGGGCTCCAATCCAAAGGTGACTGCCGTATTCAGGGATAGGTCGGATCTGTCCTTTATATAGAAGAAGATGTATTCCATTTGATTTATTCCATCTTTTACAAGAAGAAGGTAAAGCGAATGGCCTCTATCTTGCCAATAATTTGGTCGTAGGTGGTGCAGCTAATACTCGTATTACAAATTTTCCGATAGTATAGTGGCAAAAGTATGTCAGTTCTAAAGGAAATGCTGCAGAAAATTTTTGCTGAGAAATATCAAAATGACACAATTACCTAGTTCGTTATTATATTTAATTTAATGCAACGTATAAAGCTGTAATCAAATATGATATCAATTTATCTTTTACGTGGTGACAACAATGTCTTATTTATAAAATAAAGCAATTGCTCTGAGCCCTGATATGCAATAACGTTGGCAGCTCGTCATAAATAAAAGTTACGGAATCTTTATTTAAACAAAAAACAAAGCGTAATGATTTGTGGTAGGTATATGTACTTTTGAAGGTTAGTTGACATTAAACGATATTAATAATAAAACAAATATGGTGAAATGTTTTTACATCAGCGGTGCTTAACCGACGTTACAGGGAGGACTTTTTTATGTAAACACATACAGAGAATACGACGGATGGTGACAGTAATACTACAGCCTGAGATTCACGCATCATCCTTACTATTACAGGAATTTATACTATGAATGGGTCTGAGTAGTATTTTATGGGTGAGGGATCAAATTCACACCAACCGGGGGTATTTTAGAGCTCAGAAATCGTTAAAAAAATATTTTTTTTGATCTACATTGGGAATTGAGCCCACGACCTTTGGCTTGCAAAGCAAACGCTTTGAAAATTGAGCTATACCCGTCGGCACTGGTACTCCTCGAGGATGTCCGATGCACTAAGTCACTTTTTTTTGTATGCGAGGATTTTTCCTAATATTACATATCATTGATTATTTTTCTTGAACTGATATTATGAATACAATTTTATATTAAATTAACTTTAATTTAAAAAATAACAGATCAAAAATATCTAGTTTTATTTCACATTTATTTTTTAGTGATTTTACATGTTAAGGACTCCATGGAGTCAATCCTAAGTAATGGCTCAGCTAACGGGTCCGCCAAATAACTTTTTTTTTTTAAATGGGGCGCAAGACATCGAGTGTAGCTTCGGCTGTGTGGTACGTAGCGCCGTCCTGTTAAAACCAAATGTTGCCAATATCCTCCTCTTCAATTTTTGTGAACAAAAATGGCCCAATAACGATCGCCATTGACTGTAACGGCCACTCCTTGCTCATTTTCGAAGAAAAATGGCCTGATTTTCAAAGTAATGTCGCAATATTTCCCAGCGTTGTTCAAGCGTATACACAACCATATTCGTTCAGCGGAAGGATAAAACTAATTATCTGTCAAATCAGACATGAGCTAAATGTTACCATTTACGAAATAAGCACTAGTTGAAAAAAAAAACGTTAGATGGCGGACCCGTTATAAATGTTTGAAAGATTTTTTAAGAAGATCGGTATTAAATTCTTAGTGAAACTGCATAATTAAACAATTATATTAATTCAATTGAAAAATTAAGAAAATATTATCTATTACACACTTCATTGTCTATGCGCATTCCAGAGAAAATTATTATTCTATGATTTTTTATTCAAATATTGAGGATTTTTTTTTGTTATGACGTGTACTTTCTTCGTCGCTCTTATGTCAGTAAGATTTATGTATTTAAAAAAAAATTGAAAATTAGGTTTACAAAATATTGTTCTGATGCCGCGTAAAAAACATGTACGAGTTATAAAATTTCAACGAATAACAAACAATTGAATGAATAATATTTGAATAAGGTAAGTCATCATAATATGCAATAGTTGGCAATTATAAAAAAAGCATCACGATAATATTTCCCAATAACAACCTCATTACTTTAGTTGAGTAATAATATTATTTAATTATCTTACCTGTCATTTCTAAAGCTTCATCCAAAGAAATCATTCTGGGCGACATTTTGATTTATATTTTAAGTAAACACACAAATAAACAAGTCATACATAAATGTACAACAATGCGTACATTTTTTTCAATTAGCCTTTTAATTTTTACTCACGATACCTTTATGTCAAATCATTTTAATTTCACACAATTTGTTTAAAAATCAATGATTTTCAAGTATTTTTTATTTAATTTATCGATATTATATCGCGATTAATGTATAATGTAACGTTTGCAGAATAAGCGACATCCGCAATGTGAGTTTTGTGTGACTGACTGAATTTTTTTTACAAATAGGTATTTTCGCGTACAGTATAAAATAAAATGGGCGAATCCAAGCGCAGCTTCTAAACCAGTTAGTGTTGATATGAAATGTGTAGTAAAAAATCAGCGACTCTTAATGTCGTAATATTTCATTGACCAGAGATCTGAAACCATTTTTGACATGTTATTTGTATATCAGAAGTATTTATGTAAGTAGCATTCATTTTGATATCATCTTGAAGGTACAAACAAAAAAACAGTTCTCGTGTTCAAATTATTCGATTCAATCCACATTAAAATGAAGTAATACTGCATTCTCTAGTTGTATAAAGGGAATCTTTTTCTACTTCGAATACATCATCATCAGCCTGTATCCGACCACTGTTGAACGTAAGCCTCCCGCACGAGTCTCTATCCTCTTCGATCCTCTGCCTTCCGCATCCAGGCCAGTCCCGCTATTCTTCTTATGTCGTTAGTCCATCTTGCAGGTGGTCGGCCAATGCTTTGTTTTCCAGTTAATGGGCGCCGCTCCAATACTTTTCCTCCCCATTGACCGTCGTCTCTTCTACAGATATCTCCTGCCCATTGCCACTTAAGTGTGCCTATTCATTGGGTAGCCTTCAATACTAGAGTTATTTTGGGAATATCCTTATTTCGGACTCTATCTTTTAGCGACACTCCGAGCATGGATCTCTCCATGGCACGCTATGTTACTTTTATTTTATGGGTAAGACTTTCTGTTAGATTCCACGTCTCTGCGCTATATACTTCGAATATTTATTTGAATCTTAATGCCATTTTGCAAATCGACGTCAGCTTAAGTCTAACTCTAATTTCTGTACTTTAAATTAGTTTTAGTCGAAACATAATATTTTGAATCAGAAAAGATCGATGTGTACAAAAATGCAATAAAATGCCTGATTTATTATGTGGTTTAATATTTGCAGACCACTGAAGATGTATGCCAATACTGAACAACTGATATACACATAAAAAATAATACTAAACGTCATCTTATACGACATTTCCATCACCAAGGAAACGGAAAAACAATTCAAATTATAACATCACAAGCAAAACATAACATAAAAGTCGACTGTTGTTTTCTTTTTTTCGGAAAAAAAGGAATGGTGATTTCGAATTACGAACAATCGAATTATCCAAGTTCCAGGGTATCATCCCTCTATCCGCTTTTCTATCAACTAATACACCTATAAAATAACATATAAAACTAACTCCGAAAAAAAAACTGTTAGTTTCCTAGATATATGTCGTATTCTAGATGAGGACATGAAACATAAAGTTCCAGTAAATTTATTTTGTTTATCGTAAATGACAGCATTTGCAATTTTTCGTCTCATAAACTAGTTTAAAATGATGTCTTGTAACACTTAGATTTCTAATGAAGTCTTTAAATATTTAAGCACGCATTTATCTAGCAGCATTACATGTCTTTATTTAACTTTTTGGATAACTAAAAAATAGGTAAAAAAAGAAATTTTGGAAAAAAGCGTAATAATTTTAGCAGTACTATGAATTTAAATATTGGTTAAATCTGGGTGAGCTTTTCAAATAAGTAGGGTACGCATTTCAAACATAAAAAACCTACTTGAATTTGAAAAAGGTTGAAGAAGTGTAGAGTGTACGCGAAGCGTCCCTTCTCTAAAAATGTTGCTCGACATGATAAAACAATGTAAAATATCTTATTTATTTAATTTACTCATAGTGAATGCTAAAATTATAAACAAAGCATCTCGCTATTCCTGTCCTAAATGTGTGTTAAACTTTGTTCAAACACAGCAATCATATTGTATTTACAGAAAACAGTTTTGGAATCTCTCGCATCGTAAATCAGTCTGTTTTGTTCAGGGAAGTCAAGTGAAGCAGTGATAGCAAACATATTTATTATGCACCGTTCTGTCAGAGCATTTTTGTTATTAAATAACAACTTTATACAGCCTATACGTAGGTATGATTGCTTTGTACTGATATCGATAACACCCGAAGAGAAGACTAATTATTTAAGTGTTTTTTGACTGTAAACACATACAGTCCAATGCTTTAGAAGGTGATGGGAATACGTTATCTATAGTTTGATGATGGTGCAATTTTCTTAGATGGTTAACTGTTTTCAACAATGTCTAAATATTCAAAATTTCGTTATCCAGATGTTCAGTTCAACAGATTGTGCGGATTCACAAAACGTTGTTTTGTATGTGCAGCTTTGATTTTGATTTGAAAAACCACCAAAACGGACAATATGTCCACCACAAAAACACCAATGTGGTCCACATTGGTCTTTTTGGGTCCCATTTGAATGCCAAATTCTTCACCTAGACATAAGTTTGCTCTGTATGTATATTTTTGACAGGTGTAATTAAGTTAAGCTTATTTACTAAAATGAGATTAATTTAAGAACAAATTAAGCTTTTCACTTTATTGAAAAATAAGTACGAGTATTTTGTTAGAGCTGTATTGTCGGTAAAATAAAACATATTGATTTTAACCTTTTAAATTCTAATATACTGGAGGGTTGCTTTAAATATACCAGATATTTGGTTAAAAAAAAGCATCAATACTTAAACCTTTCATTACGGCTCGGTTTGAATACAAATTGCCGGCGGTCATAGCTCAATGGTCAAAGCGTTTGCTTTGCAAGCCAAAGGTCGTGGGTTCGATCCCCGACGAAGATTAAAAAATAATAAAAAATATTTAATCGATTTATGAGCTCTAAAATACCCCCGGTTGGTGTGAATTTGATCGCCTATTAATTAAAATTGGTGGTAGACGAAAGTCGTCCCGTGAAGACCACCCATTCATATTAAATTCCTGTAATAATAAATTATGATGCATGAATCTCTGGCTGTAGTCTATGACGTTGGCGGATCAACACTCCACATGAAGCGTTTAGCCATATACACTATGGTAAGCGTCATAGAATTCCACAGATGAGGCTTCAGAATTACTATCACCATCTGTCGGTATTCTCCTATATGTGTTTACATAAAAAAATATATATACTGTCAATTATAAAACTAGTATTTTGAAGATAAATGTACTTATCTGGTCTATTTTCATATATCACATTGGTTCTTGTATCTTTTAGCTATCAGATGATGCATAAAAAACTATTCTAAGAAAGTAGCAAAACGATATATCACGTCAATCGATGTCAACGGTCGGGGAATCTTATGACGGCTAATGCCGACAACCGATGCGAAAGGGTAAATACAAATTAGTTACAAATTAATAATTTATGTATTAATAATATTTACATTTTATCTTTATACAGCCAAAAGTCTTGTTCAGAATATGTTCTAGGAAATCATTTCATAGCCAACCAATAGTGTGTAAATTTCTGACTTCAAGGATAATATTTCAATGATTATTCGCTCTTCTTTTTTACTGTTTTACCACGAAATTAACAATACGTTAATTCAGTTTAATCTGCCTTAAATTTAAATATCTTTAAAAATAAGAAAGGGGTAGTAATAACTTATGGCGCAGAGACGTGGAATCTGACAGCAAGTCTTACCCATAAAATAAAAGTCACCCAGCGTGCTATGGAGAGATCCATGCTCGGAGTGTCGCTAAAAGATAGAATCCGAAACGAGGAAATACGCAGAAGAACTCAAGTAGTGGATGCTACCCAACGAATAGGCACACTCAAGTGGCAATGGGCAGGACATATCTGTCGAAGAGACGACGGTCGATGGGGAAGAAAAGTATTGGAATGGCGCCCAAGAACTGGCAAACGAAGCATTGGCCGACCCCCTACAAGATGGACTGACGATATAAGAAGAATAGCGGGAGTGACCTGGATGCGGAAGGCGGAGGATCGAAGAGGATGGAGACTCATGCGGGAGGCCTACGTTCAACAGTGGACGGACACAGGCTGATGATGATGATGAGTAATAATTATATCGACTCCAGCAAAAACAGTCCGAATCCAAGATTCCAATTTCGACTCTATAAACATATTGTTTGGCGTTTTAATTATCTTAAAAGGCATTAAAAAATGTTTCAGGAATTTCTCTGTATGTAATTTATGTAATACTCATAACAAGGTGGAAGATTACATAAGAATTACACTATCTTAATTAGCACATTAAAGACGATTAGGGTTGCAAAGCGTTATCATTCAAATGCACATAACTATATTATTTTAGTTATAAAAATATGAGTGTTTATTGTAACCTTTTGCTATTTACTTCGTAATATATTTCAATAAAAAATGATAAGAAAACATTACGTTTCAGGGATGACACACAAAACACAGACCTATATCAACATCGTGATTTATTAAGGCAGTTTTAATTAATTTAAAAACTATCGGTCCGATAAGTACTTAGTTCGCAAAGTGGCCACTATGCGTGTTCAGCGCAGTGATTCCTACTACGGGCAGACGTTGCCCGGAGATCGTGGAATGAACAGAGTGCTGTCCCGGGAAGCGGCTACCGTATTTGTCAGTCGTCTTGTAATTAAAATAAATGCCTACAAACTTCTCGAAAATTTCTTTGATTTGGAGACCTGCTTTTCATCCCTCCACCGATCCCGGCGACATAGAGTTTGATAAACAGGAATGTGTTGAAGTAAACGGTGCTGTAGTTTAAGCTCTCCTGCGGTGTCCTAAGCATAATATATGTCCCAAAAGGGTTGACTTTTGCCTCTTGAGCGGCTTATAAAAAGGAGTCTCCTAGCTGATGACTTCTCAACATACTCTCTATAAAACTAAAACCCTAATCTAACATTTCTTCGAATTATAATCGTATATATGTATATATATGTATTCGCTCGTACTTCGGTTGTAAATATGACTTGATCTAGGTAAGGATAATACTCATGAAAATTTAGCATGATCCTTGAATATTTAATTAAATAAATTATATTTACTACAATTCAGACCTATGCAAAAGATGAAATACTTTTTTTTCTACATTTTTTTTTCAATTTTCTCTTTCAAAATCATCAACGAATACAATAATAGTGCTTTTAAATATTATGTATATAAGTACACGTAGGGCCAAATTAGATTTAAACAGATGGTATAACTTATTTTAGATATATCTACGGTATCTATATATTTAAAAGAAAGTCGGGTTATATTTGTTTTTATAACTCAAGAACGGCCAAACCGACTTGGCTGAAAATTGGTGGAAAGGTAGCTTAGAACCCAAAAACGTCCATGGGATACTCAAAATTGATTTGATTAAGAAAAAATATTGAACATTTACGTAAACATGTTTTCATACAAGACTATTGTAACTTGACAGCTGTCAGTTTAGACGGTGTTGCCATGGTCAGCAACATAACTAAAAATGACGCAATATTAGGTATTGTAAGTAGGTACCTACGTAAGGTACGGAATATTTTGAAACAAAAAAACAAAAGACAGGAAAAAAAGTCAAAAACAAAATAAATATGAGTTAAAATATCAGTTTAATCTTTTATTTGTAAAAATGTTATAACAAAAGGCAAGGAATCTGACAACTGATATTATTATTGTCCATGGTTACATAGATATTTTGAAGTCTATCGGTTGACGTTTTGTTTCAAGAACTTTCGAGTTTCTGTTAGCTTAATGTGCCGATATTTGCGACCAAAACGATCGAATCTTTCACGAAAAAGCCATCATGGAACTAGGGATTGAAACATTACGAATGTAAGGCAGTGATTTGGTGGTTTTGGCATCCTAACCTCGAATACCAACGATGAAATTGCGCGCTTTCAAGTTTGGTACAAAGCGATTTGGCGTATATTCGCAATCCCTTATCACGAACTTCATACTGCTGTTGTGCATTTGGCGGTGCATCTGGAGAATGGTCATTGGGTATATTTCACGGCTTCAAATGTTGTTCAACGTGCTGAGACACCTCCAGCGACAACATTGACAAGTCTCTTTACGATATGCCAAAGCGATCCGTTTGCACGAACTCTAGAATGGACGAGGATTTAATCCGACATTCAAGGTATTTATTTATTTATTTTTGTACTTACACACAATCTAATTAACAGAATAACATACTACACTTATTGCTTTGAATTATGTATGCTAATTCTTAAAAAAAGTGTTTATAAATCAGTAATATTGTCTTTGCTTTTGATTCTGTAGATACAAGGACAGATTCACCATCGAATCGGATCATTCCAACCTCTCGAAGATGCACAGCATAAATTTGTACAAATATACTTCAATGACAATATGGAGGAAGAGCTTGATCGAGGTCTACAAAGTCGTGATCAGAGCGGATAAACGACTATCTGGTCCACACGTCGTGATACTGGGCAACTACAACAGATATCTGAAACACGTCGTTCATATGACACGTTGCAATACCCACTGATGTTTTGGCAAGGAGAAGATGGATATTATTTCAATATCAAAATGAAAAATCCATTGAATGGTGAGTAATCAATATATATATAATCAATATCATAGTTTTGATTCCGTCATGACATACATTTTTCAGTGCTTGGTTTTGCTTTAGGTTTCCAATAAATGACCAATTACACTGCTTATTACCAGGAAAATAACAGACTTAAAGATTAAGATGTTTTTTTAGAGAAAATTGGACAAATAACCGGCAAACGATTTAAAAATCATTTATCTTCACCCCTTTATAATTATGCTACAAATATGGATGTTAGCTTTACATACAAAATTAAAAATCTATTGTCTTAATTTCAGGTGAAGAAACTACCAAGAATCTAAGCTCGATGAATTATAACGCATATCGTTTGACTATTCGTCGAAAAGCTGACAACTACTTGCTGAAGTTTCGTCGATTACTGCAATATAATTCAACCAGACCAAATATATGATATCATATGTACCGAAAAATTCAACTTAATAAAATCCAAAATCTGCTCATTTATTGCCTTTCGGGTGAAACAAAGTTCACCGGGTCAGCTAGTTAACAATAAAATAACGCATAAAATGTTTTTTTTTATACTATTTTTATTTGTTATTTTACGTAAGTTTAAGTGCATTTTGTTATTTTTTTTTACCAATAGTCAATATAATTAGGAAAACGACCAATTGAATACTTATTGGCAGTGAACACACGTGTAAGTAGGGCTGTCTTATGTTCAATCGTTTTATGTAAATTTTTCGCAGGAAATACACTGAATTTAGTCTCAATCTGATATATAATTTTATTTAGATATATATAATATATATAGATAATTTTTACAAGAAGTTATTCTCATCCATTCAATCTATAGTTACGGTTCGAGACCCGAGTGGTACTTACTAAAATAAATAGACTGCCGGAAATAATAATATTAAGCTTGTGAATAAATGCATTCTGATTGAATAATAAAAAATAAAAATATACATACTTTTAATATATACTATAGCGACATCTATCATACGATGATAACTTATATAGAAGATCAGAGACGAGTCATCTCAGGTGGAAGAAATTGGCCGGTGGCCGAGCGGTATAATTACCTGGGCAAAATGGTTGGTTCCAAAGGTCCGCGGTGCGCATCCCGCTCCAGCCGATATTTTTTTCTGAATGAATTGACTCATTTAAGGATTTTTATGTATGGTATATGTATATTTAATTGCTGATATATAATTGATTTAGAATAACATTTAAGAAATATCAAACAAAATAAACCTCATATTCTCTGTAGACGACCAGTCAGCCTCGACTGTTCGAACCGCTCTACGGGCGGTGGGTGTGGATCCTTGTGTTCTTGGCTCAGGTCCCGGACAGCTAGTCGTAAGGCAGCTGTGTTCCGCTCTGCTCGCTAAGGATGAAGTCTGCTACCTCAAAGGAGGTTATCCGTCCAGTGCTGAGAGCCGGAAGCGCCGAGAAGTCCATGGGAGGTCCAAAGAAGGAGAGAAGTGAAAACTCGCAAGTTCGTTCTGTTCAACTCTAGTTTATTTCGAGCCGATTACGGCTATTTATATACTTTTTTCTACATGCTCCGGCGGCGAGTGAGGAAATTCCTCTACATGTATCGAGCTCTCCGATTGGTCGACGTTCGTCGCTAGGTTCCGGGCCGCCGGCAGGCTTGGGCTCGGTGTAAATCAGAAGATCGGCCGCGAGTGGGCTTGTGGCGACACGCTTTTGCGGCGAGGCGCTATGGAGCGGCTCGCTCTAACAATTTACATACATGTATTGTATTTTCTTATATTGTATGTCCCGCGGCATGGTGGTCGCTGAACTCGACCGTGAATGTTTCTTTATTAGGGTTGGACAGAGCACCTCACAGGACTGCGGGACGTTAAGCGAACTTTAGATAAATTAAGCTTAATATAGATAAATCTAAAAAGGAAGCTAATAATTGCAACAAGCTTAATCCTAATTATTAATATCATCGGACGTCCGTTACATTCTCGTTACAACTGGATTAATAAGAAACGTATCAACTTGACCAAAATAACGCCATTACAATTAACTCAAAACTATAAGAAATATAACCATTAAGAGTTACTTCTAGTAGTTTTATTCTTACGTTTTGACCAAGATTGAAGATTTGCTCATGCTCTTTACACAATATTTGAGCAGCTAAAAACTTATTTGTTACATCGAAGTGAAACGGAAATATTTAGTCGGACCTATAAGTAGACGTTTCTCATCCATTGAGTCTATAGTTTGGTTCGAAACCCGAGTGGTACTTACTAAAATAAATAGACTGTCGGAAAGTAATAGTAATAATATTAAGCTTGTGAATAAATGATGACTGATTGAATAATAAAAAATAAAAATATCCATACTTTGAATATATACTATAGCGACATCTATCATACGATGGTAACAATGACATAAATACTAGTTTCAACGTGAGTCGGTCCAGGCAGAGCAATAGCCAAGTTGGTTGAGCGGTATGAATACCTGGGCATAGTTGGTTCCAAGGTCCGCGGTTCGCATCCCGCTTCTGCCGTTATTTTTCTGCTTGAATTGACGCGTTGAAAAGAATTTTATGTATAGTATATGTATATTTAATTAATAATGGAAATATTTAGCTGTAATAAGTTAAATCATTTTTTTGCCGATAAACGTCAAACGATCGCAACTATTTTCTTCAATACAAACGTGATTACTGACTATCAACTATTGACCTTTACGTGTTAGGACATTTTTAAACAGGGATATATTGAAACAAACCAACATATCTCTAAATAAAAAGGATCTAGTCTTTCCACATTGCTTATGTAGAGTTCATATTAACGTGAAGTGATTCTCTCAAATTTCTTGGTCGGCAACATTTGAATTTTGAATAATTTGTAACTCATTTGTTAGGAGGTTGCTTCCTTATTTGCTCGACTGCCGAGAGAGTGGTCGTCGATTCGTCTGCTGAAAAGGCTGTATATTCATTATAAGCTCTATAATATAGAAACAAAGCAATAATCAAATGCCTTTGGTTGCTGTGAGATCGTGTCTAACAGGTATAAATGTCCGATTATATTAAGTTTGATAGACAAATGTCATCTCGTGGAAAACTATTCACAATAAACCTTTTAATTGGGCTAATGATGAATGCAGATTTGTAAAATAATAAAATACAACTAAATAATAATTACAATTTCATATTAATTTTATATTTTCCTAAATAACGCTTTATAACTACAACAAAATGCAAGCCTTGAAAAATAATAATATTTAATAATTCAGTTATTCGAATATATTTTTCTTCAGGCTTTAATTTAATCGTATGCAATAAACCCTCCTACAATACATGCTTTTTTTATTTGTACCGGAGATTTTTCCGATAGTGCTATCGGTGATTTTTCATAAAACTGTCACTTCAACAACAAATTGTTGTTTTGAGTTTAACCGCTTCCTCAGTACTAAATAATCCAGGCCTCGCGTTTATTATGTACGTATTAATGTATTGGCAGAAGAAGAAAATTCCGAGAATTGAGGCATGGTTAAGACCACATCTCAAAGGTTTCTAGTCTTTTCTTATCACTTTCAAAGAGATTACATACAGCATTGATAAATAATCCATACTATGGAAAACTTCTTTGAAACCATACGTTGAAATCTTGATATTGATTATATATTTTTCCAAAATAGTGTATTATACCTTCAACAAAATGTGAAGCTAAAAATATTTATTCCTAATATTTAATTATAAGATGTTTTTTTCCCAAACCTCCTACAATGCACGCGCTTTTTGATTTGTAACAGAGATTTTTTTTTAATGTGTGCGTCAATTTTTCAAAAAAAATGATTCCTTCTATTTGTTGTTTTGGGTTTACCCGCTCCTTTTCTTCTTCGTAGTATCAACCCGGTGGATTGGTTTGCAGCAACAGAATCTTGCATCTCGATCTCCAGTCCTCTCGGTCCTCCGCAACCCTCTTCAGCTCAGCATAAGAGCTACAACTCATATCCTCGAACACTTGCTGCAAATACTCCTCTACAGTTTCTACCCTCAACCATCCCTCTACAATGTCGTGAAGAAGACCATCGTGGCGCATGATGTGACCAATCTATCCTTGATTATCCTGAGAACCTCATTGTTCTCGTGGTCTATCCAGGAAACCGCTCCTTATTACTAAATAATCCAGGGCTCGGGAGCATCGGTTTGACTGTTTATTTACAACAATATAATAATAATGGTTTGGCACAGCCCTCACATTGTGATAACGTTTAATAATTTCAATTCAGTATTCTTGAAACAATACTTTTAGTTTTCAATCAACCAGTGCACTCCTTCCATCAATCATCGCTTAAAGCATATTAACTAGTTACTTGTACTATGAAAAATTCTCGGGAAAAATTATAATTAATTTGTTAAAAACAATTTATTTTTCGTTGTGTTTTTTTAACGTGGAAATGCAATCAAATCGTAATTCATATAAATGAAGACTGAATAAATATGCAGTGCCAACGAAATCTTGGCTTTCTTGATAAAAACATATTAAACGTGATCCATATCTCAAGGTAACATGAACTTAAATTGAATTATTCGTTTTACGATCTGCAATACATCATTCGTTGTGGAGTTACTCATATTAAAATTGATATATTTTGCGATTTCGTTATACTCTAAATAAAATGTAAGTATTTAAAGTTTTGGTAGATTTTCAATACTTATTTACTGAATTATATAACCTCCATCGGTTCTTATAATCCTCTCTAACCTCTTGTTTTAACTAATTAATACTGTTGGAGTAAAATTTCGTGGACTTAGATGCAAAAAACGTATTAAGGAATAATATTTTCAATGTTTTCAGCATTCACTTTGAAACCATTATAAATTATAAATATTTATTTTTGATAGACACACCCCCACGCCCTCTCTTATAAAAAATGGGTTAGACCACTTACAAAGTACTATAGCAGCTTACTTATCTCTCAAGGATTGAGATACGAGTTTGTCGAAACTGCAGTCTCCTAATAGAGAACTTTTGTTACGTGATCCATATTAAGGGATGCTTTTTCCTACACATTTACAACTATATATTTTTCAAATATTTTTAGAACGATTTTTCTTGGTGAAATTCTTTAATATCGACTAAACTATTATTCAGAATTCTTACATTTTTAAAAATTGTTTTGGTTACGTCATGTAGACATCATAAATTGAATGCATACCATTTAATTCACTCGATAGTGGTTATGAAACGAAACCCTTTTATGTTTCTTTATCCTAAACAATCCCTTTCAAGGACAATATTTTTTAAATTTTTAATATCCTGTATTATTCAGAATTCTTATAAAAATTGTCCGATCATGCGTTCTAGGATTTTCTGTTTCTTTAAATTAGATAATATCCTTATAATCCCTTCAAACAAAAATAATCACTTTTTTAACGTCAAACATTTTAGGGACTTTTTTTTCGGATCGTATTATTACTGTGTTTTGTAAATGATGTCACGACCTATCGTCCTTTCCCAAACAATTCGTTTAGCGACTCATCGGTAACGATGTGGGTCGCACTGAACGCCTGGTGTACGGGACATTTGTCGAACGGGACAAATGGTGCACTGGATGTCTCGCTAACCTAACCAAACCTAAGAATTTGATCAGTAATCGTAGAGTCCAGAAATCTATAGGACTTGTTAATGAAATAACTTAGTTAGGTTAGGTTAGCGAGACATGAATTGCACCAGTTGTCCTATGCACCAAATTCAATTTCAAATTATTATTTTTTTCGTGTGGAAATGTCCTGTGCACCAGTCGTCCAGTGCGTCGTTACCGACGTCGTTACCGAAGAGTCCTTGAACGAATGGCTTGGGGATGAAATGCCTCGGAGCCATTGTAAATATTAGGCGGTTATCGCAGGATAACATACCAAAGCAGTTTATTTTTTCAGTGAAAACTGATGGAAACAAAGCCTGTGAAAGTGGCTGTTTGTCATTTATTTATTTATTATCAAAGCATTATAACAATAAAAGTGATAGTAAGATATGCATGAAAAATTAAAGCTAAAACATAAAAGCAGTAAAATCCTTAAAAGCATCATTCATATATCATCCATCAGCCTGTTCGTTTGTCCCGTCCACTGACCGTGTCTCTTCAGGTAGCATCCACACTTGAGTTCCATCTTCGATCCTCCGCCTTCCGCATCTTTTAGCGACACTCCGAGCATGGATCTCTCCATAGCACGCTGGGTGACTTTTATTTTATGGGTGAGACTTGCTGTCAGATTCCACGTCTCTGCGCCATAAGTTAATACAGGGAGGACGCATTGGTTAAACGCCTTAGTTTTAAAGCATTGCGGAATTTTCGCTTTAAAAATGTACTTTAGTTTTCCAAATGCTGCCCATCCCAGTTGTATGCGCCTGTCGATTTCTTTTGAGAAGTTATTTCGCCCTTAACTTAAAAGATACCTAGATTTAACTATAAAAAAGTTTACACGTGTCAAAGATCACTGAGATCTAAGAAAACAATGACATCAACAGATAAAAAGGATGCGAAAAAAGGTTCGAGGTGTGCTGGTGGCTCATTTAGAATGGCATACGCAAAGCTAATATTTTTTTATTTATTTATTTATATACAGAATCGAAATTCCAATTTTTTACAAATATTTAGAAACATAGAGTATACATAAATATACAATAAATAGTGAAAATAATAAAAAAATAAAAATAACACAAAACAATAAGAAGATGACACGTGTCAAAGATCACAGAGATCAAATAGCTAGATTGGATTTATGATGATGTAAGAATGTTCTAAACTGTTTAAATATCTGTGAAGTCATGCTCTTTATTTGATCTGACTATCTTGCGATTTAAGATTCGTAGATAAAGCTATTTGACTTTGAAGCCTTTTTGTCACTGAGAAGTGATATCTAACAAAACTATGCTTTAGAAGTATGTAATATGTACAATGTATATATTGTGGCTTTTGGGCTTAGCCGTGTGCGGCGAATTTGATCTATCCAATATTTCGACCGCCATTGCAGGGGTCTTCTTCAGGGTTGATGAATTAGTTGTGAGTTGGTGTCAGGAGGTAGTTAAGCCGCCACACTAACGTACCTCTACGAGCGTCATTACGTATAATCGTGTACGGTGGGTATGTTCTAAAAGGAGTACCTCCACGAACGTCATGTCGGACTGTGGTTGTCCTTACTTGTTTGTATAGGTTTCTGAGTATGTGCTAGAGGCGGAAACTATGCGTTTTGAGAATCAAGCCGTCATCCCTGTTGATGTTGATAGGATGTCTTTTGATTTCAATGGCTTCCCTTACTAGGCGTGCATGTTTTCTTTGCGTTCGAGCCACGATTTCTGGTTCGAATGAAAACTTATGTCCCGTGTCAGCCAGATGCTCTGCCAGTGCTGACGCCATTGGGTGGCCTAGTCTGCACGATCTCTGATGTTCACTTACTCTTTTCGCAATGGTTCGTGATGTTAGGCTGACGGCTAAACTACCTCCTGACACCAACTCACAACTAAGCCATCAACCCCGAAGAAGACCTCTGCAATAGCGGGCGAAATATTGGATAGAAGAAATTCTCCACACACGGCTAAACCCAAATGCCACAATATCAAATCTGGCCGTGAAAACATAAGAAGTTATTTATGTACAATGTGCATGCATGTTTTTGATGCATATCTAAAATAAAGTGCCAATACTAAAGGAATGGCATGTTTGTGGTTTTGCTGTCTCGTGGTAATTGCACCGCAGAACATAATTATTTTATGACATGTGTTATGTTACAGAAAATAACAAAATGGACTGTAAGACTATTCCTAACATTAGCGGAGATATCGAACGTACACAGACGAATGCGGTTAAATTTGAAGATGCTATGAATATGACAGGTAAAGTATAAAATATGCCAGGTATAATAAAACATGAGTAGGGATATAGCAGTTTAATGAATACTGTTATGTGTTTTATATTATTACAGGATTTGGAAAGTACAACATTTGGATGACAGTTTTATGCGGATTCATGTCAATGGGAATAGTTCTGGAGACCATGGCTTTCAGTTATATCCTTCCCGCATCACAGTGTGACCTTGGATTGACACTCGAGCAGAAGGGTTGGGTCGGTTCTATCCCATTTATAGGTAATGTGGTAGTATTCCTTCATCGTTTATTTTTATAATTTGATTTTTCATTATCAGCCTGTATCCATCCACTGTTGAACGTAATGAGTCTCCATCCTCTTCGATCCTCCGCCTTCCGCATCCAGATCACTCCCGCTATTCTTCTTATGTCGTCAGTCCATCTTGCAGGGGGTCGGCCAATGCTTCGTTTGCCAGTTCTTGGGCTCTATTCCATTACTTTTCTTCCCCATAGACCGTTGTTGCCACTTGAGTGTGCCTATTCGTTGGTTAGCATCCACTACTTTAGTTATTCTACGTATTTCCTCGTTTAGAATTCTATCTTTTAGCGACACTCTGAGCATGGACCTCTCCATAGCACGCTCGGTGACCTTTATTTTATGTGTAAGACTTGCTGTCAGATTCCACATCTCTGCGCCATAACTCATATAATTTGATTATGACTATTTTAATATCTTTCCCGAGTTTTATTCCTGTTGTTGCTCAAAATTGCTCATGTTGCTTTATACACTGCTGTGGTAGTAGACAAAAGTGTATAAGGTATATTCTGCTAGATTGATGTGACGTTATGAATGGGCACATCGTCTCAAAGTTTTCAATGTTTTTCGATGTGACGCGGGTGTAAGACGGAAAATACCAGGGCACATTAGGTATTAATATTAGAGCAAGACTCTCTGGAAAAGCAATGGAAATATCCCACCAAAAATAAGTGAAAAATTACATTTAAATATATAATTATATAAAGACCCGTAGTACATTTCCAAAAGTTGCCTAAAGAATGACAGTTTTTCTTCCATAGCAGCTTCACACTCTAATGCAGTGATTTTTAACCTTCTATAATCATGAGGCGTTGATTGTGATAAGTTTTACTGGCGGGTATAGTTTATTGGTTAAAGCGAGTTTCCAATCCGAAATTCGTGGGTTCGATCCCCGACGGAGATTAAAAAATATATTTCGAATCGATTTCTATGCTCTAAAATACCCTCGGTTGGTGTGAATTGGATCTCTCACCCGTAAAATGCCAGTTATAGCCTATTAATAAAAAAATGGTGGTAGACCCAAGTCGTATCGTGAACACCACCCATTCATAGTGAATTCCTGTAATAATTGAATGACGCGTGAATGTCGAACTGTAGTCTATGACGTCGGCGGATCAAAACTCCACATGCAGCGCTTAAGCATAATAAGCGTCACAGAATTCACAAATGAGAATTCAGCATCATTATCACACTCTGTCGGTATTCTCCTGAATGTGTTTAGATAAAAAAGTATTTCCACGGAGCAAAAAAATCATAACAGATCAAATTTAGTAATGGGCATAGTAAAAAAAATACACATACAACAATGGAACAATTATAGCCACGTGTTCTTTAAAAAAATTACAAGTAAGGCTAGTGAGCCGTGGATTTTATTATCAGTGGTTAATAAAAATTTAATTTTATTATCGGTGGATAATAAAAAATTAAATGATTTTTTGTCCATTGTTCAGTTTGTGTGTCGTTTTCAGGTTTGATGAGCAGCTCCCACGTGTGGGGCTACCTGGCCGACACACGTGGTCGTCGTCGCGTGCTGCTGCTGTCCATGCTTATGGGCTCCACCTGCTCCATCTTTTCCAGCTTTTCACCAAGCCTTCCCGTGTTCATCGTTCTCAGGTTGCTGTCTTCATCTCTGTAAGAAACCAACCTTAACCTATTGACATCAGCATGATGCAGTCCTTGCTGACTGTTACCGAAAACCTCGATATAAAATCATTTGTCTCTTATTTCTGGTCGCTTGTCGTGCATTTAGGTGCGCTGTGTTGTCATTTTGGACGGTTCCGCTAACGGGTGTGTTAGTTAAAAATACCACCACTTGTGGCGCGAGCGAAAGCCGAGACAGCGCGGAGATCGCCTGTCGGTCCCCACCCTTTAGTGAGACAAGGTTGCATTGCGGCCGCGCGGCATGTCATCCCGCGTGGTTGGAAACTTGTAATGTTCTAACGTAAATATAATAAATGTGCTTCTAAAAGAAAGTGTTTGTATGCTGACCTGCTCCTCATCCTGCCCTCATGCGATGGAATAACACCCCCTTTTTAAAGAGGAGGATGTTACTATACTGCATTTATTTTTATATGTTTTTTTTTTAAAAGCTTGAAGGTCTTCGCAGTAAATACTTTGATATCAGCTTGATATAGGCAAGTATTGCAGGCTGGTCCTGAAAACCTCGATATGCGATCGCTCGTCGGACATGTATGTCGCCACTTTGGTTTTTTCCAAGTCCGGTCACGGGTGTGGCATTAATTATGTACATGGCTGTCTGTCATTGGTGCGCCATTAATTATGCAGATCGCCACTTGCGGCGCTGGGTGTCATCGATTATGGGCGCCCGGTGGCCAATTAAGTTGTCCCCCCGACCGCAACGAGTGTCGGGTTGTAATCGGCCCGATACCTGAAAGCATGTAACTCTGCCCGGGCCGAAAGTTTGTCAAGTTTATCTGTGCTTCTGAAAATGTCGTTATGTTGTTCTGCTCCTCATTCCGCCACCATGTGATCCGATAACCATCCCGGCGACGTGAAGTCGTCTTTTCCGTTAGTAAAGGGGATGTTAACTTATTTGAATTAATTTCAGAATGTCGGCGGCGAACTCAGTGATATATCCATATTATGGAGAATTTCTGCCAAAGAAATACATGGACATAATGGTGGCGATACTTTCGTCCATAATCATATTCAGTACAGGAGTATCCACACGTAAGTAAAAAAATACTTCAATTAACAACATTTCATAGAACATTTTAGCTTAAAGATAATCGTTTACGTCTAACCTGTAACTTTTGGAGCTCAGAATTAAGGTCGGCTAACTAATTCTTTTCTACCCTTCTTGCTCTTTTGAACTCAAAGAATTATTCTCTTTTATACCCTCCTATACTCGTACAGTTAATAGATATCGATTAACCCTTTCATTACGGCTCGATTTGAATACGAATTATACTGTAAATTATAAAACTAGTGTTTGAAGCATAAATGTAATTATCTGGTCTATTTTCAGATACCGAATTGGTTCTTGTATCCTTTAGCTATCAGATGATGCATAAAAAATATTCTAAGAAACTATCAAAACGATTTATTACGTCAACCGATGTCATCGGTCGGGGAATCTTATGACGGCATATGCCGACAACCGATGCAAAAGGGTTAACAAGTAAATATCATTCTCAAACTCCTTTACATAATCTGGATATATATAAGAAACAAATACCCTTTTTTGTCAAAGTTTTCGGCATTCACTTTGAGATCCATTATAATGATACATATTTATTTATTTACCTTGTTTTATCATGGATTACGTTGAATATGACTTCTGCTTACGAAACTGCAGTTTAGATTAAATCTTAGCCTTCCCCAATCCGACAATGTTGTTTCTTGACAGTGACTTGATAGATTAGTAGACGAGTTAATCAAAACTGCAGTCTCATAAACAGAGATCATACTCAACGTGATCCATGTAAAAACAATATAAATAATAAATATTTATTACATGTACACTTGTTTGTAAATATATGTTTGGTTAATTTGGTATTGGTAATTTTAATTCAAGGAATGTCTTTACATAAGAGTGTTATGCATCTCATCACTGTAGGTGGGCATCTCATCACTTGGGCAAAAATCTGGCGGCCCCTGGTTTTTTGGGTAGGAGAAGAAATCTTCAGAAAACAACCCCTGTAGGAGTTAAAGAAGCCCTTAGCGCCCTTAGTTCATTCGGCGCCCTGGGCAGTCGACGTACTGCGCCACCCCCTAAGTCACTGTTAACAGGTGTATATTTAACATTACGTTGAACTTAGTAAACAGCAATAGCCGGCGGTCATAGCTCAATGGTCAAAGCGTTTGCTTTGCAAGCCTAAGGTCGTGGGTTCGATCCCCGACGAAGATAAAAAAAAAGGATTTTTAATCGATTTCTGAGCTCTAAAATACCCCCGGTTGTTGTGAATTTGATCCATCACCCGTAACATTTCAGTTATAGCCTATTAATTAAAATTGGTGGTAGACAAAAGTCGTCCCGTGAAGACCACCCATTCATAGTAAATTCTTGTAATGATAAAGGATGATGCGTGAATCTCGGGCTGTAGACTATGACGTTGGCGGATCAACACTCCACATGCAGCGCTTAGCCATTAAAATAAAATAAAAATACAAATCTGGATCAAGTTAATACAAATGTAAGTTTTTGTGTTTAGTGATAGCTTGGGGGGTGCTTTCTCTGAACTTCAGTCTTCCCCTGGATCTGCTTGGCATCCAGTTCCGACCTTGGAGGTTGATGGTGATCTGCTTTGCCAGTCCCTTCCTCTTGGTGTCGCTGGCGCTGTTCTTCGCATCGGAAAGTCCTAAATTTCTGATGAGCCAAGGCCGCAACCGCAAGGCGCTCAACATCCTCAGAAGCATCTATTCCACAAACACTGGCAAGCCCAAGTCTTCGTTTCACGGTGACTATACACTAATTTTAACCCATTTTTTATCCCATGTCAGCCTAATTAACCGCGCGCATAGCTCCGAAGATATCCTTGATGTAGTTAAACAGCAAGGGAACGTCAGAACTAAGCAGCAGTTCAGAAAGATGTTTCCGAGAAATCGCAGAGACTCCCAGGCGTCCACACAGAACGCGTCTCCCGTTCACATAGATGATGCACTCCATCAGATAATGTCTCCCTTCCATTTTGGCCAGCTCGTCCGCTTTTTCGTTACTCAACTGTGCACAAAGGAAATAATCTTGACGGCTAAGCCTATATTTTCAAGAGCTTTTTCCGTGTGTTTTCAGCTAGGGGGTTCAGGGTACCCGCGGAAATTACCGACTTCAGTCCGTGTTTATTGTCTGAAAATATGCTTATAGTTCGGGTATTGTGGGGTTTTCAGAAAATCAAAAACATATTTTACATTTACCTTCCACACACGCCAACTACACACAAGTGTATTTTATCGAAAACTACGGCGAACGTATTTATTTTTAGAAATTGAATTAATTATATCGTATTGACATCTATACATCTGCTTAAAAACAATCAAATACATATTTAACATTGATTGCAATTATTTTTAAAAATACGAAAGAAACGACCGAATTTGCGCTTAAAACCAGCCTTGCTGTCCCTTTTATTCTAAGTGTAATGAGGAATGGAAAGGGTAATTGAAACCAAATAATTAACATACTGATATCATCTTGATATGCCGTAAAGTCTCGAAAAACTATCTTTTGTCTCATATTTTTGCATGCTTGCCTGACATGCATATATAATGTTAGTTTTAGTTATATAATAATACACGGTGTTTGAATACGCCATTTTATTTGTTATGACAGTTGGCCCATTTCCTGTTGGTACCACTGTCATCTTGAATTCGTTTTTTCTGCAGCCGGCAGTTGACAGACAGTTGGAGCTTGCTCGCGACCGTTATGGCACGCGCCTAAGGGCGTTCGACTAACGGGTGACGAAAAAGCAAGTGTGTGACAAATAAACGCGAATTGTGAAACAAAAATAAGTTCTTTGTATCGTGAACCTGATCCTGCATCCTGTCATCCAGTAAATCGATATCAAACTTTGAGAGGATATCAATACTAATATTCTGATTGTGATGTTTTAGGTTCAAGCTCTTGTTATAGACACCATGGATCAGGCCACATTGCCAGGAAAGGATTCATCCATGTGTAAGTCCATAGCTGAACAAACTGTCCCGCTTCTTAAGCCACCACTTTTGAAATACATGGTCGTCCTAATGATCATGTGTTTTGGTATTTTCGCTTGGTAATTTTTTTCAACTTATATTATTATGTGTTGCCATTTATGATTTTAATATTGCAAAACTAAAAAATATTGTTTTTATGTATCCGAATTATTTAATTTATTTGAACATATGAGCTCTATATTTTAAGCATATAGATTCCACAAAATTGCCGTTGACGACATGTTTCAGCCAAGATTATCTATGCATTGTCTCAGAACACCTATATACCTGGAGACCCGCATGGGAACATAGATGGTTTGCAAGAGCTTCCAAAATAAGAGCCCGCGAACTTGCATATACTGTGGCTGTATTACCATAAAAATATTTGGGTGTTCAATCATCAGTGTTAGAGAGTTTGGATGATGAGCTCAACGCTCCCGAGGCTTGGACATTTTGCTTGTCCTTAAGGGGTGGCTCAACCCTAGCTTAGATTTGATTGAATCTATTTTTTTTTAAAACTGACGGTCTTCTTCTTCTTCGTGTCAGCGACGTCAAATTATTTCTGTCAAGTATCTGGCTACATCGATAGCCCGTGTGTTGCCTAGCATTAGGTCGTGAGGTGTGCAGCTTGTTGGGCACATGAAGCAGGATCTCAGGTGTGAGGCGGTCTGCTGGTCTCCGCAGTCGCACAATAGTGGCTCTCCCTGTCGAATTATTCCCCAAATATCGAGGTTTTCCTTTGTTCTACCAACTCCGGTTCTTAATCTGTTCAGGGATTTCCAGGTCCGCCAGTCAAGGTTCTTGCCAGTTGGGAGGCCTTCCTTTTGAGCAATGAAATCCTCTGGTGCGACTTGTCGGCACGGATGTGAGAGGTTGTGTGGATCTCAGAAAACTGCTTTGCGACTTCAGTCTGGGTGTTGGGGGTATCTGATTATACAAGCAGTGGGACGGTTGGTTGATTGCCTTACGCATTTCTTCGGCGCATATGACTTTGCGTCTTATGTTTGGTGGTGCGATACCAGCCAAGGGGTATAGTTTAGAAATGGGTGTTGGTTTGAGGCAGCCTGTGACGACTCTGCATGCATCATTTTAAAGCAGTATCCATATTGATTACAGTGGGCTGATCGACCCCACACTGGTGCCGCATATTTTCCGTCTGAGGGGTGGTTGGGCTCTCCAGTGAGTGTTGGTCAGTTTGCGGATGAGGTTGTTTCTTGTTGCAACTTTCAAACCGATGGTGTCTGAATGACAAACAAACTTTACTTTTAGACTATGCCGCCCTGCTTATGTGATTAATTAAATTGATTACAAAATAATAAGTAATTAACGTCATGCTATTATTAGCCTGCTATCTTTTTATAGGTAACAAAACATCGCATATTAGCGGGAAAAACAATTGGGAAATATAGACTAATTGTATATATTTCTCTATGATTAATTGGTTTTGAAATTATGGCATAAAATAATGCGATTAGGATGATTTGGTTTTGACGAGTTTTAGTACAAAAATACGTAAAAAGGAATGCAAACTATGTACAGTAATTTGT
Organism: Glossosoma conforme; assembly: GCA_022606575.1. Taxonomy (NCBI): domain Eukaryota; kingdom Metazoa; phylum Arthropoda; class Insecta; order Trichoptera; family Glossosomatidae; genus Glossosoma; species Glossosoma conforme. The sequence goes on along the minus strand of JAGTXR010000087.1, from coordinate 95,241 downwards.
GCTCGCTTTTAAAGTATTGTAAGTAATGCTTTTAAGTATTTTGCTCGTAAGTGGCGCTGTTTTCAGGATCATATGAAACGGAAGGCAATCATGAGAAATTGAAAATGAAACAATACAAGTTCCTCGAAATCTTCATTGCATGTTTATTATTCTGAAGATATTAACACAATTTAAATATTTGCAGTTCCAACTCATTTTTCGTCTGGCTTCCCGACACGATAGATAGATTTTTCGTCGCCTTGGATACACCGGGCTACGAGGACAAAACGTTTTGCGAGCTCATGAACGTTCGAAATGTGATAAGAGCAACAGCAGCCAACACCACGGAGGTAAATACAAACCTTTCACATCCAGATCATAGATGGATTATAACATGTTATACTAGATATCACTTTCCAAAAATGAAGCTCATCAATCCCTAAAGACGTGTCAGCATACTGAAATATCACCAAATACTTGGTAAATTAAACATTTTCCATTCGCTAGGGGGCTTTAACGTCAGCTGGATTGAACTTTTCTAGGATATATCTGCAGGAGTCAGAATGTCTTTGATTGGTGTGAGATCCAAGCAAATACAGAAAAAAACAAAATTTAAATTAAACAGAATACAAAGTACATATAAATCGGCATTTACACATACACAACATTGTTATTATTGTACTACTCCGCATTCCAACCGATACATATTTGAATATGCGCACTGCTACATACCACTACTAACACGTCGAGCAGGGCCGCCTTTCTCCACAGCAGCGCGACGCCGCCATACGGCCCGTGTAGCCAAACTCGTCATCAATTCCTTCGTTAAATAATGTCTTCTTCGCACCACAAGCAATGATTCCTTTTTGTCCTTAAGTATATTGTAACATTATTCACGAATACCTTCATCATCTTACTTTTCTAAGCTACATTTATACTAGGATCATTGTTTCCTTAGAATGCTTTTGGGATATGATAAAAAGAGTCTGCATTTTTTTTAAACTGTCAAATTGCTGCACATGCTTAAACTTACATACAAATATAGCAAACCAAATACGACCAAAAGCATATTTAAATTAAATGCAGTATTTTTTTTGTTTCAGATTTCTGTTGATGCTGAGTGCGATGACTCTTTACAGACCAGCACGTACCCAGTAATGTTAGGGCTCACCTGCGTGATTGGTATTCTGAACTTGGTACTGGCTGGACTGCTACACTTTGTCCGGAAGAAGAGTGTCCTGATGGTGCTGCTGATTGCTGCTTCCACCGCAGCTCTCGCCATGTTGTGGGCTAAGGGTCCAGCCACCCCTTGGGCGCTAATCGCAGTCTTCCAGAGCATCAGCGTGCTCGTAGGCCTGGTCAACGCTTATGTGGTGGAAATATTCCCGACTAACTTGAGGTGAGGCTTTTCTTTTTCCGAATCGAGCCTTGGATAATTAAATTTATTTTGAGAAAGAGCTAGAAATAACAAAAATGTTAATAATAGTAAAAAAAAACTTTTAATTTATGAATCGATACTTATGTGTTTCCAATAAATTCGCTCTCTTCAACCGATCCGTCTAATGAGGCTGAGACTTCACTTCTCTCAACTACTTCTCTCTCTAAACTTAATTAACTGTTACATACTTAAGTTTAGTTTTAATTAAGTCCTGATGATAAATTTAAAGCGGTTATATTTTACCAAATTTAATTGTTTTATTCTTTAAAATATTTTGTATCGATAAGAACCAAAGCAAAGACGTTTCTTAAAGATATGAGGAGAATCTAAGGATGAGGATTTCTCACTTTAATCATTCTATAGCAGAGCAGCTATTGCAAATTAGTTACCTTAACGAATTTATATCAATACAGGTGTATGTCTCGCATCTAAAAATAGGTGTGATCTCTACAGCTTGTTGGCATTTCACTGATTTAATAACTTATTATTCTATATAAAGGACATATCTGCCCTATTCTTGCATACGGCACTTACCCTTGGATCGGAGCCCTCAAATATCTTCTAGACTCAGTTAAAAAAATGTACACTTTTGTGTTTTCTTACTCTGTTTTCAAAGTAACCCAATACTCGAGAAGCTATGAACTACCAGCTGTAGGTATTAACCACAAGGGCAATAAGTAATGCTTTCAACAAGCAAGTAATGAAATGTTTATGATTCAGGGCCATGGCCATGTGCTTGATCCTGATGTTTGGTCGGATGGGGTCCGTGGCCGCCACCAGCCTCGTGGGGATCCTGTTGGAACTCAACTGCAATGGCAACTTCCTCATGTTCAGCGGAATTCTAATGAGTGAGTATATTTCAATTACAAACATACTTTTATTTGAGTGTCGGGAAAAATCACTTGGCATTTTTAAATATAAACAAATTTGTGTTTACGTTTACATGTTTGGAATATTTTCTTGTTCTCTTTGTCAGTTATCTAATCATAAGTATAAAAACATATAATTTATATTTAGAAATATATACATTTTATTTTATTTTATTTTTATTTTATTAACGGCCTAGTCACGGTTTGAATTAGAAAATACAATAAATAAAATGGTATAACAGAACAAATATTATAGCTAAGACAATACATTTAGACAAAACATGAACATGAGTAAATAAGCAGATCTAGTACATTAGTAGAGGGATCTGCAAATGCCGTACAAAAGTCCAAGTCACTAGAGGAGTAAACCAGTCTACACATTTTTAACATAGGAGAATAGAAACCGTAATTGGTTTTGGATGTCCTTACATGTAGCAGGTCACTGCCTCTAGTGAATCGGGAGGGAACATTGAACGTAATTTCCTGCAATAATGTCGAGTCATCGATTATGGAGTTCATAATTTTAAAAATAAACGGCAAGTCAGTCACTGTTCTACGTCTCTCCAATGTAGATACATTAAGTCGCCTCTCTATATCTTCATAGGAGTAGCTACCTCTCTCAAGGCCGATAAGTCGTGCAATTCTTGACAAGAAGCGATGTTGGACTGATTCAATCCGGTCGATATGAGTTTGATAGTAGGGAGACCATATACATACAAGGTTCATAGTTTATTATCAAAACACATAATCGCTGCTGGTTTTATGGGGTGGCGTAGTGGGGCGACTGCCTAAGGCGCCGAGTGATCTAAGGACGACGAGGGCGGCCTAACTTGCTAGTTAGTTTTTTATATTACCCAAGAAAAAAATAACAGCAGGCGCCAGATTTTCTTGCCCTAGGGCGCCGCAGGATCTAAAGCCGGCACAGGACATAATGTAGTCTAGTTGGCAAAAAAAATGTTATTAAAGTAATAATATTTGTTTAGAATTGATCGATTAGCACTCTTATTCTATTTATATTTTGTTTCTTTTTCAGTTTGCTTTTTGACAAGTATATTTCTGCCGAGCACAAAGAAGAAATCCTGAAACGTCAAAATAAGATAAAATTATGATTTTTAATATGGAAAAATTTATGTTTGTTAAAAAATAGTTAAAAATAGTTAAAAAGTATTTATTAATTTGTCATCACATCCCATCTCTAGCCTTAATTATCACCGAAATAATTCTACACATATTACATAACTTTTATTTTTAATCGTTATGTACTACATATGTTTAAATTATTTTAAGTACATTTTAACTAAATAAATTATTACCATAAAATATTTTTTCTTCCAAATCCGTTCACAGCTGGTGCATATGACCACCACAAACTACTGGAACATAAACATATGTGCTGTAAGTAATTAAATATACACATAGTATAACGCAACAAATTCTTTTTATACGCAACAATTCGTTCAGAAAAAATATCGGCAAGGGCGGGATGCGAACCAGCGAACCTTGGAACCAACCAATTGTTCAAGTTCATTGCCCTTGACCACACGACCAGCCACTGCCCGAACCGATGCGTCGAAAATCTTGCATTTATAACATTGTTACCAATGTTACCATCGTATAACGATAGATGTCTCTATAGTATATATTCAGAGTGTGTAAATTATTATTTTTTATTATTCAATCAGTCAGTATTTATTCACAAGTCTAATATTATTACTTTCCGAAAGTCTATATGTGCTGTCATTACGAGTATTCTCGAACTTTCTTGTCCAAAGTGATCATGTTTTCTTTGAGCTTCGCAAAGTAAGCGCTATGCATAATTTCCTTCAAGATGAGATACATAGACTTAAAAACAGGCCGCTGCAGTATTCAATGCGTTTTGTTAACACTATCCAGTCCGATTACACAATATGTGTGTAATCGCCAGGCTGAACGTTAAAGGCGGGTGACACAACTTGTGCGTGATCGTTCCGCAAACGTTTAGTGGCCGACTATACACAGCTTGTTTTATGTTTTTTCAAACGTCAGTGGCCGATCACATAGCATATGTGTTGTTTTTAAGTTCGACCATAATTCAAAGATCTCAAACCTTTTCAGTGAGGGTCATATTTATTTTATTTGACACATGCCGATAAAAAATTTAAAAGAGCATTTTTATAAAAAAAAATTATAATGTGAGATTAGACTTTATCTCGCTTGTTATAATTATTATTTTTAAATTGGGAAAACGTTGATTGTTTTTCTCGATCAATATTTCGATTGCATGCATTTAAATTTTATATGTTTGTTAGCAAAGTAAGTATTTCCCAAAATATAAACTGTTTTTTTTTTTAAATTTATTTTATCTTCCAATGCAATATATTTTTGTTTAGAATTAGTCTCCCTATATACGCTGATGCTTTGTCCGATATTCCCGATGATGCCGAGGAGATCCAAGACAGCGACGATGATGAGGGATGGATATATATAAACAAATAAATAAACGATAATTTTTTTCTAAGCAATTCTTTAAAAAAACAGTCGGCCTCCAGCGTAAGTTTAATTGCGTACCGCGTGGACTGGATAGTGTTGATAAGTATTTTTAAGAAGATCATCATCATCAACATGTGTCCGTCCACTGTTGAATGTCGGCCTCCCACATGATTCTCCATCCTCTTCGATCCTCCGTCTTCCGCATCCAGGCCACTCCCGCTATTCGTCTGATGTTTTCAGTCTAATTTACAGGGGGTCGGCCAACGCTTAGTTTGCGCCACTCCAATACTTTTCTCCCCCATCGACCGTCGTCTCTTCGACAGATATGTCCCGCCCATTGCCACTTGAGTGTGCCTTTTTGTTGGGTAGCCTCAACTATTTGAGTTCTTCTTCAATCAACATTTCTTATTTAAAATCTTGATTAATAATGGCTCAATTATCTAATGAAAATGTACGCTTCCTCTGTCAGAACTATTTGATCCTAAAGGGAGACCCAACTATACATCATTCAATTTAAATGGTCATTATTTATAATTAAATAAAAACAGTAGATAAATACAAAAAGTTTATTAAAATATATTGAAGATATATTGATTATTTACGTGTATTGTCAAATATATTATATACAAAGCTTTTACTCTCTTAACACATATATTAACGTAAGTATATTACTGTCATACTGGTAATGCAACGCTCATTCCAGAAGAAGGTCCACGAATACCATACTCGTAGACCTTCTTCTACAGTTATAGAAGTCTTCAATTAATTTAAGGTGATCAAAAACAAAATCTTACAAAAATTGCTACTATCTAAAATTATCGAAAGAATTCACAAACAGTGTTGCAATTGCTCAAAATGCATTGTTATAAATATTTATTGATGCTAGGTATATAAAAGACAAATCCGACCTATAATACGGCAGTCACCTTTGGATTGGAGCCCCAAAATACCTTCTAAACTTAATTGACTCAGTTCAAAGAAGAGCAATTCGTTTGATAAACAATGACATCCTTACGTCTAATCTACAATCAATGGAACACAGACGTAAGATTGGTTCTCTTAGTCTTTTCTACCGTTATTACCACGGTCGCTGCTCTTCGGAACTTAAAGAACTAATCCCTCCTGCACCCACTCATAGCCGACAAACTCGTCTTACACTTGCCGAACATCCATACACGGTTAATATATGTCGACCAAGAACTGGCAGCTTCCAAAGTTCCTTCCTTAATGCCACCGGTAAACTATGGAATTCTCTTCCAGCGTCTGTGTTTCCTCCTTCCTACAATCTGGATCTCTTCAAGAAACAGATAAATATACACTTGCAATCTCTCCAACCCACACACAAATACGAACACAACACACGTTTCCCGCATGCAGCGTCCAGCCTCCCTGGCTGAGCGTCATAGAGTGCACTGGTCTTGACCAGTTGTGCTCTCCTGTATGCGTTTACATAAAAAAAAAGAAAGTCATAAATTTCTGTTTATATATTATGTCATGTAAGTATATTAATGTCTTGCTGGTAATGCAACAGTCATATCTGGTAAAGGTCAAATAGGAACCATAGTCTTCAATTAATTTAAGGATACAATCCAAAATTAACAAAGTAATCACATACATAAATAACTTATTAAGTTTTCACGGCCAGATTTGAAATTGTGGCGTTTGGTTTAGCCGTGTGTGGCGAATTTCTTTCAACCAATATTTCGATCACCATTGCAGGGGTCTTCTTCATATAACCACCACAACTATGGATAAAAGAGTAAGCGAACATGAGAGATCGTGCAGACTACGCCACCCAATGGCGTCAGCACTGGCAGAGCATCTGGCTGACAAGGGACATAAGTTTTCGTTCGAACCCGAAATCGTGGCTCGAACACAAGGAAAACATGCATGCCTAGTAAGGGAAGCCATTTAAATCAAAAGACATCCCATCAACATCAACAGGGATGACGGCTTGATTCTCAAAACAGCATGGCTTCCACCTCTAGCACATACTCTTAAATCCTGTATAGACAAGCAAGGACGACCACAGTCCGTCATGACGTTTGTGGAGGTACAATTCTTAGAACATACGTACCGTATTCTTAGAACATACCCACCACGATTCTCCGGACCAATAAAACTTGAGTGCTCAGGTCTTCTGACGAAGACGAAATATTGGTTAAAAGAAATTAGTCACATACGGCTAAACCCAAAAGCCACAATATCTAATCACATACAGTTTGAAATTGTTTTAAAGAATCTTTTATAATTTTATTACTACGAGGTAATAAAAAAGTTACAGATTTTTCTGGAACGCACGAATTTAAACTTGTCAATGTGGTAAGGGGTACCATTTACGATTGATAACCTGAGTTATTTTATAACTTTTTAAGAACTCTATATACAGCCTTATCTTCTTAATGTATTTCTTGATGTTGGTAAAGTAAGACACAGGAAAAATGCACCTGAAAGCATACATAAAACGTATTAAAACATTTGATTCCATTGTCTGAAATAGAAGAATAGTTGCGACTATCAAATGTTAAAATAATTATTTCTTATTTTCTGTGAAAGTAATGCTTAATGTATTAATCTTGGCATAGCTATTGCATTGTTTTCTGTTGCTTAATTCAAATTTCAAAACATTTTTGTGTTTTTTTTTCGATTCCAGCTCGAATAAAGTTACGTATGCAAATCTCATGAAGGTACAATTCATCATTTGGGAGGAGCTTAAAAAAAGGCAGACACGTACATTTTCTGTTTTGCAGTACATATTATATAATATTATTACCTAAGGATAGTGCAGTGAGTGAGGTGAAGGTCACAGGACACATTTTCACTATCAGGTATCCTAACACGTTTGTCCCCACCACGGAACCAATCCTCCCCACCATCAGGGATAAGCAAACCGCCATTGCTCTAAAAAAATAAAAATTACATTATTTTAAATATTATATTATTTTAAATTATAAATATTGATAATTAGGATGAGTCTTCGTGAGCTACTCATATATAAACGTACTCATAATACTCTTTTATAAATTATCCTCCAAAATGTACTATTGCAATGCACTGCACGCAGGCCAGTCAGCCAAACAATTAAAGCGATTGCAGTCATTACAAAACGCAGTGGCACGATTAGTGTACAAAGGGCCCAAATTCTGACACATTACTGATACTGCACCGACTGCATCGGTTGAGAGTTCCGGCTAGAATCCAGTACAAGCAATGCCTCTTAGCTTATAAGGCACTCAACGACACTGCACCGGGTTATTTGACAGAACTGATGAAGCTTTCGGAGATAAGCGCGCGCGGAGAGACACTCAGATCAGCCAGAGCAAATAGAAGCACCTTGCAGCTGGTGGGAGGTAGTACCAATGACCTCGCTGCCGGAAAGCATAAGAGAACTTAAAGCGGAGGCATCCTTCAGAAGCAAACTCAAGACCCACCTTTTTACTCAGAGAGACAAAAAAGCGTAAAGCGCGACAGGCTTTACTAACAGATAACCAATTTCAATGAGTAAGACGCTTGATTGGAAATTATATGTTATACATATTTTTTAAATACCTGATGTTTGTTGGGAAGATCTGCACGACATAAACGTTGGTCAAGCCAATGCAAACACCGATGATTTGCAGTCCCGCTAAGGCGGAGATGGACGAGAACATGTGGGTTATCCAATGGATGCTGGAAGATAGGCAGCCAACGACGAAGAAGATGACCATCATCAAGTCTCTTTTCTCCATCACGTTGATGGCGTAGGCAGCGCCAGCCGTCAGTGCCGACAGAACACTTCCAATTAGGATTGATATGGAGAAAGTTCCGGTATGAAGACTATCATCGCAAGCCAGCATTGGTGCTGATGACTGAAATTATATCATTGTAAATTGTAGAGAATTTAGAAAACTTAAGTACGTCTTTAAAGCGAAAATTCCGCAAAGTCTCAAATATAAGGCGTTCAACCAATGCATCCCAGTATTAACTTATTTCGCAGAGACGTGAAATACTTGCATAACAGCAAGTCTTACCCATAAAATAATGGTCACCCAACATGTCATGAAGATATCCATGCGTGGAGTGTCTCAAAATATAGAATTCTAAGCGAGGTCGAAATATAGAATCCTAAACGAAGAATCCTATCTGAAGAAGAAATCAAGTAGTGGAGGCTACCCAACGAATAGGCACACACAAGATTCAATGATCAGGATAAATCTGTCGAAGAGATGACGGTCGATGGGAAGAAAAGTACAGGTAGTTCTCGACTTACGACGGTTCTACTTACGACGATTCGCACTTACGACCAAAAAATAATTTAAAAATTAATTAATTAAATTTTTAAAAATTACGACCAAAAAAATGCGTTACTGAATTATTATGTGAAAATAAGTGGAGAGGCAGTTAGGGCCGATTACAAGGCTGCTGAAGATTGTATCCAAATATTTGGCACATTGATTAAGAAAGAAGAATATGACAAGGAACAAATTTTTAATTTTGACGAAACCGCGCTCTATGCAAAGAAAATGCTTCAGCTTACCTACATTAATAAGGAAGAAAAAATTATGCAAGGCTTCAAGGCATTTAAGGATAGTTTTACACTTTTATTGGGTGGCAATATTGCTGGATATAAATTGAAACCATTTATGATTTATCACTCTAAAAATCCGAGAGTCCTCAAAGGAATCAATATCGATATGTTACCACTATATTACCGTTCAAAGAAAAAATCGTGGGTGACGCAATTTATTTTTGAAGACTGGTTTTTGAATTTATTTATTCAAGAAGTAAAACAATATTGTAATCAGAAAGGAATTCCATTCGATATACTTTTAATACTAGACAATGCACCAAGACATCCACCACATATCGGAAATTTACATCCTAACGTTAAAATCGTGTATTTACCCCCTAATAACACCAGTATTTTGCAACCCATGGACCAGGGAAGCTATTGGCACATTTAAAGCCTATTCTTTAAAAACTACATTTGCCCAAGGACCAGTAGCGCTTGACGGGGGAAAAACGTTTAAAAAGCTTTGGAAGAATTTTAATATTCATCAAGCAATTAAAAATATTGGATAGGGATGGCAAGAGGTCACATCATCGTGCATGTATGGAATATGGAAAAAGCTTACTGAACGTTTTGAAAACATAACTCAGTCGCAATTTGAAAAAGAAAATGAAATTGAAAACACTACAAATCTCATTGTAGGGTTTTGCAAGAAACTTGATATTAATATTGATCGTAGAGACATAGACCAACTTTTAGAAAATTATTTGAACGATCTTACAAATGAAGAATTATTATGTATCGAAAATCAAAGGGTTGAAGAAGAGAAGAAAAAATGTCTTGGAATCTCCAAAAAAAAAATGCATTGAAAGAAAAGTAAAGCAGCATTCCTTCAAATTGACTAAGTATTGCAAAAATTTGAAAAAGGAGATTCGGATAACGAAAGATTTTTGAGTATAAACCGCCGTATTCGGGAAGATCTTGCTTGCTACAAAGAAATATACAGGGGAAAAAATAACAAACAACACCACTATAATTGGATATGATTTTGAAAAAGACAACTACTGCTTCTTTTCCACTTCTGTTGATGGGCCAATGGATTGTACTTATATAAGTAGAGATGACGAAACATCTTAAATATTTATGAAGTAAATATTTTATTTTGTATTAATCAAGAAATATAAATATAACAATAAAAAATACACATTTTTTATTTTAATATGTAAGTACATACATATTTTGTATGAAATTCGACTTACGACCAATTCGAATTACGTCCAAAGTCCAGGAACGTATCTCGGTCGTTAGTCGAGGACAACCTGTATTGTAGTTGCGCACAAGGACTGGCAAACGAAGCGATGGCTGACCCCCTGAAGATGGACTGACGACATCAGAAGAATAGTTCTAGTGGACTGGATGCGGAAGGCGAAGGATCGAATAGAATGGAAACTATTGCGGAAGGCTTACGTTCAACAGTGGACGGACACAGGCCGATGATGATGATGATTGTAGAACATATTAATATCAACTTATTTATATTTGATTGACTTATTTACACTATGTATTTGAAGACAAAAAATAAACATTTGATGTTTATTTGATTTTGTATGTTTTTTTTTAAATTTTCGTTTTTATTTTAATTTTAATTTAACATACCGAATCGTTAATTTTTACATTGTTGTCGTACAGAGAGAGGACTGCACACATGTTTTGATTTTCCACCCCTGCATCCATTTGAGCAAGTAATTTGTTTAACATGGCAGGAAACCACAAGGTCATTCCATTTGCTCTGAAAAACATTAAAAAATACATCGCATTATAAATTAGTTAAATTTTCTTTTCTTTATCAAAAAGTACAATTATATTTGTGGTGATGGCAACACTCTCGGCCATAAGCAAGATGTGACGACATAAAAGGCGGGAAGGACGCTCAGTTGTGTGGGAACCGGAGAAAATGTCGGACATATTTAGAGACAATCTGAAGTAGCCACATATTAAGTATGGCAATACATGTCCAAGCAGTTAGTTAAGGTTCTATAAATAAATAAACAATAATACTAAAACGATCTATATTTATAATAATGTACCATTTTTTTTTAATAAGCTTCCTCTGAATTTAATGTATTGCGATTCAAAAAAAAACACATCAATATAAAATTATACGTAAATCTAAGATAATCCCAGTGACGTTTAAAATGTGACATCTAAGAGAGATGAGAGTTTTTTCATAAATTGAAGATTCAAAAATACATGTAAAGGTAACTAATGTTCAATCAATGTTATAAAATTACTTTGATTTACGACAAATATTATTTAACCGTATGCAACCGCCCGCCAGTGCCGTGAGCACACCGGTGTGTTATAAAACTGTATATTTTCGGTCAATGTTATAGCTTGGGTCTATAGCGACATCTATCGTCTGCCCAATAAAAAAGGTTAAAATTGGACACCATTTAGGGGTTCAAATCTTCGATAATCCAAGAGGCGTTGCGTAGATCTATTCAGGGTCATGACATCCAAAAGGTTAATTATTTTAATTTTTATCAAAAATTCATATATTTTCTAACAAAATTGTATTTGGTACACTTAAATATATTAGGTATCTAAAAATTAATTTATTCCATTTCTATTCATTATAAACTATTCTTGTAGCTATTGATCAATTATGCACATCTTGTCATTTTTTTTATATTAATTGCTTTTGTTGTTACATCGTTTTATGTGATATACGAGTATTTACCTAATTAAAATATATGTTTATTAAAAACAAAGCCTAATAATGTTGAAAATAAAATAAAGCTACGGAATATGTCACAGGTACTATCATAGATTATCTAAATTATAATGCCATAAAACTACCAATAATTTAACAGTTCAATCGAAAAAATGATTAAACTTACATTATAAATATAGCGAATTGTAGACTGCACGCGATGACCGTGTACTTGAGGTATGGAGCCTTGAACAGTGGAATTGTCTGGTCCCAGATATCTTTGCGGAATGATTTTTTTATTCCACTATCATTTGAATATTCACTCTTGAGTTTCATAACCTAAAAAATCACAAACATATATTACCATGGAATTAAAACATTTTTCCTTAATTTAAAATATTTTATTGGACTTTTTTGGTTTGATTTTTTAACAGGTAACACTTCACTGCCATGAAACAAGGTAAATCTAATCAAAAGTATGTTATATATGGAGTGTTTCCTTAGTAGCATTTTTAATACAAAATAATATTTTCTATTTTCGTATTAAAAAATGTGTTTTTTACAATTATTGTGATCGATGAGTTAAATTTCTCCAAAAGACGTGTTTTCACTGTAATTTTTCAATTTACTTGTTCTATATATTTTCTGAAAAATATGATTACGTGTCGTTTCCTAGTTCCTGCAAATAAGACGTGTTTTTTTGTAAAATGTTTTTGTCTATTCTTCCTATCCGACATTTTGATTTAGTTTATTACGTAATTACAATACTATTTAAATTTATAAAAACCTGCTTTTTCCTATTTTTTTTGTAAAGAAGGAAATCATGAAGGGCTTAATCAAACAGTACAAGGCTTACCGGGAATTCTTCGGGGCTCTTTCCGGTATTGAGAGAGAACATGTGTCTTAAGGCATCTAGAGCTTCGTCAGTCCTTCCGATGCTCATGAGAAACTTTGGACTCTCAGGGAAGGACTGCGTGAAGGCAGCGCAGACCAAATAGGGCAAGGCAAAGATGCAGACCATGAGGCGCCAAGGTCTGTAGTCAATCCCCAGGAAGGCCAAAGGAAAGTGGAAGTCAATGGGAAGTACGGCCCAAGCGATCACTGAAAATTACACAATCGAATGGTAAATCAATTTAATATTAAATAGACAAGACTTTTTATCAAACCGCGTGTAAGAGAGTACCAACCAGTAGCGAATGGTGACAATTTGTGACAAAAGTGGCAGAACTGGAGTATAATGGGTTATCTGCAAGAATTTCTGAATATTCAAATTTAAAAATATTTCATTTAAGATGTTCCAAAGCTTACTGGTGTCAAGAAAGAAAGCATTATGTAAAACATTACGGATGTTTTGACTATTGGATATTTTGACAAAAGTTCATTTGCCAAATACGAAAAATATTTTTTTCATTTGTTAAGGCTTGAATACTGGCAAAGCCAAAGTAATTTAAATACTTATAGCACCCTTGGTTTGTGATACTGATTCTTAGTGCCCGTTTGTGGGGGTGGCGCAGTGGGGCGGCTGCCTAGGGCGCCGAGTGACCTAAGAGCCTTGAGGGTTGCCTAACTTGCTTAGTTTTTTATACTGAACGAGAAAAAAATAGCAGGGGGCGCCATATTTTTTTGCCCTAGGGCGCTGCAAAGGTTTGCTGATTCCTCGCATAGAAAATGCTTCTAAACTGATAAGCATTATAATTAAAAAATAGCTAGCTAGTAAATGAAAGCTATCAAAGTGGGCAGCACCCATTTACATCATTTCCCCTAAAAAGTAACGTGCATGTATGACAAACTGTAGTGTAATTTCTTGTCGAACCAACGCTGAAGATTTTGTTATCCTCAAAAATGATAAGTTAAGTGGAATTCAAACCGTATGAATGTATTCTCCTGTATGTTTTAATATTAAAAAAATATTTATGAAATACATTTTTAGCATTTACTTGGTACAACAGCCAGTCCAAATGCTACTGAAGCATTGCCCAAAGTAATCATTGTAGCTCTTTGTTTGATAGGGATCAGCTCTCCTAAATATGCATATCCCAAAGGCGATGGTCCAGCAATACTGAAAAATTTAATATAACATTACAAAACAATTACATTTCATTATATAACAAAATATAATGTATTCGAGAAAACTTAAATGATAAACTAATACAAAATATAACGAAGGATATGGCAGTATACATAAATTGTCGCAAATTCGACGTAGTTATATGGTGAGGATATGTCAAATGGAATGAAATTTTATATTATAAAATGAGTGTTTAAAAAACATGTATCTGTTTGATTATTTTTATCTGTGTCACCAGAACTTCTACGAAACGTTCAACAGTATCGTCGTGAAGTTTATACGTGTTATTTTGCTGCAATTTTTGACTAATCTGTGATCTAAAACAGTCTACTTTGCTCTGAATTTGAAAAAAGTGAGTATGGAGAATCCTACAGAAATCCAAAGCTGCTTAAAAGACGGTCCTTACATCAGCTTTATTTTATTAATACGAAGAATAAATATACTTCAAAGTACATATGAACTAATAAATCAAAAGCCAATAAATCGTGACATAGAATAATAAACATGATCAACACTAACATAGGATTTGGTCGGTAAAGGGAATTCTTACAGAGCTAACGTCATCATCTCATTAACTCAGCAAATTATACTTATTTACAAGAAGCCGGCGATGAATCTCAAGACTGCAAATGTGGCCAAGTTCGGGGAGAAGCTGGACAAGATGGAGAAGAATGACCCGATGGTCATGCAGAGGAATAGAATCTTCTTGCGCCCTCGTGTGTCGGCAAGGTACCCCCACATGTGAGAGGTGATGATTATACCTGATAAACACAATAATCAGGTGTTATTCACTTTTTTAGCATTTACTCTGAGAACCATTTTGAATGGTAAATATATATTTATTTATCTTATATTAGTGAGGATCAACTTTAGTAACTATTATTTGACGAAATATACATAGTGCTACAAACATAATTATTTTATTTCACTAAATAATGGTTACTATATGTGATATATATTAATTCAAAAATAAAAATAAACTTATATTATTTGTATAATATGCTGGATTTATGACTTATCCTTTAAATTTTTCTGAAGACAACTTCTAAACAATGTTTTAAAATATAGTCATTAATTTAAATTATATTAACACTGAATATAAGACCATGGTTTCATGGATATACGCTACGTAAGCAATTTTCAAGTTTAAAAGTCGTTTTGTTTGTAGGAGAGCTTACACGAAACTATCGTCCTGATTCCCTGCAAGGAAGATAAATACTAGGCTATACATATTAACAACGTAAAAAAAATTATATCATATTCTTAATGTATTTCAACTCACGAATATAAAATTATAAAGAAATATTTAGAACCTTTTTATTGCAAAAATCATGGATGTAATAAAAAACATTTATTTTATTATTGAGAGAGAAATAAAAAAAGATTATTTAAAAATAAGACATTTAAAGAACCAGTGAAGACGAATCGTTATCCATTTATGAAAATATAATTGTCCAAAAGGACAAGAGAAGCTATATTTTTGGCATGAATAAAATCAGTACCGACTTAAGACCCTGCGGCGCCCTAGGGCATTTTTTAGCGCCCCATATTGTTTATATTTAAAAAAATCTAAACAAAATTGGTTGCCTTTAGTGCCCGTAGCTTATTCCGACGCCTTGGGGCAGCGACCCACTTCGCCACCACCTAAAACCGGCACTGAACAAAATCTACTAATAAATTCGATGATTTAAAGTAATGTATGAACCAACAGATAAATGGTATGGTAGCCAACCATCCTTTCTGCGTCAGCGTTAGCTCCAAGTCGCACTGACAGCTGGGAAGAATGTAGCTGAAGCCCAAGGTTTCCAGGATCATACCCAGCAACATGAAGCCGCAGTATAGAACAGCTAGCCAGTTAAACTTGCCAAATCCTACAAAAATACAAAAAAACATGTTTATTGTTAGACTGCTGGCATCTTATTGTAGATCTGGACTTGGGCCTTTATTTAGTCTACATCGCGTCGGATGATTTATATTTAGTATCCACCCCCTCCGACTATTCACTTAATGACATCAATCCATTTACCTGAATATCGTTAACTCGATACCCTGTATGGTTGTTCTTAAACCAGGCGGCATAGTCCAGGGGTGAGAGCTATTGTTTATCATTCAGATGCTGTCTGTTCAAAGCCCGACCGAGCTTGATATATTAAGATATATTTGATTAAATTTAAGCTCTATTAATGCCCCAGTAGGGTTGGGCCACAGAAATATTTCTCCGCCATAGTCTATGTAAGTTCGCGGGCTCGTGCCCTGGAAGCTCCCGGGAATCATATACAGAATGTTCCCATATGAACCACATCCAGGTACAGGTGTATATAGGTGTTCTGGGACAAGGTATAGACAAAGTGAGTTTACAGAACTGTTAAAAACGGTAATTTGCGGTATCCATATGTTCCAAGTATGAATCGGATATGGTAAAAAAGTTCTTGTTCCCGGCGGACATTCCAAGTTTTTCCATCTGAAACTATCATTTTTTCCCACACATAATGTCCAACTGAACCAGTTGACTTTCGATGAATCCACTAGAATCTAGATACTCTTTAGCATTAGCTATTGCTGCTGCTTCCTTGTAGGTTATATTAAAAAAAAACAATACTTAGAAAGGTTAAACTAAAAAAAGTACTTCAAAATCGTAAAAGAAAATAATTTGCTGATTTAAATCTTCTAAGTTATTGTAAATATGTACTAATTTCGTTTTTTCATGGTGTGCACCATTTGTCTCCATCACTTATTATGTTAATAGTCTGTTGAAAATAAGTCATTGTCCTTCTCTATATTATTGGATTTATTGTTCTTGAGCGTAAGAAAACATCTTTCGCTTACAATGCAAGTTTTATGAATATTCATACTTATATTGTAACATTTATATTGAGTACGTGTAAGAGTAAATTATAATAAACTTATATCTGTTGATTGGGCAAAGCTCATTATTTGAATATGGATCATTTAACTTATGTTTAATTAGAACATTTCTCACCTGTTCGCGACATGGCTTCTTCAAATGGAACTCCTTCTGGATTTTCATCCCGTATCAGTAACATGTCGGCCACCATATTGATTTGTTTATTAAAGTCGTGTTTAATTGTGTTAAATATCAGCGCATCTGAAACAAGTTGTATTATACATAATTGTTTGAATATCATGATTAAAAAATAAATTAATTTTTCAAAGTATATGCTTGCTAAGCATTAACATCCCCGTGACTCAGAAAATCAGTAACACAAATACTTTTTTTCTAGAAAATTATTGAGATACGAGTTTATTTTGATATCAGCTTGATATAGATCTTTTAGGCTGATGCCGTAAAGTCTCGAAAAACGATATTTTGTCTCTTATTTTTGTGCGCTCGCCTGACATGCACACCAATAATGTTAGTTTTAATTATATAATATTACACGGCGTTTGCATACTCCATTTCATGTTGGTGTAACTGTCATCTTTAATTTGCTTTTTTGCCGCGATCATTGGCGGCGCTGCATGACAGTGTTCCGGGAGTTGTCAGTTAACTCTCGTCTGGCCGGCGAACCGCCATACCGGTCAAACGAGGAAATCAAGGCATTATTAAAAATAAATGCGAATTTTGCTTCAAAAACAAGTTATTTGTGTTGTTAATCTGCTCCTTCATCCTTCCTCCACGCGGCCATGTGATGAACCCGCGACTTGTTGTTTTTTTAAAGACGGGGAATGTCAATTTTATTAAAAGATTGGCATACTTTGGTCTGCTCAAGGCAGACAATGACTGTTGTTTACGCCCCGAGCAGACACATACTCCGACAGATGTGACAGCGCAGCGCCGAAACTTATGTAGTGGCCATTTATAGAATTAGATCTGTCAAAAAAACAATACGGCGCCTGCAAGCACCATCTCTTATGACACCTTATCCTAGAATACTTTAATCTAGACTTAGCCTAACACATGTATATATGCGTGTCAAACGATCGAACAAAAATTTGAGACGAAAGTTTGTATATTGAGGTTTCGGCACCAGCCTGAAAAATGACTCCTTTGCGTAATCTGGGGGTAAATAGAGTTATAATCAAATAATTATATGCCACACCAATCAGCCAACTTCAGAGTAAGTTATTAGTTTAAAATCAAGCAATATTGCTTTTTGTATTGTGTTTATTTGTTTTATACTGTTGTAGTATCTACAGGACACCTCTTACTTTCTTATTTTATAAAAGTGCTGTAATATTATATGCTATATTTAGTATGTAAGCTGCTATTTACCATGGATATATATTTTTAAATCTAAATACATAATTTAACGAATACCATTGATATTAAGTGGCAACACAGCTTCCAATTGGAAAATCATGTTTCGTTTAAAATATCACGCTGCAAATACTCATGGAATATATTGTACATCTTGTCACGATTTTATGGCTTATATCTGCTCCCTGTCTAGAGCATAAGATCGTCACAAACTGCCACCTTTAACCCTTTCGCATCGCTTGTCGGCATATGCCGTCAAATATTCCCCAACCGCTGACATCGGTTGACGTGATATATCGTTTTGCTTCTTTCAGTACTCATTGTGACATCTACGATAGGAATTGGAATTGCAGTCATTCCATTTATCAAGGTACTTGTATTCTTTACAGAAATCTGTAAAGCATGTAAATAAATATAGTTAGGTTACATCACAGGAGAGATTTTTATGTAAGCTACATGTGTCAATGCCACTACATGTATGGAGTTACATAATGAACGTTTGTTAAATATAATAGTTTTTTATGCATCATCTGATAGCTAAAGGATAGAAGTACCAGTGTGATATATGAAAATAGGTCAGATAAGTATATTTATGCTTCAAATACTAGTTTTAAGCAGTATTGACAGTATAATTTGTATTCCACTGAGCCGTAACGAATGGGTTAAGATATATCAGCTACCATTTTCTTGCTGCATCCCAAGCCATCTCAGCACCGAAGATAAAATACTTAGTGTGTACAGTTGCTCATTTTCATCAGTTTCAGTCTTAACTATTATACATAATTATTTTTGAACATATTTATTTTACAAACATATTACATATTTTGTCACCGCAGATCCTTTACTGAATTTTTTTTTTTAATTATTAATTATTTATTCTATAAATAATTTTATTGAATCTCTTTACAATCACATAACATTACGCCAAAATTAATACTCGCACATTCGTTTTAAACATGTGTGATAACCTTACTGATTAAATTGTTTTAAAATATAATATTTCTTATCAAATTATAATGCATTTAAAATGATAAAATTAAAGCAAATATCTAAAGATTTTTATTCTAAGCAAAATAATAATAATTTGCATAAGTTGATGTGTGACAGGAATTGAACAACCTCTCAACCAACAAAGCTACTAGTCCCGATAGTATGTTTACCAGCAATGATCTTAAAAACACTTGAAACTTTGTTCTATCTCTACCAAGCTGTATAAATTGTCATTCCAACTTCACATAGGCTGGAAACAACGTTCAGCTAGTACCCAGCCAAATAATTAAAACGATCTTGCTTCTAATTACTGACCCATCGCCTTCACTTATGTCTAGTTCAAAGCAATGGAACATGTGGCTAGCAAACATGTTATACCGCCAAGATTCTTATTATTTGTGACTATATAGGCCACATAACGCTTGTGACTTTATAAGGCTGGATTATGGAGCAGCAAAACCATCATGGTTCAAATTTAGTCGGTCACTTTGTGTTCGATAGAACATTGATTTGGATGAGCACTGTCCCGAATTCGAATCCCAAAACTGCCATTGTTTTCTTTTAACCCTTTCGTTACGGGTCGGTGGAATTACTAATTAAAATTTCTAAATAATTAATCTAAATACAATTTATACTGTCAATACGGCGTGAATTTTTCAAACCATTTTTTTCCTTAAAACTAGTATTTGAAGCATTAATGTACTTATCTGACCTATTTTCATATATCACATTGGTTCTTCTATCCTTTAGCTATATCAGATGATGCATAAAAAACAATTTTAGTAAACGTACGTTCATTATGTAACTCCATACATGTAGTGACATTGACACATATGGTTTACAGAAAAATCGCTTCTGTAACTAATCCTTACTATCGTATTTATTTACATCCTTTACAGATTCCAGTAAAGAATACATGTAGGTTGAATGACTGCATTTCCATTTTCCTACCGTAGATGTCACAATGAGTACTAAAAGTAGCAAAACGATATATCACGTCAACCGATGTCAACGGTCGGAGAATCTTTGACGGCATATGCCGACAACTGATGCGAAACGGTTAATTGAATACTATGATAGTTATTTAAAATACTTGCATTTGTTATACATCGTATGCAAATCGATAATTCTACTATTATTATAAACATTCGTGGCTTATTAAACAAATATTATAGAAAAACCTCAGTACTATTTCGATTATAAAAATATATGAGATTGCTTAATTTTAGAACATAATTTGATTGTTTGTTTATATTAATATGTGGTTCAGGCTAAAATACACCAACAAATGATTCTGTCAGCTTTAGTAGAAACGAAAAATCTTTTATTTTCAATAAGCCCATTATGAACAATGAATATTTAACAAAAATAACCATTTCAATAGACATGCCCGTTGTTTTTGTCGAACATATGATATCCATTCCTCGCATTGGTCACTAACAAAGCGTTTATGTGTCAAGGTTATATTTTAAGATATTCCAAAGAATTTAAATACATTGTGCATTCAAACGATATTTGTAAATGGCGCTAGTGAGAAGCATTTTTGAATATGTACATGTTAGTTCCTCGCATCATTGACAGTTATAAATCGAACAAAATTTTAGTAATTCAAAATATAGTAATTTTATAAATAATATAATTTATATATTTTTTAATTATCATAACGGAGACAATAAATTGATTACAAATTATTTATTTTTATAAATGAATAATTAGTTTTAAGCTGGTGATTAATATAATTTATCATATACCTATCAAACAGGGCACGAGAGATCATGTTGTGTTATAAATCGTTGCTACTCGCAATAATTATTCTCGTATTATTCCAAGATTATGACGTTTTTTATGTAAGCACAAACACATACTGACAGATGGTGATAGTGATTCTAAACTCTCATCTGTGGAATTATATGACGCTTAACATGCTGCATATGGCTAAGCGCTGCACTGGAGTGCTGATCCGTCAACTTCTTAGTATACAGCCCGACGTTATCACGCATCGTCCATATTATTACAGGAATTAACTATGAATGCGTGGTCTCACGGGACGACTTTCGTCTACCACCAATTTTAATTAATACGCTATGTAGGGTGAGGGATCAAATTCACCCCAAACAAGAGCTCAGAAATCGTTTTTTTTATCTTCGTCCGTGGATAGAACTCGCGAGATGACGATTTGATTAATTGATTTAATTTAATTCAGTAAATATATTTAATTTTGAAAATATTATTTAATAAATAAGATAAATGAATTTACTAGAACCAAATACCAAAAATTGCAAATACGAGTATATGTTTTCGGTTTGTTCTTATTTCGATGATTAATTAAAAAATATGTTTTTTTAATTTAATTATTATTATGTCAATGAAGTTTTATTTTATGTTAATTAATAATAAATAAATACCTACAAAATATCTTCCAGAATAAAAATCACGTAATATTATAAAAATATTTTTGACAACAAATGAATATTCGTTAAAAAATATCACTACAGGTATACATATATAATTTGTACATAATAAAATGTCTTAATAATAAAAATAATATATATTATAATAAAAATGATTATGTTCAACAGCCTTTACATACCTAAAGCAAATAATATCGACAACTAGCAACACTGGTGTATTAAAAAATGAAACACTATTTTCACTGTCCCGCAATCAGACCATTAAACATTTACGATCTCAACTTTACAAACACGAATTCACCGAGAATGCAATTTTTTAACAAATCAATTGAAATAACGTATTTTTTCGCGTAAAAATAAACCCGGAAATAGGTTATCTTGTTTCAGTAAGTTTATTTAATATTTAACAAATTTTACGACTGGACAACTTCACTGTGCTCAAAATTAACTCCGAGTATTTTTATGTTGTTATTCATAGACGATAGCAGGACTGGCAAACCTTCGGGACGCGTGCCAAAGATGGCACCACTAGTCAAGATAAAAATAAAAAATACAAATCAAGTTCAATATCAACATTATTTTTAAACCCTATATAATATATATCCGCTTGTATTTATTTGTTCAGTAACTAATTCAAGATTTTGGCAGTAATTTAAATGAATTGATGGTAAATTAAATAAACTGGCAGTAGATTAAATAAATTGGCACTATCGTTACTATAGTTATCGCACTATATTTAACCTGACATTTCCTATTATTTATTAATATTCATTAATTATTTAATGTCTATATATTAATTTTCTACTGACAATTTATTATTTATTACTGCCCCTTTTTATGTATTTATTACAGACCATTCTTAAATAAATGGTGACAAAATAATCAATTGCCCAGTAAAAATACCTTCCAAAATACTGACCCTTAAAACACAAACTGTAATTAAATAAGTCTGACCTTCTAAAAATAAAACGGACTAGGTGCGTCCCGCTTGCCATTCCAAGATGCTGTTGACTTTTCTAGTAAAACTTCTCTTAATTATGTTGTGGCCATATATAGTGTGTTTCCCATTTATTCCAGTTAGAAATATTGATATTTTATATTATGATACTCGTATTTCGATAACTTCTGCCATTCAAGTTGAGTTCGTGACATTCTGGGGGATCATATATTACGACATAAACAATGTATTTTTTGGGTTTATGGGATGCGGTGGTGAGACTAGGTAAAGCAATAAATGTAAGCAAAATAAAAGTTGACCATAAATGTCGCCTTTGTATATAGAAACAACATAAATATAAAATTAATTATGTATATTTTCATAAATATATTTTATAAGTATAATATTTGCACAGCTGTTTCAACAATTTGTTAATCACAATTCATTTTAATTTCAGAATTTGTAAAACTATTTCTTCGTCAATATCCTACTTACTGGTATAAGTTTTTACGTGAAAATGATTCCTTTCTTTAATAGTTTACTTTTAATTTCGGTAGGTTTCGGCCACAGAATAGTCATTGCTGCGCAAACTGAAATAAAGCAAAAATAATAAGTTTATTAATTGTAAATGGACAGTATTTTTTTGTACAGTAAATAATTTAAGGTTTTGGCATTAAATCAAATAATTTAGATGTAAATTAAATAAACTGGCAGTATCCACTGTGTTCCGATTGTGGTCTGTTATAAAATTAAAATGTCAGTAATATACTCAATACTACCAGTAATTACTGTAAAATGAATGAATAATTAGCACATCAAATAAAAACCTAACCTATCAAATGCTATCCTATTATTAATTTTAATTGATTAATTATTTAATACCAATTATTATTTTTACCGACCATTTCTTTTATATTTAGTAGCTATTAATTGAATAAAATAATAACAAAATAATTACTTTTATTTTAAATTTTCAACCCGATATGCCTAGTAGCACTATTAAGACTAAAAAATCATTATTGTTATGCCGACGACAGCACTGTCCATGAGAGTATAATCTTCCATAAACCTCCGAAACATTCGGAACTATCTGCTGCTAGGGAATCTCTGGTGGAGAAGATGAACATGTCTCTTGAAAGGGTTTCACGATGGGGCGACCTCAACCTCGTCAGTTTCAACATTTCAAAAACCCAATCATGTACTTTCTCCACCATGACGACTGCTATGGATCCTGTATCTTTCAACGGTTGTTCTCTTCCGAAAGCAAGCTCCATCAACGTTCTTGGATTATCAATATCGAATAATGTCAAATATTACGAGTCAATTAAGTGTAAAGCCGGTCTCGCTTCCAAAAAACTATGTGTATTATATAGATCACGTCGGTATTTCAACGATAAACAACTTCTTCTTCTATATAAAGGACAAATCCGACCTATCCTTGAATACGGCAGTCACCTTTAGATTGGAGCCCCAAAATACCTTCTAAACTTAATTGACTCAGTTCAAAGAAGAGCAATTCGTTTGATAAACAATGACACCCTTACGTCTAATCTACAATCAATGGAACACAGACGTAAGGTTGGTTCTCTTAGTCTTTTCTACCGTTATTACCACGGTCGCTGCTCTTCGGAACTTAAAGAACTAATTCCTCCTGCACCCACTCACAGCCGACAAACTCGTCTTACACTTGCCGAACATCCATACACGGTTAATATATGTCGACCAAGAACTGGCAGCTTCCAAAGTTCCTTCCTTAATACCACCGGTAAGCTATGCAATGCTCTTCCAGCGTCTGTGTTTCCTCCTTCCTACAATCTGGATCTCTTCAAGAAACAGATAAATATACACTTGCAATCTCTCCAACCCACACACAAATACGAACACAACACACGTTTCCCGCATGCAGCGTCCAGCCTCCCTGGCTGAGCGTCATAGAGTGCACTGGTCTTGACCGGTTGTGCTCTCCTGTATGCGTTTACATAAAATAAAAAAAGAAAGTCATAAATTTCTGTTTATATATTATGTCATGTAAGTATATTAATGAAAATAAAAAAATAATAATAATAAAATATTCGATTCATCCTATTTTAAAACTCCTGGTTATAACTGACAATAAGATTATCAAAATTATTGGGAAATCGTTGTATTTTGATAATATCTTAGGTGCATTATCTTATCACAGCTATAAATCACTTAAATCGCAGTAACAAACGTAAATTAAATTAATTGCTAATCGCTTGTGTATGTCTTTATCTGTTTATTATTGGTTTTACGATAATTGGGTATTGCAGTAGTCACCTGGCCTTCATACAAATGAAGATGATTGTCAACAGAAGCATCCGACATCTGTCATTAAAACGAAAAAATAAATGGCTTATAAAAATAAATATTACTATTGTCCACATTAAGCATGTTTCTACTTTTTATTTAATACTATAACACTGAAGATTACACCAAATTGATAAATGGTAATCGTAAAATCTGGTGCTGGTAGCCAATGACATCAGCATGATGTAGTCCTTGCTTACTGTTACCGAAAACCTCGATATACGATCTATCGTCTCTCTATTTCTGGTCGCTTGTCGTGCATTAAGGTGCGCCGTGCTGTTATTTCAGACGGTTCCGCGAACGGGTGTGTTAGTTAAAGAAACCACCGCTCGTGGCGCTATCAGAAGCTGAGACAGCGCGGAGATTATCAGTCGGTCCCCACCCTTTGGCGAGGCTTGGTCCGCGTTGCGGCCGCGCGGTATGTCATCCCACGTGGTCAGAAACTTGTAATGTTTTTAACGAAAATATAATCTGTGCTTCTAAAAGAAAGTCTTTGTCTGCTGAACTTCTCCTCATCCTGCCGTCACGTGACGGAATAACACCCCTCTTTGAGAGTGGAGGATGGTACCACTAATACTGCCTTCCATTCTAAGTAATCGTTGCATACGATTAGCTTATTCTACTACTTGGTGGATTGTTAAGTTAATCAAGCAATTTGCTATAAAAATATTGATTACCATCAACCTCGACACAAAAATGATCCACCTTGACACGATATATTTGGTAGATAACAGTAAACATGCTGTATGTAGAAGTTTTCGGACACATGATTCATAACAGTATTTTAATCTAGATACGACTTTCAAATAATTAATACGAATGTTGACTGCATAAAGCCTTCATAAGAACATTAAGATGCTAATCTAATTTAGAAGAATTCAAATTTTGAGAAAACGGACAGTTTTGGTGGCGATTTTTAATTTCATAAAATTGTGAAAGAAGATAGAAGACATACGTGATTCTGCTAATACTACCATCCCGTGTACGTAAGGTTGCCATATTATAAATCGAATTCAGTGAATCCTCTATCTATCGTTTTTAAAGGGAACTTAAACCTTATTAAAATAAACTATCAATGCGGGAAAGCAATGAATTCGGGATCATTTTTTGTATGAAATGTATTCGAACTAGAATAAATAGACGACAAATCCGGGAAAATAATGGATGGTGGTTCCACTGTATAAGCTTAAATTCTCCATGAGGCAGACATTAATTGATCTATACTTCAACATATTTAGAATCGTTAAAGGCTTTTGCACACAAAAAAAAGGTTTGTTCGTAAAGACGTTTCTTGTGATTGACTGCAACAGATTGATGTCTTTCGAGCAGCCAGTATTGCAACATATTACCATAAAAACCGTTGCAAGTTATGAGATATTGTGTTACATCAAGAGCTTTTGGAAATAACAAAGAATTCTTGTAGCTCTGGCAATGTTCTACTATTCCAAAGTAACTTCTGATTGTTTAAAAATGTATAAGTACAAACCTAAGACCTCCGCGCCGAAGACAAGGAAG
The DNA here is from genome assembly GCA_022606575.1 of Glossosoma conforme. Lineage (NCBI taxonomy): Eukaryota > Metazoa > Arthropoda > Insecta > Trichoptera > Glossosomatidae > Glossosoma > Glossosoma conforme. The sequence continues at coordinate 68,816 of JAGTXR010000087.1, read as the reverse complement.
GTCTCAGCGCAGGAGTTGGCAAGAAGTAGTCCAGCAAGGTTTGCTCCCACCACGGCTCCAAACCTCCCAAACATCAACGAAAGGCTTACTGCCATGACCCTGACACAACACAAGCATACAAGTAAATGATAAATACATTATGATGCAGCTCGGCAAAAGGCTGTTACAATTAAAAAATTACAGTGGAACCTCTCATAACAAGCATAATTCGTTCCAGAATCTTGCTCGTTATGTGAAACACCGTTAAGCGAAACTATTTTTCCCATATAAATCTATGTAAAACACGATAATGCGTTCCATGCGAAACATTTTATTTTCAATATTTATTCTAGTAAAATTACATGCTTATAAATTGTTAAAGATCGTAACAACCTGGATAAAACGTTTTTAAAAATCGAAACAAGCTTATTATTTGTTCATTTATGACAAATAAAACAAAAAAAAACAAAAAAAATATGCAAATAATGTCTGCACATAAGTTATGAAAATTTTGTGTTCACATGCAACACTAACGTGCTAACGGTACGCGTGCTAAACACAGGCTGACGCAATGACGCAGAAGTTCCGGCTCACAAGTGCGTCATACGTTATGTGACTCGCCTTTCTGCGTTACTCGTTATGCGAAATGTCGTTCGTTAAGGGAGCAATGTTTTCACATTTTTTTTGCTCGTTATGTGAATTACTCGTTATGAGAGGTGCTCGTTACGAGAGGTTCCACTGTATATCAAACAGATAACTATGACGAATAAATATTATAAAATTACCGATTCGAAACTACATTTATGCCCATGATTATAAAAGTGGTGCAAGTCGTGTTTCATTCGTTCTATGACATTTTAAGCTCTCTGTTTTGATGTTGATTGAAACTCATAAAATTCTATATTTAGATTTTTGTATATATGTTGGATGATGTTTATATTAGTTCACAACAATGTGAACTGAAATAAATGAATAAATGACTTACGTCTCTTGCATAATAATGTATTATTATGGGCGTATAAATGTGGGAACAAATATTTTTGAAAGCTTTCTATTTATCAACAGTATAAATTCAATTGAAATAATTAATTACAAATATTGTGTAATTTTTTCGCAATGTAAATAATAGTGGTATTAATTAATAGCCATCGGAGATTGAAGTTCGAGCGAAGCCAAGTAACAATAATAATAAACTATTAACAAATGGGAGACTAAGACCTGTATGCAGTAATTTCTTGGCTTAATGTAATCGACTTAAAACCCGTATATAGATAAATTTCTTAAGGTAACTAACCTATAATAGCTTTTTTCCTTTAGAATGATTGAAGTGAAGAAGCCTCAGCCCTCAACTCACCTCAAATTTTAAGAAACCTCTGCAAACGGGTGTTAAGTTGGTTACCTTAAGACCTTAAGTCAAGAAATGTATTTGCACACGGGTGTAAGCATTGAAATATTCAATAATGCATCAGATGAAAAATTTCCAGAATTTTCAGACAATACCTTAGTTGTGTGGGGAACAAATCAACAGCTACAGATGTGACTATTCCACCGCAGCATCCTGAGCAGAGAAGCAGCGTCCAGAGAATCACGATCATGTAGTAGTTGGTTGTCCAATATAGAGCTAGTGTGCAGAGTCCACTCAGTCCCAGGATGATGGCTGGAAAATAAGATCATCGATGCATCTAAGTTATAGTTTCGTATACTTTTAGTTACGTATACTTTCATCGATAGAATATAATGTGATATCAGCTTGATATAACTCCTTTGCGCTGATGCCGTAAAGCCTCGAAAAACGATTGTCTCTTATTTTGTTCGCTCGCCTGACATGCACATCTAATGTTTGTAATTATAGAATGTTAAACGGTGTTTGCATATGCCAAAATATTTGTTATGACAGTGGGCCCATTTCCTGTTGGTACCACTGGCATCTTGAATTTGCTTTTTTCTGCAGCGACAGTTGCCACCGCCGAGATGTCAGGGCGCGCGCTTAGTTAACAGTTGAAGTTTGACTCGTGACCGTTATAGCGCGCGCGCCTAAGGGCATTCGCTTTTAACGGGTGATGATTTTGACAAATAAAAGCGTATAGTGAAACGAAAACAAGTTATTTATATTGTGAACCTGATCCTGCATCCTTCGTTCAGTAAAGCGATATCTGAATAAGAGAGGAGGATGTCAAATGGTTGTTTCTTCTTCGTTATTGAACTCCTTTTTTCTTCATCACTAACGTCTCTGTATTATGTTGATCGTCGGTCTAAAAGATGACTTCGTTTCCTTTTTAATTTGGTCAGCCCATATTTTAAGTACCGTCGTCCTGATTACTCCTTTTGACTATGCACGTGTATCATATTCACCAAATCTATTGTATGCAAAGCGAAAGATCTCATAATGACCTGATAATACAATTTCAAATTAGGTCTATTAAATTTATTTTTATTGATTTTTATAAACGTAAAAGTATATCGATTCAAGTTCTTTGCAAAACAAATTTTATTGTAATATAATAAGAAGCAATAAACCATAAAAAAACACCACATCAATGGCATGCAATAAAAAATATAAAACAATAAAATTATATAAATAATTTTTGATGTTGTTCACATAAAACATTACAATGTAATGATATATCAAATTGCTACGATTTTCCTGCATTGGGCTTCATTTACGTGGAATATATCGATATAGGAGACAATTAAGGGTATACAGGGAAGGAAAAAATGTTGCAGAAGGCTGGCAACACAGCAAAGGACCTCAAAGTTCGTTAGTGACCTTGATGACTATGTTTCTTACCTAACAATCTTTTCTTCCCAACCATATCAATCACCAATCCAATAATGGAGTAACACAGACAGAAAACTACCCCCATAGATATTCCGATTAGATACACCATTGTTGACATGTTTCCATCACATGGAGAAGGTAGCGCAATCTGTAACACAAGGAAATTTAAAAAAATCAATTCATTTTCTATTGATTTTCAAGACTAAATATCAAAATAATATTTTTTCCTTTCATAAAAAAATGTACTGCATAAAATGGGATACAAACTCTTGTCGAGCGCCGGTAAGCGACTACCATCGGTTGCTTAGTACTAAATATAGTAATCTAACTATTATACACGCTGGATGGTATTATTTTATATTTGTTTTCTTTAGGAATGGATTCTAATTATATATATTTGGTAATTTATACGTACTTCACTCGTTTCATTTAAATTTGCGGGGGTATTTATCTGGAGTACTCCGCACACTGTTGAGGATTGGTTGCTATTTATACTGTTAAGGATATTTCCCAGTATATCTGGAAACCATAGATATAAACCACTGGAACTGAAAAAGGAATTAAATAATTATTATAATGGATTTCATTAAATGAAAAATATATCTCAACTAAATTACGATTTAAGTTGATCAGTCTTCGAAGAAAAACCACAAGAAAAAAAAAACGAAAAATGGGCGAAAATTTTCATAAAATTACGCTTACATCCAACTCACAGACCCCCGGGCCCCAATTTTTTCCCTTTTTTTAGCGTGGGCCCCAGGTATAATGCATGTTCTCACCCTCGTCTTTTCTGCTCTGGTACGAGTACATAATTATTTCGCACTTACCAGGGTGCAGACACTACCGATTTTAGGTGGTGGCGCAGTGGGGCGGCGCCTAGGGCGCTGAGTGTCCTAAGGGTGGTGAGAGCAGCCTATCTTGCTTATTTTTTTATACTGAACAAGAAAAAAATAACAGGGTGGGCAAGTTTTTTATTGCCCCAGGGCACCGCAAAGGTCTAAAGCCGACAATGATGGGTGCAGAGATAACATAGGATGAGACAATACTAATACCACCTGACAGAACGGAATGGGAAAAAATTAATGTCGACTATTTTAGCTTGGGAGCGAATATGGAAAAATAAATAAAGCAAATTCGACAGCACTGTAAATTCAAGTTCTTAAAGTAATCATTCAGCGTAAAAATCATTGCTTTCCTATTATTATTTTTTATGTAATCGCATGCAGAAGAGCACACCCGGTCAAGACCAGTGCACTCTATGACGCTCAACTAGGGAGGCTGGACGCTGCATGCGGGAAACGTGTGTTGTGTTCGTGTTTGTGTGTGGGTTGGGGAGATTGCATGTGTATATTTATCTGTTTCTTGAAGAGATCCAGATTGTTGGAAGGAGGAAACACAGCCGCTGGAAGAGCATTCCATAGTTTACCGGTGGTATTAAGGAAGGATCTTTGGAAGCTGCCAGTTCTTGGTCTTTGATTTAGATGTGCTTTTAATTTTTAATGATGCTTTTCATTTCGTGTCAGAATGCAAATAAAAGGCCGCGATTTAAATTTCTCTCGTTTTAAAATTAACCCTCTGTTTCTTGTACAATATATCACAGTATACTTACATGAAAAATACGGTGAAATGGCTGAAGCAGGCCATCAAGGTGCATAACAGCAATGGCGGCCTGAAGAGAGGAACAGTCTGATCCCACATGGAGCTGAGGACGTTCTTAGAACTGTAAATGTCCTGCTCTGCACAAGATATCGATTTTACCTGAAATATTACAAAAATATTAATGTATGTGTGTTTGTCCTTTATGCATTACTACACCATTCATCCGATTGATATGAAACTCTCAGTAATTATTTTATGTACAACCATGAGGATTACTGTGACAAAATAATCTAGGATAAATGAAAACTGGAATGAGTGGCGTGTACGAAACTCGCGTAACTGTAACGGCTATATATAATCGGGAACGGATTGATGTTTATTATTCGAATATATTCGAATAATTTATATTGACATCAACACGATGCAGCCCTTACTTATTGGTACCAAAAGCCTCGATAAACAATCTTTCGTCTCTTATTTTTGTCCCTTGCCATACATGTATGTGTCCGCCATATTGGGACTAGTTATATAGTTTTGCCACCGACGGCGCTGGTGATCGACCACGTGCCGCAGAAGTCTAAGCGCCGACGAGCGCGTCAGTTATTTGTTGACGATCGAGAAGGTCGCATTACGGCCAGCGGGACATATGTCATCCCGCATGACCGGAAGCTTGTAAAGATTTAAGTAAATATAATCAATGTGCTTCTAAAAGAAAGTCTTTGTTTGCTGAGCTGCTCCTCATCCTGCCCTCACGCGATGTATTAACCCCCTTTGAGAGGGAGGAGGATGTTAATATGTTCATTATGTAATTATGTGAATGTAATTTATATTTCATGCTCGGATATAATATAATAATTTTTGTATTCGATATTCGAATAATACATTTTACATATATTTTAGATTTCCTAATTACCATGCATCTTAGGATTAGCTATTTAACAATAAAAAGTACATTTGCCATCATTTAATATTAATATAACATAATTCATTCGAGGGTCGAAGAGGATGGAGACTCATGTGGGAGACTTACGTTCAACAGTGGACGGATACAGCCTGATGATGATGATGATGATGATCAATGATGACCTCACAGATGACTCACGTGACATTGAAGACATAGAGCGGCAAAGAAGAGCAAAAAGCGTTCGGAGCGGTATGCTTTCTCGGAGGTTCTACCATTGTAGTAATGCTGTCAGGAAAGTGCTATTCAAAGCACACTGTATGGCATTATAAACCTCAGAACTCTGATCTAGATATCCTAAACGAGAGTGGGAGAAGCTCAAAGTTGCGTATAATAATTCATATCGCCAACTTATGCAACTCCCTAGATTCTGTAGCGCATCTGACATGTTTGCGGAGGGCAGAGTTCATGCATTCCCAGCATTATTGCGTTGCCATGTTGCCGGCTTCTGGAGCAGGATAAAGAAGTCCAACAACACCATCATCCTGGCTGCTTCTGAATGGCGGAACTCCTCCCTGAGCCATCGCTGGATGGAGATGATGCACCGACCACCATGAATTTCTTCTTTATCTTCTTCTTTATCCTAGCCATTTCCCATCATCTGGGGTCGGCTCTCCTTGTGCATATTCACCATGTCTGTCTGTCATGCGTTGCATTCTCGGTCAAACCCAGGGTTTTCAGATCCTTGTTTACAGTTGCAGTCCAGGTTGCCTGTGGTCTTCCAGGTCTTCTCAGCGTGGGTATCTTCACCATGTGGTCCTCATATCTCCGTGTCACATGCACATACCATCTTAGGCAGTTTTCCCTTATCTTTTCAGGTATGGGGGCCACCCGAAATGAGCCCCGACTATGCTGATTTCGAACTCTGTCCACTCTAGTCACACCGCCCGCCCACCTCAGCATCTTCATCTCTGCCAAATGAATCATATCCAAGTCACGTTTCAGCGGGGTCCAACACTCCGATCCGTAGAGCAGGCCTTACAGCAGTTTTGTAGATTTTACCTTTGATCCTAACTAGAATCTTGCTGTCACACAAAACCCCAGAGAGAGACCTCCACTTCAGCCATCCTGTGTTTATTCTATGCTTCACTTCGGATTCAGTTTTGGCGTATAAGGATATCACAGAGCCGAGATATTTAAAAGTATCAACCTCTTTTACGGGTGTATTCTGTAGGAGGAGTGGTGTGTTAACCGCGGTGCAACCAGAATTGAAATTGAAGTACATCGACTCGGTTTTTATACTTATTCGCAGTCCACTACTCTTCATGAATTATTATGTTTAAATGTAATCATTACTTTGTATGTACTATATAAATATATATGTATCTAAAAATATGGCAGATTAGGTATTGCACAACCCACCCAATCCTGCTGGAATAATAGCTTTTATTATTTATTAATATTAATGATCGAGGCAGCTTCTAAAACATGAGTAACTGAAGAAATGTTTAATACGAAATAATCCAAGGTCGCGGCTTTAAGTTTGTCAATTACTTACGAGTACACCTATCCCCCGATTTACACGGTACTTGTTTTACACGTTTTCGCTTTTACACGGTTTTCCAAATAAGTTTTTTTTTTTTATCGCACTCTACTAAGTGCTACTGTGTTTGAACACGTGCGCTGTGTACACATCTCACGGGAATCCCGAGCTAGTTGTGCTGACTTGCTGCACACGCACACTGTGTCTGTATTCCTTCGCATAAAATTAAAGTTTTATCTACGGAAAATTGTATTTGAGTGAAAGTTTCACAGTTTCATAAAGATTTAATTTTCCATATTCGTAAATTACAAGTGAGTGCATAATTAAGATTATTATAAATTAACATAAATTAAAAAAAATATATAGGCTTATAATGTCGAAAGAAGTTAAAAGAAAAGTTATTTCTTTAGAAACTAAAATCGAAATTTTGGATCGCTTACGAAAGGGAGATAGAGTAGTAGATGTTGCAAAATCATATGGCATGAACGAAGCTACAATAAGAACTATTAGAACAAATGAAAACACAATTAGAAAGAGTGTTGCAGCTGGCAATACCACGAGTATGGGCACAACATCATACACCAGAAATATCACAATGAAAAAAAATGGAGAAAGCGTTAATGCTTTGGATAGAAGATCAAACACAAAAAGAGTACCCATTGATACGGCCGCTATAACAAATAAAGCATTACGAAAAAATTGTAGAGCAATTACCATCTTCTTCTTCAACTGAAAAGAAGCCAAATTTTTTGGCAAGTCATGGCTGGTTTGAAAGATTTAAAATAAGACATTCTTTACACAGCTTAAAATTAAAAGCTGAACTGGCTTCTGGCGACGTAGATGTAGCCCAAGAATATCCAGCAAATTTTGCAGAAATTATTAACGACAATTCATACACCCCTGATCAGGTTTTCAATGCTGATGAGTCAGGGTTATTCTGGAAAAAATGCCTGAAAGGACTTATGTCTCAAAATTTTATAAATCGGCTAGTGGTCATAAAGCAGCAAAAGATCGCATAACAATTCTTTTCTGTAGCAATGCTTAAGGAGATTATATTATGAAACCATTAGTGATTAACAAATCAAAAATGCCCCGTGCCTTTAATGGAGTAAACATCAATAATCTTCCCGTTTATTGGAGGGCTAATAAGAAAGCGTGGGTTACTGCTGCAATGTTTACTGAATGGTTTCATGAATGTTTTATCCCAGATGCCAAAAATATTTAAGTTCAAAGGGATTGCCTTTTAAAGTGCTTTTGTTAATTGACAATGCGCCGGGTCACCCACAAGATCTAGAATATGAGAATGTTGAAGTAAAATTTTTACCAAAAATACAACTTCATTATTACAACCATTGGACCAAGGCATAATTTCTACTTTTAAAGCTTTGTACATAAAACGAGCCTTTACATATATTTTGGAACAAATGGAGAACAATGAATCTTTAACAGTTATTAGTGCTTGGAATTTTTTTACAATATTAGACTGTGTGAAGCATATCGCCTTATCGTACACTGCGATTAAGAAAACAACGCTCAATAGCTGTTGGAAAAAATTGTGGCCAAATGTAGTCAAAAATTAACATTCCATTTCAACGTTAAATGATGAATATTCGCAGATAGTACAGTGGCGCATTCATTGGGCGGAGAAGGTTTTGATGATTTTACTGATGATGATATCGCAGAGTTAATGGCTGATAAAGAACTAAGTGAGGATGATTTAGTTAACTTAGTTTGCGAAAGTGAGTCTGACAAATCTGATGAAGAGGAATTAGTACCAGTAACATTCACTGCTAAAGTCATCCGCGAAGGACTTGCATTGGGAAGAAAGCTGGGTAATCATTTTATACAAAATGACACAAACGTTGAAAGGGATTTACGATTCCAACGTGACATAAATCGCTGCTTGGCTCAATATGAAGAAGTTTACAAAGATCTTACAAAAAATTCGAAGCAATTGTTAATAACCGATTTTATTACCACCTCTCAGAATGTAAATATTTCTGCTTCAAACATCGAATCGGCACAAATAACTTCGAGTGATGAAAGTGAATTCCAACCTTCGATTCCGAAAAAAAGAATGAGAGTAATTTCTGATAGTGATGAAGGATAATAAAACACCTTTGGTTTTATTTTTTGTTCTTCTGTTTAATGTATGTATTGTAATTAAATAAAAAAACAGTGTCTCCGTAATATATTACATATTTTAACCTGTCAATGCATTTTATTTTTATTTCTGTGTACACCTAAAAATATTGAGAAAAAATCACAACTGTTAAATCGCAAAATTATGAATTTTCTGCAAGCTTTTCGATTTACACGGTTTTGACTTGAAAATTTTTAATTTTCGATTTACACGTTTTTCTTAGGAACGTATCTACCGTGTAAATCGGGGGATAGGTGTACTTACGTAATATCATGTTTAAACCAGGCAATTTATTATAGTTATACAATCATCATAAATTATAGTTAACCTTAACCTTTCAAATAGATTATTGTGTGGTAGAACTATTAATTCGTCATATAATTTTTATGTGATTAAAGCACAAAAAAAATGTAAATATTCTACCTTGTCCAAGATAATAGTTATTTAAGTAAACATTAAAATTATTAAACTTTTTTATTATTACTTTTTGGACAAGCCATTTGTCCACTTTTCAGTATGTGTATCCACGAAAAATAACTAACCAATAAAAATGACGAATATAAGTAATCGATTTTATTAAGTTTGAGTAAAATATACTTCTAAAACGACGAATACAAGTAATTAATATATGGATATTTTGAATTATTTATTAGAATATTATTTTATTATTTCAATATTCTAATCTACTTTTATAGATCATTGACTATATTACAATATTATAAGCAATTAAATATACATATACTATACATAAAAATCCTTAAACGAGTCAAATCATTCAGAAAAAATATCGGCGGAAGCGGTATGCGAACCGCGGACCTTTGGAAACCAACATTTTGCCCAGGTAATTATACCGCTCGGCCACCGGCCAATTTCTTCAGAAGATCAGAGACGAGACATCTCAGGAGGAAGAAATTGGCCGGTGGCGAGCGGTATAATTACCTGGGCAAAATGTTGGTTTCCAAAGGTCCGCGGTTCGCATACCGCTTCCGCCGATATTTTTTCTGAATGATTTGACTCGTTTAAGGATTTTTATGTATAGTATATGTATATTTAATTGCTTACAAGTAATTAAATTTAAAAATTGAAATGAAGCATACTTCTACTATTTAATAACGCTGGAGAAATGATAATTCTCGTTAAACCTAACATTAATGTTATTGATATTTTTAGCATTCACTTTGAGATTCATTTAATTGTTCTATTCACAACGTGTATAAACACACTACTTACAAACAAAGTATGCTCACAGATTTTGGGAACTGATGAAGCCATCATTGCTGGTGAAACTGTGGTCTTCTAGCAATTGATTCAACTGTGCTCACTGTGATCCACGTCAAAACAAAGGTACGAAATATTGGTCTATTTAGCCACTTTCACAATAAAAGCACACGTAATATATATGGGTTATACCCACATGCAAGTTTTCTTTTGTGTTTTAGGGGTATTTTCTTGTATGTGTTCTTTTCTACTGCCGTAGAACACATCATTAAGATGTTATTATTATAATACATAATTATAATCTAATTAAATTATGTAATTTCAGCTAAACTTATTAACAAGCAATTTAAGCTGAGTCACTCACCGGAAAATCCAATTCGCTTTTGTTATTGTTCTCCGTGTACATTCTTCTCACAATGGTGAACGCCTCTTCAGTTTTTCCACGAGTATGCAAGAACTTGGGGCTCTCCGGCATCTTTAAGAGGATCAGCCCCGCAAGAAGGTTCGGGATGCTGCAGACCACGATGTATAACCTCCAGGGGGTAAAAGCGATGCCCAGGTATGGAATTGGCCATCTCCAATTGTAGGGGATTATCAAGAACGCAATCCCTAAAATCAAAATCAATTTATGTTTTATATACAGATGGCGCAAAATTAATCGAAAAACGTTATTTTTTTTGCAAATGGTGTCGTACGTCAATCATATTTGACATTTGTGACACCTACAGTAATGAAGCGCTATACTTATTTTACCGGCGGGTATAGCTCAATGGTCAAAGCGTTTACTTTGCAAGCCAAGGTTCGTGGGTCAATTCCCGACGGAGATTAAAAAAAATAATTTTTTAATCGATTTCTGAGCTCTAAAATACCCTTGGTTGGTGTGAATTTGATCCTTCACCCGTAAAATGGCAGTCATAGCCTATTAATAAAAAATGGTGGTAGACGAAAGTCGTCCCGTGAAGACCACCCATTCATAGTAAATTCCTGTAATAAAAAGGATGATTCGTGAATCGCGGGCTGTAGTCTTTGACGTTGGCGGAGCATCACTACGCATGCAGAGCTTAGCTATATGCACCATGGTAAGCGTCATAGAATTCAACAGATGAGACTTCAAAATTACTATCACCATCTATCGGTATTCTCCTGTATGTGTTTACATAAAAAAGGGCTCCTGCATAAGCTCCAATCCTTTTCGATCGTCCGCCCTCCGCATCTAGAGTACTCCCATAATTCTTCTGATGTCGGCAGCCCATTTTGCAGGGGATCGGCTAACGCTCTTTTTGCTAGTTCTTGGACGCTACTCCAACACTTTTTTTCCCATCGACCGTCGTCTCTTCGACAGATATATCCTGATCATTGAATCTTGTGTGTGCCTATTCGTTGGGTAGCCTCCACTACTTGATTTCTTCTTCAGATAGGATTCTTCGTTTAGGATTCTATATTTCGAACTCGTTTAGAATTCTATATTTTGAGACACTCCACGCATGGATATCTCCATGACACATTGGGTGACCATTATTTTATGGGTAACACTTTTTTTCCATTGTCCTTCGTCTTTTCGACATATATGTCCTGCCCATTGCTGGTTGAGTGTGCCTATTCTTTGGGCAGCCTCTACTACTTAAGTTATTCTTCGTACATCCTCGTTTAATAGATCTCTCCATGGCACGTTGGGTGACATTTATTTTAAGCATGCTGTTAGATTCCACGTTCCTGAACCATAAGTTAATATCATCTATCGTCTTATATGTCGATTGAAAGGCGTGAATAAATCAATTTTCATTTCTAAGATTTGTCAACATGAAATCAAGAATGGCTCAAAAGTTAAGGTTTTACAAAACAAATCACATAGTTTGCTGATAAAATTACTTCTGACGCATTTTACTGGATGCTGTGACAAACATGTTTTTAAAAATAAGTGATTCAAAAATAAAACGCCTATAAATTATTTAACACAATCAGATGGTACACTAAAGCAAACTATTTGCTTTTCGTCTTCGTAATTTTAATCTCGAAGGTATTTTGTTTTTGTTTCCAACTAAATAGGGTTCCACTATCTATAAATGTAAAAATACGAATGGCCTGGAAAAAATCTGCGTAATCATCGCACCAAAAAAACAAAAAAAATGTCTATCTTGTAAAACAAACGGTACCTTTTTTTACCAAAACACAACTCCCCTGAAATTCTTACTGCCATGAAAACACATTATTTTTAATTAAATAAACAATTATATTTTTTTCACACGTCCAACCGACCTGGTTAAACGTCAAAGAGGCGGTCTAAAACCAAAATATTTTGCAGGAACTCTCCTGTTAACCCGTTCGTCGTTAATTCGTCACTCGACACTCAAACCGAGCGGACGTCTTGTCATTCTACCTACAGAATGGCGCGTAGTTGCGATTGTGACATCGCGCAAATACATCATCGCTTAGACGATCACCGTTTGCTGCTGGAGCGGCTCTTAAAGGCTGTTGGATGCGGGAAGGAGGATACACCGACGTCCATTGGTGTGGACTCTCCACCCAATCCAACAAGTCTGCCGTCTTCCCGCAGAAGGCGCTTGCCTAGGAAGTGCAAGGAGATTCCGGCTACCTTCGCGGAAATTGTTAGAAGTCCTCGCCAAGTTTCACCATCACTCGACTGTGACAGCAGAGACTCCGAACCTGCCGTCGGTGAAGCCGTTACTTCAAGTGAGGCTTCCGAAGAAGAGGAATCCTCGGAGTGTGCTATGCAAGGAGCCCCTGCTGTTCTGAGTAGGGCTCCCAAGAAGGTCCTCCAGCTCGTGGTTCGAGGAACTGGAGGCCCAGAATGCTCTCTCCGTGGATGCTCTCTCTCTCCCACGAACAGTCTTTCCGAGGAAGTTTACCACTCGGATATGAGTCGCGCCTCTTCTGATGGGGAAAGGCGTTCAGCACGTCGGGTGATCCGCGTTTCTTTACCGGAGTGAAGATGGCGTATCTTCACGCCAAGGGTCTTCACCCGGATACAACAGCTGATGACTTGCAGAGCTTCTTGGCAGTGACCGCTGCATTCAATCCCTCTTGGATGACCATCAGGAGGATTATCAGCAGACGGACGCTGTCAACTTCTTTCAAAGTCGGGGTCATCGCGACTTCGCTAGAGTCTCTCATGGAGCCTGAAGTGTGGCCTGAAAAGACCATCGTTCAACCCTCGATACGTGTAAGACGAAAGAATCGCAATGAACAGTGGTTGAAACCAACTTGAGTGAAGATATTGACATATTTAGTGTTATATTGCTTCAGATTCAGTGCTAGTGTTGACGAAGGCGAAATTTTGGAAGTTTGATGTTGTTACAATAATGCCATGTTGTTTGTGGGTCATCCATGATTTACTTATAACAGGGTTTTTGTTGTTACAAGTCAACTATTTGCATTGAGTCTCCTAACGCTTGTTCTGGGTGTGAGGTCATTGACACTAAATGTGTCAATAAATTTACAGGGCCGCACTTTTTATGTAAATACTTCAATAATGAATTAAGATGTAAAAATATTTTGTAATGTTATTGAAGGAAATAAATAAATAATTGTCTAAACCCTTTCGTTACGGCTCGGTGGAATACAAATTATACTGTCAATACGGCGTGAATTTTTCAAACCATTTCTTTTGCTTAAAACTAGTATTTGAAGCATAAATGTACTTATGTGACCTATTTTCATATATCGCATTGGTTCTTCTATCCTTTAGCTATCAGATGATGCATAAAAAACTATTATATTTAACAAACGTTCATTATGTAACTCCATACATGTTGTGGCATTAACCCATGTAGTCTACAGAAAAATCACTCCTGTGACATAACCTAACAATATTTATTTACATGCTTTACAGATTCCTGTAAATAATACATGTAGATTAATAAATGGAATGACTGCACTTCCAATAACAAATACGCTTCTTCCAGGAATGTAATATGGAAGCGATTCAGGGCATATAAGTATTTTTTATACAATTTTTAATTATTATATAATGTAGTAGCCTACCTGGTAGGAATATCAAAGCCAAAGATATGAACCAAGATACTCTTGCAATGGCTTTAGCGCGCCTATCATTTATATGAAGCTCTCCTATATAGGCGTATACTGTAGCAGACGCTGCAGAAATGCTGAAAATAGACATTCTTATTAAAATATTATCGGGAAAATATGTTATTTTATTCTACGTTAAATATTAGGAGTAAGATAGCTTTCATCTTACATTCGTCAAGAGAAAAAAGCTAGCCTCCTAGTCACGTGGCTTAGAATATTAAAACACGGTCATCGCCAACACAGGGACTATGCCTCTTGGGAGAGTGATCAGACTGTTCAACGATATCACCTAGAATATTGATATATTCCACTTGAGAGAAGCCCAGTTTCGACATGAGCTCCACGAATTTATTCATCAAAGTAATTTCGTGGAGTCTTCTGTTTAGCGGGCTCCGGGACTTTTTAAATGATCCTATTATTATTGTGTTATTTATAAATTGTTATTTATCCTGTATCCTGTTTTAGAAATGAATTAAATATTGTTATTTGTAATGTTTCTAAAAGAAAAAAATAAATTGAAAATTGAAATTGAAAAAACACCGTTTTTTTGTAAAGAGACGGAAATGTTTTTGTGGTATTAGGTGTTAGGACCGCGTCGGACATTCTGAATAGCAGTTTGTATGGAACGCGTGGCTGACAACGCAAAACGAAAAGTCAAATTTATGTATGTCGTGTCGGCCACCGGTGGCCGACGCGGCGTGATTGTAATGAACCAGTGTCGGCCACCGGTGATTGACATGGCGATGAACGTGTTAAAAAGCTTAATTGTTTGACAAGTGAAACAACTGATAATCCATTGTTCAACAAACAGACAAAAAAGCTTATAAGTTTATTATTTTGAAACACTGATACTATTATAAATATTTATTTATTTACCTTGTTTTCACGTAACAAAAGTTCTCTATTAGGAGACTGCAGTTTCGACTAACTCTTAGCCTTTCTCAATCCTTCTCTTGCTAAGAGATAACTAAACTCTTAACTTTTGTTACGTGATCCATGTAAGAACAAGGTAAATAAATAAATATTTATAATTTATAATGGATCTCAAAGTGAATGCTGAAAATATTGAAAATATACTGAAACCATTATTATTATCACAATTCCACATAGTTTGAAATTCTTCATTATTTACACAGCGATTTAAAACAAACAGATCAGGTGAGCATGCAATTTATTACTTTATTGTGACAATTGCGCTTTTCTTAAACAATTGTTGTCATACGATAAAATGTTATTACATCATATTATGCCAGGTGCAATGGCATAATAGACTTTGAGGTAAGTGCTAACTAAGTACTGGGATCGTGTAGTTGTTGGCTTTTTGTTTGTTATAATATTATTTGCAAATATTAGAAGGTATTTAGATAAAATAACTGACAGTGTAGTTTTACACGGCCATAAAAGCACAGTTGCTATGCAACAGCGTTTGTCGAGATGCAAATCGGAGACATTTTTATAACGTGTGATAGCCCGATAGTGGCGTGACTTAAGCAGGCTTTGTTCATTTAACGAACATTAAACAAATATGATTTGTTGACAAAGAACAAAGTGTTTATTAACCTCCTACAAAAACATCTCCAGAATTTTGACTTTGAAATGTCATTTTACACTGCATCACAAAATAAATATCATACATTATTTTCGTTTGCAACGTCCCGTCATCTTGGTTGAGCTATATACGAGGGTTATCCGTAATATAAGATTCACAGTCTAAAACATGTTTAATTCCATGAATGCGTACATTTTTGTAAAGTTCAGCTTTTACCTATTTTTCTACATAGTCGCCACTGAGGTCAATGCATCTTTGCATGCGGTATACGAGCTTTTGAATTCCCGAGTAAAAAAATCTGCCGCCAAGCCACGCAGATATCTGAGAACCGCTTCTTCCTGCTCTTCTCTGTCGCCGAAATGCGTTCCACCCAGGTGTTTCTTCACGTCAGGGAAGAGATGTTAGTCACTTGGGGCACAAGTCCGGGCTGTAGGGTGGGCGATTGTTTCGTCAGAAAGAGATGGCCGTCCGGAACGCTCCAAATCATGGACGTCAGTACGCCCGTTCTTGAACTCTCTGCACCATTTGCGCACGTGTTGTACGCTCATACACTTGTTTCCGTAGATTTCGTATAGCTGGGAATGGATTTCTACCGGCGCAATATTTTTTGCAGACAGGAAACGGATTACCGAGCACAGCTCACACCTGGCGGACGAAGGGGGAGATCTATCAAGTACGGCTGTTAAGCCAAGACTGAGCTCCGCAGGCAGCTCGCTAGGGAGGGGATTTATAGTGGGGGAACCAAGGTACACTACAGAATCGCGTGATCCACCATAACAGCGGTTTTCAGGACTGTAACGCCATGGGAACTTTATATTACGGATAACCCTCGTAGATGCAATTCAAGGTTTACAACTCACTTTTGATGTTTCCTTCTACATAAGTTTACTTAAAAAATGAAATGTGGTAAACGTTTACAAGGATTGGAATGGTGTGGTGTAATGCTGTTGATGCGGAAGAAAAAAATTACAGTATGCTATAAGATACTTTTATGTATTATGTAATCGCATGCAGGAGAGCACAACAGGTCGAGACGAGTATACTCTATGACGTTTTGCCAAAGTCGATAGACGCTGCATTCGGGAAATATCTATTGTGTTTGTGTGTGGGTTGGGGAGATTGCAAGAGTCTATTTATCTGTTTTTTTTAAATATATGTAGATCGTTTGAAGGAAGAAAAACAGACACTAGAAGAGCATTCCAGAGATTACCGGTGGCATTATAGAAGGAACTTTAGAAACTGTGAGGAATTAATGCTTTAAGTTCAGAAGAGCAATGACCGTGGTAATAATGGTAGAAAAACTATGTGAATCAATCTTACGTCTGTGTTCCAGTGATTGCAGGTTTGACGTAGTGTGTCATTATTTACTTACAAGACACCGGTGATGATTCGTAAGATGATGAGCAGCAAAGCGTTGGGAGCCAAAGACGAGACTATTGAGGTTAAGGCGCCAAGAATTAGTCCCGGGGCCATGACAGCGCGACGACCAGCAGTGTCACCCAAGTAACCCCACAAGTGGGAACTAGCCACTATTCCTGTAATTGTGTTATAGTTTTACTAAAGAAATGGTAATTTATCATTATGACATCGTTGGTCCAACTTAATTCAGCATTTTAATCCCGCAAAACACTAAAATCGCATTTAAAATCAGAGAAAGTATGCAAATTCCATCCCCTCATCTTTAATTTCAGTTCAAGAATTTTATTGGTTTCTGAATCTTGCATTGGTATTTTATACATATAGTCACTTCTTACTAAGGGTAGGTTTGCTATATTTTATTAAAAAAAAAAAACAAAATATGTAGACAAGTCTTTAGGATTCTTATAATCTTAAAATTAAATTGCTTAAAATATCACTGCACTACCGTTTGACAGCGGAAAATCACGACTCTGAATCTGAATTTGAAAATATATCCAGTTCCATTATTTCCCACCTTGCCTTTTCTTTAACCTTTTCCTATACAGTGCTTAAATAAAAACGCGCGCTCCAGTGTTAGGTAGACAATCAAAAATCAGCTAGACTAACCCTAGTTTTGTAATGTGTTAAATGTAATATAATAGGTTTAGGAGCATTACCGGAATTGACATCTACGGCATATATAGTATTATTATTTTTGGTACCCACTTTAAGCTCAAGATTTAAACATAATCATATTTATAAATTTTTGGATCGCTTTAGATTGCTTCTCACTGTCAAGTGGTCTTACAAAACACACCCCCTAAAACTTTAATTATTCAATATCGCGCCAAATAAAATACGTAAACCGATCACCGGTTATAAAAATACAAAAAATATTATCATTTCATAGATCCTAGTAAAACTTATATCAGTGTATAAGTATGTATAAACTTAATAATTAAAAGTTTTGAAAATAGATGAGCAAGTAAGAAAAAAAAACATTAACATACCGATAAAAATTCCGGATGACAGTAGTCCTTTCTCGTACATGGATAAATCCAAGTCACATTGTACCACAGGTAAAATAAATCCAGAACCCAAGGATTCCATTATTACCCCCAAGAGTAGCAATCCGCACACCAGCAGAACTCTATTATTAAATTTTCCATGCCCTAAAATTACAAGACACTTAAGAAAAGTAGCAAATAATTATTTATAGTATTAATACATTTTTGTAACCAACAAAATAATATACGTGTATTATAATATTTAACTAGGTTTTTGAGTATCTACTGATACATGCTGGAAATCAACTGGGAATACCGGATTGCGGGATGTTGTAAGGTCGGCATTCGATATAAATAGTCCATAGCAAAAAACCAACAGTAAACATTATTTATTTGTTTTATTCAAACATAAATTTGCAGATACTTTTAGTAATTTTTCTTAGTGTTATTTGGACACCTACCTGTTAATTCAAAAGCTGATTCGAAATCAAATATTGTTTTGACTTCGTTTGTTTTTGTTTCATTTTTAAGGCTATCCGCCCCAATTTTGTTCTCCATAGTAGATTTTTATTTAAGTAATTAGTTAATATTATACGTTTTATTTAAATTAAAAATTAATTTTAATGACGATACGCAATCGAATTATTGCAGTCATGTTTTTGAAAATTGTTGTATTTATTGAAATAACAGAACCTAGATGTTTTTTTTTGGAAAAAAGTATTTAAATTTATCGAACAATATATTTATCAATCGTAAGCCCGTTTTTTATTAATTGTGGTAATGGAAATTTAATCAAAAATTCAAATAATTTCGAATTTATTGTTTGAGCTTTTTAAAAAATAAATGGCTATAATATTTTAAATACCAAATAACAAATAACAAATAAAGAATATGTATAGGCCACTTTAAATTTAGTAAAAGGGCTGACACGGTTATTTATTTTTGCACCTAGTTGCGCGCTTCATGAAAAGCCACCTTTAATTGAGATATTTGTGAGACAAATTAGTTTCAAGAACTTTCTTATCTAAATTATAGTGCATTTTAAAGGTTCACAAGGCTTCTCAAACTTCAATAAATAATAGGTTTTAAAAAAGTTCTCGGTAGTTAATACTTTCAAGTCACAGATAAAATAATAAGTAATCAGCGTCTTCAAATTCAACTCGATAGCCATAAAATATTGATTATGTTTAAATAAGAAACTATTTTGAATAATCTTGATTCATAATTGACAAAATATTGTAACCAAGAACAATATGATTTAACGGAAGATTTTTGAAATTTTCTACTGAATTTGCATGTAATATAGTAACTTCTT
The DNA here is from genome assembly GCA_022606575.1 of Glossosoma conforme. Taxonomy (NCBI): domain Eukaryota; kingdom Metazoa; phylum Arthropoda; class Insecta; order Trichoptera; family Glossosomatidae; genus Glossosoma; species Glossosoma conforme. The sequence continues at coordinate 49,338 of JAGTXR010000087.1, read as the reverse complement.
TATAATTATACCAACGATAGAATAATCTTTTAGGTGTTCAGTGTACGCTTGAGAGTTTTTGCTTTGTTGAAAATTGAATTAACTGAATTTTAAAGTTAAATGTATCAAACCGAATTAGCTACACAAGCTAGCGATGTCGTAGGTTTCTTGCAACGCTTTTCGTAAAAAAACACCTCGATAAAAATGGTTACTTTTATATATATTCATATATGGAAACACACACAGGAGTGCACCAGCAGAAAAATTATTTCTTCCTAGGCTCTATGACGCTCAACCGAGTCGGCTAGACGCTGCGTGTGGGAAAAGTGGCGGTAGAGTGACGGGATCGCAAGTGTTCCTTGAAGATTTTCAAATTGTACGTGGGAGAAAACACAGATGCTAAGAGAAAATTCTGCCTGTAATGTTAAAGAAGAAGCTGGAGAAGCTGTTCGTCTTGAGACGACATATGTCAGCCGTGTATGAATACTCATAAAGGGTTATATAGGCCTGACGTTGATGAATAAGTTCAGCGGGGTCATTTGAAATAGTTTTGTACAGCAGTGTTCATGATAGTAACAAGAAGTGAACCAACTGACCGTCTGACCTGGATTGCAGTTAAGATTTAAGGGAGTTTCGCAGACGAACATATCTTCATTGAATTGAATCGTCAGGAATACAAATGTTTTTGCGATCATGGTTTGACATTTTATTTTATTCTGTTATCCATATGAAATAAATAGACGCGATTGTCACTAGAAAATAAAAACAACTTTGGAGTCATACCGTTATAATATAACATTAGCAGTTATCGCGCATTAACATAAGATATTTTTATTTATCCACGTTCAAATGTAAATACAAAAGTTGACAGTTTTTTCTTGTAAAATATTGCACTATAAATAATAATACATTATTGTTTTTTATTATTAAGTATTTATGTCAGAATATTAACAACCACTAGGCACATCATGATCAAAGTCTTAACGATACCGCAACGTCAAAAATGTAAAAAACATTTACTTCCGTGACGACACGATGGTCTCATCTATTTTTAAGCACGGAGTTACTAAATATAATTCGTTATTTTCGCAAGCTGTTAGACGTTAAAATACGCTTTTACTCGCACAATGGAGGACTTACCATTTATTTTTTAAATGGTAATTAATTCATAATTGAAAATATGTATATCCTACATGATTATATTGTACTTTTGTTTGAATTTTAAAAATATAACGTATACTTAATAGGTAGGCATTTGTGGTTGGCTAGAGTTTGCAACATTAAAAACAAGGTTCCCTAAAACCTTGAATTATTGCTAAATATAGTTAGCATATTTTTTAATTTTATATTGTGCTGATATTTTTTTTAAATTGTTTGTTTAGTATAGCAGCTTAATTAGGTCCAGTGCCAAATATGAGCTCACTTATCCACAGATTTTAATGTTCATTAACCTTAATACATCTATAATATTATATTATCTTCAACTTTTAGGTAAATACTCGCAGGTACTCTTGCATCTAATCATAAATCATGCATTTTAATGTTTATTAGAAAACCATTAGAATATTTGTAACAACTTTGGTTTTAAATTTATGTACGATGGGCTTATGAAATGTAAGGTTACCGAGATCCGCACGTAGCAATACGCGAAATATGCAACACAGTCGTATTTCTTGGTCCTTCCCTCACCTCAACGCACAAACGGCACTTTGCTACCAAGCTCAAAGTCAGCGCAGAAACCATTCGAAATGGACGTCTCGACTCTTGCTCCTGCCTTTTTGATAGATTTCTCCCATTGAAATTAATTGTCAATTGTAAGAAGTGTGTGCTTCATGATTCAAGTGCACATGGACGTGAAAACTTTGCGGAAGTAATGCAGAGAATTTTCTGTTGGCTGACTGTTCATGACGAGGAGCGGATCGGCAGGCCGTTGCATACAGAAGAAGCTGTACGGAAAATGAGGAGCAGAAAGAGAAATTCTATGGATTATGTTCGAGGACCGCCGGCAAAGTGACGAACTGACCGAAAAATTGGAAGGTGTGCTTAGCAGATACACTATTTACCCTATGGTTGGTTAAAGGCGATCAATAGCACTAAGACAACGCGAGTCCCCAAATGGCCCTCAAAACAATGTCCCTATAATTTTTTCTTCCTCAAATTGATTTACTCTTAACTTACGTTTACTCTAATTTATAAACAATTCAGATCTTGCTTTTCATATGACTTTCGTATTAAAAATACAGTGTATAAAATACAACCGGAGACTACTTCATCACAAAATATTAATCAAATGTTATTTACTTAAATTATTTAATACTATAAAATAAAAGCAGTGATGATTAAATTTTAAAATCATGTATAGTTTATCAATGATAAATTCAGTACTCAAATTATAAGCATGAAATTATAATGAAATTAAAAATACACTTACTTTTAATACCTACCTATACTTCAAAATGTATTTCTTTCACGCTGGCAATACTGGATTATTTATTTATCAAACTTTGACACTTCAGTTTTGAAATTGTGTATAGAAGTTATTGGGCGCGCGTGTTGTCGCGAATTTTGCTTAATGTCATACTTCTATCTCACCCCAATCAAAGGTAACATATCTCTACATTTACTCGAAGAATGCGTTCACCAAAGATGGCTGTATTTTCAAAAGAATCACAACGGAAACCCAGACGGCTTTTGCGAATACATCGTAGAAAACAGCGCATATGACAGCACAGGACATTTCATGCTGAATCTTCTTTCAACAATTTCAAAAGATTACAATTTAATAGCGTCAGTTACTAGAGGTGAGGAAAGTTTATTTTTTAAAAGGATAAGCTCGGCTAAGTGCAATGAAATCCGAATACTATGTAAATCTATACTAAAAGACACAAAAACAATGACCAAAGATTTTGCAGATAGTTATGTGAGCGTATTAAAAACACTGTGTAGAAATTTGGTTATTAAACACATAGCTGAACATGTAACCACAGCTAATCACAATGAAGACTGTGCCGCACACAGTCTCACTTGTCACTTTACTTTATGCCTTCCTTTAATTGCTGCAAGGAAGGTAGAAATCAAAGCTGGAATAGCTTATGTACCATGCGGAGAATGGAAACATTTCTTTAGATTGCTGTTTAAATCACATTTAGATTGGAAATACACTCAGAATAAAATTAACTCGTCTCATATAGACCCAAGATGGAGAGACATAATACATAAACTGATTAATAATATATCCAACCGTGGAGAATTCAATTTAAAATTGTTAAAATCGACAGATATCGATGAAAAATCTAATTTATTTCCATTGTGCATGAAAAGCATTCATTTAACATTACGAAATAAGCATAGATTGTCTCATGATGAACGATTCAGTTACACCCTGTTTCTGAAAGACATCGGACTGCCGATGCAGCAGGCGATTCATTTCTGGCAGCAAGAATACTCCAAACCGTGCAATGGAACTTCTAGTTGCTCTCACAGTTGGTCAAAAGATGGCAAGAAGTACATTTACGGCGTAAGACATCTTTATGGATTGGAAGGTTCTCGTAAAAACTACAAGATGTTCAACTGTAACCGAATCCAGTCACAGTCGTCTCAAGGTGGCTGCCCTTTTAAAAACTATAACGAAGAACATTTGAAAAAAATAATCGACTTCAGTGTTGTAACCGAGAAGCAATGGAATACAATGCAAAATAAAATACATTTACACAAGTATAATGATGCATGCTCCCTTTATAAGAATATCATGCTTTCAAACAAATGTATGGAGCGATGTTCGCCCGCAGCAAATTCTTTTTCCCCTGTCGATTATTTTACTCACCTTGATTCTTAAATATGATATAAAAAAAAATGTACCTTAATTTTTTTGACTAATGAATTTAAAAATTGAACAATTGTAAAAGTATTATTTTAACAAATGACAATGAAATATATATTTTTAAGTATTTATTTAAAGAACAATTAATTATAGCACTTTATGATCAAAATATTTTTATTTTTCAGTATATTATATACCAAATATTATGTAGTAAAACATTGCAATATTGTTATAACATTTCCAAATATTTCCAATGTAATTTTTAATGTAATTTCTTAATGTGTTTATATATTTACATTTCCATAATTCATAATTTAATAAATTTGTTTTATGATATTGTATTGTCATGTATTTAAATGTTTTAGAATAAGCGTTTTGAATGATTTGAATTTTTATTTTATTATGTGAAACAATATTAAGAAAAATAAAACAAGTTCAAACAATAAAAATGACTAGATATAATTTAATAATACTTATGGCACATACACAATAAATAATATATTTAATTTACAATCAACCTATATAATATTTTTAATTCTTCTAGTATTGAGAATACACTGGAAAATTCTACTTTTAAAAAGCATTATATGTACAAAGTAAGGTTAATTCTTTTCAGATGTTCATAATTTGTTTATTCACATATTTCATTATAACTCAATCGCTGATCACTTCAACCTTCACAGTCGTGGTACTCGTATGTGTCAGTTGATGCCTTTGAAAATATATGATTCCCATACAAGCGTATTCGCAGTGTTGACATATATATGGTTTTCGGTCAGTGTGAACCACTAAATGTCGAGTCAGATGTGATTTGCTGCTGTAGGTACTGCCACACTGGTCACATTCAAAGATCTTGCCTACTACTGCATGGGCTTTTTGGTGCCTGTTCATAAACGCCATACTCGTACTGGCATAATTGCATTTGTCACAATTGAACGGTCTGTCCTTTCCGAAGTGTGTCTTTCTGTGTTTCTTCATTTCCAGTTTCATATGGCAAGAGTAGCTACAGTGGTCACACTTGTACGCCGCCTCTCTAAGATGTTTCTTTTTGTGGTTTTTAAGTGAGAAAGACCGCGTACAAGTGAAGTCACAGTCATCGCACGAGTAAGGCTTCTCGCCTGTGTGTAGTCGCCTATGCTGGTTGAGACTGTAGCCTTCACGGCAACGATACTCACAAAAATCGCACGCGTACGGTTTATCGTCTGTGTGAATCCGTTTGTGAGATTTGAGTTGCCATTGATCCTTACCTGCATAATTGCAGAGATCACACCTAAAGGGTCTCTCTTCAGTATGAATTCTGACATGTCTTCTTAGTCTTTGTTTTGTGGTAGTGGCATAATTACACACGTTGCAGATGATTGGTCGTTTTTTAGTGTGAATCCTTTTGTGTTCATTTAGTCGACTCATGCGTATGCAAGTGAACTCGCAGTGATTGCAGGCGTAAGGGCGTTCACCTGTGTGGGTGCGCCTATGCACGGTAAGCGAACCGGAATCTCGGCAAGAATAACTGCATTCATCACAAGAGTACGGTCGTTCATTTGAATGGATCCTTTTGTGAATTTTAAGTGAATTGGTGCTGACGAAAGATTCTTTACAGACATCACAACGGTAAGGTTTCTCTCCGGTGTGACTCCTCTGATGCCTTTTTAGCATGGTCGATGTCGTCCCTTTATAACCGCAGTCTCCACATTTGTAATCATTTTCGCTTTGTGATCTTTTCTTACGACATTTGATTTTCCCTATTTGGCTTCGCGTCCGCCGTCTTTCTTCATCCGATTCTTCTTCATCGTCTTCATTATCAAATGAAGGATCTTCTTTTTCACTTTCTACTTTTTGTTTACTTACAGCCTCTAAATAGTTTGTATTGGAACTGTCATCGATGGGAGAATTTTCTGTATGCGTTTCATTTTCCTCTTCTTGATTGTATCCATCATCTGTACAGTTATGACTTATTTCCAGATTTTCCTCTGCTTCTTGTTTAATGCACGGTTCGACATTGCACGGTTCAGAATAATGTTGATTACAATATTCAGATTGTTCGGCATAGTCTTCTTCGATGTCTAATTCTTCAACTTTTATAAATGACACCGGAATGTGTTTCATTTTAAGAAATGATTTTAAATTTTAAATAAAAATCCTAAAAAAATACACGGATTAATATTTATTATATACATACAATTATTCATAAGTATTTTTATTAACAAAACCTTTCACATAATATGCCTGAAATTAAAGCCTAGTACAAGAACAATATAAATTGCAAGATCGCTTAACTTGTAAAAAGGGACAGGGTTATATAAATTGAATAATCTTTATAGCTTCATCTCATTTCTATGAGTACTATTTTAAGATTTTGCAGTACCATCCGTAGTCATGACAACAATGTTTGAAATTAAATAGAGCTAAACAGATCATTCTTAATTTAACACTAGCCGTCTTTAAAAGTTGAGCGATGTTAAAATTTATATTGCTTGTGAGAGTAGCCCTTTAAAAACATTTTAAAAAATGTACATTAATGGTCACCTTCTACACAGTAAATATTTTAAGATCTTTTTATGTTAATTCTGAACATCTCTCAAATTTATCACATAGCAAAGACATGAGAAAAATAATCATCAAATTTTGCTAACTAAAATTATCTCTTAATAAGAATTGTAGGACCAAGAAATATGATATTATTTATTAAAAGTTACGAATTTAAAAAACATAAAATTTGAGAATTAAACAGTATTTTAAAATCATTTTTTCATTAAATTAATCAAGCATACGTATTATCCATTTTCTAAAATATTAACCGATAATGAAACATAAAAAACATTTTCTTATTCAATATTGTTAATATAATTTTCATACAAACCGAATTTATTAAATAATCATTTTGTAACAGATATCTAAATCGCGATAATAAAATGAAAGCTAATACTCTCAAGATAAAAAAGAAATATCATTATATGGAATTTTCTTTAGCAATAATATATTAATTGTGCGATTGATATGTTCTAAAATATAAAAAATACATAGTGGAAAAATAATTTGTTCTAAGATATTATGGCGGAATTCTACAGATCAATAACATAGTATACAAAAAAGTATGAGAGTTTTGCTTTACCTTATTTTGTTCCTCTCGTATCATTTTAGTTATTCAGTTAAAACAAACATGGAGACAATCCTCAGTATTTGAATAATGATAAATGTTATCACCTATGGGCAGATTATTTATTATTGTTAATTGGAGGCGGATTAGAGGTTATGTACTATTATTGAATTCTATTGAAATGTTGCCGTTAACATTTTTTATTTGACAAATATTTATGTGATCTTCGAAAAAATTATATGGTAGGTATCTGTTGGTTACATAACTATTTTTGTGATTGATATCATATAAATCAATAAAATAGTACAAACCTGAGATGATTTTTCGGCAATTTTATATTAGTATTAAATTATATGTAATATTTTTTGAGATATTTGTCGGACTATAAACAAGAGCTTAAGGTAAATTTATTAATATATAATGTTTTTTATTTTTATTTAATCAAATATAATAGGATACATTTAAGATTTTATTGACAGTATTACATTCATTTTTTTTTTTTTTTTGAAATTCGCTTTCCACGCCACTTAAAGGTAGATCTTGTGTGTGGCGTGGGATTCATCTTTGATTTAAGTGTTGTATAATTTATATTATTATTTTTTCACATTTTTACATAATAACATATTTTTTTTTTAGAATATAAAATAATATTAAAATTTATAAAAAAATTATAGTCGAAGTGACAATTTCAGCATCATTTACATATATATTTCGATTCTTTAATAGCCTCGACCCATCTAAGTCTCAATTTCCACCAGACACCTTTTAATGAACTTAATATAATCAATACCTTTTTAACAATATAAATATTTTATACAATTTTTATAAATTCTATACTTATTATGCTTGGATCATATACATACAACTACTACTTAGTACCTAGCTTGAATCATATACATGTTGCATTGATATTTTAAATTACTGGTATTCTCAGCTGATCTCTTTTTTAAGTTTCCATTTACTTGAACTACATTTATGGAATATAATGTTGTGTGCATATCTTTTTTTATATTATGGTTATTAGGAAATTGTTATAAAATGGATATGTCTCCAGATTAAATTTACTTAACCCTTTCATTACGGCTCGGTTTGAATACAAATTAAACTGTCAATTATAAAACTAGTATTTGAACCATAAATGAACTTGTCTGGTCTATTTTCATATATCACATTGGTTCTTGTATATTTTACCTATCAGATGATGGATAAAAAACTATTCTAAGAATATAGCAATACGATATATCATGTCGACCGATGTCAACGGTCGGGGAATCTTATGACGGTATATGCCGACAACCGCTGCGAAAGGGTTAAAAACATACATACCTGTTGGATTTTTAATATATTGAACAATATTATATTGATTGTTAACTTAATACATTATTGAATTAAGTTAATAATAAAACTTGAAGAGCTGCTTGTAAGCCTCTAATGAAGGTATTGTAAACAGCACGTAACCACTACGCACTATAGATAAGTCAATGGTAAGCTGATAAAAAAATCTACAAATATTTTTTGAAAAATCTTAAATAGGTATAAAAAAAATATCTTATTGAATTTATTAAATTTCAAATAATCCATTTTAATTTTAGTGATTTAATTTTATTATAAATATATATATATATATAATACACAATGAAACAAAAAATACATGTTTCTGTATTTTTTTGTAACTTACGTAACCGTAAATATTAGAAATATCATATTTTCACTTGTTTATACTTTATTATAGCTGAAATATTTTCACAAATCTATTTTTATAAATTGATTAATGAGTTTCAACCTATCGCGTGTAATCCTATAATACCTTCAAATGAAAATGAAAATAAATTAATAATGTAGGTATTTTTTGCTACTGATTCCATAGAGCTTCATAATATTATGCGCAGAGTAATTTTATGTGTTTAACAAACTTCAAGTAGAACGAATTGACAAGAGAAATGGATGTGACATCAACACACTAAAACGTCAAATACTATTGTAAATTACTCTAAGATGCGTTTAAACATACTCTGATTACAAATAAAATAAGAATCAAGCAATAACAAGTAAGTAAATATACAAATAAGAAAAAATATTAGTGTACCAGTTACACCATTTTTAATATTTATTGCTGTATCTTATGTGATAGCATATTCATATCAATTTCCATACATTAATGAATACAATAAAGATCAGTTTAGCTTGTATGTTAATGACATTTAATAATTATGATTTTTCATGAATAAATAGCATTTTGTATTTTCATAGTCAATTAAGCAAAAATTCGTCTTGCTGTTTTAATGAATTCTATTGTAACATTATTATACAACACGACTGCGTATTTTGTGTCATTGAAAATGATTGTTTTGTGAAAATGTTTTTTTTGTTAGATAATCAGCATTTAAGAAATATTGCCCAATGTTTGTTGATGATTCACAAATTTCTTAATATATCCATGGATTATTTAATAGTTTTGAAGATTATCCTTCCAATGTAACCTAATACACAAGAGTGCTAATTTTTAAAGCAGGAAGTGCAGTTTTCTAAATTCCACTGTAATTTATTAATATTTGTAAATAGGGCATTTTGAGACTATATTCCAGTGAGTATTTTACTGATTGCTAATACTTAACTTTTTTTGTACCGTTTTTGTTTGCATGGTCTGTGGAATGTTTCTATTGTACAAAAAGAAAATTCTGTGTACTTCAGTTTTTTTAGCCATAAGTTACCTGGACTCTTGAGAAGATCGTAGTAGTGAAATAATTAACAATATAATATAATTTGGATATATTATTACCAGATGTAATCACATCGCATGTAGTGTAAATGAATTATCAAAACAGAAGCAAGGCGTACAACACAAAATCTCTCCAAGTGGATTGATGTCATCTACAAAACTAACAACAGCATTGTCGTTGACCAACAGCATTAACACGTTTCACACCACCGGTGACGTACGCTGTTGTTGAAAAGGGCGCCACGTAGGTTACCGGTGACCTACGTTTTTTATTTTCGAACAAACAGTCCCTGTACGCTAGCGGTTACATTTCAATGGAATTTTAACATTGAATGTGACCTATATGGCGCGTCTTGAGTCGAATGCATTAAAAACATTACGTGAGGTTAAACGTGTTTAAGAAAAGGAGAAGGAAAAAAAAGGTTTTGAAAAATAAATGTGAATGGTATTATTCAATAAATTGACACACACATATACAAACCTGCATCAAATATTATCTTTTATGACATTTCTCTCATTAATATGGGAGAAAATGAAACTGCAGATGCAGTGATTCGAACCTCGAACCATGTACTTTCTATTCTATACACAGAGCGACCATTGGCGTATTTATATTATTGATACATACGTATTATTACAGATGACGTTTTATTGTAAAGTTCCTGTATATATTTCATATTATTAGGATTCGACCAAGTTGTATTTATTCACAAGTATTATTATCTTTTATTGACGTTATTTATTTTCCTATTTTTATGGCCGTATTATTTATTTTTCCAGAGAGTCACAATGTCGATCATTGATGGGATCGGTGACGAGGTGACGCAGTTCTTCGTAGCGCTGCTGTGCGGTCTGGTGCTGATGGTGGCCTGGTGGTCCACAGCGCACCGCCCTCGGCCACTCCGAGCTGTCCTTATCGTGGAACGTGCCAGACACGTGTACCGACTACTGCCACACCGCTTCGCTAGTAAGCCATCTCATAACAAACCAAGGGATCAGACTGTTCAACCACATCACCTTGGATATTGATATATTCCACGCAAGGGAGGCCCAGTTCAGGCACGAAGTTTGCGAATTTTTCTTTGAAAGAGTAATTTGTTGGAGTTGTTTGTTTGATAAGCATTGGGACTGTCTGTTGCTTGTCTTTATTGCTTTGTTTTTCTTTAGGACTTAATGATAAGTATCTATATTTATGTATTGTTTTTCTTTGTATTATCTTATTTCAGGATCGTATGAAATAAAATTTGTAATGTTTCTGAAAAAAAAAATGAAAATTGAAAATAATACTTGTATATTGAAGTTATACCATCTTATCATTTCGTTTTTATATAATTTAGAGGCAAATTTCTGCCTGAATGGATAGATCGAAGAAGACTAAGAATTTGTAGATAATGAAAGAGATGTTCAATGATAAAGGTTTAGCAGCTTAGATCAGCCAGAGCAAATAGAAGCACCTTGCAGCTGACGGGAGGTCATAAAAAAGTGCTATACAAATATTGATACAATAATTAGCAAGAGAAACTGTTCTCAGTTGCTCTATAACTTATTTTTTTAGTATATCATATTTGTTTCTTTAATTTTATATTTTTATATTCAAATGCTTATACACAATACATAATTTTATGTATGAAAAATAAATTTGGAGTATATCTTCTACCCATATTAAATAAGAAAATCATCTCTTTCTGTTTTTTTACCATTTCATTTGTGTTTAAGAACATGAGAAACAGTTTTTATTGGGTAAAATGTATGTTAAATTAATTGTATCTTGTTGCAAATGTAACAGATTTTTCTCTTCGTTTCAGGACATGGTCGATTCCAATTTCCAGTTGAGTTGACTCCACGAAATTCTACAGATTCCGTAGAACAAAATGATTCCGGTACATAAAAAAATATTTTTCTAGATCTAAAGAATATTTGTTTCAAAAATACAAAACAAGCAAAAAGAAAACTTTCATAAAAATGTAATGAAAGCAGCTTTAGTCGGGCATATTTAAGACAACTACCAATAAATATTGGCAATGTTTCGAAAAATTTAAGCTCAAATTTGAATAGTATTCTTGTTATCTATATATTATATCTATTATTAAAAATATAAAAATATTCGAAAACTATGCAACTGAATCTTTGGTTGATTGACAAGTGTTTTTTAAACTAGTTGAAATAACTTAGGGTGCATAATGTTATGATGATTATGTATTACTTACAAAAGAAGATGAAATCAAAATATAATTATATATAAACAAAATGCTTTATATAAACAAAATGCATTAAGAATGAAGATATATTCTTTGTAAATTTAAATCTATAGTTTGTCCAACGTAGGAAGAACCCTGTGACACATTTATTGCCCGGTGTAAAAGGGATGGGGCAAAACTATTTATTAATATTTATACAACATATTTAAAGCAGAAAGTTGTTGTTGTGGAGAGAAGTCAAGCATTGCTGATCGTAACTTGGTTTTAAAAACCCTATAGTGGATATTACAATTTCATTGATGAAATCATTTCATATTGAATATTTATTTTATTTTAGACGAAGCTAGTGAGGATGATGCAGGTGAGCTTTAAATGAAAGCATAAGCATTATTCAAATCATTTTTATTTTGTTTGTTGTGTATTATATTCGTTTTTTTAAAGCTAAATCATGATTTTTACTGTTCAATATTTTATGTTTTCGCTAAATTGCTTAATGCAAAAAAATATTTTTTTTTTGTACTTAGAAATGTCAAGTAATTATTTTGTCGGTAATTAATTCAATTAATGGGCATTAATTATTTATGAAATAGTCAGTAAGAAATACATAAAGAGGTCAGTAAAAATAATAAATTGGCAGTAGAAAAATGATAAATTAGTGAATGGTAATTAATAATGTGGTTAGGTTTCCAGTTTATTTGCTAATTATTCATTCATTTTACATGAATTACTGGCAGTATTGAATATATTACTGCCATTTTAATTTTATAATTGACCACATTCATACTAACACAGTGGACACTGCCAATTTATTTAATCTACTGCCGATTAATTTAACTTACTGCCAATTGATTTCATTCACTGCCAAAACTTTGAATTAATTACCGAACAAATAAATACAGGCCCTAAGAAATTACTTATGCCAGGATAAAATTCATAAAATTTTAGTTTATTAGAGCTAACACTTAACCTTTTTTGAATAGTCAAAACTAATTTCATATTTAAATACAGTGACTAATACCAATACGTTAATACATTACGTGTTATTGAATAGTTAATCATGCAAAATTTATATTTTATTTTTAATATTATTTTCTTGTAGCATTACAAATAATTTACCTACTTAATTAACCTAATTATTTACACATAGTCCTATTTCCTCACCAATTAGTTTGAAATAGTCACAATGACCAATAAAAATATTTATAATATGCAAAATTATAATTTTAGTTTACTAAGATATTATTTTTTTGGCATAAATTTGTAAAAGCTATTAATTTCTAAAAGCCATTATTTTTAAAAGCCATTAATTTCTACATTTCTACATGGCTCTTTGGTTCTTTTTTGTTGTAAAATCGTCATATGCAATGATTGATTACATTTAACAGTATTGTAAATTATCACAATTCCTTGTTCTGTAATGGTTGTTATTTTATATTGATTACAATAGAATTTGACCAGTTTTTACATTTTTTTTGGATAGTAAATCAATGAATGAGTAATAACCTATTGAAATCATTACATACAACTTAACTGACAAACTCGTCTTACACTTACCAAACATCCATACACGGTTAATGTGTGTCGACCAAGAACTGGCAGTTTCCAAAGTTCCTTCCTTAATGCCACTGGTAAGCTTTGGAATGCTCTTCCAGCGTCTGTGTTTCCTCCTTCCTGCAATCTGGATCTCTTCAAGAAACAGATAAATATGCACTTGCAATCTCCCCTACCCACACACAAACACGAACACAACACACGTTTCCTGCATGCAGCATCCAGCCTCCCTGGCTGAGCGGCATAGAGTGCACTGGTCTTGACCGGCTGTGCTCTCCTGCATGCGATTACATAAAAAAAATGCATTCTAAATAACAATATCAATGCAATATATAGACATTATTACTAGTGCTGACATTGGAGTAAGAATACTTTCTAATGTAATGTACAGAGAGACGAGAGAAAGTACAGAGGGAAGGTCTGTATCATGTTGCCGAGGATGTAATAAGAACAGACGGTCTTATCATTTAAAAGAAACACATAAGTTTGTTTATCAATTAATACTGTACTGTTTTTCTGTATGAAGTCTCTCTTAATTTGTAAAAGAACATAACACAGCTCAGGGAAGCAATGTTGTAACTTACATTATTAATTTTTGTTTACATTTTGAGCATCGTTCATCAAAACATGCAGCTTTATCCTTCCCCGTTTATGCATTACTTATACTAACAAATCACGATTCAGAGTGTACAGTTTGACAATACGCTATGTATGATTCTTGTTTCCCTAGCTTCAGAGGCTTCTATTATACGGCAAGACACAGTGGAGTCTATAATTCAAGGTAAATAAATAAACTTACAAACTTACATCTATAAGAATTATTTTATTACTTAAATGCGGGTTGAATTATAATTTTACCAGTTTAAAATTAATTACACACTACTAAATTAAATTTCGAGCATAGGACGGTTGCCGCAGCACACCATAATCTATGGCAGACTTATCATCGTCCAGTATCAACTATTATATTACAACAGAAATGCATAACCTTAAGTTTTATTTTTTTATATAAATATGTACAGGAGAATACTGACAGATGGTGACAGTTATTCAGAAATCTGTGGATTCTATATCGCTTACCATGCTACATATGCCTAAGCGCTGCATGTGTTGATCCGCCGACGTCATAGACGACAGCCTTACCATCATGCAATTATTACAGGAATTCATTATGAATGGGTAGTATTCATGGGACAATTTTTTATTTACCATCAATATTGATTAAAAAGCTATGACTGGCATTTTATGACTTAGGGATCAAATTCACACAAACCAGGGGTATTTATAGAGCTTAGAAAAATATTAAATTTAAATATTTTTTAATCTACATCGGCGATCGAACGCACGACCCTTGGTTTGGCAAGCAAACACTTACTAAGCTATACCCGTCGACATGTACGGAGGGAGACGTGTTTTATCGACTCTCTGTATTATATTTTCAGATGAGCAGTATCAAGAAGTGGCTCCACCAGGACACCTGTCGGCTGAAGCATCTGCAGAGAGTCAGGAAGTCCCCGATGTTCCTCAGAGCAGCTGCCCGGAGACGTCTTCCCGGGACATGGAGATGAGTAACATCGTCAATGCCATGGACTCGGATGCCTCCATCCTCAGAAACAGAAGAATAGCATTTTTCAAAAGCACTGATAATACAACAGGTAAAAAGGTTCTTAATATCCTTCTTACTGCTGTGTATAGGACAGTAACATGCACTACTGTTATGTCCAAGTAAAAGTGAATTTAAAACAACAACAATAAATCCTTCAATTAAATATATGCGTATTTCATACCTAGTTTTAACATGAATCACACTGAGCACTGTTTCACTTGCTGGAAGACTGCAGTTTCGCGATCTACGAAGGCTTCATCAGTTTTAATGTGTGCAAACGTACTGACTTGTAAATGAATATTTACTAATAAACAAAGAGATTCATAAGAGAGTAAGTAACGGTATGGGTGGAGTGCAGGTTTTTCCTAAACTGATGCCTTCATAGATCGCGAAACTGCAATATTGTGTGATCCATGTTAAAACAAGGTATGAAATACCTATCAATGTAATATTTATTTTACTGTCGTCTGCTTGATGTTTCTTCGCTTTTAGCGACATGGGCAGCCGTATACGATGCCATTTGCATAAATTATAGCATCTTCCGATATAGTGATTAAACTTTAAACGCCCAGTGGTTTCCTTACGGGACCGCAGATTTGCGTTATTCAATGCCCTACAGTCCCATACAGGAGTGCTTATGTCAAATTTCACAATCGGATTACAATAATTTGTAATAATAGTATTAAAGTAAGTTCATGGAAGAATCTATTGTGCGACGAAACATTACAAACATTGGCCTGCTAGGGCACTGAACAACGCAAATTTGCGGTCCCGTATGGGACCACTGGGCGTTTAAAGGTTAATTTTGTGCCATCGTATAATACTTTTTTAACTTTACTTTAATTTGATTAATCAACCATTAAATTTTCAGATTCAAACAGCAGTGAAATACAAACTTCTTCAGAAACACAGAAAAAGACTCCTGAAGTGTCACAAAACGTTGACGACACAATAGACGACTCAACTCAACGGATAGATAACGAGCCGACTTACGTCAAGGACGAGTCTCCCGCCGTCGATCAGAACGACGATGCGGACAGCATAAGAATTCGCCTTAAATATTTAAATGACGACCTAAAAGAGGTCGAAGGAAGTTTACACGAACAATTGGGAGAATTTAAAAGGTACTTTAAGTGATATAGGCTTGATACAGAGTACAAGTACCTGCCAGAGACTATGCCTCTTGGGAGAGGGATCAGACTGCTTAATCAAATCGCCTCGGATGTTGATATATTTCACGTAAGAGAGGCCCAATTCAGACAAGAACTCCAAGAGTTTCTTCGGAGGAATATTGGTTGGCATCGTCTGTTTGATGAGCATTGGGACCTTCTGTTGCTTGTCTTTATTGCATTGTTCTTGGTACTTAATCATAAGCCTATGTTTGTATATATTTTATTTTTTATTTAATTATTATTGCACTTCAGAAATGAATTGAGTTGATAAAATTTGTAATGTTTCTGCAAGGAAAAAATAAATAAAATTGAAAATTGAAGTAATTCCAAAAAGATATTCTAAGATCAATTTAAAATATAAATTTAAACTCAAGTGTTTAAATGAATTCTCTGCCTGAATATGGACACTTATAATATTGTAACTTGAATATGAAAAGCATATAGAAAAAAGATAAAAGATGATCTTTAATTTTTAGGAGACATTTCCGTGGAGAGCTCAGCGCCTGCAAGCTGGTGCGGCTGATCTTCAACGGTCAAGTGCTGCAGGGGGAGGCGGCCACTCTCGCTTCCTGTGGACTGTTCGACAACTGCGTGGTTCACTGTCTGGTCCAGCAACCCAGAACTCCACTGCAATTTGTGCAGGTAAAATTGCATCCTACAGTCAAGAGACCGAAGTGGAACTGGCTGGTATATGTACTGTTGGTACCGCAGACGAGCATAAGCTTGCGGCAGCCTTTTAAAAACCTCCCAGGGTCTTTTTCTTTATGTCTGCATGCATAAAATGAACTTGGCAGAGATTTAGAGTATACAAAGCTGAATTCATGGCAGCTAACAGAACTTAACACATTATTGGGTGATTCCACAATTGTCTGGTGCCTGACGTTGGCCATTTTTAGCAGCCATGTTTTTTTACATTTCCATAAATCGCAATAAATTTTATATAGCACAATATAAATTTATTTTTTATTTTAAATATAAACTAACCATACACATTATTATTATCAAATGAAAAAAAAAGGTTTTGAATGTAGTCCTCTCTCGCATGAGTCGCCATCCTCTTCGATCCTCCGTCTTCCGCATCCAGGCCATTCCAGCTAAATCTTCTTTAGCCTAGCCATTTCCCATCATCTGGGGTCGGCTCTCCTTGTGCACATTCGCCATGTCTGTCTGTCCTGCGTTGCATTCTCGGTCGTTCCTAGGCCATTCCCGCTAACACTGACAATAATCATTTTATTAGTGAAGAAAATATGTGTTAATTTTTTACACATAAAAGTTTTTAAGGAATATTTGTAATAAAAAAAAATATGAGAAAAATATCTTATGTTATTATTATTTCTTTAAAATAAAATACTTTTATAAAATATGAATTAGCAGAAATGCAATTGGATGTAACAAAAAATGCACACTAATTTTATAAAATCACTTATAACAAATACAAATAAGTATTTTAATGGGTACTGTAACCAGAAGCAATTGTCAAAATATGTGTAAAAACGCTAGTCTAACTACTGATTATGAAAGGTCCTGCAAACCAACCAAAAAATGGATTTATAAAAATCCGTGTCCTGAAGTGTTAATAGCAACATATTTTTTGTAAATAACATATTCTTCAGCTGGGATCCGAATATGGAAGAATCAAATGTGATTAATAAAATGGTGTCAGACATGTTTCATTCGTTCTCAGATATTTAAAGGTTTATGTTTTGTTGTTGGTTGAAAACCGATGAAATAAACAACTTCATGTTGTTTATATGATATATTTAGATTTTTTAAATTCATGTTGGATAAGATTATATTAATTCACAACAATATAAACTGAAATAAATGTACTATTTTTTATTAATTTCTTGACTTAAGAACTTTTGCACTTTCATAATTATGGGCACAAATAATGTCTGACAAGGTAAAATTACTAATCTTTCACTTCAAACATTTCATCTGTAAGAGCTATTGATAATAATGATTATTACTCACCTGTTCAATAATATTTAAAAAAATTATAGGCGCAACAACAATTGAATCCCACTCTTTCCACCGATCCATCATCCGGGGCTGGAGCAGTTCCATTGCCGGAGGGACTGGAGGCCGCAGCGGGTGGTGCAGAGGAGCGAGACTGGGACCTTGGGAACATCCTGCTGACCATCTTAGCGTCTGTGCTCTCCATCGCCTGGTACTGCCAGTAAGTCATGTTTATTCATTTTGAATACAAGAGTTATGAACTACGAGTTGATTACCATCAACCCTCCCCTTACTGTGCTAAAACCATCTGAGAGCTCCGATGATATGTATTTTATAAACCATATGAGAATGTCATTAAAAAATGCCGGAAAAATGTGACTATTCCTAAATATTGCTTTGATTGACTATGCTTGATGTTGAAATGTATCAATTTTTGTAATGTAAGTATCTAAAAAAGAGAAAAAACATCACAATTAGCCGCTATAGCTGCAAAAGACAATATGGTTTATGGTTATGGTCACACCCATGTGTAGCAGAATCCATACTGTGACAATGTGCCCAGACAACAAGTTTGGATTCTATCCCCGATTATTCCACAAATTATTTATTTCCATCGCTACAAATGAATAACTATACATTATTATAATTTTATTTAATACTTAATAATATTACGGAGGAATTCAAAAATTCTGAGCTCAGTATCTATAATGTTTTATATAGTTATTCTCATTATTAGAGTCAAGTTGTAGTAAATACGTATCTTCGGAAAGCAAGGGTTTATCATCTGGCGTTCTTAAATAATATATATGATCCCCTGCAACATCCTACTCTACACTTTTGTGATATTTTTTTTAGGTTGGGTAACATATTTTTTGTAATCATTTTTATATTTACAAACTAAGAAGATCATAGAGTTGTATTTTGGTTCTCCAGTGAAACATTGCTCAACCGGGTTGCCTGGACGCTTGAAATAGGCGGGAGTTGCCAGAGGAGGGCACAACTGATGGTTACCCTTTTTCAAGCCCTGTTCTGTTGTCATCCTAAAGAATTGTTAGTCAATTACAAAGCAGAGTATTTGTGTGTACACGAAATGCTGATGTGGGACTAGTATATAGAGCTTGCAGGTTAGCAAATATCATTTGTAGCGACATCAAGATTTTAAATGAAAACCGTATAGTAATTAATCAATAATATTATTTAGATTAGAATAATATGATTAGATAAAAGATTTATGAAAACCTTAAAAAAACATACTTTATACCAGGATACTTGAGACAAGTCAAAAGTATCTATACACGAGAGGCTTGCGTTATTTGTTTACACTTTTCCATGATTACTTTTCATTGCCATCAGGCCATCTCAATCTCACCATAATAATACATTTTCATTGTTCTTCTTTGATGTTAATCTCACTGCCGAGAGTCAAAGTCTTTTTCTGCTTAAAAGATATCTTCCAAAAATTAACAAGCTTTCAGCACTATTCTTCTCCATCCTTTCTGCACCTCTTCTTCCTCAGGTGGTGGGCCATGCTGATCGAAGCGACAAAAGAAAACTTTGTAGTTTCAACTTTAATAATTTCTGCAATCTTCTCCAGACTCCCGATTCCTGACCTGGCAATATGCCCAAAGCATTAGAAAGAAAGGAAGTTATGATTAGCTTTTCAGATATATTTGCCGTGTATCAATAGACGCACAGAGCGAGCTAAATAAAAAAAACGTGGAAAGACGGAGATGTAATGTATCATTTTGTGACTTGTCATTTTCAGCATCAGGTTTTCGTCCCAGTTTGGCGTTGCCACCAGCTTGGCGATGCTCGGCCTGACCGCCATCTACCTGCTGGCCGTCATGTGCGTCTACTTCCCCGAGTCCAACTCCACGCCGCAGGTCGCGACCTCGCCGCCCGCACCCGCTGAACCCGCGGAACCCACAGCTGTCAACTAAATCACAGACCCGACCCCAAACCTGGAACTTATTTGTATATTATTGCGTTGTAAATTGAATCCTTTCCGGTCCATTTTTTTCATAGCTTTTCTTAGTCATTAATTAATTTACACCTAACATGTAGTTACATTACAATCAAACATTTTTTGTTATCATTTTAACTTGTATCTACTTTACTATATATGAAATAATGACTTATAAATAGTAGTGGCCCATGAAATTTTAGAGTGGGATAGTGATGCAGTAATAATAAATCTTCCACAAATGTTCTTTATTTTATTCACACTCTAAGACTGCACTTGATTTTAAATAAATTTATTGCCATGTTGCCGTACACCAATGGTACATGTAACATTAGTAGATAGAAGAAAACACAGATTAAAAACTGAAAACTAAGTTTAGTAATTTAGGAGGCCAATAGAACGGGTCGCTACTACTTATAAGTGTAAGTCCATTTATAGTAGATTTTCTTTGGACTGTTCAAGACTACTAGTTTGTGAGATGACATGTACATTGTATAAAAATAGAACTGTGCAAGGAACTGATGCATTAGGCTGCTTAAATATCAGCTTAATAATATTTGTCCACCAACAGCAGTAACAAACAACTCAAAACTGATCTGCTTAAATGTTGACTTATATCCATAGTCGATGGAAAATATAATCAATGTGGAGAGTTGTTACATGATGAAGTTGAATATTTTTAGTTGTATCATGATGTATCAAAATTTCTGGTGAATTATTTCAATCTTTGAAAATAGAGCTGGGAAGCTATAGAGGAAAAAATGGATCTCTTAAGGAGGAAATGGGTTGGGATTATTTTAAAGTGTCTTGTTAATCATTTGGCTTCCTTTACTAATATATATTTTTTCTCTACCAATCATTTCATATCATGGACAAGCTTATGATACATTATTTATATAGTAGTGAACTAAAGGCAGTTACAAAGCTGTGTTTTCTTCAAATTCCTGGGAATCACATTAAATAATGATATGTAAAAATCACCTACAAGTGAGTCATTCGCATGAAGTTAGTTTCGTATCAAAAAGTTGTGCATAACACATTCTGTGTGTAGTTGTCCATGGATGACAAGATCATAGAAGCTTGAAAAAAAATTAGCTTGTTTCCCTGCAGTAAAAATTTGACTTACCATTCGACTACCACGACCTGAAGAATATATCACAACTAAGTTCACAGTATGACAGTGTTGCAGTGGGAACATAATCATTTTTTTAAGAAAGCTGGTGATTATTCCAACTCCAGTCTATGACTACCTTTTGGATTCACTTTTTTTTGTATTATTATTAGAAGAAGAAGGTAATGTACATATTTTTTACTATAATTTAAAATAATATTTTTTTTATTTATAGTATAAATATCAGTATTTAAATTGGATGGCAAAATCGACATAAAATGTCATTTCTTTATTTATGATTTGTTGGCCAATATCTGAGTTCCAGAGTCTTCCTGAATAAACATTCAGTGTCTTAAGGACCATAGAGAATATTAGGCTATTTGAAATATATTTGTTCATTTTGAATACAATGTGGTAGCTTTCCTATAATGCAGTGTCATAATATATAATAGAGCAGGTGTCAGCAAAAATATTATAAATATTCTAGACCCCGTGTTTCAAGGGTAACCTGGATGTATGTTTTATGCCATATCAGCACCATATAACCATCACATGTCTCAAAGGACAAGTAGCCACAATGTCAGCAAGGTTCATGGCGTCTGAGGTTGTTATGGCGGGTGCTCATTGCTCAATCGTTGTATTTTTTAGGCTGAAATTATCTGGGTGATCAATCTCATGCTCCATAGTTTATGTAGTTTGCTGACCCCTGATAGGAAAATCAAAGCACTTTGTACTTGAGTCCGTTACGAGACATGTTAAACTAATGTAAATAAATGTATGGAAACGTAATTTATTATCACTTTTTCTAAGGATTTTGAAGTGTATTGTAAACCTTCACTAAAATATGTTTGATTAGTTTTTCTCCCAATTTAATTCACCATTTTTTTTTCAATTACTAGCATTTTAGTGATTAAAAAGGTTTAGTTACTTTAGGTTATTAAATATTTATAAAGGAGGCATGAATGTATTAGCTCCACTCCAGATGATATTCTTTCGATTGCTTTTTTTTTAATCTGCGATTATTGAAAGTTTTAACAACTAACAATTCTTTGTGAAAAGTGCATAATTATAGTAGATTTTTTTTTATGTTTTATTTTTTGAATATTTATTATGACTTGGCACATTTCTCTCTAAGCCGGGCATTTTGCATGTAAAATAAAACTTTATAAAATATATTTTTAAATAATTAAATTTATGTAAATTTAAAAAAGTTAGTTCTTTTTATTGTTAACACAGTGTGCTATTTAGTATAAAATCTTGTATTTTAACATAATTTTAAAATGTTAAAATGCAGCTACTTAACACATTCCCCGCCCTTTATGTTAGCAAATATTTAATTTACTGTAATACCCTAAAATTTTATTATCATGTTTTTATGTTGATGGGTAATCAATGTATTATTTGGTGTCACGACCTATCGTTCCCAGACAATTCGTTCAACGACTAATCGGTAACGAAATGGTGTGCACTGGACGTCTTGTGCACAGTACATTTGCCGCACGAGACAACTGGTGCAATCGGCAATCGGTATCGCGCTAACCTAACCTTACCTAAGGATTTGTCCAGTGATCTTAGAGTCCAGAGATCCATAGGTCTCGTTAATGCCCTGTGTGCCCCACGTCGTTACTGATGAATCGTTGAACGTATTGTCTGGGAATGAAATGCGGCAGAACCATATTATTTATACTGTATCAATATTTCACGTAATTATGAACATTAATATTATATAGAAGTATATCTAGTGGAAAACTGTGCAATGGGATGCTAGGAGGTTAATTATTTATGAAAACGCTAACATTATATCCGATGTTTGTTTGGTTCCCAATGTCTCGGAACGGTCCTGTTAAAGACGGTTCTAGATTGGTAGGGAACCAATTAGTTGGAATTGTAAGTATTCCAGTATTCTGGAATGAGGCATTATTTGCTTGACAACAACTTTAAAGATGTAAATTGATTAATGTGATAATATATTATGAATAAAGATTTTCTTTGATAACTAAAAGTTTTTTTATAATATCACTACCTATAAACAGTCACAACAAATTTTCGATGCCCATTTCTGTCAGCTGCCATCATCCTTCAAGTCATCTCTGCATTTGGAGCTTGCCGAATTCACACTGCACAGATCCCGAGAGTATTTAGCTTGAGAGGCCAGAGATTGTAGAAAATTGGGTTGAGTTTCCCCATAGAATTCAAAGGCCGCAAGCCTCTGGCTAGTAATTAGATATCCTTAAATATGCTAATTAACACCAAAATATGCTAGATAGCCATTTTGAAGTAATGACAAGTTGTCCTGAAAATGATTACTCTGTTAAGTCATCGACCTAAGTCTGACGGATGTTGGAAAGAATTGTTTAATTCTTTTGACTATCAAACACAGCTTTTTACACAAACACATCCCGGAGATTACAAATAGGCGATGATTAATAAATCTCATTGTGGATTATGTGACTATTTAAAATGTAACAAATATTTGAAATAGAAAAAAAAAATGTGTTTTAGAAAAATGGCTATACTTTATTGATTTTGCTTAGTTTACTGCACATTTCCATTTTTTTGTTTTACAAATTTTAAAAAGTACAACTTTTTTACATTTTGAAAAATACTTACTTTTTATACTTAACATTTTTTCCAAAAATTCATATTAATCATGTGATGGTTTATATTACTCCGGTTAGTGCAAAATAAAACTCTGTCATCTTGATCCTTGTAAAGATTTGTGGGTAATAATTTTTTAAAGGGATTTTAGACAAAAATAAAACGATTCCATTATTCTTACTAAATTTATTATTAAACATTGAAAAATAATCAGGAACATAATAAATTACATTATAACCTAATAATTAATAATTATTTTATAAGTGAAAATAATTATCTGTCTACGTTAAGACATTTCATTACCTTATTCAAATTTACAATTGTATTATTTTGTATGATATAATCAGTTAACAGGGCCACTTTTAAATGAAATTTGGATGCAAAAGTTTGGAGTGCTTTTATGAACTGACGCCATTTATAATTATGGAATAAATGTGTTCTGATCTGAAGAGATCATTTCAATGATTCAGCAATTTCTATAGTATTATCATTAAATGCAAATTTTTTAATTATTTTCAAAGAATTTAAATTTAAGGATGTTAATTTTTAATACTTACTAAACATACAATATTAATAACACCCACAATATTAGTCAATTTGGAACATATGGTCATCAGATTCTATCAGTTGTAATCTCCACACATACTAAAGTAAATTTTTGAATACGAAAATCTAGGAATCAAAAGAAAGTATAGCCATATAGCTTTTGTTCTCCTGTGGAAACGGCACTCCAGTTCGAGTATTACAATCTGAATAGTATATATTTCGAAAAGGCCGATGATAGGCTTTCAAGGTCGGTACATATTCAATATTTTAATAAATGTGTGATGGTATTTTTATTAATATTGTATAAATATAGTAGAAACATTTCAAACTCTTAGCGACAAAAAAGCAAGATATTCATTTAAAACGTGATATTTTTTAATGAAACACACATTTACATATATTTCCATTAATATACTTAATTACGATTGAAAAAAATGCAAAATAAAGAATTTAAAAAAAGCTTTAATGATGTATACTATCTAATAGAAAATATAAGTTCATGTTGGATACAACACTATTATAAAAATATCACATTGGCTGAAGATTGTTCAATATCAGTAGAAACATAAAAACTACAAATTTATACATTAAAAAAAACATACGTAGACGAAACCTCATTAATTGTGGTTCCTGTGATACCATTTTTAAAGACGACTAAGCGGTACATAAGATTGTTGAAGAGCTCACATGAAAGACGTAAGCCGCTCTTATGCTTATTGTGTTGGATTTAAGAAAACATATAAAAAAAATCTAAAGAATTACAAAATCTATAAAATTAAGTATTACTAATTAAAAATAATATTCCTTACAATAAATTAAGTTCACAAATTATTTATTTATCATACAAATCACTGAACAGTAATGTTTTAATGAACATAATATTATAATCAATTATTATACACGTTGTTCAAGTATATTTAACTTTTTGACTAGAACTGTGAAAACAAGAAGTTTACACAATTATATACTGTACATAAATATAACATTCGAAAAAAAAAAAGCTTCAGGAAGAAAAAAAAATACACACTCGAGGTAAGCTTTAATTCAACAATAAATCTACATTAAAACATTATATAAAACATTATCATGCATACCAGTATACAGTAGTGATTAAATCCATAGTGAATTTGTATTTTTAATGCATCCCATGTGGATTGCATTAATTATTTTTATTTTTTATTATCAAATTATAATATTCCATCAGAGGGATAAGAGGTAACTCTAGGCATCAATAGATAATGAAAGACTATAAATGTGTGAGGATTAGCCTCGGCAATATTTATGGTCCATTGCACATTTAATTATCTTCACAAATAGCTTCTAGCTTCGCCATAATTGAAGCTCAGCGTTTTTACGACTTTAACATCACGAGGATTGCCCACTGCAACGTATTGACGATTTAAAAATAGGGACTTTAAAACTTAGATTTATAAATGAAATGTAATAAAATAGTTTAATGGAAACGAAATAGTAATTTTTACTTACATAATAAATCAAATATACAATGATCGAAGTGTGACCTTCTACAATTACATCCAAAACTTCATGACTTTAATAAGACTAACACCGATTAAAAAATAGAGTTGAATCATTTTAAAAGTAATATTTTGAGAGACATTAAATCTAAATATTGAAGAAAAAAACAGAATGTATTGTTTTATAAACTAACACTGCAAGATACAAATAAAATTTCAAATAATTGTAAATGTTTAAACAATTATAAAAAGTTAAATTTTGAATTGCTCCATGTTTCTCTTGGGGGCATTTTCAAGCAGAACAAACACATAGCATATAAGTAACTGGGAAATAAAATATTTTACCTTTACTCAATATTTCTGGAGATTATATTTAAGAAATTATATTATGACTTCAAAAATATTTATAAAGTTCCTGAAAATGACCATTAATTTAATAATCAATGTTAAATGTATCTCTACCATACTTCTAAATTTGGAAAATATGGCGATCACCATCGATTGCCAAGTACAGAATGTATTACGTGATTTTTTAGAATGTGGAGCTGACGTTTTCATATATATTTAAAATAGTTGTGCAGTAATCAGATAATTTTTTATTTACGTTTGTTTTTATATATTTTGCTGGTATATAAATATACTTCTAATTTAAGTCGGGTGGCAAACCCACAAAATCGCTAATAAGAAGACTAAAGGCAAAAGATTATATATTCATAATAAGTATATCCTAGATTTGTTTATACTTACAAGGTAATGTCATAAAAATTGTAAATTTAAACTATCATTTTGGGACTACGACAAAATATCTGATATAACATATGCCTTAGAGAACATAGCTAAGAATGTTAATAAATGATAATAATCTAGATCAGTCATAGAGTTAACATCGCCACCGCTGGTAACACTTCATCAGCTCATCCCCGACTCACAGCACAAATATCAGCTCGTCAGATTACATCATAATCGACGGTTTATCAAAAAGAGTTTGGATGCTAAAATAATAAACAACTACAGATTATGCTCTCTTACATCGCCTCTGGAAACATAACATCTGTGTCGGAGACTACTTTGATGGGGACATAATTAATTTAACGAATTACAGGTCGTTATATTAACCTGTCACTCCAAATGTTTAACTCACACTTTGCTTCTTTTCAGAGCGGGGTTAGGGAGACCGGGTCGGTCTGTGACTTTCACTACGGGCACTTTAGAGTTGTATCTAGAGATCGGCGACCTGGAAGACACCTTGATGGCGATGCTGGACTTCTGCTTCGGGGGGGTCGGAATGGCAGAAGCCGCTTTAGGAGGACCTTCAAACGTAGAACTCCTGATAAGCTTGCTTTTGAATGTCGCATCGGTCACGACGCTCGTCGGGCAACTCGGTTCGGCTTGAGAAGAGCTGCTTTCCGAATTGTTGCTGATCCAAACTCTCGAGTCCGGTTTGGATGACATTCTCTTGCTCTCTTCGACCTTCTTCCAAAGATTGGCGATCTTGCTCGTGACGTCTTTGGCGGGCGGCTTTGTCGCCGAACCGGCAGAATTGACACTCGAAGTGCTGCCGCCTTTTGAAGCCTTCAGAGTTATCGTTTTTCCGCTCTCGTTACTTTGAAGACTTTGATTCGACGATGAATTCTTCAAGTCGGTTTGCAGTATTTTGGAAGAATAATTATTGGAAGGGATCTTTCCGTTGGTCACTCGGCCGATGGGAGGTTCAGTGGTTTTCTTAAGCGGCGGTTTAGTGTAAGTCGGCTTCCCCGGTTGGGGCAGTCGAGACGGTGAAGTATTTATTAATGATTTGACGATGCTCCCCGGTTTCACAAGTTTTGAATTGAGTGTCGGTTTCTTTTCCGGGCTAGACGTATTAGTTAAGTTAGTTAATACAAGGCTCCCCTCTTCCATGGTGAAGGTTCCCTGCCGCACGAGCGGCTTAGGAGTTGCCGCGACAGCTTCGGGAGCTTTGTGCACAGAATTTTGTACTTTAGGTTTGTTGACATTTTGACAGGTGACATCTCCATTTTTCTTTACCAGATTGGTTACTTTTGGAGAGATGCGAGACACCTTATTGAGACTCCCGGAGGGCGCCTTAGCGGCCTGAGTTTTGACAGATGCGGCACTATTGCTTCTTCGCGACGCCCGCTCCAATAGTTTTGTTAGATTTAACGTTGGAAGTGCTCCTCGCTGGACTTTTCCTAGGAGTCGGTCCGTTTCTTTTATACGGAGATACGTAGAGCGCTTTCCTTCTTCCTCTGATAGTTTTAGGAGAGTTAGAAGGCTCTTCGGCTTCCGCAGATCCGTTAGAATCTAAGCTCGGATCTCGAACTTGAGCAATCGGTTTTGTGATTTTAGGTTTTCCTTTTAAAAACGGCGACTCCACTTCAGAATCCGAGTAATGATTTTGATCTGCACTTTCGGTTCCGGAATTCTGATCGCATTCTATGCTGTTGGTGTCTCCGGGGACTCTTCCGTCGTCGGCTTCTTTAGTTATGTGACTGTAAGCGGTAGGAATCACAGGTAAGGCGTTCCGATTTATATTCTTCAGGTTCTTTTCGATACATTTATCTACGGATGTCGGACTCTCAATGACGGGTAAATAATTCCTGAAACTCTTTGTGAAAGTTCTCATTCTTACAGAGTTGAGTTCGGAGTCGTCCTCGTTCGACACGAGACTTAAGGTTTCACAGTCGAGGTCTAAACTCGTCGAGTCATCGACCGATTGAAGTTGAAGGTAATGGAAAGCTTTGTCAGCCTCCTCGGCGAGCTGCGAATGATGGTAACCGGAAACGTTGGCTTGGAACTGATTGGAAGAACAACTCGGTTTTGGAATGGAAGAAATCTTGATAGGCTTATTCTGTTTGTCGTTTGAAGATTCCGGTGACGGTGGAATAGTCTCATCTAAGGTTCGAGTTCTGTACCTCTCAGAATTATCTAAGCGTTTCTGTTTCATAGATTTTTTGGCTTCGAGTCTCCTTTTCAGGTCTTCGATTTCAGGGTCGACGGACACGTTAACCTCTTCAGTGATTTCATTACAGCCGTTTGTTAGATTGAGGCAGGCGATGTTAACAGTTTGTGTTTGATACCTCGCTCTGTCTTCTTGCCGCCTCTGCTTGGGATTGGACCGCGCTCTTTTTTCCCGAATTTCTGCATTAGGAGAGCTGCAGCCGTCAGACCCCACCACACTTTCATCAGAGACACTTGTGCCTGGGGAATTCTCGATATTCTTCTTCCTGATCTCTTCTTCCTTGATGGCTATTTCGGCAGCAATAGTGTAAGTCTTATATCTATCTCTGGCCAGTTGTCTTTTCTGTTTCGGCGTGAGATATTTTCTATTCAGGCATTTGACTTTCTTTCGCGCCGATTCGGCACTGCTCGGAGCGAAATCTGAAGGCACGGGGGTTCCGGATTCAGATCCTGACGGGATTTCCGGACAGTAAGCCAAAGTGTGAGTCAAGCATTCATCGTCATCGTCATTATTGACTTCGAGTGTCGATTCCGTTAACTCGTCAAACAAGGAAGGCGGATTAATGTTGTCTATATCTATGATATTACTTCCGTTGACCATCAGGTGCAGCCCGCTGACCGGCTGCTTGAAGTCAAACACGAGCGGAGAGCTCTGCATGTCGCGGACGTCGGCCACTTCGGAGACTATGCTGGCGACAGATATCATGCTGTTCTCCATATCGAATATGTCATCCATTTCAGATGGAGGTTTGACGTTTTCGAGATTGCTGATAGCGTTGCTGTCCAGGTTCTCAGAGCTTCCTTGGTTGCTCAGCGGATGGCCCAAGGCTCTTCTGACCATGATTCCTACAGGAAGAGATTTCTTTCTCTGCACCTTCTGCGTAGATCTCTTGGTCGAGCTGCCGTGTTGGCGATCTCTCTCCAAGTGCGGGGTCGGGATCTCGTCCCAGTTCCCGGATAGACTCTGGGTCAAAGATAAAAGACTTCCCATGTGAGAAGGCGGCCTCACTTGGTCCAGATCGAGAGATCGCATCGAATAACCGCTCTCGGTCAGGCAAGAGGAATAGTCAAAACTGTTTTTCCTCAAAGCTAAAGCCAATCTGTTTGCTTCGTTCTCGATCATCGATGAGTTGACGATCGTGTACTTGGAGGAGTCGTCAGTGAGAAGGGAATGCTGGGCGGAGTCTGCGGGAGTGATGTCATCACCGTGCATGTTATCGCAGGGTCTGTCATTTTCTAGATACCCGATTAAAAAGTTATGATTTTCATTAGTCGGGGTTTGATCGACGAGGTCGTCCGTGCTGTCGCAGAGCTGGTTTGTGAGATCGAGCCGATTGCAGCCGTCACTCAAGATTATGCTCTCCTCTAGCAAGTCTGGCAGTCCTCCAGCGCATGTGACCTCGTCTCCATTATCGCTTTTATACGATGCGACCATTGGCACGGAACCGCTAACAGTAGGAAAAGAAATGTCATTCGGACAAGTGTTTTCGTTCCAAGTATCCGAGCTGCTGTGTTTTTCGACTTCCTGTTCATTTTTCCCCGAGGAGCTGTAAGTGTCTTTATCGGTTATGCTCTCCAGCAGGGTGATTTCCGTTTCAGTTTGATTGACGAATCGCATTGAAGAGCAAGACGTGATCGAGCGGACGAGAGTCTTGGCACTGGCCGTCATTGAATCTATGAGCTCATCGCTTTCAATATTTTGGAAAGTTTTGTGTTGAATCAGGTGTCCATTCATTTGATTTTGCCGAGCCGATGGTTGTTCATCGACAGTCGCTTCGTTCGATATGTTCAAGTCGACTAGACCGGTATCAAATGATTCGTCTAAATTTGCACTTAAATCTATTGCTCGACATTCGTTTGACTTATCAAAGAGGGACTCTTTGTAATCGAATGAGGAATCGTTGATCGTCTTGGTAGTTTTGTTTCCGTCGATTTCATCCGATTCAGACCCATCTCTCGTCATCGAACTGCAGGGGAAGTCCCCTGATGCACCTCCACTGTATGATGGTCTCCTGCCTCGCTCTGCCGCGCGGTTGTGTGGGGTCCCGTGCGGGCTGTGTGAGTGAGCACCTCCCCTTGTGTCTCCTGCGGTGTGTCCGACTTCCACCGTTGTCTTTACGTCTGACATTGCCCGTGGAGCCGGCCTCGGAGTGACTCGGCTGCTGCCGGCAATGACAGACGTCACTTGGACGTTTTTTGAATAATCCGTATTGTTAAACTCTTCGTTGGCAGACGACTCTTGTGTTTTTTGGGGCTCCGGTTGAGTTTTCGAAATGTAATACACGGAAGACTCCGATTCGAGAGGGTTATCGTTCTTATCTCTCTTTTTAGGCATTCCGCAATATATTGCTTCTCGGAGAAGTGCTCGATCGATATTATCTTCCTCTGTTTTGGACAACTTTTGAGAGCGAGTGACAAAAGCTCCGGCAGCAACGAGACTCTCGAATTCCGGGTCTCGAACCTGGTCTTTCTTGTGATCCCGATTTCTCTCCAGAGATCGATGGTTCCTGACTTGCACTTTAGGCATGTCGGACTTGTTCCTGTCGGCTGATCTCGCTTTAAAGTTCTTATCCAACGTTTTCGAGTGGATGTCATCCCATTTGCGATCGGTCCGTCCTTTTGGCAATCCCGACTTGATGCATTGTTCGAAGAGAGCCTGCTCTCCATCATTGGAACCTAAAGAATCCACACTCAAGGAACTGAGAGAATCGTTTCTCATCAGAACGGTGAGGTTTTCTTCCGACTTTTCGTCCAAAGCCCGGGACAGCGAGTCTTGAGACTTCTTCTGATCTGAAGTCGAAAGTGCCTTCGAACGACTGACGGGATTGATGTCTTTTGAGTAAGTCCCTGGGCACTCTGCTGAAAAAATAAATACGGTCATAAATTAATAACAAATTTTAATATTTAATTAATGATAAAATAAAGAGTTTGTTTAAGGTTTTTACCACTGTTAAGTTGCGGCACTCCCGCCATGATGGCCATGTCTAGCAGCCGGCCGTCATCAGATCCGAGAGAGACAGAGCTGAGTGAACCCGGAGATCCAGGTTCGTCCCGTTGCCGCGGAGACGCCACGCACACACTCAAACTGAAAATAGAAATGCATACATATAAACAATTATTATATCAAGATTGATAGGTTTCTTAAGAGGTAATGTAATTCTCAATATAATGAAAATCATGTTATTTGTGACCATTAGGTGAAAGAAAATTTCTTCCTTTTTAATCCTTTGAAGAGATGTTTAACATTATTTTTAATAAAAGTACTTTAACCCTTTTGCATGGGTTTTCGGCACTTTAACCCTTTTGCATAAGATTCCCCGACTGTTGATATCGGTTGACGTGATATATCGTTTTGCTACTTTCTTAGAATAGTTTTTTGTGCATCCTCTGATAGCTAAAGGATACAAGAACCAATGTGATATATGAAAATAGACCAGATAAGTAATTCAAATACTAGATTTATAATTGACAGTATAATTTGTATTCAAACCGAGCCGTAATGAAAGGGTTAAAGAAGTTTCCACAATTGAGCTTTAGGTACCCCTATATATCAGTGGACTTGGTGGGCCTCACCCATGAATCTTCTTTACCTCTATCATATTACACTTGTTATTCTCCTGCACGTGTTTAAGCAAATAAACGGATGTCTTACTTCTTGGCCAGCCGGGCCTTGCAGCTGTCGTTGCTGTCAATGGTGAGGTCCGAGAGGCTGGAGCCGGGCGAGTGCTGCAGAGGACTTCCCTCCACGGCGTAGCGAGGTCTCATCTCGTGATGCGAGGTAAGACGGAAGAGCAGACTGAAAACATTACAAAAACATTTTTTTTTAAATTATTTATAAACTATGCCTAATCTTAATTCAGTAATATTATAAATGGTGCCAAAATGGGAGCAAAGCTAAGTACAACACCCCATTACGACTGTTTCCGCTCAACTACTCTGGAACTAAGTTGTCAGATTTTTTTGCCACATACCAGTAAGAAGAAAACAGGAATTATTCCTAAATTCTTCCCTTCAAAATCTTCCTTGAAGCACACATTGACACGGAAAAAGAAAATTCCTTGGATTTTTGTATAACACAGACAATCTGAACTGCTATTAGGAGACTCATGCGGGAGGCCTACGTTCAACAGTGGATGGACACAGGCTGATGATGAGTTCCTTGTGTTGAACTTCAGATAATGCGCACAGTTATCAAGGCCAAAATTGTATAGGCTTTTTTTTGTACCGTTTGTATAGTTCAACCTTGTGTGTAATTTGTAGGTACTCATTCACCACTGGTTTTTGCTCATTTTTATGTATAAAAAAAACTTTTAAACTACTATTAATTTTCAAGAAGGCAGCTCACCTGAGGCGCCCTGGAGCGAAGTTCTCCACTAGAGGTCGTATTGTTTCTGTTTGGAGAGGAGCAACGTTGCTCAGGATAGTTGGGTGTTTTCTGAAAAATATTAATACAAGATTTCAATTCATTTTTCCGAAAAACAGGTTGCATATAAAATAATAAACAAATATAAAATAAGTGGTTGACAATTAAAAAGGATACGTTTTATTTTGCAATAATTGAAAACCGATCAACATAACAGAAAATTCAATCTTGTGATCTTTGACACACGTGTCAATAGATATTGAAATTGATTAGTTCATAAATATATGCCACACTTTAATATGGATAATGATGTATAACTTAGGGCCTATGATTTCATACCGGTGACATGGAATCGCCCATTGATAAACAGGGGATGTCAATATAAATACCTGCGGCATGCCGGAGCGGATGCATTCCTCCAGTAGGCTGTCGCTCTCTCCGCTGGTGTTAGAACTGTCATCAGAAAAGTCTTTTCTGGTCCTTTCGGCCGCGGCCCTGTGTCCTGTCAGCAGCCGGGGCTCGTCACCGTCCTCCACGATGGACAACACCGACAGGTCGGAGCGACTGCCGGCTTTGGACAAAAGAGCCGGCGTGTCTTCCGTGCAGTACGTCTGGTAGGTGTCAGATGCCGGGAGAGCATCTAAAAATTACAAAAATCAATATATCAATAATTCCATTGAGGATGGACATTATGAGCTGAGAATTCACTATGTTGGGTTTCATGCAGAGTGTGGAAGTTTGATCCCATGATACACCACTGGATTACCAAGCTTTATATATTTTGCCGACACACAATTGTCAGATGCTATTTTCCATGCCTCGTCACAAGTCAACTCTACATTTGGAGTTTCACCAAGTACATCCTATGTGTAGTTTCTGGGGGCCTCCAAGATGAGATCCCAGGCATTCAACATTCTAAGAGAAGAGCACTGTAGTGTTCTTGCTTAATTTTCCCCCAGGAAAATAGCGGATATTTGTTTATTATAATCTTTTTATTAATTTTTGCTCTTCAAATTTTCAAATATTTTGTAGTCGAGGACAGTTTTATTTGTTTATGAAAACTTTTAGACTGGTAGCCCTTTTTTCGTGTAATAAAAAAATTAGAGCATCAAATTAAGGACCTAGATGGTTTTAAGCAACCTAAATGAAGCACGGTTAGTAAGAGGAAAACAAATGCCCAACTCATTGTAAGTTCAAAATGCCACATTCGTTGTATTATTAAATATTTTGTATTATGCAATAAATATATTAGATTATTGAGGATATTATTATAACATCCTTAACAAGACTATCGATACATTCATTCCATAAGAAGGTTAAGAATATTTTGCATTGAGTATAAACATCCACATTACATTAAGTGTACGATTCAATACCTGGTATGATTGAGGTGTTCTGAGACTTCTTCTGCGGAGTAACGTTTGGTGAGGAAGTCATGATCGGCCTCATCGGTGCCGGGTTGACAGCTCGAGGTTTTATTCTAGAACAAGACATCACCTAATCATTAGATACTGAATGACATATACATTTAAGAAACAACAATTATGCAAGCAGCTATATCAGTAATACTATCTTATCAACAAAAAATACAATCGAAAAAATCTACAATATCGTCATTACAATCATGTTATTTACATATATTTTTATTCTATATTTATACATAACTCTTAGATCCAATAAAAGATGGTTGTTTTTTTATGTCTTACAATATTTAAAAAACTCTTTCACTCACTCCTTGCAATGGGAATGTTATATGTGTGAAGGTTATGGCGCTTACCTCAACAGTCAAGAATGCTCCACTGTGGCCGGACTTAGCCGAAGCCACTGGTGATATTATATTTACATCAAATTTACCTAGTGTACATTTTCATCATATCATGGTCATTGAACTCACAGCTAAGCATCTACACTATTCATATCCATTGACATCCTCATCTCTACGGGAGAAACTTCGCGTCGCCGGGATAGTTATCGGATCGCGTGGTGGAAGTATAAGGAGCAGATTAACAACACACAGACTTTTTCCGAAGCACATTGACATATATTTTCGATAAAGACTTGGTTTCCGCTCGATCGCAATATGACGTAACTTTCGCCTCGGTCGAACGGGACTTAGCTAAGCGCGCTCATCATGGGCTGACAGGATACTTTTTAAATTCGCTGCGTATGACGTAAGCGGTCATGAGTTTATTAGGAATTTGAAGTCTTATATTACAGCTTTAGCAGCTAAAAATTATTGGATCGCAGTTAAAAATTATAAGCAATGTCTGATATATTTGTTTACAAGAAAATATATTACAGCCTATACAAACAAAGCATTGGCCGACCCCCTACAAGATGGACTGACGATATAAGAAGAATAGCGGGAGTGACCTGGATGCGGAAGGCGGAGGATCGAAGAGGATGGAGACTCATGCGGGGGGCATACGTTCAACAGTGGATGGACACAGGATGATGATATTATTTGGCCAAAAACTGATTAACAAATCCACCAAAAAGGCGCCGCATTCAAAAGATCAATGCCCAATGTTGTCATACATCAAACACGGTGAAATATATTGATGGAATACTAACCCTGACTGTACGCCGGCGCTGATGCAGGCTGCCAAGATGTCATCGCTGTCCTGCTCTGCGCCGTGCGATTCTTCTTCTTCCTGGTGAGACCCTTCTTCTAGTGCAGAGCCATCTTGGCTGAATGGTGACAGCGCCCCCGCAGCAGGTGCGGAAGGTTCCTCTTCAGGAAGACTACTGCCCACGCCGGCTGTTCTGTTCTCCGTGTCGAACGGTTGACTCATCTGAACCTGAAAAATACACCATATATATATGTTGATACTGGTCGTCGCCATCTTGTTCAACGATACACATCACATTTTTCTCTTTTGCAAAAGCTAGTGGCACACCTGCTAACTAGGGCTAACGAGAAGTTGCCATTATTTGGATTATGAATTTTAATGCGTTAAGACTGTAATAATATGTTACCTTATGTGATGGTTCATCATCTATGGTCAGAGAGCTGAGGCTTGTCGCAGTTGAGAACTCCACGGGAGTGTGCTCAAACTTGAATGTGGACACTTCGTCTTCAAACACCGACCGGAGACCAACTAAACATGAACAGAAAATAACATTAAAGCAGACATGTATTGTACAAGAAAAACTATAAAGTTGCCCGTTAAAGCAAAGACTAGACCAGTGGTTCCCAAAGTGGTCCACATGGACCCCCAGGGGTCCATGGGATCATTCAGGGGGTCCATGGAAAATTAAAATTGATTTGGGGGTCCATGAACATCGTTAGGGGGTCCACGGAGGGTTCAATATAAAATTATTAGAAATTTTGACACATCAGTATTAATTTGGAAGTTACAATAAATAGCAATATATAAATGAGATATGTGTGATGTTAATATTTTAAAGTGCATACAATTAATTTCTTAGCCTGAGACAAAAATAATGAAAATACGGGTTGGAGTCCAACCTTTATTTAAATGGAGGTCTACAAAGCGAATCACATCTCACCGCCGGTTCCGTCTAATTTTGTTATCTGGCCAGGATCTCGTGACTCGCCGACACCGAAGAACACAAATTACTTAATTATTATTGCTTTATAGTTTTCGCTTCCAGAGAAAAGTTAAATGTTATTGAGCAATTAAATATAAGTAAAGTGCATTTTTTTCAAATACATACTATTAAATTATAATCCGCAGCTTTAATGTTCTGACACGAACTTGAAGTGCGATTTCTTCTGGAGCCTTAGAGGAGAACTAATACAAACGGGTACATCTCTCTTTTTAAATAACACCCTCATAAAAATGCAATAAAGTATTATCATCATCAGCCTGTGTAGTAAAAGTATTATGAGTATCTCTAATTACCGCACTGCACTATGTGTTCACACGATTATCACGTATGTTTTTACGAGAAAGCTTGGCTATTGTAAAACAATAAATAAATAAAAGTTGCCCCTTTTCTGAAATTCTATTTAGGACAGGAAACAATAAAAATTTGCCTGTCGCCAAAATCAAGAAAGGTGAGACTGACGTTATTTGGTCCATGGGTATATAAACAAGGGTAGTTTACAAATGGGACACAGAATCTATCTTTGATACCTACTGTATTGACCTATAACTCGCTCTTGTTATTCTGTTCTTTACAAGTTGATTAATATAAGTATACTTATATTTTTGCGATACTAAGCCACAAAGCTTTTCCATTTTACTTTGGGTTATAGGATCGTAGATATATAAGATCGACTAATAAGACGTGAGCAGTTTCCCATGCCCCGCCCCCAGTCATCCATCAACTCTCGTAATGTAAGAGCTTAATATTCAAATATACACACACTCCTCAATAGTTAACTTTTAAACAATCGATATTATAAAATTACCGTATATTTAAAATGATTTTATTATTGCTATGTCTAATTTGTATATATAATTATTTTGTCAACAGATAACTGATACTAAACATGGCCAAATCTAAAAATAAATGTAGACAGTACAATGTCGGTTATTTGAAGTTTCGCTTCATTCCATCACAGTCGAAAAACAATTGCCTTAGTGCCTTTTATGGAACAAAGTTTTAACCAATGAATCTATGAAACCATCCAAGCTGGAGATTCACCTGAAAAGATGTCACCCTGATAAAACAGATAAAGATTTGGAATACTTCCAAACACTCAAAAATAAAGTGATGGTACCTTCGCTAAACGAAATGTTCGGCTCGACGTCAAAAAGAAACGATGATGGTTTGCGGGCGTCGTACAATATATCGTTACTTATAGCAAAATCTGGAAAACCGCATACTATCGGAGAAAAGTTAATTTTGCCAGCAGTCGAAGAGGTTTTAAAAACTGGTTTACACCAACCTGCATCTGATATAATTAACAAAATTCCTTTAAGCAACAACACAGTTCAAAGACGTATTGATGAAATGAGTTATGATATTGATAGTTTCTTGTGCAATTATTTGCAAACGACTCATTTCTCTCTACAGCTGGAAGAGTCAACTTTACCTGATAATGAAGCATTATTATTGGCATATACTCGTTTTATTATGGATCAAGAAATCCACGAAGAACTGCTATTTGCGAGAACTTTGCCAACCGACACTAAATGCGAATCAATATTTCATGTTTTGAAGGATTACTTCACAGAAAAAGAAATTCCTTTGTCAAATATTATCTCAGTTGCTACAGATGGAGCTCCTGCCATGGTTGGGCGTTATCGTGGCTTTATAAGCTATTTAAAACAAAATGTACCCGGGGTGTTAGCAATACACTGTGTCATTCATCGACAACATTTAGTTGCTAAAAATCTGAATATTAGATTGCATGAATCTCTTCAATTAGTCATTGATGCTGTAAACCGAATCCGAATCAATGCGTTGCATACGCGGCTATTTGCGCAGTTGTGTGACGAAAATGATGAGAACTTTCATCATTTACTCCTTCACACCAAAGTGCGCTGGCTGTCGAAAGGATTGTGCTTGACAAGATTTTTTGCTCTCTTTGACACTATTTTAGAGTTTCTGGATGATAAAGATAGAATTTTAAAAAGAAAACTTAATGATGTGGAAAACGGACATTGCCTATTTAACAGATTTGTTTGCTAAATTTAATGCGGTTAACTTGCAATTACAAGGTGACAGTCTTAATTTGATTCAAACAAAGTCCATCATTTCAGCGTTTCTTGCCAGAATAAAGCTAAGGAAGCAAAATATTAGATGGGGCGAATTTTCCCAGTTCCTCAATCTGTCACAGATAAGCTGCCAGGAAGACGATGTTTCAACCTACGTTCAACATTTAAATGCCCTATATTCAGACTTTGAAACAAGGTTTGAGGATATTTTGACTATTGTAATACCGCAGTGGATAATAAATCCATATGGTGGTGACATTGAAGAAACAAATGTCATATTACAAGAGGAAATAATCGGAATATCAACTAACGAAGAACTCAAAGCACAGTTTAATAAAGGATATCAGCAATTCTGGCTTCAAAAGACATACCTGTCACTTATCCCGTATTGTGGAATATTACGAGAAAGTTTTTTACTTGCTTTTCCATCTTCATACCTAGTGGAAAGGGGTTTCAGTGCAGTTGCCAATCTCATAACAAAAAAGAAACAAACTGGATATCATCAAACGAGGAGATTTAAGATTAAATCTCACGAAATTGATGCCAAATGTTGAAAAACTATTATTAAATCATCAAGTTCATCCCTCCCATTAAATGCATTTATTTTTCGCCTAGTTGTAACAGATCGTAAATTATGATTGGGTTCGTTATAATTTTAATTTACAAAATTGTTACAAATATAATGGAGTAGTAAACTTCAATAGTCTGCCTCGGGAAATTAAAGCGATCACTGATATAAAAAAAGTGATCGAAAAGGTGAAAAAGTTCCATAAACTATTAACAAACAGAACTGACGTCGTCACATAACAATGAGAACAAGGATATGTACCTGAAGTGATATTGTGGCTTTTTGGGTTGAGCCGTGTGTGGTGAACTTCCTTCAACCAATATTTCAACCGCCATTGCAGGGCCTTCTTCAGGATTAATAAATTTATTAAGTATTGAGTTGGTTTATTCAGATTATATATATTTTTAAAGATAAAAAAAAATTATAATCTGAATAAACCAACTTAAAACTAAATAAATTATTAATCCTGAAGAAGACCCCTGCTATGGTGGTTGAAAGAAGTTCACCACACACGGCTCAACCGAAAAGCCACAATATCATCAGGGGGAGGCCTAACTCATGCGGGAGGCCTAACTCATGCGGGAGGTCTACTCATGCGGGAGGCCTACTCATGCGGGAGGCCTACGTTTAACAGTGGACGGACACAGGCTGATGATGATGATGATGATCAGGGGGTCCACGGATAACCGAAAATCGTGTCAAGGGGTCCACGAGTGAAATAAGTTTGGGAACCTATGGACTAGACAATCAAATAATTTTTCATATTAGGTTATCCACATACGGAAGGTTTGTTTATTTTATATTTATTTCAGAACTATAATTTTCTGATACATAAAATATATATTATGTATAATAATGTAAAGAGCATGGATTTGATTAAATCGATTTTTAAAAATTAACTTGGTCGGGTTTTGAACTGTTGTCAGAATGACAAATAAACACTTTATCGCTGGACTGTGCCACTGACCATAAATAAATTAGAGTAATTGAATATTGTGAATAATAGAAATCCAGAATATGTACAAAAATTTTAATAACGTATTTGATTTTTATCATTTATGTGTGCTTTTTTTCAGGACTTGTCCCGCTTTTTAAATCCTCTAAATATAATTAATTTAAGGATAGTTTAACAAATGTACTCACTCGCTGGTTGCGGTGGACTCTTGTTGGTTTGTTTGGAATGCCGAGTCATGGCCATGGATTGTGCTGAACCTTCACCTCTTGGCAGCGGACTTTGTGTGGGAGAATCGGGAATGTCAGATGGTGACAGACAGCCAGAAGTCATGCGGCTGTAAGCAAAAATATTAACATCAAAAATATGATTCAGTAGGAATATTTCTTACCCTATTTAAGTGAAGCTGCAAATTAAAAAAAAAAAGTTTTCGTATTTCATTTCAATGAAGTGAAGTTTCTTCCTTCCTTATTCTTACCTTATCAATGAGATCTTATCCTGATAACCCAAAATGTCTAGATTTACTCTTTATAAAGAGGGTGAAGTAAATTTACTTGAAATATGAGTTAAATTCGTTCTGTAACTTTGGTCATATCTCAAAGCATTTTTTGCCATTGAAATTAATTGAAATACAAATAATCCGTTAAAGAATTATGTGTTTTCAAAGAAGAAAAATGTAATTACAAATGAATAATATTGCATACAAACATAATAAAAGATAATGTAATGAAATAAACTGGTTTTACATCATGTTTTTGTATTTTGGTGTAATTTACCGTTTGGGTGCCATTAGCCCTAATATGAGTCCGCTGCGGGAAGCCCGCCAGTGCCATGAGCACACCGGTGTGTTATAAAACTGTATATTTTCGGTCAATATTATAAGCTTGGGTCTATAGCGACATTTATCGTCTGCCCAAGAAGAAAAAAAGGTTAAAATTGGACATCATTTAGGGGTTCAAATCTTCGATAATCAATGAGGCGTTGTATAGATCTATTCAGTGTCATGGCATCTAAAAGGTTAAATGCAACTTATAATAATGCTTTTCTCTTCACCGGTCTTTGCCCTTCTTGCCGGATTAAAAAAAACATATCCAAGGAGGTTTGCTTCTTCCTGCCTTCAAAATGCCGTGAAAATGCATTGTGCAAGTGTCACTAAATAACTCTAATGCACAACCATTTACAACCTTTTTAGAGTGTTTCTTTTCCACAAACTGTGAGAAGATCCCCGTCATCTCACTAATACAGATAACCACAAACACCCTCTGGCTCCTCGTCAAAACCAATGTCTTGTATAACTTCCGCATACTGAATCTCAAATTTTGCTTGTATCTCAAAGTAAAATTTCGCTCGCTCGACAGCTCGTATCTCAAATAACTCATATGTCAAAGCATTTGTGTCTCGAGTTATCACTGTAATTGAATTATGCAATCCCAACAAGGATTATCTAATTAACCTTTAAACACCCAAAGGCCTTAGGGAACTGCAAATTTGCGTCGTTCAATTCCCTAGTAGGCCAATGTTTGTAATGTTTCGTCGCACAATAGATTCTTCCATGAACTTACTTTAATACTATTATTACAAATTAATGTAATCCGATTGTGAAATGAACCATAAGCACTCCTGTATGGGACCGTAGGGCATTGAACGATGCAAATCTGCGGTCCCGTAAGGAAACCACTGGGCGTTTAGAGGTTAATAATTTCAGCAATTGGATGTGGCAATGGAACATGTTGAATAAGTGGTAGACTTGAGTGAATGTTTACCTGAACTCTGACACAACAGAACCAATGTCATCTGGCTGGTCAGGAACGCTGCAGCCAGAGAGGGAGCCCAGCGAGCTGCTGCGGGAGAACATCAGCGGCGTCTCCTCGGCGTAGTTCAGCACACCGGAAGGACACTCACCAAAAGTAACGGCTTTTGTGCCTGAAAAAAAAAATACACAAAATAGTAACACAATGGGACATTTAAAATATTAACTTATTTTTTAAACATAGGAATTACAAAAGAAAATACCCATGATTATGAAAGTGGCCTAAGTCACGTTTCTTTAGTTTTGAGATATTCATGGGTTTAGATTTTGATGTCAGTAGGAAATTAACAAAAATGACAACATGTTGCAAAAAATGATATATTAAGATTTTTTAAGAGTCCTTAATAATAAAGTTATAATCTTACCTTCTTTCTCCTTTAGATCGCTTCCAGATATGTCGTGTGGCATGGGCGGAGTGTAATGACCGTTTGCCTCTGAATTGTCCGCCCTCTCCGAGCTCCAAGTGTCATCAAGCTTAACCGTGACCCCGTTACCACCTTCCTCCAAGCTGCTTAAAGAACTGACCCTCGAGAAGTAA
Source organism: Glossosoma conforme (assembly GCA_022606575.1). Classification (NCBI taxonomy): domain Eukaryota; kingdom Metazoa; phylum Arthropoda; class Insecta; order Trichoptera; family Glossosomatidae; genus Glossosoma; species Glossosoma conforme. The sequence goes on along the minus strand of JAGTXR010000087.1, from coordinate 6,725 downwards.
CCGGGAGTTCCTTCTTCGCAATAATTCACCGGCTTTTCAGGACTCGCCATCCCCGAACTGAACTTCGACTCATAAGAAGTCGTTCCCGCCGGAGACTGCGGCACGACTTGATTTTCTGCATCTCTTGATTCACTGACGGCTTTATCGTTGTCGTGTTTCGAGGAGTCTTCAAGCGAGCACGAGTCTTTTTCGTCCGATTGCGACATAACCTCACTCTTACACTTCACAACGACCAAATCGGCGTCACTACCATTGGCGCTGTTGCTTTCTTCTTTGATGACGATTTTATCTTGAATAGGATTGCCGGAACCGATAGCTCGAAGATCAGACATCGACGTCGCCGTAGAGAAATTAATAGGTGTCTCGTATGGAGTTCCTTCAGTGCAAAAATGTTTCATTGTATCTTCGTGAACGGAAGGCGCTCTTCCTTCCGAGCGATCTGAAGCTGCATCGGACTGGTCTTCGGCATATCTCAAAGAATAATCCGTCGGTTGGTCCAAGTCCGTTTCTTGATAATCTCCGAATGCAACCGGAGAAGTTTTGCTGGAAACAGTTTCTTTTTTAATCGGGAAAGCTCTGCATTTATCCTTGCCGGCATCATTAGATTTATTGTTATCGGCATTAGAGTATTCTCCTCTCGGAAGCTCGTTTTTGACATCGGAAGACTTGGTCTCTGAATACTTCATGCTGTAATCGATAGGTTGATCGCAATTTTCTTGCTCGTCATAATTCAACTCCGAGAAGTTGGTCCTCAGCCGGTCTGAATCGTGGCCATTGGACGTTTCATTTAACCTCTCGTACTTCATCAGTCCGCCTTCTTTAGAGTATCTCTTCATGAAGTCTCGATCGGCTCTGGAGGCAATAGTGTTGACTGCGTTACAGCTCCCCCTGTTCTTGTCGGCGGGTTCTTGGCCTATGTGGCTCGAGTGACTGGGGATCTTGCTATTCCTGGCAACTCTTTCGTAAACGGAATCCGAATGAGTGCTCGTAACCGAATCTCTGCTATCAGATCTGTTGACATTTTCCGTCCTCCCGTGAAGCATAGTTCTGGACACGTGACCTTTCTGTAAGCTAGACTGCAGCAACAGTGTGTTGCTGCAGCTTAAATAGCTCCCAAAGTGTGAGCTCTGGCTCAGCGATATCTGAGAGGCCAGATGGCCCATGAGAGGTGAGCTGGATGACATCCGGCGTCTCTCTAAGCTCATTGATAAATGTCTTTCGGCGGCCGACAGTAGAAGCTTTTCCTCCCTATTACTGGTGGTAGGCGAAGTTGCCGGTTCAATATTTTCACACGTCTCTGCAAGATTCTGATCGATTTCTTGCTCGAGAGCCTTTTGTTTTCTCGCACCGAGTGTCGGTAAAACGGGAAGATTCAAATCTCTCGCCGTAGAATCGAGCGCAGTGATATGATTCTTTCCAGGTTTAGAGTTAAGAAGATTCTTCAACGCGGCGCTGGATCCCATAGCAATCATTTTATGCTTGGAATGAATGAGGCTTCTGAGCATGGGGACGGCCCCGCAGTCCCAGAGATACTGCTGGTCTTGTTGGCACCTCGCCGAGAGATTCCAAAGAGTGCCGCAAGAGTTGCTAACGATAGTCAAACTGGGAGACTTAAGCTGTTGCAGAAGAACTTTTAAACAGTTTCGTTCTCTCAAAACTTGTCGGTAGTCTTCTCGTACGGCGATGTGGCTCGAAACGTTTCGAAGAATTCCGCCTGCGTTTTCGATTATCGCTAATGTTTTACTTGGCGCGTTGAAACTCAGCATGTCCACGAGGCATGCGAGAGCTCCGTCGACTGAGCAGATGTCCACTTTGTTGAGGGAGCAGTGCGCCGTTAGGTTCCAGAGGGCGGATAGGACGGACTTCAGTGTAGCTTCCTTGTGTCCCGTCATGGCCGCCAGAGTGAGTCCCTTCACGGCGCCAACTTCTCGGAGGATCTGCTTGCTCGCCGTGTCCGCCCGCCATGACAGGTTGCGAAGAACTGCAGCGGTGACCTGAAAATATGAAACATAGGTCAAATATCTTTACATTAACTATTTAAAAATGCAAAATATAGATAGTAATTAATAAACATAAAGGCTCAATGGCATTTATCGAAAAACTACTTTTATTAAATACGAATTTCATATCTTCTTTCAATATATATCACTTTGAGCACTGTTTCACTTGATAGAAGACTGCAGTTTTGCGATTTTTTAAAGCTTCTTCAGTTTCAATGTGCGTACGTTGTGCTCATTGGAACATTTTCATATTAAATAGATAGGAAGAAATACATATCTATTTAATATGAAAATGGATCTTAAAGTGAATGCTAAAAATATAAATAGCACTTTTATAAGATTAACTTTGATCTGCGATTTTACTTAAACTTAATATATTAAATGTGTTTATAGAAGATTGAATGTCCAGAGAGAAAAATAATGTATACACAAAAAAAATTGGTACTGAATTGTTTGTTTATATAGAAATGTATGTTGTACTGACTTGTCTCATATCATCATTTGGAGATTGCAGTTGATCCACGAGTGCCAGCATGAAGTCCTTAAACGAGCACAGCAGCGCTTTATTGTTGCCGTCTCCAAAGGTCAGATTTGTTAACGCCATGCCAGAATACTTCCTCATGGTGACGCACTGATCATCGTCGATGAGACTCCCGTGTGCCGCCTGGTCCACAGTCACGAGGGTCGCCAGAGACTGCAATCCACCGAGCTGGCACATGACGTGACGATGCTCCTCATCAAAGGAAAGCTTCATTAGAGCTGCCACACTTTGAGCAGGATGCCTGCTCATGTCGTCTTGTAGAGGTCCGTTTCCTTCAGCAGTGGCGAAGATGATGTCTTCTAAGATCTGACAATACTCGCGCACTTGTTCTAGTAACCGTAAGACTCTAGCTTCTCTTCTTCCGGCTTTATCGTCAGGTTGTGCATGCACCATGTTGTGGAGAGCTCGTGAGGCTTTGTTCCGAGACTCGCGTGAGAGTTTGGAATGGATTAGCTGCACCAAGAGAGGAATGCAGCCGGATTGTCGCATCGCAATACAGCTTTCGATCGTGTGGCTCATCTCTAGTAAATATTCACTCATGTCAGCATTGCTATCGGCCGATAAAGAGAGGAGAGACAGCAAGGAATACACGCAGTCGACTTTTTGACCTAACTGTTGAACGGCACCGGATGGAGCATTTCCTGATCCGGCACTGGAGAAACTTTTGACACTGCAAGAATCTTGATTTTGCCAGTGCTCACGATCCCCGGACCAGTTCCCCTCGTACATGTGTGAAGAGTGTCTATCACTCGAGCACGATGCCTGCCCAGGAAGCATCTCTCGGTGCATATTATTTCTGTGGTGTCGCCTTGAGTCGCTCACACTGCTGTGAGGAAAATTGTGGTTGTCTTTGTAGTTGCGATCTCTGACGTGTGCCGCGGCGCTGTAAGCCTTGAAGTTGTCTCTCCTTCGTGTCGGTCCTGCGGGGACTCTTCGGTCTTCGTGGACGTCGTCTAAGAAGTGAGGATCCGTCATGTCGCTAGAGTTTATCGTCGTCGGGGGACGGGGAATGATCGAGGAAATGCGGTTTAGGTATCCTGCAGGCGTCGCCCCTCTGCAGGTGGTAGTCTTCGTCTAAAAAGTGAGGTTTACGATTTAGACTGCTGGAAGGTTCTTCGTCGTCATCGTTGATGAGTTCTATCTGTTCGAGATCGAGACTGAAGTTTGAGTTTTGGGTTCCGTTTTGTCTTGGGGTCGTGTTGTGTTTTTGGGGGGTGCGGTGTTTGAGTTGAGGGTTGGTATGGGGAATTCTCTTGGGGGAGGCTCCCGCTTCGATGACGGCTTCTGTGGTGCCGTAGCAGCCGCCGTAGGGCGTGGACAGGTTGAGGACGATGGGCTGATGGGGTGAGGGTGTGCTTGCGGCGCCGCCCTGTGCGCCCTCAAGGTCGCTGCTGGCAGACGGTCCGCCTGATTCTGTCAGCGGCGAGTTGGAAGACTCCATGCTGCTCCAGGGATCCACCATTACTTCATTGTCCAACTGCAATAAAAAAAAACAACATTATTATTTTTAAACAATGACAAGAATTTAAAAACTCGTAAAAAATATAAATAATATTATGATTATCTATATATTGTAAATTATAGATGTATAATATGAGCATGCAGAAAATGATGCGGAATTAATCCACAGCCCATTAACAGTTTAAATTACGACAGAAAACTAAAATTACGATAATAACAGTTGGTCTCAGGCGGGTAATTACATATATTGTAGATGTGACAGCTTACTTATAATACTAACAAACATGACAGTTGTAAATTACCAACATGATAGACCAATTTAACGAAAGTAGCAAATTCTGCACGCCATTTGGTGATTGAAAAAGACATTGCAGTAGTATTTTGCGTATTTCACTTTGACAAAACTAAAGTTTTGTTTGTCTTTGAAAACCTTAACCAAATGATCTTAACAAAATATTGAATTTGTAGTTACGATTATTAAACAATAAGTCTACCATAAATGCGTTTTGACTTGGCATGGATGCCGAAAAAAAATCCGAGACCCTTGATATTTGATAGTCAAAAAGAAAACCTTGCAAGACATCGAAAAATTTTGCGATCAACAAAAACTATTCCTACGTCCGGCTCTTCCAAAGGTAACATTGACAAATTTGGTGACAATTAAAGAACGCCTCCTAAATGTAGAGTCTCCGAAATATTTATCGAGCAAAAAACCGCCGAGGCTGCTCAAGGAGCCTATATTATTTGGGTATATATGGTCTATATGTCCAGGCCCTCTGGGCTCCCCTAACCAGTCAATTTTTGACTCAGGACTGGACCCGGGAATAAAACTGTCTTCCTCACTCCCCGCCTGCGTAATACTATAAAAACAAATTACACATTAATTTTGCAAAATTTTACAACAAAAAAGGTAACATTAATTACACGACTGCCGAATAAAATCGTACACGCAATGATAAAACACCTTGAACTTGAATGTTTATGAAAAATAATAATTCAAAAATGTTTGATGTTCCGTATTTTTAAGTTACCGAGTTTTGGCAGCAAAAAGGCGATTTATTTTTATTTATGTTGCAGTGAATGGAAAAGTTTAAAGGTTGGCAAACTGCAGAGGAGGTTATGAGGTAAATAATGTTGTTATTTTTTTTTTAAATAGAGTGTTGCTGCATACTGCAAAAACCTTGACGTATTTTCTAGAAGAAAAAAAAATGCGTAAAAATAAGTAGATAATCATATAGATTTACCATGAGAGCGTCAATTAAACACTAATGAAATGACGAATGCTTATTATTGAATTTGGAGTAAGGTATATCAGTTTCGACTGAACTGAAGATAATAGAAGCTTAGTTCAATAACGATTATTACAATTATTTGCACACATATCACGAAGGCAAAAAAAGCTGGTCTTTGGCATATAAGAAGAAAAGCTAATTGAACCTTAGATAACGCAAGAATTTAGTTGTTTAAAAACTGAAAAAGCGTCAGTAAAACATTTTGAGAAAACAGTTGAAAAAACAAAACTGAAAAATAATACATTTATCGTATTACAATCGCGAATGTTTTGTTGCAAGATAAGATTTAGGCGAACGATAAATTCATTACTCGAGAGCTTTTAACGCAAGACCATGTGTACTCTGAAATTACCCAATGAATTTAAAAAACAGAGTTGTAAAACAGGGATCGATGAAGGTGATTCTTTCAGCAAATCAAGACTTTCCCTGGGATAATTACAAGAGAATGACGGCATATTGTTTAGTGGGTTGTATATACACTTGTACAGTATTGGAGTATCGAGGAAGAAAGCATTGTTGCTTGTTGTTAAGTAAGTTATGAAGGTGTTTCGCATGAAGGAAGTGTCCACCGTACGCACTGACGCGTGCACGCAAGTACGCGTTAGACAAGTGCAAGGAGCGTGAGTATACGAGTATGCGATAAAGTCGTGACTGCTGGAACTGGAGACTCAAGAAAAGTCGAGGGCACTCCATACATGGAGGCAAAACAACTCAAGCACGAAAAATATCCCACCATACATTGAAAACGCAACAACATCAAATAGTAATGATTATAAATAGTAATATTTAAAGCAATGTTTAAATTGACAGTGTTTCACAGTTGGCAGTGTTACAATTCCTTAGTTTGTATTCTATAATAAACGAGTATTTTTTTATATCCATACATTAATATTATTATATTAGTATTTGTATAGCGCTCTTTATGACCGAGTGATCATTCCAAGAGCGCTTCTTTGCCTCTCTGAGTAAAAAGGTGGGTCTTGAGTCTGCTTCTGAAGGATGCCTCCGCTTTAAGCTCTCTTATGCTTTCCGGTAGTGAGTTCCAGGCCATTGGTGACGCGTAGCTGAAAGCCCGATTGCCAAAGACCGTGCTAGGACTACCTCCCGTCAGCTGCAGGGTGCTTCTATTTGCTCTAGCCGATCTGAGTGTCTCTCCACGCACGCTTATTTCTGAAGGCTTGATAAGTTCTGTCAAATAGCCTGGTGCAGTTCCGTTGAGTGCCTTGTAAGCTAAGAGGCATAATACAGTGTCAACTTCACCCTAATCTTATCGTGATATGATAATATTGATAAATTATGAGTTCTTAACCTTTTTGTAGCCTAGAGCAGTACATTTTTATAATTTAATATGAGACGGCCGCCATCTTTTTCTCATTCTAATTTTATTTTTGTGATCTTATTCGAGTGTAGAATATAAGTAATATAGATAAA